>OX463243.1:30035105-31235105 GCA_949820135.1 Sylvilagus floridanus
TTGTGGCCTGGGAAGGCAGTGGAGGATGGCCCAAGTGCTTGGGCCCTGCACGCGCATGGGAGGCCAGGGGGAAGCACCTGACTCCTGGCTTCGGATCGGCGCAGCACACTGGCCATAGCAGCCATTGAGGGGTGAACTAATGGAAGGAAGACCTTTCTCTCTGTCTCTCTCTCTCTGTCTACTCTACCTGTCAAAAAAAAAAAAAGAATAATAGGGGCTGGCACCGTGGCTCACTTGGTTAATCCTCTGCCTGCGGCACCGGCATCCCATATGGGTACCAGGTTCTAGTCCTGGCTGTTACTCCAGCTCTCTGCTGTGGCCCAGGAGGATGGCCCAAGTGCTTGGGCCCCTGCACTCGCATGGGAGACCAGGAAGAGGCACCTGGCTCCTGGCTTTGGATCAGCATAGCTCTGGCCATGGCGGCCATTTGTGGGATGAACCAACGGAAGGAAGACCTTTCTCTCTCTCTGTCTATAACTCTACTTGTCAAATTAAAAAAAAAAAAAAAGAATAATAGAAGTCAAGTTTCTTTCTCTGACATAAGGAAATTACATAGATGGAAAGGGGGAAAACTAGAATAAACCTATGTAGTTAGATCTGAGAAAAATATCAATAGAAACTCATGGTTTTCCACATATAGATGGCTGGCTGGCTGGACAGATAGGTATAGACAGAGAGACCATTCAGAAAATCACAGATATAAATGTGTATGTGTCTATATTTAAATACATACTCTCCAGCTGAGTCTCCTGGAAGGAGCATAGAAGCAATGAATCAGAGAGAGCAGTGAGCATAGCTTAAAGATCAAATCATGGTTTGTAAATATCATTCTCCATGGCCAAGAACAAGAACTTCTTGATAAAATGGCAGATTCTAGGGTTGAGGGAGACAGAGCACAAGATGAAAGCGGAACATCTTCTTGTACTAGACAGTAAAGAAATGTTCAAAGAATGGCAAGGATAAAACACAAGGATAGGGAAGCCAGTTTGAAAGGGCCTCCACTGGCCAAATCTGGGATAATTTGATCATCAAGATATATAAGTTTAGTAACAGATGATAACATGGAAAATTAAATGTGAAAATACAAGTCTGTGCTTATGTAAATATATACGTCAATATTTCAGAAGATCTGGCCTCTAGCTTTCAAAACTGCCACGGTCAACAAGTCAAGAAAGATTGAAAACTGTTCCAGACTGACGGAGACTAAAGAAACATGGAAGCTAAGTGTAACATATAGCTACGCTTTGAAATTACAGCTTTATTCAGGTATAATTTGTATCACATGAAATTTGCCTATTTAAAATATGCAATTCCGTATCATTATTATATTCATAGAAGTACAGCAGCAGCAGCAGCAGCAGCAGCTAAGTTTAGAATACTTCCATCACCACATAAAGAAAGCCCACACTCACGCATGGTCACTCCCCGTTCCCTCACTCAACTACCCACTCCCCAGCCTCCCATACACCAGTGCTTTAGTAATACCAGTCCATCAGAATCTATGGATTTGTGTAATGTGAGCTTTTCATGAACTCTGAAATACATAACTTTTGTTTTTCAAGATTTATTTATTTGAAAGGTAGAGAGATAGGGAGCGAGATCTTCCACTGGTTCACTCCCCAAATGCCTGAAACGGCTAGGGCTGGGCCAGGCTGAAATCAGGAGGCAGGCCCTCCATCCATGAGGATGGCGTGGATTCCAGTACGTGGCCATCATCTGCTGCCTTCCAGGCACATGACCAGGGAGCAGAGCGGCCCGGACTTTCCCTCGCACTCTGCTATGGGGCGTGGGAGTTCCAAGTAGCCTCAATGCCTGCCCTGCTGACTGGCTTCTTTGAATTAACATGACACTCTCAGGATGCATCTTTGCGTTAACATGTATTAATACTTCGTTTCTATTTATAGCTGAAAAATATTCCACTGTACATGTATTGTGCTTTGCTTATCTAGTCACCAGTTGATGTTTGGGTTGTACCTAGTTTCGATTACTATGAATAATTTTGCTTTGAACATTCATGTCTACATTTTTTCTGTGGTTAGCATGTGAGTCCGAACTGGACATTACAAGGACATAGCTGAGCAAACAGGCAGGACTTGTAGAATCTAAAGATTAGATGATAGTAACGTATCTACTGGTGGTTATTTTTTGGTTCTGAGGGTTGACTTGGGCAATGTAGGAGAAAATTTTGTACTTGAAGACAATATACACTATGATATTCAGCACAAAAGGGGCATCTAGTCAGTAACATACTTTCAAATTCTTCAGACAAATAGAATTTTTTGGTATTGTACTTACAATTTTTCTCTACATTTGAAATTGTTGAGAGAGCATGAGCAAGATCACATTCATATAAACGCATGCTGCAATACTTTTAATAAAATTCAGAATGTACTGTAGATATTTTAGGCTGTGAAAATATCTAAATAAATGAATAGTTTCTAAATGTATATATATTTTATATTTGGTTTGAAATATATTTCAAATTAAAGTGAGAAACAAAACAAGGATGCCTATTACCACCACTATTATTCAACATTATTCTGGAATTATCTAACGCAGTAAGACAAGAATCAAATATTAACTAAAAACTATCCAAATGAGTTTAAATGTTTAGCAAGCTCACCAGTGATGTATACAAGAATACACAACTGACAAAATATACAACTGTCCTAAATGTTGAGAGTAATCTGATGGAAGACACAATCCAGGACACATTCTAGTTATGATGAATTATGAAACTACAAAGCAAATAACAAACTGGGAAAATGATTGGAGGTATTATTTGCACTTATCTGTCACTGTGAAAAGAAGTAAAAATGCCCTAATAGAACAATGAGTAACATGAAAAGCTAATTCCCCTAGAGCAGAAATTAAAATGGCAACGGATCAATGTAAAAATATCCAATCTCACTAATTATTAAGATACAAAAGGAAATAATGTAATTCTATTCGTTTTTGTTCTTCAAGTAAGTCAAAGACTTTTACAAATGATTTGTGGGTGCAGAAATTGGTCTTCTTCAGTCTCTTTTGGTGGTAATGCATTTTTCAGTACAGCTCTCTTATGGGGCAACACAACAAAACACACTATTCAGCTTAGTAACTTTAAATATCCCATCTTTCATCCTAGTCATTTCATTTCTAGGAAAGTACCCTTTTGAAAGTGTATATACTATTTTGGTTCATGAACATTTATTAAAACACTGCTTATAATAAAAAACCAGAAACAACCTAAAAGTCCAACCTGGAACTGATTGGGATCACAGAAAACTTCAACATAATTAAATGTGTAGCTAATAAAAATGACACTGTATGAAATATGTTCACAAAAGATCATTCAGTGTCATTGCAAAATGTAATCAATACTACATACGAATCTCCATACATAGAAAGTTGGCTTATACATCAGCAAATTAATAATGGTAATTTTGATTATTCATATTTCCCAAATTTCCTTGTATTGATTTCATAATCAGAAAATAATATATCATAGCCCCCTTTTAAAAAGCATTCCCACAATTGCTAGATTAGTCACAGACGATGCTGAGAAAAAACAAAAAATGAAGAGGGCTTTTTCTTACCAAGCAAATTCATTCTGAGTCTAAAGTCTGATGTGGTGGCTGAATAGGAAAACTGAGGATTCTCAGGTGGACGTGTGGATTCAGAAGCCACATAGGTAATAAGCCCCATTTTCTTTTTTGTTGTTAGGATAACACTTGGAACACTGTGCTCAGCTACAAGGGGGTACTCTTAAGGAACACTGATTCCTGGGAGAGTTCAGAGAGTTCTGTGATTAGCAGCTAAGGGAGATGCGATTTAATTCACTGAAGAGTTAAGGTGAATGTAAAAGTGCTCTTCCAATTTCCAAATGGCCGTCATGAGAAAGAGAGATGAGAGTTGTTCTCAGGCATCCCAAAAATAGAATGAACACTAATGCACAGAAATTGTCCAGATAGCATCTGGGGACAAGAAAAACCATTCCAACAATTAGGCTCTCTCCACAGAGGAGGAGGAGGTAAGCTACAACAGAGGTCTTCCAGCAGGAGCTTTCAACAACTCACCAGGGCTGTTGCAACATAGATTCCAGCCCTGGGAAAGGACTCGCTCACGTAGAATTCAAGGCTTTGGGACTCAAACTGCAGCCCGTGATTGGCAACACTGACATCCCCCGGGAGTAAATAACAATACAGATGATGCCCCTTAGACCTGACCAATCAGAGCCTGCATGTCCACAACATCTCCACGTGAATCCAGTACACACTGAAAAATGAGACAGCAGATGTGAACAATGCCCTTTATTTCTGTAGCCTCTCCACCTGTCAGGTCCTTGGAGTCTCCTTTAGCTACTCCTCAACTACCTACCTCAGGGTGATTCTGGATAGAAGGGTATAATGAGTTTCATAATTAATATCACCTCATAAATGATTCCATTTCTTATTAGTGAAAAGCTGGGTGAGGAGGGAAATCCACTGGAACCTATCAACAGGTGAATATGTATGAATGTAGCCAGGTACATTCTCCTTTGCCCCAATGAACCAGATCACACCCAAGGCTCTCATCTCCCTACATGATCTCATTCGTTAGTCCTGTCCTCCAAGCAATGATTTTTGGCTGCCCATCTACACTTTAGGACTATCTGCAAAAGCAAACTGGCCTTCTGCCTCCCAAGCAACAAAGGTGCCCTCATTCCTCCTACCCAGGGGGATAGTTTTTTCCTGTATAGACATAAACGTCCAACTTTCGTCAACTGATACAGCCAAGCAACAGACAAATAGAGGGTGGGAACATCATGAAGCCTCACGTGGAACAAGAAGACCAGAGCACTTACATGATGGAATGGGAAGACCAGGCTCCATGTCTCTCACAGCTTCCTCCTCTGTCAGTGCCTAAATCACAATGCTTGATGCTGTAAACCAATGAAATGCTTCCAGCGCCCCACCAGCACTGGCCTCCTGTGCCTCTGCAGAGTCTCTAAGCTTTCTCTCTGCTTGGATGAACTCAGCTTCCCCTTGTTACTCAATACAGGTTCCCCTCTCTCCTCCCAACAGCCTTCCCTCAACACCTGGCTGCCTAACCTGCATTACCCTAGACCAGTGCTGTCCAAGAGAAACCTATCAAGAGCTCTGGAAAGTTCTCAATGCCGGATGTTTTAAAACTAAAGACAGTGAAAATGATTTTAAGTATGTCTTTCATTTAACCTGACACACTTTGACAAGTATCAATACCATAATAAAGTTATTAATTAGATATTTTACATATTTTAAATGCATGTCACCTCTTTAAAATCCAGTATGTATTTTACACACACAGCACATCTTAACTCAGATGAGCCCCGTTCCGAGTGCTCCATAGCCATAGGGGGCTAGTGATGACTATAATGGACAATACAGACTTATACTGAAAGAGTCAGTTCTCACATCTGCCCTCCCGATTAGAAGGTAAGCATCTCAAGAGCAGGTCAAGGCTGTACTGACAGGCTCACCAGCGAGCCCGCAGTGCCTGGCATGTACTGAATGCCCATTAAGGCTTGCTGAACTGACCCGACCTGATGGCATTCTGCGAGACGGTGGAATTATGGCGGCTTGTAAATGAAGAGCAGCTTACATGCACTTCTGATGGATGTGATGATTCAAAGAATAGCTACTACGTTTGTGTTGAACAGTATTCTCTCCCATTTCAATGTATGCTTCATTTACTCCTCACAACTACTCTATAGATTATACCATTGTTCCCTGCATTGTGTGGAGAAAGAAACTATCCCCAAACCATTCAGCTAGTAAGTGGAGAAATCAAGACTTCTTGAAATGAATACAAAGCAAATGACACTAGTTAACACATGCTTACAAACATCCAAGTATACACAAAGTTGAAAATAAATGATATTCATGATCTTAAAAGGTTCCTCCCATATGTCAACCTTCTCCCGCGTCTTGTTACCAATGCTTCCAATACCTTTTCCAGAACGTTCTCACCTGTTGAGTTCTCCTCTCAGAAGGGTGTTCCTCTTCATAAGTTCTAGAAGCAGCTATTGCTGGTATAATTTTTAGCATTTTTCACACTCACCCGCCATGTTGTTTGTATCCTGCCTGCCTTGTCACAGACAGAGCTTTTCACAATCCCCTCCAGAAAGTCCTCTTCCCCAGTGCCTACCCTTCTCCCAGAGCACTGTATACCCTGCTTCTCTCCACGCTGCCCTCAGAGGAGCACACCATCTCGCTCCCTTGGCCTATGGGGTAGATAAGCAGTAATTGTTGATATGTGCCTTTGTTTAAGGGCAGTGGGCTGAACTGTGCCTAAGAGAAATGATGCAAATTTTAATACATTTTTTTTGGGGTGTACAAAAATCCCATTATCTCTAAACCACAGGAACCAGAACCACATCTGGCAAGGGAAATAACGCTAGAAATGGAAGGCTAGAAGAGATTAGAAGAAGCCTTGGCAACAGGCGTCTGAGTTCAGATTTGATGTGCTGGGAATAAAGGTCCCTTGAGGGTTTTGGAACATGGGAATGATGTGATGAAAACAGTGATTAAGGAAGATGAAATACAAGAGGACAAATTGAAGGAAAGGACTGGAATCCGAGAGGAGGCTCTAATCTAGGCCCCAGGGAGGCACAGAAGCAAGGCTATTAGAAAAGAGGGCCCTATGCTCCACAAATTAATTCCATCGTACGTCCACCCCTAATTCACTTTACTACTGAGTTACTACTCGGTTTTTCTTTTTTTGTGCTCTTACTACATTTGGGAAGGCAAAAATGAGTATGCAAGGAGCTAAACATTTTCATTAAAATGATAATAAAATATCATCTCTGTGAATGTAATTCCTTCTCTGAGTTTCCTGCTGCGTAAATGAGCTTTATTGTGAGCGTGTGGAGCCGTTCACTGAGCAGAAATGGATTGTGGGGAAAACCTATACTAGGCCCTTATTCACAGAATAAACAAAGAAAGCAGAATACTTTTCAAAAAGCAGTGTTACGCAGACAAAGTCCCAGTGATGAAACAAACATCTGCCCTGCAACAGGCAGACACTGTCTGAGCGGGACCCCTGCCCATCGCTGTAGAGGACTCCGAGGGCCTCCCAGACAGATGGTGCCCACGGGGGTAGGCGGAACAGGCTGACAGTTTGCCTAGCTCCTGCTCAGAAACTCTTCATTCCGAGTCACCGTGTTTTACAATTCTGGCTGCCATCTGAAGTTGTCCCGAGATTTAGAAGCAGCTTTCGTTCACGTTTAGACCTGGGAAACGGTTTCGGGACCATTTGCACCTGTTGTTGAGCAGTATTTTAAGTTAGATGGCCCCCTTGCCAATGAAGTCTAATGGAAACACAGTGAGCCCATATTACCATGCGGCTCCTTGAGTAGGGATGGGGAAGAAAGGCCTGGACTCCACCTCCTCATTCTTTCTCCTTTCCAGTCCCCATGTGACATGGTGGCAAACTCTAAGGCTCGCCCCAGGACCCATGGGCTGCAGAGAGAAGAGTGTGCAAAACACTGAATCATGTAGTATTTTGTATATGTAACTTCTTGGGACCAAAGAAAAATTGAAGCCCAGAAAGCTTCAAACAGGCTAAATAATTCCAGCCATACGGCATGCAAAACAACCCAGAAAGCGCCCCCTCTAGGAACACATACAGTGCCAGTTACTACAAATACCCATATGAATGCACAGAAATGAACTCATAAAGACAATCTCATCAGTTTGCAAATGGGCATGACTTACGATCCATCAAATCCATGTCTGGTTATGCCTCCCACAACAGCACTTTTCAGATTTTCAGTGGAGATGCACTGTCCCGTCATGGAATCACTTTAGCAAAATTGCAACCTGCATTTGGGGAGGCGGCAGGGGTGGGAGGATGGGAAAGAGGGGAGGTGAAACAAAACAAATTAAACTTGAATAGAAAATGAGTGGACACTTAGCCTAGTGGTTAAAATTCCCACATTCCACATCAGGGTATCTGGGTTCCAGTCCTGGCTCCAGATCCTGACTCCATTTCCTGCTAAAGCAGACCAGGGAGGCAACAACTGACAGCATGAATAGCTGGCTCCCTGCACCCACGTAGGACACCTGGATTGTGTTCCAGCTCTCACTTCAGGCCTGGTCCAGCTCCACTCATTGTGTGCATGTGGGAGAGGAATAAGCAGAAGGATCTCACTCCCTCTCCCTCCCCCCTCTCTCTCTTCCCCCCACCCCACATTTCTTCCATCTCAAACAAATGAGCAATATTTTAAATAATAAAATAAGAGTAAGCATTACTTTAAAACATTTTTGTTCGATATATATTTGAGATCTTCAAAAAGTTCAGGAAAATGTACACTATAAAATTCTATATATACACAGATTTCAAAACTTTTGCACAAAAATAAACAAATCTTTCAGTTCCATTTTTCTTATCTTTTTTTTTTTTTGATAGGCAGAGTTAGACAGTGAAAGAGAGAGAGAGAAAGGTCTTCCTTCCATTGGTTCATCCCCCAAATGGCTGCTATGGCCAGCGCACTGTGCCGATCCGAAGCCAGGAGCCAGGTGTAGGGCCCAAACACTTGGGCCATCCTCTACTGCCTTCCTGGGCCACAGCAGAGAGCTAGACTGGAAGAGGAGCAACTGGGACAGAATCCGGCACCCCAACAGAGACTAGAACCCGGGGTACCGGTGCCACAGGCAGAGGATTAGCTCAGTGAGCCACAGCGCCGGCCTTAGTTCCATTTTTCCACAACCTTTGTGAAGTGCCCTCACACGTGCACAAACCTACACACGTAAATGTAGCACATGCATTTGCTGCATTTCCATATAAAGTACACACACATTTGAAAGAGTTAAAGAGAGAGAGAAAAAGGGAGAGAGAGGGAGAGAGAGAGGGGGAGAGAGAGGGAGAGAGAAAGAGATCGTGCTTCCTTCCATCCACTGGTTCACGCCTCAAATGGACACAACAGGCCAGGATTGGGCTAGGCTGAAACCTAGAGTCAGTAGCTTCATCCGGGTCTCCCACATGGGTGCAGGGTTAAGGTATTTGGGCCATCTTCTACTACTTTCCCCGGTGCACTTGCAAGGATCTGGATTGGAAGTGGAGCAGCTGGGACTTGAACTGATGTCCATATGAGATACTGGTGCTGCAGGTGGTAGCTTAATCCACTGTGTCACAGCACTAGCTCCTAAAGTACATCTTTAATGTAGCTATAGACAGAACTTTTGGAATAAGTGCTATCTTAGAGAAGCTTTTGTATGCATGCTATGACACAGAAACATTCAGAACACTCCTTTAAGCACTAACTATGATGGGGCAAAAGTACAAGCAGTCTAAGAGTTCATCACCTGGAGACAAGTTCATTCAAATGAATGAACCAGAGCTACATGGAATCTAATGTTAAATTCAAAATGCTAAGTTGCAGAATGTTCTATCAGTGTGTATCCATTTATTTAAAGCTTTAAACATGCACAAGGGAAGAACACACTGCTGGAGAACACATGTGCATGCAGAAAAGGCATGGGAGTAGGCAAATGTGAGACGGTGCTTATCTCAGAGTAGGGGAAAGGAAACGGGGCAAGAAGTGCCTAAGGAACTTTTTTTTTTTTAAGCACTTGACAGTTTTTATTATGATCTAAGCAGCAGCATGGTCCTATGGGGTTAACTTCATCATTATCATTTTCATTCTTTTTTTTTTTTTTTTTGACAGGAAGAGTGGACAGTGAGAGAGAGAGACAGAGAGAAAGGTCTTCCTTTTGCCATTGGTTCACCCTCCAATGGCCACCGTGGCCAGTGCTCTGCGGCCGGTGCACCATGCTGATCCGATGGCAGGAGCCAGGTGCTTCTCCTGGTCTCCCATGAGGGTGCAGGGCCCAAGCACTTGGGCCATCCTCCACTGCTCTCCCGGTCCACAGCAGAGAGCTGGCCTGGAAGAGGGGCAACCGGGACAGACTCCGGTGCCCCTACCGGGACTAGAACCCGGTGTGCCGGCACCACAAGGCAGAGGATCAGCCTATTGAGCCGCGGCGCTGGCCTGTGCCTAAGACCTTTGAGCAAGCCTGAGGCAAGCTAGTCAAAATGTTAGGACTGGGGCTGGCGTCGTGTCGTAGCAAGTAAAGCTGCTGCCTGCAGTGCTGGCATCCTATAAGGGCAATGGTTTTAGTCCTCGCTGCTCCTCTTCCAATCCAGCTCTCTGCTGTGGCCTGGGAAAGCAGTGGAAGATGGCCCAAGTCCTTGGACTCCTGCACCCTCACAAGAGACTCAGAAGAAACTCTTGGCTCTTGGCTTCGGATCCGCAGATCCGCACAGCTCTGACTGTTGTGGCCATCTAGGGAATGAACTAGAGAATGGAAGATCCTCTCCCCTACACCGCCCCTCTGCTTCTTTGTAACCCTGCCTTTCAAATAATTAAGTAAATCTTTTAAAAAATAAAAAAAAAGAAAGAAAGAAAAAAGAAAACTTTAAGATCACCTCTAAGTGGAGGGAGGTAGATAGAACAATGTGATTATATTTTATTTTTTGGATTCAAAAAATATTTTTATTTAAGTCACTTGAGGCCACACTGTGATTGGGGGCATGTTCTGGACTAAAGCCCAGGACAGGAGCCCATCTGATTCCCAGTTCAGTTTTTATTCCCCCACATGGCCCCCAGTTTATGCTCTGTTTGTAGATGGAAGGATTTGTATCATTTGGGTCCTTATCTTTGCAATTTATTTTTACCTGAGTGATTTTGTTCTCCACAGTTCAGCAAGGCCACATCTGCTCTGGCCAGAAATAGCACAGGGCATATTCACTCCACCCAGGCTAAGCTGTTGCTTCACAGTGTGCCACTTGGATTTGCTTTCCAACTCGACTCGGGCATTGCAACAAAACGCTAAGCCACTAAGAGGTCAGTAGGGAGATGATCTACACATGCAAAAAAATAAGCAAATACAAATGTAGAGAGAGAGGGCAAAAGCTAGAAAGGGAAGAGGAGAGGGAGAGCCAGCGTGGAGTGAGGAAATAGACAAACTCATAGGAAGTGAACAAATTAAAGCTAGAATACTGCTGAGATTCAGAGAGCAAGCATGGGGTATATTTTCTACGACGGAGCAACTTGAAATAGTGGCATTTTTATAGCCTTTAATCACAAATACACCATCTAGCAGGAAGGGATTTGTTAACTTGTTTTCTTCTAGTCTGTGTTAAAACAAAAACAAGCCAAATGATACCTTGGCAACGCTGGAGAATCTTAACGCAGAGAGATTTATAGTGCTTTGGAAAAGTTCAAGGCAGTGGTTTTATCACTGACTCCTCCACACTCTCCAGGTTACATGAGAGGCCCTGACTTCTGTTGCTTCGTTCAGACTAAACGCTTAATCATAACCTCTGGGTCAGCCTTTGGTTTTCATTTGGGTGAGTGGAGGCTTTCTGCAACGGCAGGAAGCGATGCTGGCTGAAAATGAAGACAACCCGAGGAGGACGAGGCCCAGAGCTGATCGCTCCCTGGAGTTCAGAGGCCAACGGTACCGCTGGTCACTTCTCACTCTGGCATGCCCGTCAGCTGTGGTCAACCATGAATACACTCTTGTTTTGCATGGCTGGGGAGAACTTAGGTCTGAGACAGACTTCCTTCCGTTGGGTCAAGAGCAAAGGCGACAGCGACCAGCGTCTATGGAGCACTCTCCTCGGAGAGCTTTATCTCGTTTAGTCTTCTTGACTTCGTCAGGAGGATACCGCTCGTCCCTAGCCTCATCTTACAGATGAAAACACTAAGACACTGCAAGGCCACATAACGAGTGGTGGAACCAGGATTTAGAGTTAACCTGGATCCCAACAGCCAGGGCTCTGAGTGCCACACCATGCCCAGGCATGATACTGAAAGGAAGTGGAGCCAGCGGCTGGAACGACCTGGTACTGAGTTATGCCAGGAGCCTGCTTCAGTGACGGGGCAATGGTGAGTGTCCTTCCAGAGAGGTGAGGGGACTGTGCCTCAGGTACTGCCCACTCAGGAGGCCTGTTGCAGGGCTGCTCTGTAGCCTACCCTACCTACATCACGTTTCTGCTTGTGTCTGCTCTGCTCCCAACCCTCGGGGACGACATTGGAAATGGACTTGGAAATGACCCTGGAGAAATCTGAAGACTTAAGCTTGGGCCCAGTAGTGCCCATCCCTGACTAAATGGATTCACCCTTTCTGGTCCTCATTTTCCTTGCATGTGACATGAGAAAAACAATGCCTGCCACATAGGACGGTGAAAGTCAAACCAGACCAAGGAACAGAGAACTCTGATCACAAACACCGGGGGCACAAGAAGCCTCTCCCCCTCTCTGTTATGCAAGACAAAGAATGTATTACAGGGTTGGTGCCATGGCTCAATAGGCTAATCCTCCGCCTTGCGGCACCAGCACACCAGGTTCTAGTCCCAGTCGGGGCACCGGATTCTGTCCCGGTTGCCCTTCTTCCAGGCCAGCTCTCTGCTGTAGCCTGGGAGTGCAGTGGAGGATGGCCCAAGTGCTTGGGCCCTGCACCCCATGGGAGACCAGGAGAAGCACGTGGCTCCTGCCTTCCGATCAGCGCAGTGCGCCGGCCGCAGCGGCCATTGGAGGGTGAACCAACGGCAAAGGAAGACCTTTCTCTCTGTCTCTCTGTCTCACTGTCCACTCTGCCTGTCAAAAAAAATGCATTACAACAAAATACCATGAACATCTAGGAAAGTCCTGTATGATCCCACAGGGCCTTCCTCTGCAATATTCCCACCCACTTTGGCCACATCATTTTTCCTTGTTCAGAATGATTGCATCCATAAGAGGAGAGGTATCAATCACCAAGATTCCTTCCCACATTGGCATTCTGTGTCTCTATGTGTCAGGTCTAGAGGCACGGGCACTTCCAGGCAACCTTCCCCTCTGAGGGTGAACAACCACAGCCTAATGTCCCACCAATCACACAGGACTCCCAAGGGACATCGAACAGCAGCCCACAAATATTACAGTCGTTCCAAGTGTCTCCAAGTTCATGTGTTAGATCCAAGAGCGCTGGGCTCTCTGTCAGGGCTGAATGGACATCTGGCTCCACAGGAAGACTGCTGGGGGTGGCAGGGGTGGCCTGGCTTCCAACACTCGTTCTGGGTAATGCCAGACACAGCAAGAAGGGACCTTTGAGGGAGCTTCCAGACCTGTGACCTGCTGGGACTGCTTCATTGGAAGTGTCATGTGCAAATGACATGGCGAATGACCAGGCCTGGCAGGCTCGGACCCAAAGCCAGAGCACTCACAGGCTTCCTGCCTCTTTGCTCTGGCCTCTACAAGCACAAGACGTGTCAGGTGTGAGAGCTGGAAGTGGAGGGCATGACTGGAGAGGACCGGCTGGATGCTCTGCCAGTCCTTTCAGAAGAGGGAGGACCCCGCTCCAGGGGAGGCCAGCGCTGACAGCTCAGGTGAAAGGCAGGCCCGGGGGAGCCATGGGGCTACGGCTGGGCAGGACGGACTCACCGCTCTGGCCTGAAAGTTCCCCGGCAGCTCCACCCTCTGGGCTCTAACAGCCAGAAGCAGATGACAGAATTCAAACCACATGACATTTTGCCCAGTCAGCAGGCTCAAGACACGTCAGTGATCACAGGAGCTGAGCCTGCAGCACGGTTACAGTGAGAAGCGCATGGGCAGAAACCCAGATCACTGGGCAGCAGGTGCCGGCGAGCGACACACTGTGACTCCAGCAGGCTCTAGGTAGGGCAAGCTACAGTAGCCTGCCTTCGGGTCTCTGCACTGACCGTTCCCTTTGGCCTGGCTTGGCCCTTAGTACTTGCTCAGCTGCCCCTGCCTGCAATCCAGTTTCAGCTGAAACATGACCATCTTAGACCGTCCAAGTACCCATCCCCCTCTCAATTCTCCGACACGGCACGCTTAGTCTTTCTGTGGCATGGCTGCACACTGTCTGGAATGCTCCTATTCATTTCTTTTTCACGTTAATTTGAATGTTAGCTTAATGAGAGTCAAGAGCTTCTCCGTCTTCACCAATGTAGCCCTAGTAGTTAGAAAAATACCAAGCAGATAATGAGAGATCAATAAAAATTAGTGGAATGAATTAACTAACTAATTCTACCTAGGATGGGTGTCTAGAGATACATACAGGGTTTCTCATTTTGTGCTCTGCACCCCGACGCGAGACATCACAGCTCCCTAGTAGACCTGCTAGATGTTTCTGAGAACCTCACTGTTTTCTGACGCCACCCCCTCAAGTCCCCCTGCCCCATTAACATCTGGGAATCGCTCTGTGATCCACAGGAGTTGGCTCATGGCACCTGCTTATACTACATATCGTCTTCACATAGGGAGGCTTTTTGCTACAAGTAAAAACATGACATCCTATTAAAGTACACTGTGATTTCAACAAGCAGGTTAGTTTTTTTCTGCCGTAAGAACACATCAGAAGGCACACGCACAGTGTCGCTGCGGCAGCTTCACCAATGGGACCTTGGCTCCTTGTCCCCTGTGCTGCATTCCCAGCTCACAGCTTTCTCCTCCCACTTGTCACATCATAAGCACAAGATGGCTGCCGTACCACCAGGCATCATGCCTGCACTCCAGAAAAGAAGGAGAAAAGAAAATGAGAAAGAGCCATGCCAAGTAAATCTGTTATTCCCTTTTTATTAGGAAAACAAAAGCTTTTCCTTAATCTTATCCAGCCAATTTTTTAAAAAAGGATTTTTACTTATTATTTAGTTGAAAGGCAGAGAGAGAGAGAGAATCTTTCATCCGTTGATTCACTCCTTCAATGCCTACAATAGCTGAAGCTGGGCTAGGCGGAATCCAGGAACTAGAGATTCGATCCAGACTTCCGGATTGAATAGGGGTCCCATTGTTAGGGATCCAAGTACTTGGGCCATCATTGCATACCTCCCAGGACAAGTATTAATAGGAAGCTGGATGAGAACTAGAAGCCAGCCACTCCCATAGGGGACACGGTGTCCTAAGCAGAGGCTTAACCTGCTGTGTCACCCTCTCTTAAAACCAACTTTTATTTACACACTTCCTACATTCCAACTGTGTCACAGGGCAGCTTAGTGACAAAGGGAAATGGAATTACTATGACTGGTTTACACTGTCACGACTAATCCCCAGACTGGAGAATGGAGCCGCTTTCTCTAAGATCAAACTGTTGCCATAGTCTCCTGAGCAGATCCAGTTTCTAACAGGAAAGCTGAGAGAGTGATGGCCGCCAGCTAAGCCAGAGCTACATGGACTAGAGTGGACCCGAACTGGGGCCCATAAAATCTGTTTTCAAGAATTACAGTGGAGTTATACAGACACTGAGAGGTAAAGGCACATCCCTTGAACTGTCCTACTTCTCAGCCTTCTGGAGAGTTGGATGTTGGGCCTGGCACTGTGGCATAGTAGGTTGACTCTGCCTGTGGTGCTGGCATCCCATACGGGTGCTGGTTCAAGTCCTGGCTACTCCACTTCTGATCCAGAACCCTGCTAATGGCCTGAGAAAGCAGTGGAAGATGGCTCAAGTGCTTGGACCCCTGTATCCACGTGGAAGACCCAAAAGAAACTCCTAGCTCCTGGCTTTGGATCAGCCGGGCCCCAGCCATTGTGGTCATTTAAGGAGTGAACCAGCAGACAGAGGACTTCTCTGTTTCTCCCTCTCTCAGTCTGTAACTCCACCTCTCAAATAAATAAATCTTTTAAAAAAACAATAAAAGACTTGGATGTTTAAATTCTCCCAGTTCCATCATATGAATAAATATCTTTCCCAAATGTGTTTTTTCTTCTTAAGCAAGCTCAAGGTCATTTGTGTTGTTTAAAACAGCACAAGTTCTTTGCTGAAGGAGCATCCAACCACCAACCTGAGAAGGCTGTGCAGCATGGTGACTAAAGGCTGGCAGACTGCCACCGCCACTGCCCCTCAGCAATGACACAGCCCTTTGTACCCAATGCTCGACTCCTCCAAGGTGACGCAAACAGTGGAGACGTGAGGTGGCCCATGCAACACAGACTTTGTGTCATAGCCTCACAGCATCCTCTTCCTCTTCACCTCCACACAGAGGAGCCGTGTGAGTACCAAAGATGTGCACTGCGACGAAGGGGTGGGAGCTGGGCACTAGCACCCACAGGAGCTAGCAGAGCGCCAGAAATGATGAATGTCCGATCACAAATCAATGCGACAAGCCGACAACAGGCCATACTTTCCGATTGTTAGTCCAGGGCAATTTCTCTTCGTTAAGCCACCAGATGACTCATACCGAATACACACATACACTCCCACAGTCACCCACAGATCCAGAATGAGGAAAGACCCTCCTCTGAGAAAAGTCTGACCGGCCTGGGCTAGAATTCCATCCCCACTCACAGCCACAGGCTATCCCATGGCAGATGGTAAGATCGTCTCTCCATGTTCTATGGGGATAGCTCAGCAGGCCTCTTTGGCACACCCTGTGAACTTGACCTAAATTCTTTTCCCATCTGCATCTCTCTTCAGCTCATGTAAATTTTAGACAAAATTTATCAAAAAAAAAAAAAAAAGAAAAGAAAAGAGTTTTGCTTGAAGCTTACAGGTTTCACAGGCATAAACAGTTCCATGATGAGGTACCTTCAGAAAACACCTGCTTAAGAAAAACCAAATGGCTTCTTCACTGGCAAAGCCTTCAGCGTTCCAGTATACACAGTGAATATCCAAGAAAAGGCTGTGCCATGTGGTATTTCCCAAATTTCGTGACTCACTCAAATCTTTTTCCCTTGGTCTACATTGGAAAGCTAATGACACGAGAAATAAGCTTTCGGGATGCTACTAGTGGAGAGGCATGCCGCAGCACATCCTAAAGCCTATGACTTCTTTTAGGTATCAAGAGTCATATTCTGGGGCTGTTGCTGTGGCACAGTGGGTTAAAGCCCTGGCTTGAAGCGCCGGCATCCCATATGGGCGCCAGTTCTAGTCCTGGCTGTTCCTCTTCCAATCCGGCTCTCTGCTATGGCCTGGGAAAGAAGTAGAGGATGGCCCAAGTCCTTGGGCCCCTGCACCCACGTGGGAGACCCGGAAGAAGCTCCTGGCTCCTGGCTTCGGACTGGCACAGCTCCAGCCATTGCGGCCATCTGGGGAGTGAACCAGTGGGTGGAAGACCTCTCTCTCTGTCTCTACATCTCTCTGTAACTCTTTAAAATAAATAAAAGAGTATAGAAAGGCACACATGTGAGATATGTTTGATTTAAAAAAATGTAATATTCTGGGGCTGGCACTGTGGCATAGCAGGAAAGCCACTGCCCGCAGTGCCAGCATCTCCTAAAGGTGCCGATTCTAGTCCTGGCTGCTCTAGTTCCCATTCAGCTCTCTGCTATGGCTTGGGGAAGCAGTAGAAGATGGCCCAAGTCCTTGGCCCCTGCACCTGTGTGGGACACCGGGAAGAAGCTCCTGGCTTCTGGCTTTGGATCGGTACAGCTCTGGCCATTACGGCCATCTGGGGATTGAACCAGAGAATGGAAGACCTCTCTCTCTCTCTCTCTCTCTCTCTGCCTCTGCCTCTGCCCCTCTGTAACTCTGCCTTTCAAATAAATAAATGAATCTTTAAAAAAAGAGAGAGAGATTCTGTGATGAGGTAAGTAGGTTCTGCCCAAACTGACATGTACCCTAACAATTGTCCCTGTTTAGCTGGGACCACCCCTGAGGCCATAGCTCCTAGGTTCTGCATGACAGCTGCTTTGCTAGTGACAGACTGCACACTGGTTGAGGGGGAAGTATACCATGTTTGTGGGTTAATCATGCCATTCTGTCTCATCATCAGATTCCTTTTCTTCAAAATAAACATGTTAGGCTACGTGAGAACAGGAAGAACACAGTCATTGCTGGAGACTTTAATACTCTCTTATTGTTCTTCTGTTGCAACCTTTAATCAAAGCAGTTTTATTTGATGCAAAGTTGACCAAGCCACGGTGACCTCAGTGATTCTTGTACGTGAACTTAGTTGTCTTATGTAGATCCACCTTCTAAAGAGATCTCTTGGTATTATGTAACAAAAACAAAACATCCTGCCTACCAGTATGCAAACATGTCCCTGAGATATCTGACACCCATTCTGTTGCCTCCTATACTTTCTATGCTTTAAGCATCTCTAAGCTGACAAAATGATTTCAGAAGAGTTAAATGCCTGGCTTGATGGTGGTTTTGCTAAAGCTGCAGCCCTAGGACATCTGGGAAGGAAAGTACGCCTCCCTGGAAGCATTTCTCCAGGGGTAGGGAGAATCAAGTCCAAGAGGAAAATCATTCATTTATCACTGCAACTGAGTAATAGAAACCACAATACATAAAATAAGTCAAGGAAAATTTCATGTCTAACTCCAATGGTTCAACAGTATCAGACATGTAATAATTGAATATTCTTTATCTTTATTCTCATGCTGACTATAGGTCATATTAGTGAAGATCATAACTCTCCTAAAATTTACTTGGGCCTTATATTCTTCTACACTGAATCATTTGAAGCGGTTGAGAAAATCTGAGCTGCTAATCACTCCCCTGCAGCCAACCTCTGTGACCCCTCATTAGCAACAAGAAGTAAGAATATCAGAAGGCACAGCGGTATAATAGGAAAACTCACAAGGGCGCTGGAAAGCCACGGGTCCACCTGAAACTGTGGACGGAAATCCAGGTGCTCAAGTCCTAAACCCCCTGTATTTCAGAAGGTGGGACCTTCACAGAGGTAATCAAGGAAAACTGAGGCTGTCAGGCTGGGCCCTACTTCATTACAAGAGGAAACTGGGATACAGGCCATGCACAGGGATGATGATATGAAAGACACAGTGCGGGGAGGAGCTCCACGTGCCAGCCACAGGCAGAGGTCTGCCGCAGACCCTTCCCACGCTCCGCCCACAGGGAACCTCCCCCACGGCACCTTCATCCCGGACTCCCAACCTCCAGAACCGAGCTCAAACATTTTGTCTTTTTTGTAAGGCACACAGTCTATGATATTTTGTGATGGTGGCCCTAGCTATGCTCCTAGGTAAATCTCTTGAAAACCCAGGGCCTCTGCTTCCTCATCCGGATAGCATTAGAGCAGTGGATGACACAGGAAGTTGCTAGAATCTCTAAAGGTTAACGATCAAGGATGAAAGGAGCCTCCTGGCAATTCTCCCGAGATGTAAACACGCACCACCTTTTGAGAAAATTCTCTTATCAACAGATCGATGGACCACAGGTGGGTAATAACCAGCTCTGAATATTCCATTTGGCCAGCCTAGTTAATATTTCAGAAATAACTTCAGGAAGAAAAACAAGGAGAAAAGAGACTGAGAGAGATTCTTAAGCAAGTTCATATCTTTTTTACGAGAAAGTCATCACTTGGAAAAATTAGCTTATAAGCATTCCTAAGGGAGGTGCTAGGGTGGGGCTCAGGACAAGATCAGGAGCAAATGTGAATTTCATGAACTGCCTCACCCTGGCAGAACTTCTGTAAGGTAAACAATGAGTGCATACATATTGCACTCTTTCTAGAACTCATTTCCGTGTTCACTCGCTCTCTCATGCGAAGATGTTGATCGTGAAAGGAAACAGGTTTCAGGGGCCTCTATTAAACATCTGCGTGTCTCTATCCTGTTCCATCTCACTAATAAAACAGTTAATAACCGTGACTTTTTGCAACATTTATCAACCTCTCATCAGCGTGTATCATCTTGGTATCAATCCCAGACCATTAATGCATCTTCAAAGCCTGGAGTATGGTAGTAATGCCAGAATCATAATGAGCCAGAAGAGCGTTCTGGCAAGTGAAACTGCAATTCTCAGTGCTATAAACCTGCACTGATGTTCTAGCTCCCCTCTTCTGTAGCTCATCGAACGTATATTCCGCTGCCAAAGGAAACAGGAAGGCAGGCACTCTGCTCTCTGATGTGATTTTATCCTCGCAAACCAGGGTCACCTTCTCTTGCAGCTCAACAGCTGGCTCAGCACCAATTCTACTGAAATAAAAATCAACATACTTGGCACACGTCAATCCAGCCCTCAAATGGACAGCGCTTGTATCAGCCAGGGTCCCAGTGAGATGGAAGAGTCACAATAGGCTAATGCAGAGGCTTATTTATTGACTTTTTTAAAAACAATGGTGTACAGAGGACGTCATAGGAGCACAAGAATTCGCTGGCAATAACCCAGGGGTGGAAAGGGAACCACTGTTATCACCCGTAGGCACAAGAAGACAAGGAAGAGGAGTTAGCAGCACGTGGAAGGAGAAAGCTGTGTTCAGAAGTCTGCCATAAAAGGCGATGAGGATATAGGTGGTTTCCCAAGGAGAGAACAAAGGAATCAATACCCTGACCTCCCTCGCTTCAACTTCCTGCCAGTGCACCCCAAGCAGAGACAGGAAGCCAGGTATCATGAGGTCAGCCTCAAAGGACCAGGCTGAGTGTATCTGGAGGGACACGTGGATGATGCCTGGCGCTAAAGAACCTCAGCAAACTCACTGGGGTATTTGTAACTTGTGAAAGCAGAAACATAGCTCCTTTTTCTCCATCATTTTATTCCCAGCTACATCACGCAAATACCAACTGATTCTCTGATCCTCTGATACAAAGTGAGTGGCCAAGAATTCAATTCCATCCACATACTATTCAGAGTTAGCACAGAAGACCCCACAAGTTAAGCACCCAGTTCCACAGGAGGACCTCACTTAAGGCACCAGCTGCAAACAGGGGCCTCAGGCTACCTGCACTTCTACACAATCCACTGCAGAAGTTCAGGGTTCCTACAACTATGCCTGCAGGTTAGTAAAGTGCTGGAATGACTCAAAGAACTCCGGAACGCTCTCTCTCTCCCCTTAATTACAGTTTTATCATATTAGAAAGGATACAACCCAGGAACAGCTGAAGGGGAGAGCTACACAGAGCAAGGTGTTGCGGCTTCCATGCACTCCCTAGGCATGCCACCCTCCTGGCACCTCCCTGGGTCTGCCAGCCAGGACGCAGCCTCCACCTCTCTGTTTCAGAGATGTTACAGATGCTCCATTATGTAGCATGACTGACCAATTCATTGGTCACTGGTGACCGGACTCAGTCCTCAATTTCCATCCCCTTTCTCCTCTCAGGAGGTGGTGGGAGTGGGAACAGTGAGGGGTGGCAATATGCACAGCTAATTTCAATCCCTATCCTGGGGCCAGCACTGTGGCACAGTAGGTTAATCTGCCTGCGGTGCTGGCATCCCATAGGAGCGCCGGTTCTAGTCCCAGCTGCTCCTCTTCCAATCCAGTTCTCTGATGTGGCCTGGGAAAGCAGTAGAAGATGGCCCAAGTCCTCGGGCCCCTGCACCCACATGGGAGACCTGGAAGAAGCTCCTGGCTCCTGGCTTCGGATCGACGCAGCTCCGGCTACTGCGGCCAATTGGGGAGTGAACCAACAGATGGAAGACCCTCTCTCTCTCTCTCTCTCTCTCTCTCTCTCTCTGTAACTCTACCTCTCAAATAAATAAATAAAATCTTTTTTTTTTTAAATTTTTTTTTGACAGGAAGAGTGGACAGTGAGAGAGAGAGACAGAGAGAAAGGTCTTCCTTTGCCGTTGGTTCACCCTCCAATGGCCGCCACGGCTGGCACGCTGCGGCCAGCGCACCGCGCTCATCCGATGGCAGGAGCCAGGTGCTAGGTGCTTTTCCTGGTCTCCCATGGGATGCAGGGCCCAAGCACTTGGGCCATCCTCCACTGCACTCCTGGGCCACAGCAGAGGGCTGGCCTGGAAGAGGGGCAACTGGGACAGAATCCGGCACCCCGACCGGGACTAGAACCCGGTGTGCCAACGCCGCAAGGCGGAGGATTAGCCTGTTGAGCCACGGCGCCGGCCAATAAATAAAATCTTTAAAAAAGATGACAAACAAAAGAGCAGATACTATTTGATTTTTATTTATATATCTGAGAATCTGGAATAAGCACATCTAATTTTAAAAAAAGTCCCTATCCTGAAGCAACTTCCTCTTTGTGGTCACCTCATTAACATATAAAAGACATACCTACTACCATTCAGAAGTTCCTACAGCTTTAGGAACTCTGCCAAAAACTGGGACCAAGAACAAATCAGCTTTGATCCTGCCTCCCAGCCTACTGCACCTGTGTCTGGCACCTGCCAGCTGCAACATCTCCCTTTACTGAAGCACGGTGCAGTCTGCAGCAGGTGACTACAGTTCTTCCCTCCTACTTTCTCCCCTTCCTTCACCATGTCGTGAATTTCTAAAGTCTAAAGTCTACACGGTTTCTCCATCCTCCTCCCTCTCTAGCTGGCTAATCAAGAGAAGATGAGCCCTGCTCTCCGGAGTACTAGGGCATTGCACACTCTGCCATCCCATGCATAGACTCCAATGAGAAACGCTCACCAGGACTTCGAGACGGAACCCAAACTAGCGACGGACTGCCTTCTCCACTCTCATCACCCTCTCAACCTTTCTTTCCCCATCAACCAGCGGGTTTTGACCAGCTTCAAAGGGAGAGGAGGCCGGGGCTGGCCATTTTCACGGGGTGGGTGGGGTTGTTTTTCCTAATGCCACACAAAAGATTTTATATTCTGCACAGTGCCCCAGAAATAGGAGTCCCACCATATCCCATTGAAACATCAAGTGCTCCCTTATCCCATAAAACACCAACATTTCATGTATCAGAGGGAAAACCGAGATACTACTGGGAAAAAATGTGAGATCAGGTTTGAGGATAACACAGAATGCAATGAGGCTGTTCTCAACCTGAAACGAATGAAAATGAAAAGCAAACAGCAGCCCACTCAGGTGTAATCGGCTTTGAAGACATGGCATGAAAATTCTGGATTGAAACAGGGATGGAGGGGAAGGCTATGAAAGCTGTCTGCCCATAAACAAAACTAGTTATCATTATGACAGTCTTCCCCCTGGCTAATAGCTACCTCCCAATATTAACCACAGAAGGAAAAAGCTCCCTGACCAGACTCTGGGTTCTCAAGGCTCCCACAGTTGTCCAGGGCTGGAACATGTCCTTTTGAGGAACATTTTTAGCCCTCCATGCACACTCATGGCCCACTTTTCTATGTTAGTGCAGTGTGCTTTAATTCTGAGCAAAAATAGAAAACGAACTGAATGTCCTAAGGTGAATTTGGCCAGTGCATCCTCTGTGTATATGATACCTCCTTTGATCAGCACACACAATATTGTCACTTCAGGCACTGATTAGAAATTGCATCCAGGAACACAGCGTGAAATACATACTGCTCGTGAAAATTTGCTGGAGTCACTTGACATTGGAAAAAATCTGCCTCAGGCCGTTGTTCTAAACCCAGCCCAGGCTCCACTTCTAATCCCAATTCTCTGCTAAAATGCACAGCCTGCATGGCAACAGGTGACGACTCAAGTAGCCGAGTCCCCACTCCCACGTGGGAGACTCCGACTGAGTTTCAGTCTCCTGGCTTTGGTCCAGTCTGTCCCCCTGCTGTTGTAGGGATTTGGGGAAAAAATCCAGTGGATGGGAGATTTCTCTGATTCTCTCTGTTTTCCACATGAAATAAGCAAAAACTTCAGCAATGTAAACAAAGGATAGCAAGAAAGAACAAGACGGAAGCCTAAGCCCTATCCAAAGTGTATTAAGTCAAAATTTGTCAAGAGTGAGGTGCTTTTTAAGTCTCACATGCCCTGTTCCATGCATACAATGGCAAAAGGCACACTAATTTTCCTTTACACATCTCTGAGCCAGACTTGGCTGGACATTAGAATAACATGGGGAACTTTTTCAAAATGTGCACATGAGAGGCCTTCCCATACACTTGCCCACTCCTCAGCAGGCTGATAAACCTCATGAGGCTATGACCTGCACACCTGGCCAGCGCTCCCTTGAAACTCTGAATCCTTTCCTCCTCCTTCCACCCCAACCATCAGCTGAGAGCCACTGATCACTATTTCTCTACTATACTCAGTTACTAAAAAGAAATGGATTTGGGTCACACATCTTATTAATTCCCTGATGACGCACCTTAATGGAATTGTTATTTAACAAGACACACCTGACTTAGATGAGAACTGGCTTATGGAAGTTATCTCCTTAAATCTTGTACTGTTCTGGAAAATCATTGTTTCAATCACATGCTATGTTACCGTGTCTAATATATAAACCCTTCCTGAAATCCCACGTCCGAAAGGAGATGGTCCCTCTAGCAGAACAAGTCTGGGTCGTCCTATCAATGATAATGAGGTTCTGGAAAACCTTGCCCTGCACCTCAGCTGCTAGGAAAAAAGCCTCTCCTAGCAATAAACATGTGCACTTCTAAGAATTCAGGACTGGAGCGCTATAAGACTGTGTTGCCAACAGAGGCTGCTGGGATGACAAAAATATCCTACATGCACACGGTCCCTTTCAGTAGCCAGTAGCCGCATGCAACTAGTGAGCACTTAAAATGGCCCTAGTGTGACTGAGGACTGAGTTGTACATTTGTATTTCCTTTTAATTCCTTTAAATTTTAAAATGCCACATGTGGTTAGCAGCTGTCTATGGTATAGGATGGTCATAAGGCTACTTTCTCACTTAAACTTACGGCTAATACTTCCACATGAGTAAATCAATACAAAATTTTTATATTGGCTTCAGTTGAGGCACAAATGTCACACTGAAATTGTAAATAATGTCACTGACCATCAGTGAGATTACTTGAAAGGACTTTTTTGTGTGTTTAGCTCTGTCTTTAGAAGATTCTCTGCCTTCCATAAGGCGCAGGCTCAGCTCCTCCTCTCTCTGGAGCAGCATGATTTACCAGGACATGCCTCTGGCCCGGGCTAGAGCTCAAGGTCAGAACGGCTGCCCTTCCTCTGAACAGTGCTGCCACCACTTCTTACCCGAAAGGTGCCAAGTAACCTCTCCTCCCGTCTTTTCCTATCACAAATGGTAGAGGGAGGGCGAGAGGAGGCTTTACAACTTGCTTTAATTCATGCATGCAGAACAAGCTCTCTGTTGAAGAAAGAGCCATAGGTGTGCAGGTTTGTCTGAGCCATGGCCCTGTTGACACTTAGGGTGTGAGAGGGGTGGGGGCTGAACCATGCACTGTAGGACATTAGCAGTGTCCTTGGCCTCTACCCATTTGATGCCATTTCATCCTACACTCCTGACAACCAGCTGTTTCTGCAGATACAGGCAAATGTCCCCATGGGAGGCAGTCACCCTGGTAGACAACCACTAACCAAGGAAGGAAGGTCACAGAATGTGGGCAAGGAAAGGAGACCAAATCTTACTTAATTTTTGTCTTATTCTTTTTAAATCTCTAATGCCTAGCAGATGCCAGGTACACAATATGCACTCAATTAACTATTGCATGTATGAATGCATTAAAGGCCACTAGTATTTTATAACTTTTAAAATGTCCCCCTTCAGAGGCCAGCACAATGTAAGACCCAATCAACAAACATTTTCTGGATTTCTTACAAATTCTCCCAAAAAGCAGGAATTCCTACCAATGACTATTTGAGGAAGAAAAATGAGAGGGAAAATAAATCTTTGCATACCTTAAAGTGCATGAAGAAGCAATCTTCCCAGCCTGGGGGGAGGTGTTAAGCAAATAGTAGTAAGTCTAAAAGTAGAGGCTCCCCATTTGCAGAGGAAGTGCTGCTGATTGTCTGCGAGCAAGGGAACAGGGCCCTTTGCCTCACCGCCTCTCCCCTTCACCACAGGCTGTGTGGGTGCTGGGGTCTGCAGGGCTCCTTCCTCCCTGACTACTGAAGCCAGTCATCTCCAGTACCAGATAAGAGTCCCCGAGACCACTGCTGTCACTTCCCTGCAGAGAAAAAGAGACAGCTCGCTTCAGTTTCTGGTTCCTGAACCTTTAAGCTGCATTTGCCGGCAGGTAATGCTTTTATCTCATTTGTTACAACCAAACTCCGGAGGATAAATCTGCTATCCAATTAAAGCCGAACCCTTTGCACCTCAAATGTAGGGGATGTCTCGCCTCTGAGCACATATGGAACCGCATGGCAGGGGGAAAAGCCAGGCACTGCCACACGTCCAGACGTCAGCTGACGACACACTGAGCACACTCTGTCCTTCACTGGCTACTTACCTGAACTCTTCAGCATATTCAGGCTTCTTGGACAAGATTTTTATTTAAGGGAAATATCACTGTCTAGGTTCCATAGTTCTGGCTGTGCACGGAAGAAACAACCCAAGTCATACAGTCGCACTTGCTGATCCAGCAAGGGCAAGGGCAGGGCATTTACCGCAAGTAAGCAAAAGGTGGAAGGAAGAAAGAGCAGCTCGTGTGTAGAAGCCACCCCTTCCTTTAGAGCAGTGGCCTGCTGCATGCATAGCAGCGTCACCTAAGGAACTTTTAAAGTCCCCAAGCGTCAGGCCGCACCCAAGACCAGCTACATCAGAATCCCAGGAGTGGTACCCAAACACTGTCACTATTTTTAAATAAATGTTTCATTTTAGGATAGTTTAGGGTTTACAGACACATTTCAGAGATAGCCCCAGAAAGTGCTCATATACCACACACCCCATTTCCTCTATTATCAGCATCTTAAAGTAGCATGCTCCATTTCTTAGGATTGATGAGCCAACACTGGTATGTACCTAAAGTCCATCCTATTTTCATTTTCCTTCAGATTTGGCCAAATGCCCTTCATTTCCTTCCAGGATCTCAACTGTGGTACCCCATTACATGGAGTCAGCATGCCTCTTAAGACTCCTGTTAACTGTTAACAGTTATTTGATTTGGCTTGTTTACACTGACCTTGACTTCTTGATGAGTGCTGGTCAGATATTTTGTAGGATGCTCCCCAGTTAGGGTTTGTCTAATATCTTTCTCATGACTAGACTGGGACTATGTGTTCAGAGAAGAGGACTGCAGCAGAATATGCCATTCTCATCACAACAGATTCAGAGTACATAATATCAATAGCACTCATTATGGGTTTGACTTGGTCAACTGTATGAGGTAGTATGAATGTCACATTTCTCCAGTATAGTTACTCATCTTCTCCCATTCTGTACTGTCTCTTTGGAAGGAAATGATTTATTCAACATAAACTAAAGGAATGGAGAGTTATGTTCACTTCTTTGAGAACAGAGAATCAGCACAAAGTGTCTGGAATTCTTTAACACAGAAAGCTTGCCTATGGAGCTTCCTTTATTGAGTATTTAATAACTTACTCATATCAGCATGGAGACAGGTATTTTAACGCTTTGGGTTTTCATCCAACACTAGTTTATTTATGTTTTTGCTCAAGGGCAAACTCACCTTTGGCCAGTGGGAGCTCTTTCAATGGGCTGTTGCCTATCTGCACATCCTATTGTTGTGTATGTCTGTGTGTGTGTGTGTGTGTGTGTGTGTTCTGAGCACTTGCTTACTTATTGACACTATAGTATGCTCCATGATCACCATTAAAAAAAGTTTTTTATTTAATAAATGTGAATTTACAAAGTGCAACTTTTGTATTGTTGTGGATCCCCCCCAAACCTCCCTCCCTCCTGCGGCCCTCCCCTCTCCCATCCCGCCCTTCATTGAGTTTCAATTTCAAATACCTTCATATACAGAAGACATGATCACCTTTTACATTTTTGCATGTTAGTCACAAAATTCATCATTTATCTAAGCCATGGTTCCTTTTGTTGAAAAATGATATTAGAAACCATGGTCTTGTCACTAGATATATTCATTGCTAGTGGGTGTCATTAATTCTAGGCTATCTCAGATTGGCTGAATGAATTAAAACAACAGACCTATCTATTTGCTGCCTAAAAGAAACATACTTCACCAACAAAAATACATGCAAACTGAGAATGAAAGGATGGAAAAAGACATCCATGCTAATGGAAAGCAGAAATGAGAAGGTGTAGCCATCCTAGTATGAGACAAAATAGATTTTAGAACAAAAACTGTTAGAGACAAAAAGGGCACAATATAATGATTAAGGTATCAATTCAACAGGAGGATGTGACTGCAATAAATGGATATGCACCCAATGCCAGGGCACCTGGCTATTTAAAAGAACTGTTAATGTATCTAAAGCGAGACTAGACTCTAATACAATAGTAATGGTGTATGTCAACACTCCACTTTCATCAATGGACAGATAAACTAGACCAATGGGACCTAACATAAATAAAGAACATTTCATCCAACAGTTGAATAATATACATTCTTTTCGTAAGTGCATGGAACTTTCTCTAGGATACATCATAGGCTAGGCCATAAAGCAAGTCTCACCAAATTCAAAACCATCAAAATCACATCATGCACCTTCTCTGACCACAATGGAATGAAATTGGAAATCAACAACTCAAGAATCTCTAGAACATATATAAACAACATGGAAACTGAAAAACTTGCTCCTGAATAAACAATGGGTCACAGAAGAAATCAAAAGAGAAATTAAAAAATTCCTGGAAGTGAACGAAGATGACAACACAATGTATCAAAACTTGTGGGATACAGCAAAAGCAGTATTAACAAGGAAGTTTATAGCAATTAGTGCCTACATCAGGAAATTGTAAAGGCACCAAATAAATGAGCATGATCTCAAGAACCTCAAAAGAACTAAATCAAAAACTAGTAGGAGGAAAGAAATAACTAAAGTTAGAGAAAAATAAACAAAATTGAAACCAAAGAAATCAGTGAAATGAAGCTTTTTTTAAAATAAATAACACTGATACACCATTGGACCAACTAACCAAAGAAAAGGGAGAAAGTCCAAACCAATAAAATCAGAGATGAAAAAGGAGAGGCAACAACAGATACAACAGAAATAAAAATAATCATCAGGAATTACACACAATGTATCTAACTGAGGCACAAAGACATTGAAAACCTAAACATACCAATACCAAAAGATGGAGATTGAATCAGTAATAAAGACACTTTCAACAACAAAAAAAATTCCATGACCAGGTGGTGTCACTGCTGAATTCTACCAGACTTTTAAAGAAAAACTAATTCCAATCCTTCTCAAATTATTCAAAAAACTATCAAAAGGCAGGGATCCTCCCAAATTCCTACTATTAGGTCAGCAATATCTTAATTCCAAAACCAGAAAAAAGATATAGCAAAGAAAGAATACTATAGACAAATATCACTAATGAATACAGATGCAAAAATCTTCAACAAAATACTAGCCAATGGAATCCAACAACACATCAGGAAGATCATTCATTTGGACCAAGTGGGATTTATCCCTGGTATGGAGAGGGTTAAACATTTGCAAATCAGTAAATGTGACATATCACATTAACAAATTGCAGAATAAAGACCGTATGATTTTTCAATACATACAGAGAAAGCATTTAACATTCTTTCAAGATAAAAATCTTCTGTAAATTAGGTATAGAAGGAACAACACACCACACAAAGGAGGCGATATAGGACAAATTCACAGTTGGCATCTTATTGAATGGGGAAGAGTTGAAAGCATTTCCACTAGAATCTGGAACCAGGCAAGGATGCCTACATTCACCATTGCTATTCAATACAGCCTGGGAACTTTTAGCCAGAGCCATTAGGCAAGAAAAAGAAATCAAAGGGACACAAATTGGAAAGGAGGAAATCAAATTACCTCTGTATGTAGATGACATGATTCTATATATAGCAGAACCAAAAGACTCCATTGAAACACTATTGGAACTCATAAAAGTGTTTGGGAAAGTGGCAGGATATAAAATTAGCAGACAAAAATCAATATCCTTGTATACACAGATGATGCCATGTCTGAGAAAGAATTTCTTTCTTTCTTTTTTTTTTTTTTTTTGACAGTCAGAGTGGACAGTGAGAGAAAGAGACAGAGAGAAAGGTCTTCCTTTGCCGTTGGTTCATCCTCCAACGGCTGCCGCGACCGGCGCGCTGTGGCCAGCGCACCACGCTGATCCGATGGCAGGAGCCAGGTGCTTCTCCTGGTCTCCCATGCAGGTGCAGGGCCCAAGCACTTGGGCCATCCTCCACTGCACTCCCTGGCCACAGCAGAGAGTTGGCCTGGAAGAGGGGCAACCGGGATAGAATCCGGAGCCCCTACCGGGACTAGAACCTGGTGTGCTGATGCCGCAAGGCAGAGGATTAGTCTAGTGAGCCATGGTGCCGGCCTGAGAAAGAATTTCTAAGATCAATCCCAAACACAATAGCTACACAAAATTTTAAATAACTTGGAATAAATTTAACCATGGAAGAGAAATATCTATACAATGAAAATCATAAAATATTAAAGAAAGAAATATATGAAGACATAAAAAATGTAAAAATCTTCAAAGTTTTTGGATTGGAAGAATTAATATCAAGATGTCCATACTACCAAAAGCAATTTCAGACTTGATGTGATCACAAACAAAATATCAATGACCTTGTTCTCAGATCTAGAAAAAATAATGCTAAAATTCATATGCAAACATAAGAGACCCCAAGGAGGTAAAACAATTAAACAACAAAATCAAGCCAGAAGCATCGCAATATCAAATTTCAAGACATACTACAAGGCACTTATAATGAAAACAGCTTGATACTGGCACAAAAATAGACATACAGACCAATGGAACACAACAGAAACCACAGAAATCAATCTATGCATCTACAACTAACTAATCTTTGAAAAGGAGCTAAAATTAATCCCTGGAGAAAGGATAGTCTCTTCAACAAGTGGTGCTGGTAAAAATGGATCTCCAGGTACAAAAGTAAGAAACAAGACCTTTACCTTATACCTTACACAAAAATCCACTCAAAATGGATCAAGAATCTAAATCTATGACTTGATACCATAACATTACTTAAGGAGAACATTGGGGAAAGTCTGTAAGACACTGGTATAGTCAAAAACTTCCTGGAAAAGACCCCAGAAGCACAGGTTATCAAAACAAAAGAATACTAATGGAATTACAACAAGCAAAGAAGCTTCTATGCTACAGAGCAAACACCCAACAAAGTCAGAAAAAAAGTCCAAGATGGCAGAATAGGGAGGGAGATTATAGTTCTAATCTAAGGGAAGATAGTTTTAAAAAAGTGTGTAGAATGCAATCTCAGGGAAGAGTTAGGGAGAAAACTGCAGAGGAAACTCCATGCAAACTAGAGGGACAGTGGATCTATGTGGAGGGTGTGGATGCACACAACTGAGGACACCATCAACCAAGAACCTCAGCACCAGCTTTGTAGAGTGAGCTGAGGCCAGACTGCAGCAGCCCAAGCCAGTGGCAATAAAGCTGTGGGAAGAGTCAGGCATGAGTCTGGCTTGGAGCCCTGTGGGGTTAGTGTAAATGCCTACTCAGAGGATAAAAAACAAGGGGGGCAATCTCTCTCCCCAGTCACCTGGCACTGGCATTCTGTAACTAGCAGAGAGAGGATGAATACAATTTGGACATAGGTAACAGCTGCACCAGCTTGTGTCCACATGCCTAGAACCAGCAGAGAGGAGACTCTTGAGTCTGGCTGAGATAACTGACAGGAGGCTGGGTGCTCATGATGTGGTAGCCTTGTGTTCTGGGACTGTGAGAACACTGTGGCTGCATGCAAGTGTGCAGGGTGTGGCTGGGACTTTGGGCAGTCACCGTGGGCAGCTCCATATGTTCAGGGTTCCCTGACTGCCTGGTAAGGATCATTGCTGCAGGATCCATGCTCACACTGAGGACTGCATGGATCCTTTGTGTGGTGATTTTGGCAATGTGGATGAATACTGTACCCACTGGGGCTAGCATCCACACATTGTTCTCCTTAGAGGAGTTGAGTGTGAGACTACACCACCAGAGATGATCAAACCTTTGCTTTGATTTAAAAAAAAGAGAGAAGATTTACCATGCCCAACATCGTCACTCCCCTAACACAGGAGCACTGAATAGAGCTACTTGGCCACACCTAATGTACACCTCTGGGTATTCACTGAAAGAGCGCGCACTCCACTAATCCACAAAGGCATACTACAAAGATAAAAGCCATCACAGTGGGAAAAAAAAACAGGAAGTTTCTCTACAAATGCTTAAAAGTAAATGAACCAATTCAAGAAACAAAAATAAGGAAGACAATATGATGCCACCAAATAACACAACAAAACTTCAATAATAAAATGTGAAGATGAAGAGATTGAAGAAATGCAGAAATAGAATCCAAATGATTGATTGTAGTATTATTTAGAAATAATCAGAAGCAAATTCATGAATTAAAGAAATTCATACATGACATGAATTAAAATATTCCCCACAAAATTGAAATTTTAAACAGAAATCAAAATGAAATATTAGAAATGAAGAATTCAACAGACCAAATAAAATGCAGTGGAAAGCCTTAACAACAGGTTCAATGAGGCAAAAAAAAATATCCAAGTTAGAAGACAAATCTCTGGAAATTTTAGTCAGACCAAAAAAAAAAAAAAAAAGAAGAAACTAAATTAGAAAACTTAAAAATAATGTTGGAGATTAGGAGTTCCTGAAGGCATGGAAAGAGAGAATGGATTAGAAGCCCTTTTTAGTGAATTAATTATAGAAAATTTCCCTAATTTGGAGAAAGAAAGGGATGTCTAAGTACACGAAGCACATAGAACTCCTAATAGACATGACCAGATAATATCTGCACCATGACACATTGTATTCAAACTCTCCATAGTAAAACATAAAGAAAAGATTATAAAATGAGCATTGAGAGAAACACCAGATTACTTTCAGAGGATCTCCAATTAGACTCACAGTGGACTCCTAATCAGAAACCCTACAGGCTAGGGAGAAAATGGCAAGATATATTCTAAGTCTTAAGAATTAAAAATATGAGCCCAGAATACTACACTCTGCAAAGCTCTCATTTATGAATGAAAGTGAAATAAAGGCCTTCCATAACAGAAATTGAAAGAATTTGTCACCACCAGTCCAGCCTTACAAAAGATGTTTAAGGATGTGCTACATATAGAAGCAAAGAAACTTGGTCATCACTATGAAAGAGGGTGAAGACAGAAAATCTCCTAGTAAAAGTACAAAGGTAATCCAAAACAAACAACAGGAATAGTTTTGGAAAAATGGCAGGGCAGAATCATTAAATATTAATAGTCTCCTTGAATGTAAATGAACTCAACTCTACATGTTACCAGATAAAGAATGGATGGATGGATTAAAAAAACAAATCCCATCTATTGGCTGCCTACAAGAAACAACATCTCACCAACAAAGACACACGCAGACTGAAAGTGAAAGGATGGAAAAAGATATTCCATGCTTACAGAAACAAAAATTAGCTGGTATAGTCATCCTAATATCAGACAAAATAGACTTTAACACAAAAACTATTAAAAGAGACAAGGGCACTATGCAATGATTAAGGGATCAATTCAACAGGAAGATGCGACTATTATAAATGTATATGCACCTAATTACAGGGCACCTGGCTATTTAAAATAAATGTTAATGGATCTAAAGGGAATCATAGATTCTAATACAGTAATAGTGGGGGACTTCAATACCTCATTTTCAGCAATGGACAGATCAACCAGGCAGAAAATCAGCAAGGAAACAACAGAGCTAATCAATACGATATACCAGATGGACCTAACTGATAGCTACAGAAGTTTTCATCCTACAGATGAAGAATACACATTTTTCTCACCAGTACACGGAACTTTCTCTAGGACTGACCACGTGATATGCCATAAAAAAAGTCACAGCAAATTCAAAAAAGTCAAAATCATACCATGCATCTTTTTGGACTACAATGGAATGAAGATGGAAATCAACAACTTGAAAATCTCTAGAACATATGCAAACACATGGAGACTGACCAACATGCTCCTGAATGAACAGTGGGTCACTGAAGAAATAAAAAAATTCTGGAAACTAATGAAGACAAAAATACAACAAATCAAAAATTATGGGATACAACAAAAGCAGTGTTCAGAGGAAAGTTTATAGCAATTAGTGCCCATACCAAGAAATTGGAAAGGCACCAAATAAATGAGCTATCAATGCATCCCAAGGACTTAGAAAAACAATAGCAAACCTAATCCAAAATTAGTAGGAGGGAAGAAATAATTAAAATTAAAGAAGAAATAAGCAAATTAAAAACAAAAAATGCAAAAGATCAGTGAAATGAAGAGCCTGTTTTTTGAAAAAATAAAATTGACAGACCACTGGCTGAAATAACCAAAAAAAGAGGGAGAAGACCGAAATCAATATTTTCAGAGATGAAAAGGGAAACATAAAAACAGATATCACTGAAATAAAAAGAATCATCACAAATTACTACAAACAGCTATATGCCAACAAATCAGGAAACGCAGAAGAAATGAATAGATTCCTAGACACATACAACCTACCTAAATTGTGCCATGAAGACTCAGAAAACTGAAACAGACCCATAATGAAGATGGAAATAGAATCAGTAATAAAGACCCTCCCAACAAAGAAAAACCCAAGACCAGATTCTACCAAACATTTCAAAAAGAACTAACTCCAATTCTTTCAAGCTATTCAAAACAACTGAAAGGGAAGGAAGCCTCCTAAACACCTTCTATAAAGACTGCATGACCTTATTTCTTAAACCTGAAAAAGATACAACACAGAAAGAGAACTATGGACCAATTTCCCTGATGAACAAAGATGCAAAATTCCTCAATAAAATACTAGCCAATCAAATCCAACAACACATCATAAAGATCCTTTACCCAGACCAAGTGGGATTTATCCTTTGTATGCAGGGATGGATCAACATTCGCAAGTTAATCTATGTGAAACATCACACTATCAAACTGAAGAACAAAAAAACATATGATTATCTCAATAAATGCAGAGAAAACACTTGATAAAACAGAACACCCTTTCATGATGAAAATATTAAGCAAACTGGGTATAGAAGAACATTCTTCAATACAATCAAGGCAATTTATGACAAACCCACAGCCAGCATCCTATTGAATGGGGAATAGTTGGATGTATTCCCACTGAAATCTAGAAACAGACAAGGATGCTCACTCTCACAACTTCTATGCAGTAGAGTCCTGGAAGTTTTAGCTCTAGGCAAGAATAAGACATCAAAGCAATACGATTAGGGAAGGAGGAAGTCAAACTATCCCTATTTATAGATGACATGATTCTATATGTAGGGGATCCAAAAGACTCACTAAGAGACTACTGGAAATCAAAGAAGAGTTTGGTAAAGTGATAGGATATAAAGTCAATGCACAAAAAACAATAGCCTTTGTATACACACACAATGCCATGGCTGAGAAAGAACTTCTATGATCAATCCCATCCACAATATTATAAAAAAAAAATCAAACACCTTGGAATAAATTAAATCAAGTATGACAAAGATCTGTATTATGAGAATTGAAAAGCATTAAACAAAGAGAAGACACACAAAAAAATGGAAAAAAAATCTTCCAAGTTCATGGATTGGAAGAATCAATATCATCAAAATGTCCATACCACCAAAAGCAATTTACAAATTCTATGCAATACCAATCAAAATATCAAGGACATTCTTCTCAAATATAGAAAAAAATTATGCTGAAATTCAATGGAAATAGAAGAGATCTCAAATAGCTAAAGCAATCCTATAGAACAAAAACAAAGTCAGAGGCATCACAATACCAGATTTCAAGACACTAGAGGAACACTATACTTAAAGCAGCCTGGTATTGGTATAAAAACAGATGGATAGACCAATGGAACAGAATAGAAACACCAGAAATCAACCCATGCATCTATAACCATCTTATCTTTGACAAAAGAGCTAAAGTCAATCCCTGGAGGTAAGGACAGTCTCTTCAACATATGGTGCTGGGAAAACTGGATCTACACATGCAGAAATATGAAGCAAGACAACAACCTCACATCTTACAAAAAAATCCACTCAAAATGTTTTAAAAACCTAAATGTACAACCTGATACCATCGAATTATTAGAAAATATTGGGGGGAAACCCTGTAAGACATTGGCATAGGTCAAGAGTTCTTGAGAAAGACTCAAAATACACGGGCACAGACAATCAAAGCCAAAATTGACAAATAGAATTACATCAAATTGAGAAGCTTCCACACTGCAAAACAAACACTCAGCAAAGTGAAGAGGCAACTGACAGAATGGGAGAAATTATTTTCAAATTATGCAACTGATCAAGAATTAGTAACCAAACTCTATAAAGAGATTGAGAAATTCAACAACAACAAAACAACCAACCTAGTAAAGAAATGGGCAAAGAACTTAAACAGGCATTTTTCAAGAGGAAATCTAAATGGCCAATAGACACATGAAAAAACACTCAGGATCATTAGCTTTCAGGAAAATGCAAATCAAAACCATAGCGAGGTTTCACCTCAACCTAGTTAGAATAGATCTCATACAGAAATCAACTAACAATAAATGTTGGTAAGGATGTGGGGGGAAAGGTTCCCTAATTCACTGTTGGTGGGAATAAAAACTAGTATGGGCCACTGCCGAGGCTCAATAGGCTAATCCTCCACCTGCAGTGCCAGCACACCGGGTTCTAGTCCCGGTCGGGGCACCGGATTCTGTCCCGGTTGCTGCTCTTCCTGTCCAGCTCTCTACTGTGGCCTAGGAGTGCAGTGGAGGATGGCCCAATGCTTAGGCCCTGCACTCACATGGGAGACCAGGAGAAGCACCTGGCTCCTGGCTTCAGATCAGCGCAGTGCGCCAGCCACAGTGGCCATTGGAGAGTGAACCAAGGGTAAAAAGAAGACCTTTCTCTCTATGTCTCTCTCTCTCTCTCTCACTGTCCACTATGCCTGTCAAAAAAATAGTATGGGCACTGTGGAAGACAGTATGGAGTTATTTCAGAAATCTGAAAATAGATCTACCATATGACCCAGCAATCCCACTCCTGGGAACTTACCCAAATGAAAATAAACACCATATGAGAGAGTTATCTGTAGCCCCATCTTTACTGCAGCTTAACTCATAATAGCTAACATATGGAATCAACCCAGATAATCATCAACTGATGACTGGCTAAAGAAAATGTGGTATATATACACTATGGAATGTTACTCAGCCATCAAAAAAGAATGAAATACTCTCTTTTGCAAAAAAATAGATGCAACTATAAACCATTATATTTAGTGAAATAATTCCAAAAGATAAATATTATGTTTTCCCTGATTTGTGGTAACTAAGAGTACAAAAAACATGTAATGTATAATTATTTGCAATGCAAATAATATTTGGCATAAAATTACTCCTGTGTATAAACTATTCAGAGGAAATGGATTAAAGTCTAAATGAACTTAGTTATTAGTTATCCTGTATTATAATACAGGAACTATTTAGATGTTCCATTGGTTTTGGTTCTATTTCACTGAATAAATAAAATTATATAAAATTAAATAAAATTATTATAAAAATTAATAATTTTATTCAATGAATTATGAAATGAATTATGAATTGATCAAAAAACTGTATATGGATGAAACAGTCATTTTTCCATTCAACTACTGTTTATAGCCATTGTCTATATTCTCACTAAACTAGTGTCTATTGCTTTTTCTTGTTAAGCTTCTTATTTGGTGAAGTATTAAGTCTTTTTACTTTATTAAATTTAATGTACCCTCCCTGCTTGACCTGTTGGGCTTCCCTACCAGACAATAAACTTTTCTTCTAAAAATAAATAAGTTAATTAATTAATTAATGTAAATTTAAAATATGTTATCTCAAAAACTAAAAAAAATGAAAGAGAGGAAGAAGGAAGAAGGGTGGATAGAGGGATGGAGGAAGGTGCTATCACTATATTGTTAGCCTTTTATCTACAAACCATATTCAATCTGTTAAAAATTAATTTAAATAAAATTAAAAATTAAGTTGAAAAATCTAGGCTATCACAGCTGACAAAGAAATACATGCATATGGGGCTCATGCCATGGTGTCATAGGTAAAGCCACCACCTGCAATGCCAGCATCCCATATGGGTGCTGGCTGAGTCCCAGCTGCTCCTCTTCTGATCCAGCTCTCTCCTTGTTCTTCTTTTCCAGTTACCATTCTGTCCCCACACTCTTGGATTTTATCTTTTGCAAATGATCTGAATGATCTAGGCCTAATCTGAAGCCACAATTTGGGAGCTTCTTTTGGGTTTCCCAGGGAGCTGCAGGGGCCCAAGCACTTGGGCCATTTTCCACTGCTTTCCCAGGCCATAGCACAGAGCTGGATTGGAAGAGAAGCAGCTGGGACTAGAACCAGTGCCCATATGGGATGCCAGCGCTGCAAGTGGAGGATTAACCTAGTGTGCCACAGCGCCGGTCCTCCATTTTAGTAACATTAATAGATGTGTAGTGCTATGTCATGGTCATAATTCTCTGATAAGAAATAATATTTGCTGTCTTTTCACATGCTAATTTCCATCAGCAGACCATCTTTAGTAAGGTGTTCAGATCTTTCATCTATTTTAGAATTTGATTATTTTCTTTTCATAGATTTTCAATAGTTCTTTGTCTATTTTGGACATAAATCCCTCATCAGACATGTATTTTGTAGATATTTCCTCCCAGTCTGTGGCTTAAGAGACTCTCTTATCTCTTAATTCTATTAATAGTATCTTTCACAGAATATAGGATTTTAATTCTGAGTCCAATCTAATTTTTCTCATAACTCATGAGTTTGTCCACATAACTAAAGATTCATTTCAAATTGAGGTCATATATTTTTCTTATGTTCTTCTAACAGTGTTATAGTTTCATTTATTACATTTAGGTCTATAAAACATTTTTAGTTAATTTTTATGAAAGTTTAAGGTCTGTGCCTAAGTTAATTTTTTTTTTCAACATTTACTCTTCCACTTGTCCCATCGCAATTTGTTGCAAAGTTACTCGTTCTTGATTAAATCACCTTTGCACTTTTGTCAGAAATCAAGTGATCGTGTTTGTGTAGGTCTATTTCTGGGCTCTCTATTCTGTTCTATTGACCAATATTTATATTCTTTTATCAATGCAATATCATATTGACTACAGAAACCTTACAGTAAGTCTTGGAATCAAGTACTGTGACTCCTCCAACTTTTTCTCCTTCTGAAGTATTGTGTGGTACATTTCCTTTTTTTTCCTTTTGCTTCCTTACATGATTCCAATATGTAGCTAAGGGAAGCACCAATGCTTTAGAGGCTTCTGGGAATAGAAGCATGAACATGGATTTGATTTGTGTAATTAATTAACTTATTTGACAGGCAGGGAGATCAGAGAGAGAACATGCATGCATACACAAGACAGACAGATGGACAGATAGAGTCCCCATCTGCTGGTTTACTCCCCAGTTACCCTCAATGGCCAAGCTGGGACAGAGCCAAAGTCAGCAGTTGAGACTGCAATCCAGAGCCCAGTGCCTGAGCCATCCCTGCTTTCCCTCAACATCTGCATCTGCAGGAGGCCAGAGGCAGGATCTGCCACTGGGGACTGAGTGCAGGTACTCTGATAAGGGATGGGGGAATGGGCATCTTAGCCACCAGGCTAAAAGTCTGTCTCGGGAAGATGGATTTTGAAGTCAAGCATCCTTTTGTTCAAATTCTTAGGTCTGTAGGCAAGCCTTTTGAAATCTTGGAACTTCATTTTCCAATTTGGAAAATGGAAGATTAAACGGCTTACTCACTGTGCCATTTTGATGGGCAACTGACCGTTAAGACGTGCTCTGTTTCCTCTACTTAAAATGGTTTTTTGACTGTCTTCTTCGTGTACTCTGTTTTAATCATTTTGTTTCAAATATTATGAAGGATTGGCGTAGTTATTACCAGAAATATGTCCCAAAAGATACATGCACATATACATGCACAACAGGTTACAATCCAGAGTTTTGCTTCTCCTGGAAACTGGCTGCCTAAAGAAAGAAGCCTATTTGAGATTCTTTTTAGAAGGGAGAGATTCATGTTGAGCCCATGGGGAATGAACATGGTCTACTTTTTAATAATTTGGGAAAGGGCTAAGAATTTACTGACTATATGAGAGCATTAATCAGAGTAGCAAATAGCATAAGTAATTTTTTAAAGGATAAAAACTGCTGTTTAAAAAATAAGGCGAATGGGAAAATAATCAGGAAAGACATTTTTAACGATACAATAGCTCTGGCTATGACTATAGCTTTGCACTTTTTAAGAATGTGGATGACTGTTTAGTGCATATTTCCTTAAGTGAGATTAGGAGGTAAAAAGTATAGTTTAAAGATTTCTGTATAAATGTCATCTTGCTTTCTAAAAACCCGCCCTTTCTTTTACAGGATAAATATACACACCTAAGTAAGGAACCAAAGAATGGACAATAAAGTTAAAAGATAGAAATGATGAAAAGCGAGGGAAAAAAGAAATAAACTAACATTTATCAAGTGTCTATATGCTGCAAGTTCCAAGCTGAGAATCATGCACATTTAACTTACTTAATCCTCAAGACTAATGTAATACCAATCTCACTTTACAGAGTCTCAGGGAAGCTAAACAGCTTGCTACAAGGCACACGGTTAGCATGGTGCAGCTAGGCTGTTTCCCAAGTGTGCCTTCAATCCAAGGCTTTTGTTCGCATTCCAGGAATCATTCTGCCACAATGCTCTACCTTTCAAATTCTTAAAGGAACCAAGAGAATGGAAACATGTTAATTTCCCTAAACTATCCCCAAAGTTCCTAGATGTTTTCTAGGTTGAATATCAAATTCTGCCTGGTTTCCTAGAAGGCTGGCCTAAGAATCTGGCCCGGCTCCTTCAGCATTTATAAAGAGAAAGAAAAATTCCGTGTAGATCACTGGCGGCCACGTTGTGACTGTGACCTCCCCAAGACAGGGGCACTGCTGCTGCACTGCCCCCCTCCTCCACGCATCATCAGTGGACCCCAGAGGCCTCCCTGCTTCTGAACCATGTTCAGCCCAGACGTGGTGACTCACCTATACTTCTCCACCTGCCACCAACCATACGCCCAACAAAATGATAACGTCCTGAGGTCAGAACTGGTTGCAGAAAGCACCGTAGAAACAGGTGAAAAGTTGGCATTTCCCAGTTTTCCTTATGACGGGCACTTCTGGGCACCCTTCCTGTCACTTCCTCGAGGAGAGATGATGATTAACAGAGTGGAAACCACAGTAGCAGGTGTGAAGCAATGCAGGTGCAATTCAAGAGACTTCAAGAGAAAGCAACTAGTGTTGCAGAAAGCAGGAGGAGCTGGGAGCTCAGTGACTTAAATCTGAAGAGATTTTTTTTTTAAATTATTTTTAATCTACACATGAAAATAACATATTTATAGGGTCCAGTGTGATAATTCTATATGTGTAATGATTAAATCAAGGTGATTAGCATTTTTATCTCCTTAAACATTTTTCACTTCTTTGTATCAGAAGTCTTTTTCTTTAAATTTTTTTTTTATAAAATTTGACTTTTATTTGAAAGTCAGAGACAAACACATACACACACACAGACAGAGAGACAGATCTTCCGTGAGCTGCTTCACTCCCTAAACGCTGGCAACAGACAGGGATGGGCCAGGCTGACATCAGTAGTCCAGAATCAATCTGGGTTTCCTATGTGGGTGAAGGGACCCAAATACTTGAGTCGTCACCTGCTACCTCCCAGGGGCACACTAGCAGGAAGCTGGGTCAGAAGCAGCGCCAGAACTCAAACCCAGCACTCCAGCGTGGGACGAAGGCATCCCCAGCTGCACCTGAACTGCTGTACCAAACACCTGCCCCTCCTCTTTTTAAATGCAGGATATTTCTCACTTGATGGACTCTTGGCTTCAGCCTGGATCAGCTCTGGCCCATGTGGCCACTTGGAGAGTGAACTAGTGAATTTAAGATATCCTTGTCTGTTTGTCAGTCTCTCCTTGAAATAAATAAATACATCTTTTAAAGAATTACAGTGAGCTATAATAGGCCCACACATTTGAGAGCCAAAGATTTTGAACCCCTCTCTCTTGGTTCTTTGAGAGCCCTGTGGCGCTCCTCTCAGATGCATGCTGGAAATGTGAGGTGAGAATATTTGGAAAATCATCCTTTACGTTCTGATCCTCCATTTCGCAAATCCAGAAATTCAGCTTCATCCATGTATTCAGAGCTATTCAAGTTCTCAGAAACTTCCATGTTCACTGACTCATAAGTCATATAATTTATATTTTTTATTTATAATAGTGAACGTAATTTTCTACTAATCATAACACATCAGGGTCCCTTCTGTGCCAATCGGCTATTACTAAGTGACGACAATGCCGAAAGTCAGACGTAAAACAAGTAGCGCTTCTTTGTGCTCACTTAGCAGAGGCCAGCAGGCAAAGTCCTGTGACCTGGCCCGAGGTTCCTCTGGTCTCTCCTGGGCTCAGCAGGCCCCTGGCAGGCTGGCTGATCTGAGAAGGCCTCACACATGAGGCTGGTGTTGTGTGGCCAGCAGCCAGAGCAGCAGGAGTAAATGACCGTGTTTCCCACCACTGGGCAATTTGGCCTGGGTGCTCCCATGGTGGTTGCACAGGGTTCAGACAGCTGGAAGATTCCAGGCCTCTTGAGACGTGGGCTTAGAACTACCACTGGCTCACCATCAGTTCCACCACATTCCTCTAGCCAGCACAAAGCATACGGTCAGCCTAGATTCACAGGCTGAGAAAAAAGCTCTGCCCTTTGAAAGGATGAGCGCAAAGTCCCAGCGCATGGGGCTTGCATTCGGGGAGGGAAAAAATGATGACTGTTTTGCATCAGTCCACTACACCTCCCTTTCTGAGGCTCCTGGAAACTGAATTAATAAGCCAAGGTAGATAGAAAATGAAACATAATTGGATCACGCTTAGGGGTTATTTCATCAGACTTCAAAAAACTTGGACTACCCTTGCTTCAAAACCAGAATGTATCTGAATACCAAATTCTCACACACTTTCTCTCTCTCCTTCTCCCTCTCCCTCTCCCTTTCCCCTCTCCCCTCCCCCCCCCTCTTTCTCCCTCTCTCTCCCTCTCTCACCAAATGTCCATGTGGAGAACAGTTCTCAGCCTGGCTTCCTTCTGTCCTTCTGCAGGTGCCCCAGGGTGAACTCTTCTATGACTCACTGCTTCTTGCTGGTTTCACTTTTAGGGTGACACCCATTTCATTTCAAAATAGGGCTTTACCTTCCGTGATCTCTACAACAATTACTGTGTTCCATTTGGAGTCAATAAAAGCTCCACTGCTGTTGAAATGGTTTCAGGAAGAGACACGGGAAGTCATTCCCTCCTTATCTCCCACTCGCACCTGAGAGGCGTGAACACATCGCGCTCCAGGAATCTGGACCAAGAATCCTTTCCGGCTGGCTGTTCTCTCATTAGCTATTGCTGTAATGGCCAAGACCTGCTGGTGCATAATCTACTGGAAGAAGCCAAACATCTGTGGGCCCCAGGTACACTGCACACCTAGGAACGTCTCCTGAACAAAGCTGCATCTGAAATCTGGTTATTTTGTGCAAATTTAAGGAGCTGAAACTCTGTTAGAGTAAATTAACATTTTAGTTTTTAATATGACTTTGGAATGAATCTTTCTGCAGAAATTAGTTTTCTAGGTCACTATTCCATCACACGGTGCCCTCCTTACAAGAGCCCAAGGGAAAAATTTCTTTCTGATCTCAGATGGCAAATATGCACTGCTTTTTCACACTTGGAGTGGTTTTGGGGGTGGCTCTTGTTACAGATAATGAGGACCGGGCATGTGAGAACACCCCCCTTGCATCACCTGCTGGACAATTAACTGACATGCCAGAGACTCATGCCTAGCAAATCTACAGGTCTTTTTGGTATGAATTTCCGATGTTAAGCTTGCACTGGCTTTGCCTTATCTTTCTAAATACATTTTGTTCTACTTCCTCATTCAAATATTTTTAACAGATTTATTTATTTATTTGAAAGACAGAGTTACAGAAAGAGAGAGGCAGAGAGAAGATCTTCCAGTCACTGGTTCACTTCTCAAATGGCTGCAATGGCCTGAAATAGGCCAATCCAAAATCAGGAGCCAGGGGCTTCTTCTGGGTCTCTCATGTGGGTGCATAGGTCCAAGCACTTGGGTTACCTTCTGTGGCTTTCCCAGACACATTAGTAGGGAGCTGGATCAGAAATGGAGCAGCCAGGCCTCGAATCAGCACCCATATGGGATGTAGGCATGGCAGGTGGCAGCTTTACCTGCTAAGCCACAGAGCTAGCCCCTCAAATATTTTATATTTATTTGATTCTAATTAAGATTGGGTTTTTTAAAAGATTGTATTTATTTATTTGAGAGGCAGAGTTACAGAGCCAAGAGCCTCTTCTGGGTGCAGGAGCCCAAGCACTTAAGCCATCCTCCACTTCCTTCCCAGGCCATCAGCAGGGAGCTGGATCCAAAGTGGGAGCAGCCAGGACACAAACCAGTGCTCATATGGGAAATCAGCATCACAGCTGCAGGCTTAGCCTGCTACACTATAGCACCAGCCCCCACTTGAGAATCTTATGTAATTTGCCTAAATGCTTAATGGAATCTCAAAGGGAGTAAATAAATAAGTACCAATTTCCCTAGAAAGTTTCAATGTAGTTTTCTGAATACTTTATAAAGAAAATACTCACTTTGGGGGTGGGTGTTTGGTGCAGTAGTTAGCACGATGCTTGAGACACTGCATCCCAAATCAGAGTGCCTGAATTTAGGTCCCAGCTCTGTTTCTGACCTAGTTTCTTGCTAATTCTCACTCTGGGAGGTCCAAGATGAGGGCTCAAGTATTTTGTTCCCTGCTACCCACATAGGAGATGTTAGTGAGGTTTCTAGCTGGGCCTATCTGTTGAAGAACTTGGGGAAGTGAACCAGTGTATAGAAGATAGACTGTACATGTCTGCCTCTCTCTCTGTTTCTCTCCTTCTTTGCCTTTCAAATAAATAAATATAAAAATTTTTGATGATTCAATTTCATTATTTTGGAACTCTATTTCTGAGGCTGAATAAATCATACTTTTCAATGGTTCATTATTATCTTTGGCCCAGGAAGAATCTTCACAGTTTCTTTTTTTCTCTTTGATCCCACATCTATTTCTCTATTGCCCCAAGGCAGCCATTCCAACCATGTCCTTCTATTATTGTGTTCTTGGGAACCATATAGTTTTACATGCATGGGTCTTAACTATATGCACACTCTATTGCTATACACCTCAATCTTTCCTGTTGGGAGCCACTGTGCTGGTTTCCCTGTATAGGCCTTTGTTTAGACTAACCTTCAACTGTGTTCCTGTAAGGAGGATTCACTAGAAAATTCCATTTGCACAGCTCACTGATATGGTTAGCGCTTGGCCATCTGGCTTCAGTGCTCTCTTTCTTGTACCTTGATAAGCACACCTGGTAGCTATAAGACCTTGCTGTAACTCCCTTTGTCAAACTGATACTGATTCCTGTGAAGTTATTCCTTTGAGCTATGTTGTAAGATGACCCCTGCTTACCCTCGACTGTTACAATCCTTGCCTTGTACTATATAAGCTACCTCCTTCTCCAATAAAGTGAGACCTTGATCAGAATACTGTCTTGGTCTCCCTTCTCGTGTCTGGTTTGTCTCTCCATTCAGGTCTGCCCTCCTCATGTTCTAGTTGACTGCCCTGCAGGCCGGGGCACTTTCCTTTTTTTTTATTCAGTACTACTTTTAGGATCTATGTATTTTGCTCTAAGTACATCTAGCCTATTACTATTCTCTGCTGAACAAGTAAATCCAACACATTTAGCTTCTGTATTCCTCAGATTATCTCCTAGACCCCTCCAACATGCCTGTGCTGTGATGAGGCGCCTCGTATATAGGCAGAAAACTTTGGATCGTGAAAGGGTACTTACTATTCATTATTACACCGGGATGGCAGCAAAACTCTGTGACTGTCCCCAGGAAGCTGCGGTCCTTTGTCACCCTGCTCACACAGAAAGGACCCTCAGGAGCTCTGAGAATTCCCTCCTGGTAGATACACTGGGAACAGCTTTGGTGTGCTGGGTCAGAAAGTAGACATAGACCCAGTCCACTTTTACCATTTGAGTCTTCTGCAGAATTTCTACATCAGTCTACAGTCCCATGATCAGTGCATGAAGGTTCCCATGGTCCCACATTGCCACCAACACTTGACATTATCCAGCTTCCTTGCGTTTATCAGTCTATTCATGGAAAGTGACATCTCATGAAACTTATGTTTTTCTGTCAAATGATTAGTTTGTGCATCTTTTATTATTCTTGCTAACTTTTTGAATTTTCTGTTCTCTGAAACATAACCCTTCTTATCTTTGTCCATAGAAGATGAAATTTTTCCAAAATGAATAAATATTTCCTTGTCTTCTTAAATAGTGTATTAATGAGCATAACTACCATTTCTTTAAGAACTAGCATCACAAGATGATGAGTATAAGTAACAATTGTGAGATTACAAGATGCTATAGAACCTACAGCTAAATGGCATAAACCAATCATATCTAGGAGCCACCGTTGCATTTAGTCATTTGCACCATTACCCTAAGATAACATTTTTTTTTACAGGCAGAGTGGACAGTGAGACAGAGATACAGAGAGAAAGGTCTTCCTTTGCCATTGGTTCACCCTCCAATGGCTGCCGCGGGCTAGTGAGAGGCGGCCGGCGCACCATGCTGATCCAAAGGCAGGAGCCAGGTGCTTCTCCTTGTCTTCCATGTGGTGCAGGGCCCAAGGACTTGGGCCATCTGCCACTGCACTCCCTGGCCACAGCAGAGAGCTGGCCTGGGAGAGGGCAACCGGGACAGAATCTGGCATCCTGAGGGGGACTAGAACCCGGTGTGCTGGCGCCACAAGGTGGAGGATTAGCCTAGTGAGCCACGGTGCCAGCCTACCCTAAGATAACATTGTAAACTGTCATCTGTCCAGAAAATTATTCACTGAGTTAACAGCTAAGGAAGTCACATCCCAAAAGATTTCTTCAGACTCTAGAGAATCTCTTCTTTTTAATTACATCTATTAACATCATCATCTCAGCAGCATCTTCCAAAGAAATCTAAACAACAGATCAGAAGTACTCCAGTTAACTTTTCCTTTCATTTTTTCTATATAACTCATTCTACTTACTCAAGGATGTGAGGGGGGATTATCTTTTACCCTTGATCAGTTTGACTGAAATTTCACTAGAAGGTATATACTTAAAATGTAGACATTTTGGTCCAACATGGGAAGGAGGCCACACAGCAGACTCATAGAATGACAAATGCCCTAAACAGCACTCTGGCCTCAGTATCAGCCCTTAAGGCATTTGGATCTGGCTAAAAAGCCCATGAGAGTATTTCAGGCATGGAAAGCCAAGACTGTGGCAAAAAAGGACCTACATGAAAGATCTCTGTAAGTGAGATCCCGGTGGAACAAAGGGGCCATCAAAGAAAGAGGTACCTTTCTCTGAAGGGAGGAGAGAACTTCCACTTTGACTATGGCCTTGTCTAAATATTGTCGGAGTTTGTGGACTCAAGAGGCTTCCATAGGCTTTGCAGCTCTTGAAAAGGGCCTCAGGTGATCATCAACATCATAAATAAGAGTGTCAGTTGTTAAATTAACAACAAGAGTCACTGTGCACTTGCTCCCCATGTAGGACCTCTATCCTTAATGTGTTGTACTATAAGATTAATGGTAAAACTAGTCTTCAAACAATACTTTATACTTTGTGTATCTGTGTGGGTATAAACTGTAGAAATCTTTACTTAGTATATACCAAGTTGATCTTCTGTATATAAAGATAATTGAAAATGAACCTTGATGAAGAACAGGATGGGAGAGGGAGTAGGAGGTGGGATGATTTGGGAGTGGGAGGGTAGGTATGGGGGGTTAGAACTGCTATAATCCAAAAGTTGTACTTATGAAATTTATTAAATAAAAGTTTTCTATAAAAAATGCAGACATTTTTCATTCTCCAGGGAAAATCAGACTTCTGAAGACAAGGATGGGAAATGTTTCATTTCACAGAATACCAATCAGATGGACAATGGTTTCCTGGAGTATCACGTTGAAAAAATCTGGAGGCTGAATATGAAGAGAGTAAACATTCCAAGATAGATTAGTAATGTCTGCCACTATCCTAGTGTGTTGTAGGGAGTAAGTAGTCTCTATCTGTCGTCTCTATCTGGACAGACCCTCACTGTCTTTAATGTTTGACTACAAAAAATACTTCCTGAAATACACAAACTTCTAAGTTTCATCTTAGATATGAGACTGGAAGTTCAGTTTATTAGTCACAAGAGGAAGAAGCCTGCATTATGGTGTCACCTCTTACCTCTATCTGTTCTTCCGAAAAGTATAGTTTCTAGGGAAAGCCAATGACTGTGAAGCACTGAGCACTTTTTATGACTTTAGCACTGACATAAGCACTTTATTTCTGTTAAGTCATTTAACTGCATCCTCATTTTACAGATAAAACCACTGAGGCCCAAGGAAGAAGGGCTGGAGCGTGGGTAGGGTGGAAAGAATCACTGTGTTCTTAAATTGTGCTTATGAAACGCCTGAAGTTGGTATACCTTAAATAAAAGGTTCAGAGCACAAAAAAGAAATTTTAAAGTGTCAGAGACAGAGAGGTAGTCACCATTTTTTTTTTTATATAGGCAGAGTGGACAGAGAGAGACAGAGAGAAAAGTCTTCCTTTGCCATTGGTTCACCCTCCAATGGCCTCTGTGGCCAGCGCGCTGCGGCAGGCGCACCACGCTGATCCGAAGGCAGGAGCCAGGTGCTTCTCCTGGTCTCCCATGGGGTACAGGGCCCAAGCACTTGGGCCATCCTCCACTGCACTTCCAGGCCACAGCAGAGAGTTGGCCTGGAAGAGGGGCAACCGGGACAGAATCCGGCACCCCAACTGGGACTAGAACCCGGTGAGCCGGCGCCGCAAGGTGGAGGATTAGCCTAGTGAGCTGCAGCGCCGGCCAATTTTCACTGTTTTTCAAAACCTTATTTTCCAGAATAGCGATCTTCTCTATTACCCTCAAGTCTGCTAAAGGAAAAAAGACATGGGTCAACCACTTAGGCTTCTCTTAAAAACCTTTTGCTTCTGGAATTAACAATGAGCCGAAGATGCTGGGACGACCATGATTTTTCTAACTCTGGCTCCTGTAGGATGGCTGCAGGAATGCTGTTTATTTTGCTGCTTGGGTGCTGTCATCAGCAACTCGTCTAATCCCAAGCAGTATGATCAGTTTCTACAAATATATAGGGATTTAGCTGCAAGCAGCCAAGACAAACTCCAGGAGAAATTCCTTGTAAAATCTAGCTTACTACCACGTTTCTGCATTCTACAGTCCTGAGTTTATCTTGCTTGACTGTTCTCTGTCAAACTTCAAATCTCCAAGTTCAAATCCTCTGGAAAATCCCCATGAATTCCTGATGAATGTCTGTGACTGCACGTGGTTCAACTTTTCAGTTAATGGTGCCCCATCTCACCATGCCAGCCTCCCCACTGGGGAGCTCACTTCTGACCCTGAGGGTGGTGCATCCCCACAGCCTTCAGACACTTCCGTGATCATCCCTCGTTTCCCCGCAGGAGCACTACTCTGTCCTTCTTCCCTCCTTCTGCTGTTTTTACAGTATCTCCCCTGTGGCTATTGTGGCTACTCTGCTTTCTGTATCACCACTCCCATTCATATCTTGTCACCTTCTCTTTTCTGTTTCCTGCCTTCCTGAGGAAGCTCCTGGCTCCGATGGGCCTAGCTCTGGCCATTGTGGTCATTTGGGGAGTGAATCAGTGGATGGAAGACCTTTCAATCTGTCTCTCCCTCTCTGTATATAACACTGCCTCTCAAATAAATATTTTTTTTTTTAAAAAGTATGTGTGTTTTCCTGGGAAGAGGACTGGCAAACCCAGTAAATGGCCTGCTCCAAACAGTTCACAGTTGCCTACACCCTTGACTGTGTTTACCATAGAAGCTGAAAAACTAAATGTCTCAATTTCACAACCTCTGTGGTTTTGACCAACAAGAAAGAAGGTGATGCTTCTTGAATAAAAAGCAAAACTTCAAGAGAAAAAAATCATTTTCCCTTCATTTCTCCATTAATCCCACCTGGAATCTGAATGGAAGATGTACACAATGTGGCAGCCATCTTGGAATGTGACACTAAAGCCTGGGGGAAGGGGTGGGGTGGGAGTGGGGTCGACAGCTTTGCAGCTGAGGGTGGAGGCACAGAGAGATGGAAAGAGCTACAGTCATTGCAGCCAACATCCCAGCTCTGGACTCTACCTCCGGATACACTTTTTACATGTTATAAAACATACACACACAAATACACACATGTTAAAAAGATGACACAAACATATAAACATAACTTCTAAGATTTTTTTCCTGCTCCCTAACCTGCCTGAGAAGCAAGCGTCTCAACTGGAGACTTTTGCCAACTAACCGAGACATTACTAGTAGTGGAAATCTGCAAAACTGATATAACGCTGATGAGGAAGGGCAAAAGTACCCAGAAAACTGTTATAAAACAGGCTGCCAGCGTGAAGTCATCGTTGTTTTATGTAGAAGTCACTGAAATAGATATAGAGAATACTGATGTGGTAGCCTTCTTCAAGGTATCGTGTATTCATAGCTCTCTGCATCAACCATGTATTTATTTGCAGCAAGGAAAAAGAAATACAAGTTTAAATATACTAATAGTTCAAGACAGGTCCTCCCCACCTCCCAAAACCTACTTTTATCTTCTTGGTGCCCTTGTCTTAGTGCCGAATCGCTCCCTGCCCTGAACAAACGTGTTCCACCTTGAGCTGCTGCCTGAGTTAACTGCCAGACAGGTGCAGTGGTGAGAGTGGGGGATGATGGCTCACTTCACAGGGCCTGCAGTGGGGGAATAAGGGATTGGAGTGGGGAGAATGAACTCTCAGGGGCATCGCCCTTGGTGACTACAGTGTGTTTCCACATACAGTGGGCTCTTCCAAATCTCAATACCTTTAGGGAAAAATTTCCCCAATCTTCGCCCCTGTCATGGAATCATTGATACTGAGCCCTGGAGCACCACGTCTACTCTTTTCAGAGCAAGCACCGAAAGGTTAAGGGTAGGCTCAAGGTCAAAGAGGACAAATCAGCAGCAAAGGAGGACAAAAACACAGGAACCCAATCAACTGCTGACCACCACTACCACCTCTATCATCCCAGCAGTCATATACAGCCCTTCCCAAAGGCTGAGCCTGGTCCTGGGTACTGCCGTGCACGGGGTCCCTCTTCCTTACAAGTCCCTGCAAGCCAGGTGCTGGCACCCCAATTTTCACACTGAAGAAACAAAAGCTCCCACAGACCATGTGATTTTCCCAAGGTTAGAAGGAGTACAATTGGGAGGTGAACCTAGCTTTGCCTGGCTTCCACATCTAGGCTTTTTCCCCATACGTCAGCTGAATCAAAACACTCATCTGTTAGGGATGTGCCCATCTAACAGTTTCCTGCAATTCCTGTCTAGGTGGCTTTAGCCATGGGTGCCTCGGAAAACCAGTTTCTCTCTCCACCCTTCTCCCCTCTTCTGTGTGGGGAACGCCGCCTGAGTGAGCCTGTTTGCTCAGCAGCTGGTGATATTTGATTTGATTAACACTCTGGGACCTATCACCAGACTTAAAGATGATGCCTAATTAATTGCTTACATTAAAGAGCTGGCACTTTCTGCATTCAGTTCACACTTCCAGGCTCAATCATGTTTTCGTTACAGCAATAATATTTACATGATTAGCAAATAGTCAATTTATACTCTAGCATGGACCGGAGCTGTGTGGGGGACTTCCCAAAACAGATGTCCTTGCCAGGTGTAAAGAAATAGGCCACTTTTTTCCCTCAGTGAAAGCCAGGAGCAAGATCTTTGGCTTGTTTTTCAAGGAAAAATCATGCTTAGATATTCCTTGGCCACTATCTACTCTTTGTGGCAGCCGTTACATTTCCAAAGCCTTGTGGGAAATGGAAAAAAAAAAAAAAGGTGCACTCACTACAAAGACACATCAGATGTGACTTTGTTTTGGAACTTCCTTTTTTTTTTTTTTCTTTCTTTCACTTACTTGTTTTCACCTTTATTTACTGGCCCAGAATCTATGTGCATAGGTTAGGAAAAGCCATCCTGCAGGAGAGGTAGGACATTTCAGAAAGCATTTGCGAAGTCCTCTCAATATATTTTCATGCAAAAGCCCGCAAGATGCCCTCTGGATGATGCCCTAATTAAGTGAGCTTGTGATGTTAAATGAGCCCACCGGATGTGAATGGGGGTCAAACTGGAAAGAGGCCACTAGGACTGTCCTAGGCACCATTGGAAATCAATACTTTAGATAATGACGTGGTCTTTCAGATCTCCGAAGCTGGCTTTTCTGAAAGCTGGACACACGCAGGGCTGTCCCCTGCATCGTTTTGCACGTTTTCCTCAGTGGCCTATTTGGAGTTGAGGATGTTCCTCAACGGTATCACAGGTGCCATCTCGCACTGGATCTAAGACACCACTGAGTGGAAGATGGATCATGGCATTGTACCACCAAGCGACAGAGTGAACAACATTAAACTCTACCCCACACTTTTTCATATTTGCAGTTCACTTCTCTCACTTTTCAACTCAGGACTAGCATATTGGTTGCCATTTTTCATGTGATATTGGTATCTGTGTCATCAGGAACACTGAAAATGCAGTGTTTTTTTAAAAGTTCATTTCGTTATTATCTCTGCAAATTTTCTTGCAAGCAACTAGAACTCAGTCTGAAAGCTTTGGCGTTACTATTTTAGGTCTAACCAGCAGATGACAACAGTAGGTTCTCAGACAACAATCCTAATCTTTCTCAAATCCTAATCCTAATCCTTCTCAAACAATCCTTGGTTTGTTGACTGAAATCTTGAGGGATTGAACTTGATCAATAACATCACCAGGAATAGCAACAACATTCATACTGAATGAGCAATGATTATTATGTCCCGACAGCACCAGGCCAAGGGATGCCTGGGGTGCTAAAGTGTAAGATACGGATGTTTAAGAATTGAGGAAAGGGGCCGGCATTGTGGCCTAGTGCCTAAAGCCTCCACCTACCTTGCTGGCATCCCACATAGGCACCAGTTCTTATCCCAGCTAGTTCACTTTCAATCCAGCTCCCCACTAGTGGCCTGGGAAAAACAGTGGAAGATGGCACAAGTGGTTGGACCCCTGCACCTGTGTGGGAGACCCAGAAGAAGCTCCTACCCTGCCCTGGCCTTGCAGCCACTAGGGGAGTGAACCAATGGATGGAAGATCTCTCTTTGTGTATTTCCCTCTCTCTCTCTGTAACTCTGACTTACAAATAAATAAATAAACGTTACAAATTAAAAAAATAATTGAGGAAACAGTCACTCCTTTTGCATGTCTGCCTTTTCATCCTGGGTTATGCTCTTTACTTTATAATGTCCCACACTGTTTGCCCAGCTGCCAGGGCAGACCCTCATTAGCTTTTGCTTACTGTAGCTGAGCTTCTGTAAGTGCTCCATTGGTTTATCCTTATTTCTCTTATAAATCATTCATGTATTCATGTATTTCAACGGCAGAGTGGGAGAAGGAGAGAGACAGGAAAAGGGAGTGAGTTGGGGGAAAGGGGAGATCTTTTATTCACTGGTTCATTCCCCAATAGCTGGGACTGAGCCAGACTGAAACCAAGAGCCAGGAATTCCACCCAGGTTTCCCGTGTGGGCGGCAGGGACTCAGGTACTTGAACCATCATCTGCTGCTTCCCAGGCACATTAGCAGGGAGCTGGATCAGAAGCAGAGTGGTCAGTATTCGAACAGCCACTCCAGAGAGGGATGGGACAGTGAGGGACGGGGCACCCTCATTTCTGTTTCATGCCTAATCTTCTCTACTTTGGGAATAGTCTTAATCTTTTCACTCCAGCTTGTTTTCCACTTTATGGCCATCAAGAATTAGGAGCAAAAATGAAAAGGTCAACCAAGATTTTGCATCTCAAAAGAAGACACGCTCCATCTCTCACTGTTTTCATTAAGAAGAGCTATGTAGCTTTATGGGGAAGAGGCTATTCTTAGTGCCGGCTATAAAATAAAATTATTTGTAGAGACTTTTACAATATAGATTCCAGTGGGCTGTGCCAAGACTCACTGCCTCTGACTCTGAGAATGAAGGGAGGGACTGGTGGAAGCAGGCACTTGTATTTTTCAGTGTTCCACATATTAATGTGATAGGTCATTTAAGTTGCAAACCATCAGGGAAAAGGGCATCAGGCATTTTCCAATCCATTTAGGGACAACTATTGCACACATGAACACAAATTAGAAATTAAAGAGACGCCAGTTGTGAGTGCACCAACAGAAAGCCATCTATGTGGACAGACCACAATTCTAGTCCAACCATGAGATTCACACCATCCTGGATTCAGCATGATTAAACCAAGGGGGATGAAGGACATTCCAAAGACTGGGCCTGGGGATAGCACAGCCAGGAAATGAAAGATGAGATTTCCTTTTCCCAGCCTTCCAATGGCCTAATGCCCGCCTGTTCTGAGAAGAGAAGGTGATCTCTCCTTCTGGTCATCAGCCCAAAGTCTGCCGGGCCATTTCAGGGATGAGAAAATCTGAAGCCTAACAGAGGGTTCCCATGAGTCTTACAGTGGGGCTTACACTAATGAGGACTCAGGAAATATATAAATCCCTGCACCAAAGGGCTCAGCAGAGGGCTTTCGTGCTCCGAGTAGATGTCCGACATTCTCTGCTAATCAACTACATTTTTTAGCAAAGGTTCTTCTGAGTTTTAGATAAGCATTAACATCCTTCATCTCATCTGGGTGAAAGTAGATGACTGGTAATTCAACCATTAGCTCTACAGCCTTTTACCTGTGCCATCGAATATAGATTGCAATCTCTACACCAAACTCCAAATCTCTTCTTGCAAAGCTCATGGATCCAGGTACTATTGCTCATAACCCAGGAGGAGTTTAAGGCTGATGCCCTCCTGTGACTTTCTTTTCTTTCTGAGCTTATAGCAGAGACTGAACACCCGAAGTACAAATCATTGCAAATCAGGGCTGATGACTGAAATTAATATTTATACTGTCCCCTTTCTCTGTCCACCATGTATAGAACATACACTAGAGTGTATATAAACATTATCATATTTAATTCTCACCAAAACATCCAAAAATACCCATGTACAAAACAGGAAACAAAGTCAGGTTAAGAGATCTGTCCAGGGTCACACAAAAAGTAAGATGGAATCCAGGAATTAACCCCAGATATGATTTTGAATCAAAGGACTCTCAAACATGGTATGCATTGAAAGACTGAGGAAACATAGATAGGTATTAATGGATGGGAATGGACAGCTGGGCAAATACAGTAACATATATGTAATGGAGACACAGAATCTCAGTGCTCACTATATAGGAATTCATTGAACATATCTTTCAACTGTTCTATATATTTGAAGCAAAATTAGAAAACTTTGAAGAAAAAGAAGAAAAGCAGTGAGGGAATCAAACACACGATCAAACATTCCTTCAAGCATGTATCTCAAGTCTCACTAACTAGGTGTTCACAAATTCAACTTAGTTTGAAAAATTAAGGTTTTTTAAGATTTTTAAAAAAGATTTGCCATTTTTTAAAGATTGCATTAAGGGTTTTTTTTTTTAATATTTATTTATTTATTGGAAAGGCATTTATAGAGAGGCAGAGGCAGAGAGAGAGAGATTAAATCTTCCATCTGCTGGTTCACTCCCCAGATGGCCCCAATGGCTGGAGCTGTGCTGATCCAAAGCCAGGAGCCAGGACCTTCTTCCAGGTCTCCCACACAGGTGCAGTGGCCCAAGGACTTGGGCCATCCTCTACTGCTTTCCCAGATTATAGCACAGCTGGATGGGAAGTGGAGCAACCAGGACTCAAACTGGTGCCCATATGGGATATCAGCACTGTAGGTGGCGTCATTATCTGCTATGCCACAGCACCAGCCCCATGCATTAAGGTTTTATGGCTGGTTTTATCCCAGCCAGTAGAGGATGCTAAATTCATGGTAGTTGCCATGAATGCATAAGATAGAATGCTTCCTGGGTTCACAGCCCAACAGCTGACACTCAACAAGAAACTGCAGTACAGAGCTAACTTTGGTAAAGGACTATAAAGAACACGTGTCGTGCTAAAGGAACATGAGTATGGATAACATAACAACCAAGAGATCTGGAAATGCATCTGAACAGGTGGAATCTGAATTGTGCCTTGAAAAGCAGAGCTTTCAAAGGGATAGGGAAGAAGAGCAGTAAATGAAGTGGGAACAGTGGAGAAAAGGGCCCAGAGGTGGGACAGAGTGAAAGATACACAAGGAAAAGGAGAAGCCTGCTGGGAGAAGAAGGCAGAAGGAGCATGGCCCTGTCATGGCGTCGAACCCGCCTGTCTGAAGGAGGTGCTTGACAAGTATGGGGAGGCTTTCAGATGTTACTTTCTTGAGCCTTGGTTCAGTGAAATGGGAATGATTTCTACTCTCCCAGATATTAAGGATTAAGTGAGTGAAATGGTGACATTTCTTCCAGTACTTAAGAAACAAAGCTGAAGGAACTACACACAGGAAGCTGAGCGGCTGCATATCACCTGGCTACCTAGCAACTGTCAAGATTTCTCTTAGGATATACAAAATTCTCCTAAATTAAAACATGGAGAGGTGAAATAGTTTTTCATGTATGACTGATTTATAACATTAATTTACTGACTCAATGATTTTATTTTTGATTTCAGATTACAACTTATGAAGTCAATTGGACAAGATATGTAATTTAATTTTTCTATAAGGGCTCCCCCATTTTATTTTGAGCTTGGAAAGCGGCCCCAGCATATGGGTCTTGTGCTATTATTTTAAGTGTTAGAACATAATTTCAATGACTTTTACTCAGTTTGGCCACCTCATCTTTTTTCTCTGGGATCCCAGGGGCTTAAATTTTTCTAGGACATGGGTGTAATCTTACTGAGTATCTGATGCTATCCCTGTACCAGCTGGGCCTGTTCCCATATGAGTGCCAGTTGGATCCCAGGCTGCTCCACTTCCTATCCAGCTCCCTGTCAGTGCACTTGGGAGGGCAGTGGAGGATGGCCAGGTGCTTGGGCCCCTGAACTCATGTGGGAGACCCAGAGGAGGCTCCTGGCTTCAGTCTGGCCCAGCTCTGGGGAGTAAACCAGCAGATGGAAGATCTCTCTGTTTCTCTATCCCTCTCTGTGACTCCACCTTTCAAATAAAATAAATGGGTCTTTAAAAAAAAAAAACTCACTCTAACAACTCATGTACTGTACCAATGGGTACTCTACTCCTTGGAGCTGGTTCAGCCCACCTGTTCCCTAGGCACCATCCAAGATTTCTTCCTAAGGATGCAATAAATGATGCCTACATGCAATACATGAGGCCTGTTGAGGCAAGAGACAGAGAACAGGAGCTGCCAGAGCATGGGAACCAATTTATAGATGGAAAATATCACTCTGCCGCCATGTTCTTTCCTACCCCCTTTGCATTTACCATAGCCCTTGAGCAAAGAGGAAAGGGTTTACTCTGAATCCCCCTACAAAGCAGTAAGTCCTGGCTGCTCTTGCCTCTTAGAATTTCAGTCCTAGATGAGCCTCTCTGGAAAGAACTGGAGGGTAGATCTTGAGACAACCTTAACACCTGCAGGGATCTCCCCTCTTGAACACCATCATGGGCTTACACGACACTTGATTCTCTGGAGGTGTCTTCAAGACATTCGGCCATTGATCACCATAGTGCCTAACACTTCGGACACAGGACAACTCATTTTTGTTAGTTCTATGACTAGAGTGGCTGCAGCACACATGGACAAATTAAAGCACAAGACCCTATGCTGGGGCCAGTGCTTTCCAAGCTTCACAAGCTCCCAGGCAAACTTGGAACTAGATGCTTTTCATATTGCTATCAGTTCCTGTAAAGCGTGTGCCCCTGTTCCCCGAGACTTGTGCTCCTGTTGTCCCTTGGCAAGATGCTTGAATAATTTCTTTGGTTTCATCATGCTCTTGGGTCATATGATAGCCTTTTATATCAGCCACAGGGCCTAAGAGAGAAATAATTCATCCATTTAAGGAACAAAGTTGGGGGCAGGCATTTAGCCTAGCAGTTATGATGAATGTGTCCCATTTCAAAGGGACTCAATTCCATACCTGGCTCTGGTTCATAACTCTAGCTTCCTGTTAATGCAGACCCTGGGAGGCAGTGGTAATGGCTCAAGTAATTGGGTTTCTGCCACCCATGTGGGAGACCTAGCTCATGTGGGAATTCCTGGCTCAATGCCAGCACATGGCTTTCAGCATGGCTGAGCATGAGCTACAGTAGGTATTTGGAAAGTGAACCTGCAGATGGGAACCCTCTCTTCCTCTCTCTCTCTCAAATAAATAATTTTTAAAAATCAAAAGCAAACAAGATGTTTGAGAAAAATATCTCAATCAAAAATGATTCTTTCACTAATTACCCATCTCAAATGAGACCTTGTTTCATTTCTGAAATATAACTACACAGATTAGAAAGACCCCCTCAGTTCAAATCAATTAAAAACTCAGAAGGTCTCTTTCTCACCCTAAGCCTGCACAGGTAAGGGTGGGAGATGTCTCTCCAGAATAAACTAGAAACTTGCCTCGTCACAAATTAAAGTGCCCCCCTGTGGCCACGGGTCTATCAGCAAACTTCCTCATCATAATGATTATCTTGAGAATGGTGACTGGGAACAATTGATCCTGGCCTCCTCCTACTGTTCAGATTGGTTGAAAATGGCAGACTTCCTCCAGGGATAAACATTCCCTGGACCCATAATACCATTTCTAGGGGAAAAGTGGAGAGGTAGGGAGTTCGAGCGGGCTCAGGCCCTCATTTCCAAGACCTGCAGGGAAACATTCAACAAATACCTACATCACCTCACATTTATTCTTTAAAACCCCAGAAGAGATGTTGGCCTCAAAAGTGCTGAGTTTGTATGCATTTTCACTGACTCAAAGAGATGCATATTTGGGGCTGCTGTTGTGGCCCAGTGAGTTGAGCCACTGCTTGAGATGCTGGCGTCCCATATAAGCACTGGTTGGAGTTCCAGTTGAGCCACTTCCGGTCCAGCTCCCTGCTAATGCACCTGGGAAGGCAGCAGAGGATGGCCCAAGTGCCTAGGCTCCTGCCTGCCATCCAAGTAGGAAACCTTGCCTCAGTCCCAAGGATTGCAGCCACCTGGGAATTGATCCAGCAGATGGAAGATCAACTCCTTTCTCTTTCTCTCTACCTCTCTCTGTAACTGTGCCCTTCAAATAAAATAAATAAATCCTTAAAAAAAGAGTTGAATACTGATGATGCAGTTGAAATTTTGTCAACAAGTACAAAACAATACAAATGCACAGGATCAGGTATGTGATTCTGATGTCTCTCTTCCTTCCCATCTGTGCTGCGGAAGGCTTTCTTTTATTTCAAGAATTCAAATTTAGATCATAATATCATAACATAATACAAAGAAGCGGTGATTAGATTTTGCAATTCTAAAAATAGCTTAGTGATCATTTTAAGCAAGATCCAAAAATAAATGTGTTTAATTTGGTGTTTTCTCAGTCATGACCATTGTCTTATTGGTACCACACAAAATGTATAAAAACTTCTCTCCCAACATCCTCTCTCAAAAATAGATTATACACTTACAAAACCTGACCCATGGGGCTGATGCTGTGGTATAATGGGTAAAGCCACCACCTGTGGTGCTGGCATCCCATATGTCACCTGTTCTAGTCCCAGCTGTTCCATTTCTGATCCCACTCCCTGCTAATGTGTTTGGGAAAGCAGTGGAAGATAGGCCAAGTGCTTGGGCCCCTGCACCCACGTGAGAGACCCCAAAGAAGCTCCTGGCTCCTGGCTTTGGCCTGGCCCAGCCCTGGCTGTCACAGCCATTTGGGGAGTGAACCAGCAGATGGAAGATCTCTGTCTCTCTCTCTCTGTCTCTCTCTCTCTCTCTCTCAATAACCCTGCCTTTCAAATAAACAAATAAATCTTTAAAAACTATGTCCCTAACTTAAGTAGACATTTTCAGAGAAGCACCAAGGCCATATTTAGAACATAAACATATTTATATTTTTCAACTCCTCTGCAAACTTGAACAAAGCAAGGAGCCTTACCGAGTCTGCTGAACTTAAAGTAGCATGAGCCAACAATCCCCCACATGTAGAGTTAAACAATAAAATTTTCCAAGTATGCACATGCTGTGAGAATCAATAACCTCTTCTCAAACCAACAAACTGATTGCAAGCATTCGGTTCACTGGTTATATCCACCAGCTGCAGAGAGCAGGCCACCTCTGGAGTGAAAGGGAAGGAGGAGATACATTTCTCCAACAATGTTTTCCCATCAGAATTCCTGCCTGCATCCTGCACAGGTGGGATTTGCAAAACACTTTGGAAAGAACACTGGATTTAATTTCAGGCAATTCTCTTGGTGGGGACTTTAACACAGGTTTTCCAGGGCACTGTGTACTATTTCATTTTACAAAAACAACACATCACAGTGTAACTGTATATATAATCTGCAGTTTTCTTGACTTTACGTTTTTCTTAACTTTGTGGCTAGATTATTTGTGGCTAAAGTTATTCTCTAGAAAGGTTTGCCTGAAGCAACTGGTCCTTCTGAGCTATGCTCTCAGAGTGTATGTCAGAAAATTGGGTTGTAGAAAGCAGAATTGCTGATGTCCTTCACTCACAGGTAGGGAGCCTGTGTTTTCTCATTTCTCTCTTCCTCCATTTCCCTTCCCAGAGGCCATCTGCCCTTCTGTGCAGCCTCAGTGTCTATCATCACCTCCACAAACTGCCTTTACTCCCCTGCTCTGAGAGCGCATTTTTTTTTTTTTTTGACAGGCAGAGTTAGACAATGAGAGAGAGAGAGAGACAGAGAGAAAGGTCTTCCTTCCATTGGGTCACGCCCCAAGTGGCCACTATGGCGGTTGCGCTGCACCAATGCGAAGCCAGGAGCCAGGTGATTCTCCTGGTCTCCCATGCGGGTGCAGGGCCCAAGGACTTGGGACATCCTCCACTGCACTCCCTGGCCATAGCAGAGAGATGGCCTGGAAGAGGAGCAACTGGGACAGAATCCAGCACCCCAACTGGGACTAGAACCCAGGGTGGTGGCGCTGCAGGCGGAGGATTAGCCTAGTGAGCCACAACGGCGGCCATACATTTTTTTTTTTTAATATTTATCTATTTATTTGAAAGGCAGAGTTACAGAGAGAGAGAGAGAGAGAGAGAGAGAGAGAAGGACAAACACAGAGAGAATCTTCCATATGTTGGTTCAGTTTCCCAGATGGCTGCAATAACTGGAGCTGGGCCAGGCTGAAGCCAGGAGTCAGGAGCTTCATCCAGGTCACCCATGTGGGAGGCACGGGCGTAAGCACTTGGGCCATCTTCCACTGTTTCCAGGTGCATCAGCAGGGAGTTGGGTCAGACGTGGAGTGGCTGGGACTCAAGTTGGTGCCCATTTGGGATGATGGTGCTGTAAGCGGCACTTTAACCTGTTGGGCCACAATGCCAGCTCCTCTGAGTGCTTCTGAGCTTATCCATCTGCCTTTGAAAACTCGTTCCCCCTTCTTAGCATGGATGTTTATACAGAAATTCTTCTTTTAAATAAACTTATACTTTATTTCTTCTAAAATTTCATTCACTTATTTTTCTTTTTATTTGAAAGGCACAAAAAGAAGTTAGAGAAAAAGACAGAGATGGAGAAAGAGACAGATAGACAGAGATGGAGATGGAGACGATCTTTCATCCACTGGTTCACTTTCCAGTGCCTGAAAAAGCCAGTGTCAGACCAGGCCAAAGCCAGCAGTGCAGAATGCAATCCAGGTCTCCCGTGAGGGCAGCAGGATCCAAACTTGAGCCACTGCCTGCTGCCTGCCCAGCTGCAGGAAGCTGGTATCAGAAGCATAGCCAGGTCTTGAATCTAGGCACTTTGATTTGGAACATGGGCATTCCAAACAGTGCCCCAACTGCTGAACCAAACACCCACCCTCTCCAGGAATTCTAGCACCAAGTACCGTGAACTCAGCATTCTAAATGAAGTACTGGCATTGTGGCGCAGTGGGTATTGGAGGGTTGATTAGGATCTTGGCTGCTCTACTTCCAAACCAGCTCCATGCTAATGTGCCTGGGAAAGAAGTGGATGATGACTCAAATGGCTGGACCCATAACCCCCAAATGGGAGACTCTGATGGAGTTATTAACTTCTGGTCTCAATTCAACCCAGCCCTGGCCAATACAGTCATCTGAGGAGAGGACCAGTAGGTGGAAGATCTCTTATCTCTCTCGTTGTCTTTCTCCATCATTCTGCCTTTCAAATCTAAGAAAATAAATCTTTTAAAGATAGTTTAGTTGAAATAAAGGTCTACCTCCAGCAGGGTAAGCTGTATCTTCTATTTGGCACTCACTTTCCATGGAGACATCCACAAAGAGACAGGAAGAGGAACCCATCCCATCCAGCCCTGACACCCAGCTTATGAGAGACTTCCTCCTTTGAGGGGGCCTTGAGGCCCCCCTCCAACTCCCAACCCTCTGCCCCTTCCCATGCTGACTACTGGAGCTGCAGCCCTCAGAGACAACTCTGATAGCATTTGTCCTCCTCTCTGAACCCTCTTTTCTTTCCTCATATCCCCAGTATCCCTCTTGAATCCCATGGGAGTTTAGTAGAGTTCAGGAATTAAAACTAGGATTTTAAGGGCACTAAGCATTAAGTAGGCCTTTGTAGAAGTAGGATTTCTGGAGTGGCAGAAAAGTACTACTAGCTTTAATGAGATTTTATTTATGGATAACCTTATATCCCTACTGGTAAAAGCTATTTGATCATGATTAATAGTATTCACAAATAGCCTAGTAACAAAGAGTATGATTTACAAACAGCTCAATTATATACTCAATCTTTGAGAGAGATTATGTAAATTTGAAGCTATTTATTTTGTTCTCTTTGCTTTTTGTTCCTTTTACTTTTCCACAGTAACCCATTCATTGATCTTTCAGTAACTATTCATTGATCTGCTCCCAGGCACCTGCTAGGTCTATGACTAAATCCATAGATAAAGCAGAGATTTCCCTCCCTTGTGGAATACCCATTCTAGTGGATCTGATGGATAGCCAAAGAATGTGGGATAGGGAGATGTAAAAGTAAAAGGGCAATGATAAGTGGTAAAAAGGAAGGCAACATTGGACTGTAGTCAGTGATCTCCTTCCATCTAGTCAGAGAGGCCACAGAAAGCTGGGTCAAGGCAGCAGAAAAGAATGTTCCAGGAGAGGGAACAGGTGCAAATGCCACATAGCAGAAGCAGCCTGCCAAGGCCAGGACAGGAATAGAAGCCCATGCCAGGGACCCAGACAGGAAAACAATAGGTACAAGACGAGGTTGGACAGGTGGACAGGAGCTATGCTGTACTTTAAGCCACAAAATGTTTTATCTGGAAACGGGGACAGGATCAGTTGGGAATTTTAGGAGATCACTCTAGTCCCAGTGGGGATACCTGGTGATGGTGTGAAATCTACTTACAGAAGGCCAGTGCTCAAGCTAATACCAGAAGTACTGGTAAAGAGGTTAGGGCAGATGCAGACAGACTCTAGATATTGTTGAGTGTGAAAACACACAGCACGGGGCAGTGGCTTGGCAAGAGCATTCACGTTCGGGAAGCAGAGAAATGACTTAGGTCTCTTCTGTATTCTATTTGAATGAGTTAGCTCTTTGCTTCCTCATTTGTTGCTTGTCTCTGGTTTTAGGCACTATTTTTCTCTCTTCATGCTCCTGTTTCACCTTAAAGGAAAAAATCCCTAGTGCTTCAACACGAATAATGTGCAGAGCTCCTTAACATTATTCTACCAAATCTATTTTTCATATTATAGATTCCCAAATGATTTTTGTTTATAATTTTTAAAGTAAGTTTGGTCCCTACCCCTTGTGTATTTTTTCTGCCTGGTGTAATTTCTTTTATTGAAATGGGAAATGTGATAGCTTGATATAGCAGTGGAGGGTATTGAGTTACAAATAATCAAACCAACTTGAATCAATTTTAATACTAATGGGAGTTTATTATAAGGGTGTCTCATGGAATCAAAAGCAGAAACACAACCAAGACTTAGGAATTGGTTAAAATCCCTCAGGATTCTTTCTGCTCTTCTCTGGGTGGTGGCTTTACCCTTTCATCCTATAAGGCTGGCTTTCTCCACTCTTCAACCCACAGAATAGCTCTGTAATAGCTACTGTGTTTATATGCTTCAGGCTTAACCACAAAGATGGACGCTCAATCTCTCAGTGTCTCAAGGGTGGGAATTTAGCCCAGTGATGGTCAGGTGTTCAGCCCTGGTCAGTTAACTGCGACTGGAAGAGGGCAGGTGTGAGAGTTCAAGGAAGAACCAGCCACTGCCAATTCTGAGTTTCCAGAGAAGGGAGAATTGTTATAAACTTGGCAGACACTCCAAACGAAGCAGGAGGGAAACAATGGTTCCTTTGCTTCAATGAGCATGTGTTCAGCACCAATCACGTTCCATGACTAGGCTGGGCTCATGGATATAAAAACAGGTGGAAAACATTCTACTTTCAAAGAATCTAACATCTAGTGCTGTGAACACCTTGACCTCTATGTACAGACATGTACCTGTTCTAGACACCTAAAGACCCATGGTCTGTGCCACAGAAACAACATGTATGATCTTCCTATTGTAGAATCAACATTTAGCTCTCATCTTGGATGATAACAAAACATTTCAAAAGGAAAGGTAAAGATTCCAAGGTTTTATTTCCATTTGCATTCAGACGCCAATAAATGAGCAATAAATACCAAAGTTATAATGCAGATTACTTTGGTATTCATATTTGCGATCATTCATCCATCTGCAAGGTGAAAGGTATCTATCTGTCCATTCATTAGAACAAAATGTACCTTGAAGACTTAGGTCAGTTAAGTTGCTAGGGAGGTCCAGATCAGAGGGGTAGAGAGTACCTCAGATTTTGAGTCACACCCAGATTCTGGTCCTCCTGACTCTGTAACCTCAGGGCTTAGGGGTCACATGAGTCTGATCCTTATGCTCCAACTGTTCATGTGGGCAAGGTAAAAACAAAAGGAATAGGGGCCTGCACTTTAGTGCAGCAGATTGAGCCCTCTGTGATGCCAGCATCCCATATGAGCACAGGCTGGAGTCCCAGCCTCTCCATTTTTGATCCAGCTCCTGGCTAATGCACCTGGGAACCCAACAAAAGATGGTCCAAGTACTTGGGCCTCATGCAAAAGATCTGGATGGAGTTCCTGGCTCCTGGCTTTGTCCCGGCCCAGCCCAAACCACTGTGGCTATTGGGGGAGTGAGCCAGCAGGTGGAAGATCTCTCTCTCTCTCTCTTTCTCTGCCTTTCCAATAAATACAAAATAAAATAAATCTTTTCAAAAATGAAATAAAAGGAATACGGATTAGAGGAAGCACTGAGGAGGCAGTCAGGTAGATGGATCTGTTAGGAGCAAAAATAAGGAAGTGAGAACTCGAAATAACTGTTGGGAGTCTGCGAGGCTGAGCTAACAGAAAGGTGTCTATGGAGAGGGAAAGAGGAAGGGCTTCGAAGGCAGAAGCCTCTACTGAGGACTCACAGCGGGAGGTGAAGGTCGGGGACCAAAAGCAATAGATGCAAAACAGATCAGGCAAGGGAAGGAGCCCCTCCAGACCTGCGACTTGACTGCCAGATGTTAACTCCTAGGCTGTACATTTCCAATTTTCCCTAATGTGTGACAAGCCTCACACTTTGCAGACTTGGTCACGTTTAATCTTTGCTTTTTAAACACAGCAGAAAAAAAGGGCACTTTGTTACTGTAGTAACTTCGGACAGACAAAAGAGAAAGGTTCACATTATTTCCTTCAGCTTCCTTATCCAGCAGCCTCCCTCCATCCCCTGGCTCCTTTCATGTCTCCGTTTGATGATAAGCTTACATTCAGATTAGCTGTCCCTCTACGAAGCTTTCATCTCCTTTTCAATTTCCTGTAGTTTCACCCTCTATCAGATTTTTTTCCGTATTTTCAGATTTCACTAAATCCCCATTCATTTGTATGAGCATTGCTGTTCTTTGAAAATACCTATAGCATTTTATATCAATGGTATTATTTTTTGAGTTTTCAACTGTCATCTCCATATGATCCTAAGGGAATAATAAAATATATGAAGATAATTTTAATTAAGTAATTAAAACATCATAACAAAAACACGTTTTGCTTTCTGACTTCACTCCTCTTTTACTTAGACCATGCATTCCCAGTGGTGAACATTTTGTTTATGGAGGTAAAAATAATCTTGTTAATCACAATGGTTGTGGTCCTCCAAATCCCACTCTTATTAAACTATATAACCAGACATACAGAACAGCTGTGGAAGCAAAATTTCATGGAGAGGGAAGGAATTAAGGAAAAAATATCTAAGAAATCTCCTTGGGGACAAGCATTCGGCACAGCAGCTAAGCCACCCACTGGGATGCCCACATCCTATTCTGGTGAGCTTGGGTTTGAGTCGCAGCTGCAGTCCAGTTCCAACTTCCTGCTAATGCAACACTATGGGAGCAGCAGTTGACAGCACAGTAGTTGGGTCCCTGCCATGCCTGTGGGATACCTGGCCCAAGTTTCCAGCTCCTGGCTTCAGTCTGGCCCAGACCTGGCTGTGGCAGGTATTGGGAGAATGAGCCAGAGAATAGATCTCAATCTCTCTCTGTCGATCACATGCAATAAATAAATACAAAATAAACCCCTCCTTAATGTAGCAATAATAAAAACTACAAAAATTGAAGAAAGGTTTAGAACATATACTTACAGAGTGCATCAGTTTACAAAACAGTTAAATACAATATTTCATATGATCGCCACACACACACACAAAAAAAGCAAACAGGTGAACTGGCTACTACTGACCCCTTTTCTGGATATCCAGCTAGATGCTACTTTCCGGCTGTGTAACTTTGATGGCAAATCCCTCCTCAACACACAACAGCATTGCACATCCACCCCTTCAGAGCCATGTGGGCATGACTGGCATTTGGAGTTATGTGTCTCTGGGTGGGAAGGCTGTCTTGTGTATTTTAAGACGCTTAGTGGTGTTCCTGGCCTCGACTAGTGATGACTCCCTGTTGTCATCTAATAATGGGACAACCAAAACTGCCTCCAGACACTGCATGTCCCCTGGGGAGTGGAGTAGAAGAAACGACTCCTGGGTGAAAACTACAGATTAAAAACCTGCTTATAGGGAAATAGTACTCCCTACCATTTGAGAAGTCAGACACATTTGATGACAGCTGGCTGTGAGTGTGCAGACAGTATACACCAGTCTCTCTACATACGGTGACTCATGCTGTAGTGGGGCGGGGACTGGTACCTCTCACGCCCATAAGGAAACCTAAGCCATAAGGATTGCTAGGAGTATGTTACAAAGCTGGATATATGGATGCTGATGTTGCATTCACATCACCTCCAAATATAACTATTTTGTTTATACAAAATAATCTACATCATGATTAGGGGTATTATGCTGACTTTCAGTTTAACTCAGGTCTGAGCATTGAATTCCATACCATACCATACCATACTATACCATCTACTACAAAAACCAAAACGACCTCACCTCCTCATCTCAGCTCAACACTGTGTCCCCTTTGTTGTCCATTTTACACGCAAATTTCTTGACAATATTATTTTTCATCTGTTAATCTTTTTCATCTATTGATTTACTTACTCTTTTTTTAACTTTTATTTAATAAATATATATTTCCAAAGTACAACTTTTGGATTATAGTGGATTTTTCCCCCATAACCATCCTCCCACTCGCAACCATCCCATCTCCCATTCTCTCTCCCATCCCATTCTTCATCAAGACTCATTTTCAATTATCTTTATACACAGAAGACCAATATAGCACATACTAAGTGAAGATTTCAATGGTTTGCACCCACACAGAAACACAAAGTGTTAAGTACTGTTTGAATACTAGTTATACCGTTAATTCATAGTTCAGCACATTAAGGACAGAGGTCCTACATGGGGAGTAAGAGCACAGTGACTCCTGTTGTTGATTTAACAATTGACACTCTTATTTATGACGTCATCATTTACTTACTCTTAATGTACTCATAATGAAATTCTAGTAAAAAGACATCTCACGTAAAGTGGATGATAATAAATATATTTGTAAAACTTCTAAATATATGCTTAGCTTGGTCCCATTGAATAAAAGGTTACACGCACTGTAGTGTTCTTCTGTCTCTCTCACATATAGGCACACACGTTGCAGAAAAAGGCCTGGAACTGCACAGTATCATCTTAACAGGAGCAGGAGAATGAGCATTTCTAATTGTCCTTTTGCTTATTTACAGTTTTTTCTATAATAATTCCATTTTTAAAAGATTTATTTATTTAATTGAAAGTCAGAGTCACACACATACATACAAACACACATTCACAAAAAGAACAAGAGAGACAGAGACAGAGAACGAGATCTATCTGCCATCTGCTGGTTCACTCCCCCAAATGGCCATAACAGCTAGGGCTGGGCCAGGCCAAAGCCAGGAGCCTGGAACTCTATCTGGGTCTCATCCTCAGGTGGCAGAAACCCAGTGAGCTGGGTCATCAGCCGCTGCCTCCCAGTAAGCAGGAAGCGGAGTCAGAAGCCCAGAGTACCTAGGATGTGAAACAGCACTCTGATGCAGTACGTGGGGGTCCCAAGCAGTGGCACAATAATTCCATTTTAAAACTACACACATTGGGGCTGCCACATTGGCTCGCTTGGTTAATCCTCTGCCTGCGGTGCTGGCATCCCATATGAGCGCCAGGTTCTAGTCCTGGTTGCTCTTCTTCCAGTCCAGCTCTCTGCTGTGGCCTGGGAGGGCAGTGGAGGATGGCCCAGGTGCTTGGGCCCCTGCACCTGCATGGGAGACCAGGAAGAAGCACCTAGCTCCTGGCTTCGGATCGGTGTAGCTCTGGCCATAGCAGCCATTTGGGGAGTGAACCAACAGAAGGAAGACCTTTCTCTCTGTCTTTCTCTCACTGTCTGTAACTCTGTCAAATAAAAAATAAAAAACTACACACATTATGATTTTTTTAAAGATGTGCAGGTAATCAGAGACTAGTCTAGTGGTGTTCAATTCTCTAAGAAGACTGAATAATATCCTGTTTCAAGTTTTCAAGAATAATTAAATTTAGGGGGAGAATTAAACTTTCCCCTATATACATTCCTTAAATCTCAGATATTTGCCTCTGCTTGTTTCAGGTGAGATTACAAAAAGGCAAAATAAGCATCAAATAAATACTTGGGGTGCCCATTGCATCATTAATGGGTTCTAATGAATGAATACAATGAAGAAAGCATTAACCATCCTAACGGGAATAAGAGAAACAAATGACATGAGAATTCAGAGGACAGATGCTAGGCTGCGCTAGGACAAAGACTGGGCACAAAGTTGGACAACAGCTCCCAGCATGCCTTGCATTTAAGTGTGGAAATATGAGCCACTGATAGTCAAGGGGTGTGACCGAAGGCAGGAAACCACTTCTGGATCTGGCTCCTGCAATTCACCAGCTGAGAGGAGAGGGCACCAGGACCTGGGGGAAGTTGGCAGTCTTGGGCTGCTGACTAGCAGACACCTGAGCCGCTGACACACTGCCAGTGTGAACAGCCTGCCCAGCATCCCCGGCACTGCACGGTTTATGAGCAAGATATTAGGCATTGCGCTAAGCCTCTGGCCTCTGAGAGCTGTTTGTTACATCAGTTAGCTGCCCTGACTAATACGCTTGGTGCGACCTGAAACCACAAATGCCCAGAACCAACACTGGCCCTGGAAGCTTCTGCAGACAAGCTGCTCCGTCATATCTCCAAGTGAAGCTGCCTCCATCTCTTGTCTCCTTGCCTCGGTACTCCCGCTAGTAGTATAAAGGCAGGTATGCAGATAGAGCACTTACAGCCACATCCGCACTAAGGCATGTGGAAGAGGAAGATTCTCTTGAACTAAATACACTTCCAAAGGCCTGTGTTCATTTCCATGTGCCCTCAAGCACTACAAAGGCCATGTGTGTTTCCATCACCGGCAGGAGGTAAATGTTAGCATCTAGAGATGCGGCAAGGGCAAAACTTGTCTGTGAGAAAAAAATGTGGACAGGGTTGTCTAACAAACCCAGGGTATTTATCTCAGACCTTCTCTCCCCAGATATCTCGTTTCTAAATAACATTTATTGAGCACCTACCATGCGGGAGTGAACGTGCTTGACACTGGAGACTTAAACATGAAAGTGGCAGTCCCTGAACTAGGAAACATCTGTTTAGGGGACAAGAACATCCACAGTCAACTTTGTACTGCAAAGTAGATGTTTCTTCTCTATTGAAATAGACACAGACCCCTGAAGAACAAGTGTTTATGACCTCTACCTGCAAGGATTTCCAGAGACAGTGCTCCTTAACAGGCCCACATCTATCCTTGATTAAGTGACAACGTCTTCAGCTTGTCTCCAATTATACATAAAGTAACATCTTTGAACATTAGCTAGTTATCCAGATGAGAAAATGCAATAAAAAAAGCATAGATGCTCCATTATCACCAAGAATTTGAGCACATGCCGTCTATTTATCCTTATCTGCTCATCAACATCTTGTCAATACTGATGTGGGAAAGCTTAGATAATTTTAAGATCATGAGCTGAAAGCTACACCTCCTTCACTCTGTGTTGTCATGCTCATCCACCTGTCAATCATGGGAGCCCTCCCCAGGAAATACCTGCTCTTACCCAGGATGTCAGGGTGGTACCACGTAAACACTTCCATTTTTCTAAGCTCATAAAAACCCAGGAAGAATGACACACTCTCTTCTCCACGTGGACTCAGAACCAGCAGAGCAGGGTATGATATCCCCTTTCTTTGGCTCCATTCTCTCTTAATAAAGTCCTAATGGGCCTGTGTATTTTTCTCACTTTGTTCTTTTTTTTTTTTTTTATTTGACAGAGTTAGACAGTGAGAGAGAGACAGAGAGAAAGGTCTTCCTTCCATTGGTTCAACCCCCAAATGGCTGCTACGGCCAGAACTACACCTATCTGAAGCCAGGAGCCAGGTGCTTCTTCCTGGTCTCCCATGCTGGTGCAGGTGCCAAAGCATCTGGACCATCCTCCACTGCCCTCCCAGGCCACAGCAGAGAGCTAGACTGGAAGAAGAGCAACTGGGACTAGAACCGGCACCCATATGGGATGCCGGCACCGCAGGCAGAGGATTAACCAAGTGAGCCATGGCACTGGCCCCATTTTTCTCACTTTGTAAATAGTTTATCCCATTGCATGATGCGTTTGGACCTGTATTTAGAATTCTCTAAATAAAAGGCAAGAACCTGGAAAATTAAGTTAGGCCCCAACCCAGCCCATAACAATACTACATAAATACTCAGGGAAAACTATGCAGTATTAAATTTAGAATGAATATAAATTTACTCTATTTTTCCTGATAGTTAATATATGGCATGGGGGAGAGACTTTGTGACTACCCAAATCCTTTTGTTCCTCAAAACTTTGCCCACTGTGTCTAGTATCCACCAGTGGATCCGCTTGTAACAATTATCACCATGGATACAGTGACATTTACTAATTGGAATGTTTTTAAAAAGAGTGGTCTGCTTCCAACACACAATTTATCTTCATTATGAATAGGTTCCACTTTCAAGAATTTTCCTACCTGCTAACACTTATTAGTAACCTTCAAATCAGTACTCAAGGCATCTTCCTGGTCACTCACAGACCTGTGGAAAGCAGCAAAAAACCATTTTTCGATGCCCCATATTCCTCGCTGAGGATGAACAAAATGATAATGCCTTTTTATCTCAGTTCCCGAACTGTCAACAAGTGTCGTTTTTGCAGTCTAGTTAGTGCCACACTTCTCATATTTCTGTGCTTTTTCTGGTGACTTTGTTGCTCGAGACACCTGCAAACATCGTGCTGGAGTGTGCGCAGTGCTGCTCCGCACGAGAAAGTTGCGATGTGCTTTACGGAGAAAACAGAGTGCCAGGTGAGCTTCAGCGAGTCCCGACTGCAGTGCTGTTGGCTTTGAGTTCAATGTCAACAAACCACAAAAAATATTCAAGGAGGCAAAGTAGAAATGCATGTAACACAAGATTATGTAATGACTATTCACCACAGGCTCATAGGAATAAAATTTGTATTTTTCATTCAAATGCTGTTCAGTATTTGCTATGTCAGTATTCAGTGACTTAATAGAAATATTGTGAATAACAAAATTGACTATCTATTTAATCAATTATGTCTGTGCATCACTCCAAACATACGGTTATTTACATTATTTTACAGTTTATAATCCAATACTATCATTGTGCATTGTGTTGCTCAAAATATTTCTTCTTTGGCCATTAGGATAGGCATTTTATAGTGGAAAAGCTTAGAGGTGAGGTTCCTAACGAAGTCACCAACACCAACATCACCAATAATGCTACACACATTATGAAGCATTATCATAATGCTACTCCAATTCAATGCACTGAAAAGGATGAGGCAACATTTTTTGGATGCATGACCTCAATCCAGTCATGAGAAGATCCCAGACAGGCCTAGATTAAGAGGCAGGAAGCAAAATAATAGATCCATGCTGTTCAGGGGTGTCAAAGTCACACACACGCGCACACACACACACACACACAAACAAAACAAAAAACAACAAAAACAAGAAATAACTAAAGAGCTGTTTAAAACAGCAAAAGACCACAAAGAAATAATAGCCAAATGCAATGTGTAATCCTGAATGAAACCTTGAGAACAAAAACAACAGAGAAAAAAGTGGAAGCTTCAGAGTGAAGTTCAAATGGAGGCTTGATAATACCAGACAAAATAGATTTTAATACAAAAATTGTTAAAAGAGACAAAGAAGGGTATTATGTAATTATTAAGGGATCTATTCAAAAGCAAGATGTGACTCTAATAAACAGATATACATGTAATGCAAGGGCACCTAGCTATTTAAAACAAATGTTAATGTATCTAAAGGAGACACAGACTCCAGCACAACAGAATTGGGGGACTTCAACACCCCACTTTCATCGATGGACAGATCAACTAGATAGAAAATCAACAAACGACAGAGCTAATCTACACCATAGACTTAACTGATATCTATGGAACCTTTCATCCCACAGTTGAAGAATACACATTCTTCCATCAGTGCTTGGAACTTTCTCTAGGTCAGACCACACAATAGGCCATAAAACAAGTCTCAGCAAATTCAAAAAAATCAAAATCATACCATGTATCTTTTCTGACTGCAATGGAATGAAGGTGGAAATTAACAACTCTAGAATCTCCAGAACATACACAAACACATGGAGACTGAACAATATGCTTCTGAATGAAAAATGGGTAATAGAAGAAATCAAAATAGAAATAAAAGTATTTCTAGAAATGATGAAGATGACAACACAACATATCAAAACTTACTGGATACAGCAAAACCAGTGTTAAGAGGAAAGTTTATAATGACTGAAGTTGACATCAAGAAATTAGAAAGTCACCAAATACATGAGCTATCAATAATCTCAAGGACCTAGAAAAACAACAAGAGATCAAACCTAAAAATTAGAAGGAGGAAATAAGTAATTAAAATTAGAGAAGAAATAAACAAAATTGAAAGCAAAAAAAATACAAAAGATTAGTAAAATGAAGAGATAGATTTTTAAAGAATAAACAAAATTTATACACCATTAGCCTAACTACGCAAAAAAATAAAAAATAGGGAGAAGAACCAAATAAATAAAATCAGAGATGAAAAAGGAAATATAACAACAGATAACAGAGGAATAAAAAGAATCATCAAGAAATGCTACAAAGAGCTTTACTCCAACAAATCAGAGTACCTAGAAGAAACAGATAGATTTCTGTACACATACAATCTATAAAAATTGAGTCATAAAGTCCTAGAAAACAAACAGACCAATAACCAAGACAGAAATTGATTCAATAATAAAGATCCTCCCAGCAAAGAAAAGCCCAGGACTGGATGGCTTCACTGCTGAATGTTACCAGACATTTAAAGAAGAACTAATTCAAATTCTTCTCAAGCTATTCAAAACATTTTAAAGGAAGGGAATCCTCCCAAACTCTTTTTATGAAGCCAGATTCACCTTAATTCCTAAAACCAGAAAAAGATATAATGAAGAAAGAATTACAGAATCAATATCCCTGATGAACATTGATGTAAAAAATACTAGCTAATAAAATCCATCAACATATCAGAAAGGTCATTCACCTGGTCCAAGCAGGATTTATCCCTGGTATTCAGGAATGGTTCAATATTTGCAAATCAATAAATGTGATACATCACATTAATAAACTGAAGAATAAAAACCATATGATTATTTAATAGATGTACAGAAAATATTTGATAAAATACAACACCCTTTCATGATGAAAACTCTAAGCAAATTAGGTATAGAAGCAACATTTCTCAACACAATCAAGGCAACTTAAGACAAACCCATGGCCAGCATCTAACTGAATGGGAAAAAGTTGGAAGCATTCCCACTAAGATCTGGAACCGCAGAAGGATGCCCACTCTCATGATTACTATTCAGTATATTCCTGGAAGTTATAGCCAGAGCCATTAGACAAGAAAAAGAAATCAAAGGGATACAAATTAGGAAGGAGGAAGTCAAACGATACCTATTTTCAGATGACATGATTATATACATAGGGGATCCAAAAGACTCCACAAAGAGACTATTGGAACTCATAGAAGAGTTTGGTAAAATAGCAGGATATAAAATCCACACACAAAAACAGCCTTCATATACACAGACAATGCCATGGCTGAGAAAGAACTTCTAAGATCATTCCCATTCACAATAGCTACATAAACAATTAGATATGTCAGAATAAATTTAACCAAGGATGTCAAAGATCTCGACAATGAAAATTATAAAACATTATAGAAGATGACACACAAAAATGTTCATGGATTGTAAGAATCAATACCATCAAAATGTCCATACAACCAAAGTAATTTACAAATTCAATATTATCCCAATCGAAATACCAAGACATTCTTCTCAGATCTAGAAAAAATTATGCTAAAATTCATATGGAAACACAAGAGACCCAAATTAGCTAAAGAAATCTTACACAACAAAAACAAAGCTGGAGCACCACAATACCAGATTTCAAGACATAATACAGGGCAGTTATAATCAAAACAGCCTAGTACTGGTACAGAAACAGACATGTAGACCAATGGAACAGAGTACAAACCTTCAGAAATTATTCACACATTTACAACCAGCTTGTCGTTGACAAAGGAGCTAAAATCAATCTCTAAAGCAAGGACAGTCTTTTCAACAAATGGTGTTGGCAAAACTGAATCCCCACATGCAGAACCATGAAATAAGACCCCGTCCCATACCATACATCTTACACAAAAATTCACTCAAGATGGATCAAAGAACTAATTCTATGACCAGATACCATAAAATTATTAGAGAACATTGGGGAAACCCTGCAAGGCATTGACATAGGAAACGACTTCTTGGAAAAGACCCCAGAAGCACAGACAATCAAAGCCAAAATTGACAAATAGGATTACATAAACCTGAGAAGCCTCTGCACAACAAAAGAAACACTCAGCAAAGTGAAGAGGCAACCGACAGAATTGGAGAAAATATTTGTAAAGTACACAACTGATAAAGGGTTAATAACCAGAATCTATAGAGCTCAAGAAACTAAAAAACAACAAAACAAATAATCCAGTTAAAAAATGGGCATAGGCCTTGAACAGGCATTTTTCAAAAGAGGAAATTCAACTGTCCAGCAGACACATGAATAAATGCTCAGGATCACTAGCCATCAGGGAAATGCAAATAAAAATCACAGTGAGATTTCACCTAACACCCGGTAGAATAGCTCTCATACAGAAATCAACAAACAATAAATGCTGGTAAGGATGTGGGGAAAAAGATACCTTAATCTACGGTGGGTAGGAATGCAAACTGGTACATCCATTGTGGAAGACAATATGGAGATACCTCAAAAGCTGAAAATAGATCTATCACATGACCCATCAGTCCTACTCCTGGGAGTTTACATAAAGGAAATGAAATCAGATTATGAAATAATTATCTGGGGCTGATGTTGTGGCATAGAAAGCTAAGGCACTGCCTGTGGTGCTGGCACACCATATGGGCAGCAATTCATGTCCCAGCTGCTCTTCTTCTGATCCAGTTCTCTGCTGATGGCCTGGAAAAGCAGTGGAAGATGGCTCAAGTGCTTGGGCCCCTGCACCCACATGGGTGACCTAGATGAAGTTCCTGGCTCCTTGCTTTGGATCTGCCCAGCTCTGGCCATTATGCCATCTGGGAAGTGAACCAGCAGGTGGACGACCTTTCTCTGTTCCTCTGTCTCACTGTCTATGATTCTGCCCCTCAAATAAATAAAATCTTTTTTAATTAAACAAAGTGTTATCTATACCTCTGTATTCACTGCAGCTGAATTAATATAGCTAAAATATGGAATCAACTAAGATGTCCATCAACTGATGACTGGATAAAGAAATAATGGCATGTTTACACTATGAAATACTACTCTGAGGTAAAAAAAAATGATATCCTATCTTTTGCAACAAAATTTATTACAATTTGAAACTATTATACTTAGTGAAGCAAGCCAATCTCAAGAAGACAAATACCATGTTTTCTCTGATCTGTGATAACTAATAGAATACATAAAATGTAATGTATAGCAGTGAAATGGATATTTTGAGATTCTATGACTGTTTACATCCTTTATCTCTACTGTTGACAAACAATATTTTTTTCCTTATACTATTTGTTCAACTCTATTTAATGTAGGGTTAATCTTATGAGTATAAAATAAACTGAACATAGATATTTGTAAATATTAAGGGTGTGAATAGGAAAGAGAGGAGGAAGAAAGTTGGGTGCATGGGTGGGAGAGAGGGATGGGTGGTAAAAATTACCATGTTCTTAAATCTGTATAGATAAAATTTATGAAATTTATATAACTTAAATAAAACAAAATGAAACAAATGGAGGATTGAGTTCATTGTAATATACCAGTGTTAATTTTCCAGTGGTGATGATTATACTATGGTATATAAAATGTTAACAGTAGCGAATACTAAGGAATTAAGATATTTACAAAGATAATATAGAAAGTATATTTTTATATTTTCCTCTAAGTCAAAAAATAATTCAAAATTTTGACCATTAGGTGGTCTTGCATAGCCTTGGTTGCAGAAGTTGCTGAAGAGGGTAGGGTGAGTTGGGAAATTGCATTTCAGAGGTCAGAGAGATTGGAAAGTGCTCAATCTTCCAGAAATTCTCTCTAAATTAAAAAGAACTGGGGAATAAGAGAATAAATAGATACCTTCTATTTTAAGATACTACAGAAGACTCGCTTGCTCCTAGGCAAGATGCTTCCCTTCTAGCTGGTGACCTAGGGCAAACTATCATCTCCATGTAGTCATCCACAGAATGAAGGAGTTGAAATGATACCTGATATTCCTTAGAGCAGAAAATCTTGTGAGTCTAAATTCACCTTGTTATTCAGCATTGGAAATCAGGTACTTTAAGAATACCCTTCGGATGCTAATGTATTCTCCTTTCTCTGTAAAAAGCAGCAATGTTGACATTTCATGGGAAATGAATCCCAAGAGTTGGAAGAAATTCTGCAGCAGTGCCCCCTGAAGCTCATCTATATAAAATCGATACAATTTGTATGCTCAGAAACAGCACAGACATTCCTAAAATATCAAGAATTATACATCACTTAAAAACGTGGAAGTCACTGAAACATTATTTGGAAAATTAGATCATAAAAATGCACGTGTATAATGATAAATATTTTCTGACAAATATTTTTAGATGGTGATTTGGTAGCATTTCTGATTATATCATAGAAGAGTATTATTTTATTAGGCTTAAGTCACTGAACTAAGAAAAGTATATCCAGGGCCAGCACTGTGGTGAGTGGATTAAGCTGCCATCTGAAGTGCAGCATCCCATATGGGCACTGGTTAGAGTCCCAGCTGCTCCACTTCCAATCCAGCTTTCTGCCATGGACTGGGAAAGCAGTAGAAGATGGCCCAATTCATTGGGCCCCTGCACCAGTGTGGGAGACCTGGAAGAAGCTCTTGGCTCCTGGGTTCGGATCGGAATAGCCCCGGCCATTGTGGCCAACTGAGGAGTGAACAGCAGATGGAAGTCCTCTTTCTCTCTCTGCCTCTGCCTTTCAAATAAATAAATAAATCTTAAAAAAAAAAGAAGGAATGAAAATAGGATAATGAAAAGAGTAAAGCTCTGTTTGTGTCATTTCACACAGGTAATAATTCTCTGATCTATTTTATGGGATGCAATATACTCTGCTAAAAAATTTAAATTTACATATTTTGAACAACAATTAATTCTCAGCAAATTATTTCTTCAAAAGTTAATAATGTAAGAAGTTTTTAAAAATCTAATGCATTAATCACTAATAAATCCAATTTAAATAGCAAAGTCTAATATTAAAAGAGCAATATGGTCACCAAGTTAGAAAAAAATTAATATGGTAGATTCTTGTCCATTTGTATTTTTATCCCTATTTATCCTGGTCAAATAACTTCATTCTCAAGGTCTTATTTTATTAGCTGCAGTAGAAAATACTATAGGCTATACATACAGTGTTATAATGAAGATTAAATGCAATAATGCACATAAAATTCTTGGCAGAGCACCTAGTAAATGTACTATATAGAAGGAAAATTAGCATTATATAAGTTTTTAACAGATAAATTTTGTACACTTGTATGAGTGATGTGAGTGTATAAAAAAGGAAGAAAATAAAACAAAATATAAGCAAATGTTGCCTTTATACAGAGGATAATAGTAATTATACTTTCTTTTATTGGATTTCTTTCTTTTGCCAAATTTCCTACAACATATTTCTTCTACAATGAGAAAACATAGGTAATTTTATAAACCAAGCAAGGTAGATAAGGACTATAAACCCACAAATGCATTATTTTATAACTTCCTTTCCTTTTAATGATATTTATCTAGTCACTTCTGACCCAGGGGAAAAGAAATGTGGAGCTGGAAGGTTCATTTTCACTTGATCTTGGTTAAAGTGAGGCTGAGTATGCAATGTGTCTTCCTGGGCAGCACTGAAAAGCACTCATAACTCCTGGGGGAGGCTGAAGATCAAAGGCAGGAGACCTCCAAGCAGTGGCAGAACGAGACAGAACAGCCAGGAAAGGATGCCCTAAGCGAGGGCCACTGCCAAAACTCTCAGTGACCCGCAAGAGGCTGCCAGCGAGCATGAGAATAAAGAACAGGTTGAGTTTTTGACAATGGGTTAGTCTGTATACAAAGCATCCACAGAAACTTTAAAAACACCTAGGGCCTATAAAGTGTGCTTGGAAGTCACAACTCCATCCCAGCCACAAGCAAAAATCTCAACCAATTGAAAAAGCAAAAAGTCATTTTGAATCTCCAAGAGAAGTGAGATCATGGGGCAAGGGGTAGACTCCCACACTGCAGAGGAAGACAGGTGGATACAGAACCTGTCAACTCACCAGAGCAGGAAGTCGCCAGCAGAAGCCTTCACAGAAATCAGGGCCTAGGTGGGACACTTAAAGTAACGGACAAATCACTGGCGGCTCTGTGTGAACAGCTCAGAGTGAAACACTCCTGGGGAAACCATGTCCCTGTGGGATCTTTGCTAAGCTCTCCCAGTGACTACCGGAGAGAAGGAACCAAGTACACTAGAGCATTTAGTTCTGCTTTAACAGTGTCTGACTTCAGAAGAGCAAATTTAACCAAAGCCTCACCTATTCCAGGGTTACCACAGCCTAAATGACCTAGGGGATGCGGCATGCCCAGCTCCAGGCCCCTGCTGCCATCCTGTCCCACCTGAAGGAGTTGGAAACGCTAAGAAAAAGTGTGACATTCATGGAGCCGAGGCACAGGCTTAGTCAAGGACTGAGAACTAATGACAGCATGCTTTCTTTTCCTTCGCACCTCACCTCCACCGCATCACTCAATGCCTGTGTACAGCAGTTTACTTTATCCAGGACATCGTGTCCAACTATCAGGAAAAATTACAAGGCACACTACTAGGCAAAAACACACACATTGAGAAGACAGAGCAAGCATCAGAATCATTTCAGTTATGGAAGGAGTGTTGGAATTATCAGCCTGGGCATTTAAAACAGCTATGCTTGATATGCTGAGGACTGTAATTGATAAAGTTGATAGTAAATAAGAACAGAAGACCAGGGGGCAGTGTTGTGGCACGGTGGTTTGAGCCTCCATTTGCAATGTTCACACCCCATATGGAAGTGCCTAGTTTGAGTACTGGCTCCTGGGCTTCCAATCCACCTTCTTGCTAACACATTCTGGCAGGCAGCAGACAATGGCTAAGGTGCTTGTGTCTCTGCTACCTATGTGAGAGAACCTGATTGGGTTCTGGGCTCCTGGCTTGGATTGACTCAGCCGGGTTGTTGCAGGAATTTGATATGTAAATCAGCACATGGAAGAGATTCTCTTTCACACATGCATGCACACACACACACACACACACACACACACACTCACACTCCGTCTCTGTCACTCTACCTTTCAAGTAGATGAAAATAAATAAAAATATACATTAAAAAAAGAACAGAAGACCAATATGAAAAGAACAGAAATGAAGAATGCCTCTGATGGCTCATTATTAGACAACACAGTTGAGAAAAGAAGTTACATGTAAGCTTGAAGATGTCTCAACAGAACCCTTAAAAATTCATAAACAGAGAAAAAAGATGGCAATAACAAAACAGAATACTTAAGAACTGTGTGTGGGACAACTACAAAAGTTGAAACACATAAAGGGAATATCAAACAGAGAAGAAAGAAAGAAGCAAAATAAATGTTTGAAACAATACTGACTGTGAATGTGCCCAAATCAATGTGTGATACCAAACCACAAACCTAGGAAGTGTACACAATATTAAATAAGAACAATTCAAAATGAAAACAAAACATCAGGCAGGTCCATCATTTTCAAACTACAGAAAATTGGCCGGCGCTGTGGCTCAACAGGCTAATCCTCCACCTTGCGGCGCCGGCACACCGGGTTTTAGTCCCGGTTGGGGCGCCGGATTCTGTCCCGGTTGCCCCTCTTCCAGGCCAGCCCTCTGCTGTGGCCCAGGAGTGCAGTGGAGGATGGCCCAAGTGCTTTGGGCCCTGCACCCCATGGGAGACCAGGAAAAAGCACCTAGCACCTGGCTCCTACCATCGGATGAGCGCGGTGCGCCGGCCGCAGCGCGCCAACTGCGGCAGCCATTGGAGGGTGAACCAACGGCAAAGGAAGACCTTTCTCTCTGTCTCTCTCTCTCACTGTCCACTCTGCCTGTCAAAAAAATTAAAAAAAAAAAAACTACAGAAAATTGATGATTTTTTAAAACGTTGAAGGAAGTCAAAGCAAGAAAGAAAGCTTTCATACAGAGAAGAACAAAAGTAAAACCTACATCTGACTTCTTTTCAGAAACCATGCAAGCAACAAAAAAGTAGAGTGAAATATTTCAGAGTCTGAGAGTAGAGAATCACCAATCCAGAATTTTGAACTCTGCAAAAATTATCCTGCAAAAGTAAAGAAAATACAGAAACTTTCCCAAACAAAATTTGAGAGAATCTGTTACCATTAGAACAGACTTGCAAGAAGCACTTAAGGAATATATTTTTACTTTTTTTTTTTCTTTTTTGACAGGCCGAGTGGACAGTGAGAGAGAGACAGAGAGAAAGGTCTTCCTTTGCCATTGGTTCACCCTCCAATGGCCTCTGTGGCCAGCGCGCTGCGGCAGGCGCACCACGCTGATCCGAAGGCGGGAGCCAGGTGCTTCTCCTGGTCTCCCATGGGGTGCAGGGGCCCAAGCACTTGGGCCATCCTCCACTGCACTCCCGGGCCATAGCAGAGAGCTGGCCTGGAAGAGAGGCAACCGGGACAGAATCCAGCGCCCCCGACCGGGACTAGAACCCGGTGTGCCGGCGCCACTAACCTAGTGAGCCACGGCGCCGGCCTATTTTTATTTTTCCTACTTTAAATTTTGTTTTGAATGGACAAATAACAATTATTTATATTTACAGGATAAAATCTGATGCTCTGATCTATGTAGACATTGAAGAAAAATTCCATCAAGCTAATGAACATATCTATCACCTCACCAACTTAATCTTTTTTTTTTTTTATGGTAAGAGCATTAATAACCTAGTCTTTTGGCAGTGTTGAAATACATAATACATTATTGCTTTCAGAGGTCACCAGCCAGTGGGAAACTTATTTCCACAGCTGAACTAAGACTTTGTATCATTTTATCAACATCTACCCAACCCCTCCTCTTCCCCTACCTCTGGTAATCACCTTTCCAGTCTGTTTCTACAACACCAACCTTTTTCGATTCCACATATGGGAGAAATTACACAATGTTTGTCTTTGTGTGCTTGGTGTATCTGAATTAGCAAAATTTCCTCCAGTTCTATCCACATTATCACAAATGACAGAATTTGCTTCTTTTAAAATGTTGTATGGTGTTTCATTGTGTGTATGTATATTATGCCTCATTTTCTTTATATATTCATACACTGATGGACATTTAGGTTGCTTCCATATCTTGGATATTGTGATATGAAACAAACACGGGAGTGCAGGTATCTCTTTGACAAACTGATTTTAATTTCTTCAGATATATACCAAGAAGTGAGATTGCTGAACCATACAGTAATTCTATTTTAAAGGAAACCATTACACATAGGAAAATAAGTTAGTATGTCCATTTTGGAAAATAGTGTGAAGGTTCTTCAGAAGGATAAAAAACACACAAACAAGTTCCTTATGGAGAAAGAAGTTGATATAATTCAGAAACTTAGATTTACAAAAGAAACCAAGGAAATCAAAAATGAAGAACATAATTGTTAAATCATACATATGACCAGTCTTGAAATTTCATGAAAATGTATATTTTGAAAAAAATATACATGGATTTCAAAAATTTTTTTCAACAAAATACACTTTTTTAGAAAAGATTTTATTTTATCTATTTAAAAGTCAGAGTTACAGAGAGAGAGAAGGAGAGGCAGAGAGAGAGAGAGAGAGAGAGAGAGAGAGGTCTTCCATCCGCTGGTTCACTCCCCAATTGGCCACAATGACTGGAACTGTGCCAATCTGAAGCCAGGAGCCAGGAGCTTCCTCCGGGTCTCCCACATGGGTGCAGGGGCCCGAGGACTTGGGCCATCCTCTACTGCTTTTCCAAGTCATAGCAGAGCTGGATTGGAAGTGGAGCAGCCAGGACTCAAACTGGCGCCCAGATGGGACACCAGCACTGCAGGTGGCAGCCTTACCCGCTACACCACAGTACCGGCCCCCAAAATATACTTTTTAAATTCTATTGTTATGTACTTTTTAAAGTCTCCTTATATTAATTCAACTGTATCAAGAATCACTTTGATCGTTCTCCCTCTCTCTTTCTCTGCCTCCTTCTCTCTGCCTCTCAATAACCATAAAACAAAGCAGAACAGAACAAAACAAAACAACCTGTAAATCTAAGGCCAGTCATGATGGTGCAGAGGGTTGTTGGCATCCCATAACGGAGCAGATGTTGTGATGTTGGCATCCTATAACAGAGCAGAATTCAAGTTGCTCCACTTCTGATCTAGCTCCCTATTAATGTGCCTGAGAAAGCAGCAAAGATGATCCAAGTACTTGGGCTCCTGCCATTCTTGTGGGAGAACAGGATAGAGTTTCAGGCTCCTGAATTCTGTCTGACACATCCACAGCTATCGTGATTATTTGGGGAGTGAATAAGAAGATGGAAAATCTCCCCAATCCCTTTCCTGTCCCCCCCACTCTGTCTCTCTGTCATTCTTTCAAATAATAAATTTTTAAAATTCAGATAATGTGATACTGGTAAAAGAACAGAGGAATAGATCAGTGAACAAAAGAGATTGCAGGGCTGGAGCCGTGGCTCAATAGGCTAATCCTCTGCCTTGCGGCACCAGCACACCAGGTTCTAGTCCCAGTTGGGGTGCTGGATTCTGTCCCGGTTGCCCCTCTTCCAGGCCAGCTCTCTGCTGTGGCCTGGGAGTTCAGTGGAGGATGGCCCAAGTGCTTGGGTCCTGCACCTCTTGGGAGACCAGGAGAAGCACCTGGCTCCTCCCTTCGGATCAGCACAGTGCACCAGCCGCGGCAGCCATTGGAGGGTGAACCAATGGCAAAGGAACACCTTTCTCTCTGTCTCTCTCTCTCTCTCACTGTCCACTCTTTCTGTCAAAAAAAAAAGAGAGAGATTGCAGACATAGACGCACATACAGACATGATTCTATACACACACAAGCACAATCCAGAAATAGATATATCCACATGTGCAGATACTCCTGGAAACAAACATACACACAGACACATGCTCCCAGAAATAGACAGACATACATACCCAAAACACATAATATACAATTGATTTTGAACAAAGGCAATACAATGAAGGAAAGATGGACTTTTCAACAAATGATGCTGAACCTACCGGACACCCATATACAAAAAGAATAAAATGAATCTAGATACAAACTTTACTCCCATCAAAAAATGAACTGTAAAACACTAAACTATAAAATTCCTAGACTATAATAAAGGAGAAAACATAGATGATCTTGGGTGTAGAAATCCCTGTTAGACACAACACCAAAGTAACGAACTATAAAAGAAATAATAAATCAAATTTGATTAACACTAAAAATTTCTAATCTATGAGAGACTCTGTTAAAAGACTGAAATGACAAACTGAAGACTGGATGAACAAAATTATGACATATGTAATAAAAGACTCACCCAAATTACTCAAATAACTTTTAGAACTCGACAATAAGAAAATATACAGGCCAGCTCTGCGGCTCACTAGGCTAATCCTCCACCTGTGGCTCTGGCACCCCAGGTTATACAGTCCGGTTGGGGCGCTGGATTCTGTCCCAGTTGCTCCTCTTCCAGGCCAGCTCTCTGCTGTGGCCCGGGAAGACAGTGGAGGATGGCCCAGGTGCTTGGGCCCTGCACCTGCATGGGAGACCAGGAAGAAGCACCAGCCATAGCGGCCATTTGGGGGGTAAACCAACAGAAGGAAGACCTTTCTCTCTGTCTCTCTCTCACTATCTAACTCTGCCTGTCAAAAAAAAAAAAGAAAAGAAAGAAAACATACACACCAATTTAAAAATGACCCAAAGATCTTAACCAATACTTAACCAAAGAAGATATTCAGATAAAAAAATACGCATATAAAAAGATGCTCCACATCCTATGTCACTAGAGACACACAATCAAAAATACAAGACATCATTACACAGCTATTGGAATGACCCAAATCCAGAACACTGACAACACCAAATACTGGCAAGGATACGGAGCTACAGGAATTCTCATTCATTGATTGTGTGAATGTAAAATGGCATAGCTACTTTGGAACACAGTTTGGGAATTCTTATAAAATTAAATGTACTTTTTCCTGCCAGAAATCTTTAATTTAAGATATACAAACTTCATGCATTTCATAAAAGCAAATTTAGGAACACAGTGATTCTTCCCACTCTACCCACCCTCCCACCTGCACTCCCATCCTTTTTCCTCTTCCCTCTCCTATTCCCATTCTTATTCTTTTCAAAGTCTATTTTTTTTTTTGACAGGCAGAGTGGACAGTGAGAGAGAGAAGACAAAGAGAAAGGTCTTCCTTTTCCGTTGGTTCACCCTCCAATGGCCGCTGCAGTCAGTGCGCTGCGGCTGGCGCACTGCACTGATCCGATGGCAGGAGCCAGGTGCTTCTCCTGGTCTCCCATGGGGTGCAGGGCCCAAGCACTTGGACCATCCTCCACTGCACTCCCTGGCCACACCAGAGAGCTGGACAGGAAGAGGAGCAACTGGGACTGAATCTGGTGCCCTGACCGGGACTAGAACCCGGTGTGCCAGTGCCACAGGTAGAGGATTATCCTATTGAGCCATGGCGCTGGCCTCAAAGATCTATTTTCAACTAACTTTATACACAGATTAATCCTACATAAGAGTGCAATAACTAGTGTAAAAAAAAATCTTTTCCTCAACAGTCAAGACAAGGGCTGTTCAAAGTCATTGCATCTCCAAGTGTCAATTTCACTTCTATAGATTACCTTTTAGATGTTCTATTAGTTAACACAGATCAGGGAGAACACATGATATTAGTCTTTATGGGACTGGCTTATTTCACTTAAGTAGAGTGTTTTCCAGTTGCATCTATTTTGTTACAAACAATAGGGTTTCATTTTTTTTTTTTTTACCGTTGTGTTGTATTTCATGGTGTACATAACCCATAATTTCTTTATCCAGTCTTCAGCTTCCAGACATCTGTGTTGACTCCATATCTTAGCTATTGTGAATTGAGTGGCAGTATACATGGGGGTTCAGATAACTTTCATATGCTGTTTTCATCTTCTTTGGGTAAATTCCCAGGAGTGGCATGGTTGTGTCATAGTGTAGGTCTCAATTCAGATTGTTGCAGTATCTGCATACTTTCTTTCACAGTGGCTACACCAGTTTACATTCCCATCAATAGTAGATTAGGGTAGCTTTTCCCCCACATCCTTGCCAACATTTGTTGTTTGTTGATTTCTTGTATGAAAGCCATTCTAACTGGTATGAGGTGAAACCTCATTGTGGCTTTGATTTGCATTTGCCTGATGGCTAGTGATCCTTAGCATTTTTTCATGTGTCTTTTGGCCACTTGGATTTTCTCTTTCGAAAAATGCCTTTTCAAGTCCTTTGCCCAATTAAATGCACTCTTACACATAAGATCTAGCAATTGTACTTCTTGGTATTTACTCAAAGGAATGGAAAACGTATGTCCACATAAAAACATGCATATGGATGTTTATAGCAGCTTTATTTACAACTGCCAAAATGTGAAAGCAACCAAGATGCCCTTCAACCGGCAAATGGATAAACCATCAGCTATCCACAACATTACTCAGCACAAACAAAAGAATGAGCTATCAAGCCAGGAAATGACAAAGAAGCTTACACGTACAATACTAAATGAAAGAAGCCAGCATGTATAAACTACAGACTACATGCTTCTCACTATATGATACTCTGAAAAGGGTAAAACTACAGACACAGTCGAAATAGTGGAAGTTTCCAGGGTTAGGGAAGATGGCACGATGAACAAACACAGCACAGAATCTACAGCATGAAAACACTTCGTACGGCACTATAATGGTATATGCATTTCACCATCCATCTGCCCAATCCCACAGAGTATACAACACTAAGAACGAACCCTATGGTAAACTCTAATTACATGTGATTGTAGGTTAGTCAACTGTAACAAACATACCATGCTGGTGGAGGGTGCTAACAATGAGGGAGGCCATGCATTTTGGGGAACAGGGGCATTTAGAAATCTCTATTCCTTTTAATCATTTTTGTTTTGAACATAAAACTTCTAAAAAATAGTCTATATAAAAATCTACTGGGTAACTTAAAGAGAAAATATAATTAGAGTCTCCTGTGGCAAACGAATATTGCCATGCCACTGATTATTCTTGAGGTCTCTTTACCAGTCATGCTCATAGTTTAATAATTATTTTTGTTTCTTTCCAGCATTTTGTGAAGATACTATGGACACTGATAAGAATACAAACATTCAAAAGATTAGATGAGGAACTTCCTATTTACACTTCCTACATGTAACAAAAACCTCGATTACCCTTTATGAGTTATTCACGTTGTTAGACAAACAATTATAAAACTAACCCCTTGCAAAGAGAACTGCCCATAACCCCACATAACAGCTAGGTAGACTGGGGGCAACCTCCGCTGCCCTTAGCTCTGGGATTATGTGCTTCCCTGAACAGAACTGGATGCTACTGAGCTACCACTCATCACTGGCACATATTTTTCCAGGGGAGTTAAAATACTCATGCTTACCCAATCGCTTGTACTACTACTTCATCTTCCCCAGGGGCCAATTTGCCTCAGCTGACCATGGTGAAAAGTACAGCCAGTGGCCACAGGAGAGAATCAAGGTGACGAAGTAACTAGGGATGAAATCTATGGCTTGGTTTCATTGAATTCAGGAACTAGAATCCATGAACCAGACGGCTGTCCACCAGCCAAGTCACAAAAGCAGTAGGGCTACCGAGCTGCACAGTATGAACTGGTAGTCTGTGAACAGAATTAAAAATGCCATTTAATTCCACTCACTTGCATTTTTAGGAATATGGAGGGGCTATTTACTGATAAATATTAAGTGAATTATTAAGGGCTACTAACTGTGCTGTTAATAAACTAAACTTAGTATATTGCCAGAGTTTACCAAGGATTCATGCTATATTTTTCTCAAATGAGTTGGTGCCAGCAATGGTTGGCAACATTTGAAAGCTCCTATTGGGCATGCCCCACATATAAATAGAATTTGTTAGCAGAGACTTAGGAGGGAGCCTCACCACTGTCAATGTGAGTTGGTCAGGTTTTTAATTACTGCTAATTTTCCTTTTTAATTATAAATTATAAATTCTTCTTGGTTTAGCATCTTCATTATGGATTTAGAATGTTGTGGGTTGTTCAGTTAATATGGGCGACTACTGTGTGAGGGATTAGGCTAGGCCCAAGGCTGACATCTTTACATGCTAATTTGCTGCTCTAACACTCCTTTGAGAAAGATAAGGCTACCATTCTCATTTTATGTAGGAGGAAACAAAGGCACAGAGAACCTAAATAACTTGCCTAAAACCATACGGCCGAGAAGTGCAGAGTCAGGAATTACAGATCTTCACTGTGTCGGGGCAGGAAGGCATCAGCAAACTTTCTCTGAAAATGGTCAGACACGAAGTATTTTCGTCTCTGCTGTGGTAGCCCTAAAGCTGGCACAAGCACTATCGAAACAAATGGGCATGGCTATGTTTAAATAAAGCTTTATTTACAAAACCAGGCAGCAAGCAGACCTTGGCCTGTGAGCTGTAATTTGCTGGCTCCTGCTCCAGAGCCCTCACTCTTAACTGCCATGCCATTACCATTTGCTTCCCAACTTCCACTGAGGCACATATACAGATTCGGAGACGAGAATTCTCTGTTATACCGAGATGCAAAAGCCTTCCGATTCAAGTGTCAATCATCTACACCTTCATTGGTAAAAGTGATATAAATTAATTCTGTACAGAATTAAATTCACTGGCAATGTGAAGAAAGGTAGTTTGTCATTTTTTTTTAGCTGTAACAGATTATCACAGGAAGATGAGTTAAATTTATATTACAATGTTCTAAGATTTGAAAATTATACATAAGCTTATTATTTTAAAGTCAGAACACAATCTATGTGTATTTGGCCTCAATGTTTTATATGTGGTTGGAACACAAGAGGCAGAGAGGGCGAGGAGTCTTTTCAGCCACTTAGGTTTTCTGCAGAATCCCCAAAATGAAGGAACGAGCTAGGGAAGCTTCTGATAGCTCTCAAACGGCAGCAACAAGGACAGAGGACATTTTCCATGCAGCCACAACTTAACACAATGGCTGCTGTGAAGGACAATTCCGAACTATGTGTTGACATCCTAGGTCCTATGTGACTACATTTGAAGATAGGACCTTTAAAGAGACAAATAAGGTTAAATGAGGTCACTTGGGGTGAACCCAGCCCAATAACACTGGTATCCTTATAAGAGGAGGAAAAGACATCAAGTTGCACATTCTTGTGCACTCTCTTCCTCCTAGCCCCTTGCACACAGAGAAAAAGACAAGGGAAGACCCAGAGAGAAGGTAGCCATCTGCAAGCCAGGAAAATGGGCCTCACCAGAAACCAATCCTCTTGGCTCCTGGATATTGGACTTCCAACCTCCAGAACTGTGAGAAAATTCATGGTGTTGTTTAAGCCACCTGGTCTATGATATTTTGTTATGGCTGTTGTCTCACATAATAAATATAGTCCCGACTTTTGAAATTTCACAAGCTATTAGTCAGTTACACATTTACAATCTGTTGACTAAGCTATATATAGATAAATATATAAAATACTTTCACAGGGGGCTACAAAAATTCATGGAAAATGTTCATTATCTTTTAATTCCATTTTTCAAGAATTTTTGAAGCTCCTCATACAAAAGCATGAAAATAATTAGGCATAATAAATTCAGTGACACCTGTATATTACTAGTCACACAATATATAAATATCTTTGGCGGCAATTGTAAAAAATATTTGAGAGATATTATTTGATTCACTGTCAACTCCCTTACAAGTTATTCCAATGACCCCTTCGTATGCTCAATCGCAGAGACAGGAATCATCTATTCCAGGCTCTTCAATGTCTCACTAAACTAGCACTATTCTGGACTAGGTCTCACCCCCACAGCTGCCTCCCTTCACTGAGGGCACGGCACACACAGAAAAAAGTGTGTCGATCACAGTTTGAGAAAATGACATAATTGCAATGATCTCATGAGCCAGCACAGATTTTAAAGAGATGGGATGGCAATGGAATTAAAAACTGGCCTGTTGCTATATAATTGATAACATGTGAGGCTTATGTGCCTGACTGAAGGTGTATTGGGAAGAAGCACCAACATCTACAACTTAAACTTCCGTGTAAACCCCTTGTGGCATTTATAATGGTAAGAGCTCAGTTAACATCGTTTAACAGAAGAAAGGTCCAAACTGTGTTTCCAAAGTGGGCTCACCATCAATACCATCTGAGGAGTTTTGAACAGAACATGGAACCAACCCTCCCCTGAGCATGTCTGAGGACTGGCTATCCGAGGACCTGCACTTCCACTAGGATTCCTCTACAATTCTGATGTGGTCATTTTGGTGCCATGTCTCAGATCTGCATGTGACAATCATGCTAGATGAATATGACCCAGGGTCTCAATAAATGGCCACTGCATATCCCCTCTCTTTGCAGGGCCCCCCCCACTCTTGCTGTGAATTCATGAGAGTGATTTGCTTTGGCCAACAGAATATTGTAGCAAACTCGATAGAAGTGAAACGTGGAAAATTGTGTGTCTACATGTTTCTATTTCCACCCCTCAACCCTGAGGCTGCAATGAGAATATCTTGGGTTAACCTGCTGGGAGGATATAAGAGGTACATGGAATAGAAATGAGTCATCCCCCCCCCCAGTCCAAACTAGACCAGCCAGCCACCACCCTATGCATCAACTGACTACACATGCATAAGGAAGCACAGTTAATATCCATCAGGATCAAGCCAGATCAGCAGAATAACCTAGTCATCTGTAGACTGGGAAGAAATAATACACAGCAATTATTTTTTTGTAATTTTTTTAATAAAGCTTTTATTTAAAGAATATAAATTTCCAAAGTACAGCTTATGGATTACAATGGCTCCCCCCCCCCATAACTTCCCTCCCACCCACAACCCTCCCCTTTCCCGCTCCCTCTCCCCTTGCATTCACATCAAGATTCTTTTTTTTTTTTTTTACAGGCAGAGTGGACAGTGAGAGAGAGAGAGACAGAGAGAAAGGTCTTCCTTTGCCGTTGGTTCACCCTCCAATGGCTACCACGGTCGGCGCGCTGTGGCCGGCGCACCGCGTGCATCCGATGGCAGGAGCCAGGTGCTAGGTGCTTTTCCTGGTCTCCCATGGGGTGCAGGGCCCAAGCACTTGGGCCATCCTCCACTGCACTCCTGGGCCACAGCAGAGGGCTGGCCTGGAAGAGGGGCAACCGGGACAGAATCCGGCGCCCCGACCGGGACTAGAACCCGGTGTGCCGGCGCCGCAAGGCGGAGGATTAGCCTGTTGAGCCACGGCGCCGGCCAAGATTCATTTTCAATTCTCTTTATATACAGAAGATCAGTTTAGTATATATTACACAAAGATTTCAACAGTTTGCCTTCACATAGCAACACAAAGTGAAAAATACTGTCGGAGTACTAGTTATAGTATTAATTCACAATGTATAGCACATTAAGGACAGAGATCCTACATGATATATATTTTTAAATTGATTAATTTTCTATGCAATTTCAATTTAACACCGAGTTTTTTTTATTTTTAATTATGTTTATATACAGAAGATTGATTCAGTATATACTAAGTAAAGATTTCATCAGTTTGCACCCACACAGAAACACAAAGTGTAAAATACTGTTTCAGTACTAGTTATAGCATTACTTCACATTGGACAACACATTAAGGACAGATCCCACATGAGACGTAAGTACACAGTGACTCCTGAAGTTGATTTAACAATTTGACACTCTTGTTTATGGCCTCAGTAATCTCCCTAGGCTCTAGTCATGAGTTGCCGAGGCTATGGAAGCCTTTAGGGTTTGCTGACTTCAATCTTATTCCAACAGGGTCATAGTCAAAGTGGAAGGTCTCTCCTCCCTTCAGAGAAAGGTACCTCCTTCTTTGATGGCCCATTCTTTCCACTGGGATCTCACTCACAGAGATCTTTCATTTAGGTCTTCTTGTTTTTCCAGAGTGTCTTGGCTTTCCATGCCTAAAATATTCTCATGGGCTCTTGAGCCAGATCTGAATGCCTTAAGGGCTGATTCTGAGGCCAGAGTGCCATTTAGGACATCTGCCATTCTATGAGTCTGCTGTGTATCTCGATTCCCATGTTGGATCGTTCTCTCCCTTTTTCATTCTATCGGTTAGTATTAGCAGACACTAGTCTTAGCACGATTCTAACTCCATCATTTGGGGCACGTCTGATTGAGCATGTCCCAAATTGTACATCTCCTCCCTCTCTTATCCCCACTCTTATATTTCACAGGGGTCACTTTTCAGTTACAATTTAAACACCTAAGAATAATTGTTTGTTAATTACAGAGTTCAACCACTAGTAATAGAATAAAAAAATACTAAAATGGATAAAGTATTACATTGTACAACAACAGTCAGCACAAGAGCTGATCAAGTTACTGTTTCTCATAGAGTCCATTTCACTTCAACAGGTTTCCCCTTTGGTGCTCAGTTAGTTATCGCCCGATCAGGGAAAACATATGATATTTGTCCCTTTGAGACTGGCTTAATTCACTCAGCATGATGTTTTACAGATTCCTCCATCTTGTTGCAAATGACCGGATTTCATTGTTTTTGACTGCTGTATAGTATTCTATAGAGTACATGTCCCATAATTTCTTTATCCCAATGTATGCTTTGAATTCCCTGTGATCTTTTGCTGTGAGGTTCCCTTCGTTTACCTTCTTTCATGTTGATGGCCGTGTTTCTGTGTTTCTGTGTGTAACACATCTTTAAGCATCTTTTGCAGGGCTGGACGAGTGGCAACAAATTCTTTCAATTTCTGTTTGCTGTGAAAGGCCTTTATTTCACCTTCATTCACAAATGAGAGCTTTGCAGGATATAATATTCTGGGCTGGCAGTTTTTCTCTCTTAGTACCTGGGCTATGTCTCGCCATTCCCTTCTAGCTTGTAGGGTTTCTGATGAGAAGTCTGCTGTGAGTCTAATTGGAGCTCCTCTGAGAGTAATCTGACTTTTCTCTCTTGCACATTTTAGGATCTTTTCTTTCTGTTTCACTGTGGTGAGTTTAATTACAATGTGTCGTGGTGAGGATCTCTTTTGGTCATGTTTACCAGGGGTTCTATGAGCTTCCTGTACTAGGATGTCTCTGTCCTTCTCCAAACCTGGGAAATTTTCTGCTATTATCTCACTAAAAAGGCCTTCTAATCCTTTCTCCCTCTCCATGCCTTCAGGAACTCCTAGAACTCGAATGTTGGGTTTTTTAATAGTATCCTGTAGATTCCCAACAATATTTTTTAGATTTCTAATTTCCTCTTCTTGTCTTTGGTTTGACTGTATATTTGCCTGTGCTCTGTCTTCTAAATCCGATATTCTCTCTTCTGCCTCACCCATTCTGTTTGTAAGGCTCTCTAATGTGTTTTTCATTTGATCTATTGAATTCCTCACTTCATTATGATTTCTCGTCACTATCACAGTTTCATGTTCTACTAGTTGTTTCATTTCAGCTTGATTCCTCCTTAATATTTCATTTTCATGAGAGAGATTTTCTACCTTGTCCATTAAGGATTTCTGTAATTCAAGAATTTGTTTTTGAGTACTTCCTAGTGTTCTTATCAATTTTTTGAGATCCGCTTCTTGCATTTCTTCTATCTCATCATCTTCATAATCTTGAATTGGGGTGTCTTTTTCATTTGGGGGTGTCATAGTGTCTTCCTTGTTCTTGTTACCTCGGTTTTTGCGTTTGTTGTTTGGCATATTGGTTTCTTCACTGTGGTGTTTTTTCTTGTTATACTATGACTCTAGATAAGTGGACTGTCTGCTTTCAATGAAGCCTTAGAGGCTTGAGATGGGTGTGGCCTGAAAGCTCTGGTTCCTCAGGGTTGAGGGTGTGCCAAAGGTGACACTCCCAGGTTAGGCGTAGTAAATCTCTCTCTGTTTCTTTCTTTATTTTTGATTCAAAAGGGAAGTAATTCCACACAGCTGAATGGAATTGGGGGTGGTTAGCAGGCAAATGATATACCCACAGGAGCCAGAGATCAGAAGTTCTTTCCCAAGGACCACAGAGGGAATCTCTGTGGCCTTCAGTGTGGGTTCAAATTCTCCTGCAGTCTCACCACTGGGCTACCAAAGCTACCAAACTGTAGCGTCTCTGGAGAGAACTCATGTGGTGAATTCCGTGAGTTCTCTCCCCCACAGTCTCTTTTTTCACAGTCTCAGTTCATTAGCACCACACATTCATTAGGTTCTAATCTCCTGTTATTTCATCCCCATGCCCAGAGTCAGGTTTTTCTGCTAGGCTCAGGGCGGTGCAGACCTGAGGTTGCCCTGCTTATGACGTATGTCCAAAATGGCGCCTGCTCTTTGTCTTGCTCACCTTTGAGAGGTGGGCAGAGAGAGAGAAACTCGTGTCCTTACTGGTCACTTTTTTCTTTCTCTCTCTCTTCTATGAACTTTTCCCCACAGGGTTTCAAGCCTTGTTTGCTCTAGTCTCCTCTTTCAGCTTCCCTGCCAGGGTCTCGGGCTATTGAGGTTTGGCTCACCTCAGGATCCAGCGCTGGTGCGTTGAGTCTGCCGCTGGTGTCCCGAACTGCAGGCTCCCACGCTCTCCTCGAAGGTCCACTGTGAATCACTAGTTCCAGAAGAGTTTCCTCTGCTGTTTCTTCCCCTACTCTTCCTTGAACCTGCAGTATCTCCACTTTTATTAAACTGTCTCTCCCCGGACTATCAGTGTGCTGCCTTCCTATTCCGCCATCTTGCCGCTTGTCACAGCAATTATCTTAAGCCACTAAAAACTGAGGTGGTTTTGTCCACACCAGAGCTAAGTGACAGAACAACCAAGGTGCTGAGTGACCATGGGGAGAGCGTCTGAAATACAGGCATTCACAGTGTCAGAGACTCCTGTTGAAATCTTTCATTTCCATTCTGCTTTGTGAAAGGCACAGAGATTTTCCATCCACGAGTTTGCTCTCCAAATGCCTGCAAAGCCAGGAACTCGGTCCAGATCTATCTCCTGCATGGCTGGCAAGCACCCAAGTACTCGAGCCATCCTCTGCTGCCTCCAAGACATGCTTTATCAGGGAGCTGGAATCAGGAGAAGAGCCGAGACTCAAGCTCAGGACAATGATGTGGGATGTGGGCTTAACGCCCAGCCCTTCATTTCTAATGTGTCGGATGATATTGAGATAAGAAAAGGAGACTTGTCAAGGTCAAGTGTCTGAGAAATGATAAATTAAAGCTTAGTTTTTTGTTTTTTTTTTTGCTATAGGATTCCAAAGCCTTTCATATGAATCAAGGTAAATCTTCCAAAGGAAGCATTTGTATGCAGTGTTTCCCAGAGTCATTTAACCACAAAAACCTTCTCTATCTCATACCCTATGCTAAGAATCATACAGAACGAATATCCCAGAGAGTATATTCTGGAGCACTGTTTAAGATGAATTGATCTTTTTCCTCTTTTGGTGCTTTTCCACAGGAAATAAATGTACTTAAGACGTGAAAATTATAGGAGGAGGAAATGGGGTTAAATAAATTCCAGAAAGGATTTGCCAACCATGAGAGTTCTCCAAAGACAGATTTGCTGGCCTACGGAGCAGTGGCTTCTAGCCTCAGGAGTAAAAGCATTCAGAGGGACATGAATCTGAGACTTAGAGGGTTTTTGTGCTGACTCATTACCTTGCCTGACCTCCTTATCCTCAAACGATATGAAGAAAGTTGAGATTCAGTTACAGGAAGTGTGAGAGTTAATTTTATATGTCAGCTTGGCTAGGCTACAGTACTCTGCTGGGTGGTGCGTGATCAAGTACTAACCTCAAGGCTGCTGTGAAGGAATGTTTAAGTGTGAATTAACTTTAAAATCAGTAATATTCTGAGTAGAGTGGATTAGTCTCCATAATGCAGGTGGATCTTATCCAATCAGGTGAGGGCCTGAAGATCAAAGACTGAGGGTTCCTTGAGAAGGAGGAATTTGCAGGAGACAGCGACAGACACCTTGCCTGAGTTTCCAGCCTGTGGACCTGCCCTACAGATTTTAAACCTGCCAGGTCCCATGACCATGGAAGCAAATTTCTGAAAATTAACATTCTCTCTCCTTTTCCCCTTGAAGACAGAGAGCTAGCATGATGTTTAAAAAGTTTCCAATACTGGAGGATGTGTGGGATTAGGGATGCTCAAGTCAAATATTCTTAAATCAAAAAACAAAACAAAACAAAAAATCTGACCCACTGTGGTCACAAATATTTTGGATAAGGGGCACCCAACCTTTGTCCACACGCATACCCCTCCCATTGGTTCTCCTTCTTTGGAGAGCCCTGACTAAGGCAAGCAGATGTCATGTCAAATGTCATCTATATTTCATGCCAGTACTAGAGTAAAAAACCCAGCACTTCCGCCCTGACTGCTTCATGACTTCCTGAAACTTGCCTTGGGTCAATCACAGTGTCAGGTTTCCCAGATTTCCTGTTTGGGTCCTCCCAGGACCCTTCAGGCAGTCAGCTGAGGCCCAGGCTCATAACTGCATTACAGTGACAGCCAGGCGGTGACATTACTAGTATTACCTTGTTAAGAGGGACAGTCATGAGTCACCTTGGGTGGCACAGTAGTTCTGCAGCTGTGTGCTGCTGGTAAGGAACTCACAGTCCCTTATGAGCCACACTGACCCAACTTGGCAGGGCCCCAGCACCTATTTATGGCCTGAAATACAAGGGGAGAGGTCACAGGAGGTAGCTGTCTCTTCTGGAATTGAGTCAGACGATAACAATCCAGGTCAGAGTTAACACAACATCTGATTTACTGCACCAGGATCCGCCGATGACTACGCAGCAGCCGAGTGTTCTGCAACTCCTATGCTGCTATCCAATATCTAGTCATTTAGTAAAAAGGGAATAAGTGGAGAGATCTCTGAGAAGGTAGACTGCACAGTGGGAGAGACAAGACAAAAGCCCCAGGGGAGTGCAGTGGTGGTGGGAACACAGACCTGGACCATCTGCCGCACTAGTGAGGTGCTCTGTCCACAGGTTGTCAGAAGACTTCTCACACCATAGCAATGACCAGCGTAACTATCCCTTCAGGACAAATGCTTATCACACTTGCATTTCCTGCTCCTATTGCAACGCCTGGAACATAGCAGACACTTAATAAAACGTGCACGGAGTGAAGCAGCCAATAGAGAGAATGCACTTCACGTCCAGTGAGCTGAGCGAACCCAGCATGATCCAGCACCTGAGAATATCTGCTCTGAACTAGCCAGGAAATACAGACAGAGCTGTTGAGTTCTGAAAAAACTTAGTGCCAGAGTTCTATTGTGTGTGTGTGCATGTTTGTGTGTGTGTGCATGTGTATGTGTGTGTGTGCATGTGCGTGTGTGCATGTGCGTGTGTGCGCAGCGTCTGCTGGGGCTTTCCTCACAACGCACCATAGACTGAACGGCTGAGACAACAGGAATCTCTTTCCCAGAGGTCAAGGAGGCAGGAAGTCTGGGGCCATGGTGTTCTGAGTCTCTCTCTGGCTTATAGATGCCATCTTTTCTCTGAGCCTGCATGTGGTTTCCATCTGTACCTGGTTGTGTTCTCAGTCTCTTATTTTTAGGTGGACACTAATTATACTGGATTAGGTCCCACTCTAATGGCTTCATGCAACTCAGTTACCTCTTTAAAGACTCTATTTCCAAATACAGTCACATTCTGAAGCACTGGAGCTTAGAATTTTAGTGTAAAAAAATTGGGGGGGATATAAATACACACACAAGATATACATAGTATATATGTAAATCCTTTAACAACTTCAAGATCAGGAAGGGACTTTGCTGACATTTGTTCTCTTAACATTTTTTGGCTACTTAGATCCCTTTGTTTTTTACTTCTTTTTTTTTTAATTTTTATTTATTTATTTATTTATTGACTGGCAGAGTGGACAGAGAGAGAGAGAGAGACAGAGAGAAAGGTCTTCCTTTACCTTTGGTTCACCCTCCAATGGCCGCCACGGCCGGCGCACCACGCTGATCCAAAGCCAGGAGCCAGGTGCTTCTCCTGGTCTCCCATGGGGTGCAGGACCCAAGCACTTGGGCCATCCTCCACTGCACTTCTGGGCCACAGCAGAGAGCTGGCCTGGAAGAGGGGCAACCAGGACATAATCCGGCGCCCCGACCGGGACTAGAACCCATTGTGCCGGCACCGCTAGGCGGAGGATTAGCCTATTGAGCCGCGGCGCTGGCCTTTACTTCTTTTTAAAAACTTTTTTTCCATTTTATTTGAAAGGCAAAGAGACAGAAAGACATACAGAAAGAGATCTACCATCTAGTGCTTTATGCCCCATATGTTTGCAGCAGCCAAGGTTAGGCCAGGCTGACGTCAGGAGTCTAGAAATCCATTCCATGGCCATGACCAAGTCATCATCTTCTTAACTGGAAGTGAAGCAGCCAAAACTCAAATCATACTCTCTGATATAAAATGTGCACGTTTGAAGTGGTGATTTAATCACTGTGTCACATGCTCACCCCTAAGTCCCATCTACCTGAAAGGAAATGATCTACAAGGCACGCTCTGTGTATTTTTCCCCTAATTAATAATTAACAACTTCAGACCAGTGAATTAGTTTCTTTTATTTCAAATTTGTTATTTCTCCTTTTAAGATTCCTAAATGCTGAAAGAAACAGGAATGTAAGAATCTAGAACTAGCCCACAGAGAAGTTACTGAGTCTGAGCTCCTTGTTTGGGCTTCCCTCTGGGTAGTGGGGGTTACCTGCATTCATCGGTTTTTCAGCACTGTAACTAAGACACCTGACAGAAGCTACATATGAAGGAAGAAGGTATATTTGTGGCTCACAGTTTCGGAGATTCACAGTACAAGATTGAGCAGCCCCATTTGTCTGGCATCTGAGGACAGCAGTGGTTTCAGAATGAGTACAGAGGGAAGATCACTTGGAGAGCCAGGAACAGACAGACAGGGAACACACTTGTCATATGTCTTTCAGGTGGCCTCTCTATAAAACCTCTGATTTAATTATGCAAGGCCCACCTTACCAATCTAATCCAATCTAATCAATGTCTAAGGCAACACTTGCAGACATCATAACTGGATCACATTCAATTCTTAATCCATCAACTCAGGACTCTGGGGATTGAGGGCACCCAAACCACTACATAAACCATAATGATAACCTATATGACCTGGCATATGATAGCCATTCTAAAGATATGTTGCTAAACTAAGGAAAAGAACCTCATGCTAGTCTCCTATTGTCATGGTTCAGAAACATATTTGACCCCTAATTAAATACATGAAATTTGTTCCCTTTATATAAATTAAATAACAATGGTAATAAAGCATAGAACAACTCATGCCAGGCTCACTGTACCCTTTTTTTTATCCTTTTCAAACAACTTATTTTTTGAGAGTCAAAGAGATAGAAAGGCATACAAATAGAGAAGAGCTCCTATTCACTGGTTCCCTTCCCAAATGCCTGCTGCAGCTGGGATTGGGCCAACTTGAACTGAAGCCAGGAGCTGGAAATTCAGCATAGGTCTCCCACTCGAGTGGCAGGGACCCAGCTGCCTGAGCCACCACCTGCCATCTCTCAGGGTGTGCATTAGAAGGAAGCTGAAATCAGGAGCAGAGCCAGGACTTGAACTCAGGTCCTCTCCAATGGAAACAGGCATTCCAGTTGGCATCTCGATTGTTGGAGTAAATGCCTTCCCTGTGCCTTTAACTTTTCAGAACACATGTATGTTTAATTACTTATTTCCTGGTGTTTCAACAGACTTGTGCTGGTAGCCATTCAAGTTAAAATGGCAGATGAAAGTTTGTAGAAGAGTATCTACACATAAACAAAAATCAAGTGGCATCAATCTATGAGACATTTAGAGATGAACTCCAAGGACAAATACACCAGCAACCAATCATAGAGCTCCCTTATCCTCCACCCCCTTGCAAGAACAGTATATCCCAGTGTCATGCACCTGTCAGGGTTATCCTGGCTCCTGACACAGTCTTTGCTCTGGCCCCAGAGGCACCAACAGGAGCCAAGTGAGGGCACTCGGTTACTCTTTGGTGCCCTTCTTGTCTAACACCACCCAGACATTCCTGTGATGGGCCAGTAGTCTACTGACAAGATCCTGCTGCTGAAACTCTTGACAATTTCATGTCTGACATTCCATTTCTGACCTACGGCTGGTTATTTGATCCTTCAATGAGTGATTCTGACCTGGCTGACTTCTTGGATTGCGTCTCTGGACACAGACCACATATACAGTTAGTCTTTGGGATTCACATTTTCAAACTTCTCAATCAGTTGGGGAACAAAAATGTTCAGAAAAGGAAATCCCATCTATACCAAACACGTACAGATTGTTTTTGGTGGCTGTCATTGTTCCTTGAACAATAGAGTTCTAAACTACCTATTGATGATTTCAAGTGTATAGAATTGTATAGGTTAGATGCAAATGCCATGCATTTTATATTAGGGTTCCTGGAACAAATCTCCTGTGGATACAGAGGGATGACTGCTTTAGTCCTGTTGTGACCTGGTTGTCCTGTTGTAATCTGCCTGTGAGGCAGGGCGGAAATAAGCAATTACCACAACATGGTGACTAATCTACCTGTTCATTCAGAACAGAATGGAAAGAAAACTAGACTCCACATTCTCCCTAGTGGGATGATGGGATCTTGATCAATTCTCTGTAGATGGTTCAGTAACTGCTTGAAAACTTTCATTCTGTCCTGCCAAGGCCCACAATACCACCTGCTTGCACTCCCTACCATCACCACACAGTTTCACATCACAAGAGGCGGTGAAACATGTGACGTGATGAACGCTGAACTTGGGGTCCTAGAGACCAAAGTTCGAAACTCAGTTCCATTATAGCTACATTCTCTAAGCCTGTAACTAAGCCGTCTTTTTCAGATATGCAGATCAGAATACCAGCACTAAACTGCTGAAAGAAATGCTGTGAGGATGAAATAATCATTCCATCCAAAGAAGGCAACGTGTATTCACGGAGGGCATGGTGGGAGCCAGGAACAGTTCTAAACTTGGGGGTAGATATTACTGTCAACATTTCTGGAGGAACTTTTTCGAACAGTGTTGGGGGTGATGGAGTAGAAAATAAATTAAGGAGAAGATAAATGGGCAGAGAAGGAAAGATGATGAGGAATTGAGCGTGAGTCTACAAGATCATCATTTTAATTTGAGACATTTGGGTCTTATTCTCTCATGGCAAACAGTTGGATGATTTGAGTAACAGTGTGGTAGGGTGATACTTGTGTATTAAGAGATCACTTGGGCTGGTGTGTTGTAAAAGAGCGATAGATGAGAGAGGAAATTAGAAGATGGTTAGGAGTCTATGGCAGGGCCCAGGGGAGTAAGATGGACGGTCTGGGCCAGAGTGACAGCTGGAAGCTGGAGACAAGTAGATGGAACAAGGAAACAAGGATTTTAGGCAAAGCCACTAGGATTTACTAATACATTAGCTGTGGCCAGCGCTACAGTACACTACCCACACTGTTACTAAACATGTGTTGATTTGTGGCTACTGCACAGAGACAACCTCAAGAACAGAGATCCAACAGAATGAGTTTATATCCAGGCACAGATTCCAAAATCAGGACAGAGTGGCTCTAACCCAGATGTGCAGCATCACCTTACCACAGAGCTCAGTACCACAGCCAGCAAGATGAGACCAGAACTCAAAGGTTATAATATGGTTAAAGAAGGGACAGATCAACCAAATGGGACTGCCCAGATATACATAAAAAGAAACATATAAAAAAGAATTATAGAAGCAAAAGCTGACTGTGCCATTCCAAATACCATCCAGAATATGGGGAACGTTTGCCAAATGATTGCCATTATTACAGTCCCACTGGCAGGGCCATCACTTTTGTAGGGACTGATAACAGAAAACTGCAGCCAACTGATTCCGAGAATCCTGGAGCTTTGGCAATATAAGCCTTCTTGTGGAGGTGGATGCAACTGCCTGGTAAGTATGGTAGGCAGTAACAAGGGGAACCTGGCCCTTGCAGTTATAAAGAAATAGCCATTAACAGGAGAGAAGGCATCCAAACAAAAGGGCAGAAAAATCAGGGAAACCACCGTTCCTTGGCCCAAGTGAAAGAAATGTGGCACACATAGGTCTTCTCTTCTATGGAGGCCCAATCGATATTATCACTTGTCCATTAGAGACTTGTCAGAGGTAGATATGCTTAGGTGAGAGCACTATAATACATTTTTTTCAACCTCAGGGCCAGGTAGTGAAAAATCTGATGAACTGTTTCCAGTGAGGGAAATCTCAAAAATACATTTTGTTAGCTCTTGCATAATGTAGTCAAAAAGAAAATTATTCTTTTTGACAATGATATCCTATTGACTGACCCTAGAAAATCTTTCTGAAGGGATTGCTGATGCATGAGGTTGTCAGGTTTCAGGAAACAAACCAATCCAAATGCTATTTCAAAGGATTGAGTGCTACCCCCAGTTCCAGCACTATTTTAAGTACCTTGACAAAAATAATTCTAAAACAGATTACCCTCTTGCTTGTCCCGTTCAACAAAGGGCACTGGAGATAGTTCTTAAACACTCAGAGCTGCTACTGTGAACATTAGTCATCACGAGGCCCTTAGCAACCACCGACCTCAACAGAAGTCCCTGCACTACATGGCCACTCCTAAAGATGAAATATTATTACAGGCTTTCATTGGTCCCTCCCTAGCAAGTAGCTACTTTCTCTTTAGCCTGCCACTGTACATATGATTTAGTAGGACACTATGGGCTGAGTTGTGTCCCATCCTCAAAATTCACGTGGAACCCCTAATCCAGTATGATAATGTATGGAGATGAGGCCTCTGAGAGGGTAGACGAGGTTACGAGGGAGGGGGCCTCACGCTGGGACTGGTGCCCCTGTAAGAAGAGACTCGTGCTCTCTCCTCACACACTCACCAGAAAATGGCCACACAAGAAGACGGCCATCTGCAAATCAGGAAGCGAGCCCTCACAAGGCCAGGAATAGCTGGCACCATGGCCTTGGATGCCCAGCCTCCAGAACTGTGAGAAATAAATTGCTGCTGCTGCAGCCACTTGTTCTGCATTATTTTGCGACTGTGGCCTGAGCTGACTGGACACAAGGCACTCATATTCCCATTTCTGATTCATTGCCTCTAATCTCCTGTGAGATGCTTAATCAAATGTTGCTTAACATAAACAGTGTGATGAGAAGCAAAGAAGTTATTTCACTATTTTGACTTCTCAAGGGTCCCTCGTAGCCACTTTGAGGCTCTAAGAGAAATGTTGAAAGTTTGGCATCTATATTTGTTTACTAGTCTGCCGATAGCCGAAAACTGTTTAACATAATCAACAATATGGGCCATAATTATTTTCTGGATTTAATTGGAGGAAAAGTTAAAAATAAAAAAAGCATTCAGTTGTCCCTCACATCTGAGTTTAGAGAAGAACCTTAAATTCAAACAGAGAAACGTTCCCTTTCAGAAATGATGATGATACTCTGACTTTTCACATGTTTGGTATGAATGGCTGAAAGTTTTGAGAAGGAAGAAACAAACAGAAGATGCACACGCTAGCATTTACCGTGTCTCCAGGGATCCCGTTAGGAGAGTGTTTTTAGATGTTAGCCCTTCCACGGAGTTGGAGAGTGTGTAGGGACAGGGAAGGGCTATTGCTAATGAAACCTCTGGAATAATTAAAGTAATTAGGAAGAAGTTCATGTCAAACATATCATTTCTGTGGCTGGTTGACAAAACAAGCATAAAGTGCAAAAGAGTATTATTCCCGGAGCAAATAATGTGACTTCTTATCCATTTTACATTTGTTCTAGTTGGGGAAGGCAGAAGCTTGCAAGTGGCCCCCTGAGATCTTTCCATATGATTTTTAGCAGATGACTTAACAATGAGGAGTCAGGACTACAAAGGACACCTAATGAGGACCCATGTTAGGAAATGAAATTTTAAGATTATCAGTTGTTAATAAGGCCATGTGAGTAGTGATATGTCACTTCCCATATGTGTCATGCCATATATATCTTAGGAAGGTTCCAGGACATAAGAGAGGAGAGGAAATGGAGCTTAGTTAAAAAGCAAATAAAGAACCATTTATTGATTTCAACTTCCACCTTTGAAGGAGAGCCAAGCGTGTCATGTGGATAGTACACATAATGAATACAAATATTCTATGGGCTAGATGCCAAGACTTTAGGAGTGGCAAGTGAAAAATGAAAAATAAGCAAAGCAAGAAAGGATACGACACGATTCTCCCTTGTCTGTGCCACACACACAAGGCTGCTGTGTAGAAGTGCATCTAGATGTCTATGATCTCTCTCCCCAGCAAATTTTATAATTGGGCCATGCTTAGTAGCTCAGACACAGCAGGGCAACTAATGTTTGGGCAAGAAACAGCTACATTTGTGAGATAGTTTGCTAAGTGCTCTCACCTAAATGATCCCAACAGAATCATTACACTGTTTTTCCCAGTCTATATATGAAGATGGCAAAACTCAAGTTCTTTGCTCAACATCAAAGAGCTAAGCAGGGTCAAAAATGGCTCACTAACTCAGGTCTGACTCCAAACTCAAGGCTCTTTCCACTAACTGCATGAAAACACACCAAATGGAGAGGAATGCTGATCCTACGGTGTAGCCTTAAAAAAAAGCAGCTAGTAGCTCACCCCAAAGTACAGAGATATCTGGTTTAGAAAGATACTCTAATGAGATACATAATCCCCATTATGCATCCTTATTCACTGGAAAAATATGTGTTTGCTCACAAACCTCTTGGCTTTCATTCACTGTGCATCTTTCAACCAGCTGTCTGTGGGCACCACCTAAAAACACAAAGCATGTTTACAATGAATGACAGAATAATGTCTAGCGAGGCCCAAGCCCACGAACCAGGAGGAGAAAATGTGTTAAGTTAGACCAAAAGAAAGCCATCATATGAAACAGCTGACGTGGTTTTTCAAAACTGAGAGAGTTCCTTCAGCATGCACCACAAGAACCGTCAAACAACTCACATCTGCCATTAGTCTGAACTGGAAAACAATGCAAAGGCTACTGTCACATGGAGATTCTGAACAGAGATTTTATTTTTCAAATTCTCTTATTTCAATTCCTTCATCCTATCTATCTACATGGAGTATTTCCTATTCTACTCTATCATAATCCCTTATAGCCCAATTTGCCTCCCCATGAGACCATGAGGATTCCAGGGCTTTCCCCATTGTGCTTGGTTACTTTGACCTTTTAAAACATTTAAATCATTATGTTCGACACTCAACATGTATGGCCTATAAGTTCTTCCTATACAGATGTCTTTTATTACTGTGAGGACTATACCCTCCCAAGGGTATGTTTTACTTATTATACAATACATGTTATAGCAAAATCCTTTGGCCAGATAGAGTAACTGTACTCAATCTTTAAAGAAGCAGGAATTCAGACAGTAATTTAACAGTTGAGAAGCCCAAGAGAACAGGTCAGCAACAGGAGGAAGCCGCTACCACCCTTAGGTGTGGACACATGGGAGGAATGGGCCTTCCAGTAAGAGCTAGAACCATGGAGGAGGCTGAGCTACCGTCCAGGACACCACAGGAAGCAACAAAAAGAAGTGAGAACACCTTGATTTCTCTTCCCTACTCTCACCCTCTACCTTCCTACTACTGCCTCCTTTTATTTGAATTTTTAAATCCCATAATATTTATACATATTTATGGGACACTGTACAAAAATTTCATAGATGCACACAGTGCATAATTATCAAATCAGAGTAATTTGCATTTATATCTCCTTAAACATTTATGTGTTAGAAACACATTGCTATGTGTTAGAAACTTGAAGGTGTTTTTCTAGTTACTTTGAAATCATCATAAATAGTTACAGAGAATAGTTACCCCGCTGTGCAATAGAACTAATTTCTCCTATTTGGCTGCATTTTGCTATCTACTACTAACTCTCTTTATCATTCTCTACCTTACTTTTCTAGCCTCAAGTAGCCACTGTTCTACCCTCTTTTGTACAAATATTTTTGCTTTCTCAGATGAGAACATGTGTCATTTGTGCTTTTCTGCTTGGCTTATTCACTTATCATTATGCCCTCTAGTGCTATTCATGTTGAAACAAGACCTCATTCATTTTTTACAGCCAAATAATATACCATTGTTTATATACACATTTTCTTCCTCTACTCATTCATCAATAGACTCTTTGCTAGATTCCATATCTTGTATATTATGAATAATGCTACATTAAAAATGGGAGTGCAGGGGCCGGTGCTGTGGCTTAGTGGGTAAAGCCGCCACCTGCAGTGCTGGCATCCCATATGCCACTGGTTCAGGTCCTGGCTGCCCCACTTCCGATCCAGCTCTCTACTGTGGCTTGGGAAAGCAGTGTAAGATGGCCCAAATCTTTGGGACCCTGCACCCGCATGGAAAGCCCTGGAGGAAGCTCCTGGCTCCCGGCTTCAGATCGGTCCAGCTGTTGTGGCCAATTGGAGGTGAGCTGGAGCATGGAAGACCTCTCTGTGTAATTCTGACTTTCAAATTAATAAATAAAAATATTTTTAAAATGGGAGTACAGAAATCTCTTTGATACAATGATTTCACTTCCTTTGGATATATACTGGCTAATGGGATCACTGGATCATGTGACAGCTCTATTTCTAGGGTTTTTTTGAGAAAACCCATATTGTTTGCCATAATGGATATACTAATTTACATTCTCACCAACAGTATTTAAGAGTTCTACTTCGGGGCCAACATTGTGGCTTAGTGGGTAAAGCTGCCGCCTGCAGTGCCAGCATCCCATAAGGGCACCAGGTCAAGTCCTGGCTGCTCCACTTCTGACCCAGCTCTCTGCAAAGAATTGGGAAAGCAGAAGATGGCCCAAGTCCTTGGGACCCTGAACCCATGTGGGAGACCCTGAGGAAGCTCATAGCTCCTGGCTTTGGATTGGCGCAGCTCCAGACGTTGAGGCCATCTGGGGAGTGAACCAGTGGATAGAAGACTTCTCTCTCTCTCTCTCCTTCTCCTTCTTTCTCTGTGTAACTCTTTCAATAAATAAATTTTAAAAACAAGAGTTCTACTTCTTCTGTATCCTTCCCAACATTAATTATGTTTTGTCTTTGTATAAAGCTATTCTAATTGGGGTAAGATGACAAATCATTGTAGCTTTGATTTCTATTTCCCTGATTATTAGTGATATTGAGCATTGTTTTCATAAGCTTGCTGGTATTTGTATATCTTCTTTAGAGAAATATCTATTCAGATCAGTATCCATTTTTATACTGGATTATTTGAGGGTTTTTGCTATAGAATTGAGTACATTATCTATTCTGGATAGTAAACCCTTGGATTCATAGTTTGCAAATATTTTCTCCTTTTCATCAAGGTTGTCTGTTCACTGTTGTTTCCTTTGCAATGCAGAAACCTCTTAGTTTGACAAAATTCTATTTATTTTTGTTTTTGTTGCCTCGGCCTTTCAGATCTTATCCAAAAAATATTTTCCTATACCAATGTCTTTGAGTGTTTTCTCTATGTTTCTTCCAGTATTTCTACCAATTTGGGTCCTCTGGTCACATCTACTTGAAAATCAAAGGATCAGAAAGCCTATACCTGTGTTACACATCAAAGAACAGGATCAAGCAGTCGGTCTGAGAACAATCAAGCAGTTTACAGCACTCGGTGATTAATAAGTTTCCATTGACAGATACAGAAATTAATTAATCTGCATGCAGTCACTGTACATTACAACTCAATTTTCCCTTTAAAATGATTATTATGAAAGAAAACGGGATGACAGGCTGTTTAAAAGACTTGCTTCTAATAACTGTAGACCAGGAGATTTGGAACCTGTCCTCCTGCTGAGGATACTAACATACATGCACACATACACATACATATACATATGTTCTACGTGGTAGCTCTGGAGAGCTAAAGGACAATAAAAATTAAAAATCCTTGTGTTTTCTTCTCTGGGGGCCTTTACCACTCCAGAAAGAGGCAGCACACAGGGTAAGGACATTGTTTGCCATCTCAAGGGATAAAGTCGCAAATATTGGGCTTAGCAAGAGAGCGTGAGTCACCCATCAGAACCAGAAGTAGACTGACTCACAGGGACTTTAGCTCAGCGTGGGGCCACCTTTAGTCTCTGCAAATGGATCATGGCAGTTCCAGACACGGGAGCTGTTGGGCACTTAGAAGAAAGCAAAAGCCTTCCCTGCAGAAAACGATCCTGCACTATCAAATTATTCAACAAATGACTTTTCAACACAGTCTCTGAAAAACAACACGAGAGCAAGAAAAAAATCCCAAGAGACAGTAGAACCTACAGATACTAGAAACACACCACAGTAGATCCAGATATTGGACTTATCAGCAGTAAATTTTAAATAATGTTGTTGCCAAATAGGTCTTGTAAGTCCACACACGTTCCCTCTACTTCAGTATATATCATATTTTTTATTAAAAAAAAAAAAGTCTAGGAACCAATCTAAAGAGAATCTTAGTTGGTTCTTTTGTCACCACCACTCAAGATCACACTGAACACCACTGTCTAGGGAAACGTCGTTTTCCTCTGGTATTCACTGATACAGCAATGAAACAGACAATATAAAAACAAAACTATGGTCACTCTTTCCAGGAAATAAAAAAACAGATAATGCATTCAGCTTACATATTGATTTTAAAGGGAATTTCAGACTGTAAAAGACTTAAGTAAAAATATGTAATCAAAAAATATAATAGCCAAATTTCAAACATCAATGGATTGGAGAAGAATTTAAACAAAGCTGAAGACAGACTGAATGCACCAGAGTTAGAAGATAAGAAAAAGTACCCTCAATAAAGAGACAAAAAGTCAAAATGTCTTTAAAAGAAGCTTAAGAGAGGCCGGCGCCGCAGCTCAATAGGCTAATCCTCTGCCTTGCGGCGCCAGCACACTGAGTTCTAGTTCCAGATGGGGCGCCAGATTCTGTCCCGGTTGCCCCTCTTCCAGGCCAGCTCTCTGCTGTGGCCCGGGAGTGCAGTGGAGGATGGCCCAAGTGCTTGGGCCCTGCACCACATGGGAGACCAAGAGAAGCACCTGGCTCCTGGCATCAGATCAGCGCAGTGCACCGGGTGCAGTGCGCTGGCCATGGCGGCCATTAGAGGGTGAACCAACGGCAAAGGAAGACCTTTCTCTCTGTCTCTCTCTCTCTCTGTCCACTCTGCCTGTCAAAAAAAAAAAAAAAAAAGAAGAAGAAAGTTAAGAGAGCAGGGAAGATAGTGAAAAATTCTATGATGTTTCTGAAATCCTAGAAAAAAAGGAGAGAAAGAATGAGACCAAAGGAACATTTGAAGAGAATAATAGCTAATGATAAAAAAAAAAAAAAATTGTGGGTTCAAGAAGTTCTATGAACTCCAAAAAAGGCAAAGAAATCCTTATGGAGGCAAATCACGACACAATTACTGAAAACCAGACACAAAGGGAAAATGCTAAGTATCCCTGGAATAAAAAGCAAATCGCCTTCAAAGATGCAGTGAGGCCAACAGCCATCCTTTCAAAAGAAGAACGAAAGTCAGACGCCAATGGAATGCTTTCTTCAAAGCAGCTGCCCTTTCGTGTGATGAAGGAATTATCCAGAGGACAGAAAAAGAGGATCCATGGGCTGTTGTTGATGTTTTAATTCTTGACCTGCAATTGACTTTGTGATAACTCAGGAGCTAGTTATTCATGAGGGCACTTCCAAAAAGTCCATGGGAACAAGAACTAAAAGATAATCTTATGTTGGTGTAGAAAAAATTGAAAATGCATAGTTTTCTCATAATTTGCATCTTCCATGAACTTTCTGAGGCCCTTTCCTTCCTGCTTTGTGCATTTTTCTTTGTGCTTATAATAATTCACAGTAAGGTTAAACATAGATCTCCAAATAAAGAATTTTATCTAACTATACATAGTCATACAGTAACTGTCACACTGTCCTAGCTCTAACTGAAAGCAAAGTCAATGTACTGTATTATAAAATTTGAGGCTACAGAAAAAAGAGTCTAAATATTTTGGAAAAAAATCTTTTGAGTCCTATAATACATAACTAAAGTCCGGCTATCTCATCTTTCTTGTTTGTGGTACTAAGGAAGCTTGGTTGTAATGAATGAGTATGCTAATCTCAAATATTGTTATCTAAAATGAGCTAAAGATGTCCACAAAATGCTTTGTTGAGATGTCTGACCGCCATTTTTCTCCAAGACCTACCTTAACTATCTACCAACCACTATTCTTGGTATTCTTTGTCAAAGTTTGATTATCAAAGGGAAAGACTAGGTCTTTTAAGATATCCCCAATGTAACATATCACTAATTGTACTATCTTACATAATTTATTTTTCTCTGTAATAAGCTTGTCTGCCATCAGAACTATAAAAATGGAGAGAGGTTGGTGGAATTCACTGCCACGGTGGCAAGGCCTTAGCCATACACCTTATCCATGCCTTGTCTCACGCCCCAGGGCTGCCATGGGGATGGAAAGAGAAGCTAATTGCACATAGTAAGAGTTTTAATTGACAAGTACCTGACTATCACAGCAATTTCCACTTCCAGAAGCATCCCAGCTGACATTGTTAGAGAGCCGCAGAACTGAAAAGAGTGGGACTAATTGGAGCAATTAATTAAAAGCATACAATTAGCTTCCACGGCAGAGATTTTTCTTTCAACTTCTTCTCATTGCTTCGGGCCTATGAGAGTTTTACTGAGTCTTACCACACCGGGGGTTGTCTGTGCTGACAATTAACGAGGACAGAATGGGAAAGGAGGGATTGCATTCACAGCCCGACCAGCGGATGGAGCTTGGACATCTTGCCCTGTGGCCAGAAAAGACAGTCCACACAAGAGCTGCTAAAACTGAGAAACTGGTTTCTCTTGCCAGGTCCTCCATCAGTAAAAGAACTAACATTCTTCGGCTTCCCAAGAATATGCAGAAGCTTCATCAACGAAACGAATGCTGTGTCAGCAGCAAGGAACACTGAGCAATGCTGTACCCACCTGAGTTTGGGGGATTTCAAGACTTGGCAACCGAATTCCACCATGAAGTCTGATTTTTTCTTTTTTTTCCTTTTTTTAGCACCCCACCCCCAGGGAAGTTGAGGATAGGCTCCACGTCTGAGCGATAAGAAGGAGTCCAAACATCAATAGAAAGACATGGAGAATCAAGAACGGGAAATAAGAGGGTATTTCAAAACAATCATGGGAAAATGGAATTAGAAGTGCAAAAAATTGCCGGCACCGTGGCTCAACAGGCTAATCCTCCGCCTTGTGGCGCCGGCACACCGGGTTCTAGTCCCGGTCGGGGCGCCGGATTCTGTCCCGGTTGCCCCTCTTCCAGGCCAGCCCTCTGCTGTGGCCCGGGAGTGCAGTGGAGGATGGCCCAGGTGCTTGGGCCCTGCACCCCAGGGGGAGACCAGGAAAAGCACCTGGCTCCTGGCTCCTGCCATCGGACGAGCGCGGTGCGCCGGCCGCAGCGCGCCGACCGTGGCGGCCATTGGAGGGTGAACCAACGGCAAAAGGAAGACCTTTCTCTCTGTCTCTCTCTCTCACTGTCCACTCTGCCTGTAAAAAAAAAAAAAAAAAAGAAGAAGTGCAAAAAATTTTTAAATCCACGCATCCAAGGTATCTTAAAATCCATGGAAAATGCATTTTCTGAAAAGACCGCATGGACTTCAAACTTTTTGTGATAAAATTAACTTTTAATTCCATTTTTCATAAACTCTTTGAACTCCACCAGCATTCTTGTCCACCCACTGATCTCTCATGACCCAGCTGTCACCCAGAAACATGCCTGGAACATACTCATAAGTTTAGAGTGCAAGGTTGTTCAGGAAATCCCCTTCCATATGTAAAAAGCAAGGCGTCAGCCTGAAGCCTACAGCCAGGTTTTCTGACCACAAAAGAAGATGAAAATAAACAAGCGGACTGAAAGCACAGATCACGACCAGTAGGAGCCTTCTCTGGACAAGGCCATCCCTCGCTCTCATGTGTTAGTCTGCAAAGGATCTACTTTTTCCTTTGCAGCTTTTTCCTGGCACTGTCCTGGGAACTAACAGTCCACAAGGCTCCCTTCTTCCCACGATCAAGCTCTGTGCTTAGCAGATGGAGCCAGAATCATGATGACGAGCCCATGGAAAGAGGATGCTCCAGTGAGCAGGTGTTACGAGTTAGGCTCCAAAGAAAGCTCTTTTTCATAGCTGCTTTCACGGTCCAATACATGTTATATCTGCAAAAGAAGATGAGCTGGATGATTCTTGATTACAAATAAACCAAGTCTTTGTTTCAGAATTATGATTCCTCCTTTTTCCATTATACTTCCAAAGACTTAAGATGACTAAAGCAAAGATAATGGCAAAACACTGACCATTTCCATAAATTCTTACATGTCTTGAGAATAGCAGAGTGAACAGCTGGAAAACCAGGCAAAACCTATCTAAAAATCTCTCACCTAAACAGGTAAGGCTTGTGATCATGTTATAGAAGCACGAGACTAGATTTGTCTTTATTTTCCAGCTTGATTCAACACTTAGCTATTATTGCAATGATTGAACATTTAATATAGTTCTGTGTAACCTCAAGCATATTTGCATTTTCTTGGCCCTCTCCCAGCTTAATGCACATAAATCATAACTACTTGTGTTTGGTAAATATGTACATCACATAGCCAATCAAAAATTTATGATGCTTCAGTGATTGATGCAAAATGCCAAGAGGTTTTAATTGCTTTGTATACCCAAGGCTTCAAGTTCACTCTAACAAAACCAATTAAGGGACTGGCATAACATTTGGCAGCAAGAAATAAATACATGTAACCTCAAATTACATTCGTTATCAAACTGTTTCAATCATTAAGGGTAAGAGAAATTGCATCAAAACTGGAGGAGAATAATGGTGTTTAGATGGCAAGAGGTACTGATATCCTGCTTGAAACAGCAACCTCCCCACCTTAAAAGGGGTTGTAAAAAAGAGAAATCCTCACACAGCAACAGCAATTAGGTAGCAAATAACCATCACTTTGTGTGTTCAGGGCCACCAGTGCAAAGCTGAAAGCTTGGAGAAGTTGACATAGACAATCACTGCCCCCTCATTTGTTTCTATTTGAATTAAACTTAGACCCAAGTGAGTTGACCTGAACAAAACACAGAAATATTATCAGAGATTGACAACAGGAAGCAATGATTATTCCCAGTTCTCAGCCCAAGTCAAGTCCAGGTCTGATCACTGCCAGGGCCTCCAGGGAGAATACAATAGAAGGGAAGAAGGTGGCTGGGCCACATTCCATGTAGAGAGTCTTGGCCTTTGTAATGCACCATTCATGGAATCAATAGGAAACAGCTAGCTCAAATCAATGGCTAAACATGACATTGACTAATACTTGCGTGAAACCAAGATGTTTGCAATTGAAAATTCACAAAAACAGATCTAACACTGACTGGACTAAGGATGTTTAGACAAGGAATCTACATGCGGACAACCATTAGTTCAGTAGTCAAAGGTGGGAGTAATGTCTCTGCTACTCTCCATCCTTTGCTCAGATCTGATACTTCATAGTCGCAAGATGAGACTGCCAACATCCAGGCATCACATCTGCATCCGAGGCTAGACTAAGTGATGGAAGGAGATGTCAGTGTCATGGCGCTTTTATTCAGAAAACGAACCTCTTCCCCAAAGCCCTCAGCAGAATTAGGTTTATATGCAACTAAGTCAAAAGTGTGTCACACAACCACTCATGGATGCAAGAGAATATAAAGAATTCTGGGAGGAAGAGCAAGGATGGGTCTGGAGGCAGGACAGAAACAGAGAACGAACCCTCTAAAGACGATCACTTTGAGGCAGGTGATCAGAGTTTGTGGTATGATCACTAGAGAAGAAACATTACCTTCTCTTATTTTTCATGCACACAAAAATGTTTTAATAAAGTGCAGACCATTACAAATCACTTTTCACTAACCGGGTGAGCATAAAGGGTTTCAGGAACTGATTAGATCAAAACCAGGCTTCAGACCATGGTAGGAGCTTCAAGAAACCTTCATCAAAACTGGCGGGTCAAGCCTGCAGGCTACGCAGAGCCCTCTAGTATTTTATCTACCGAGCAACTAAGATAGGATGCAATTAATACCACACTAAGATACAGAACAAACACTCAGACCTGGAAATTCATGTACTGGAGTTCCAAGTGCCTAAATACATAAAATATCTGATCATCAGTTGAACAGTGATATGGCAAGATAATTGAAATGTACTACTTCTCAAAGTATTGTATATATAAAGCTTAAACACAACACAAGAAAAAGTCAAAAAAAGGTCCTATAAGGATTTTCTAAAAACAAATTAGTAAGATGCTTAGGGGGATGAAAAGCTCTCCTGGTGCAGGAATGGCCTTACTTTTTCCCCAAGTTTATGAAAATCCAGTTGAGGCAGAATATCTTGTCCAGGACCATAACTTCCCTGTATGTTTTTCCAGCCAATGAGACAGACATATACTACACAAGTGCTAATGTGCCTTGTTACCAGAAGAGCTTCAGAGGAGAAAAGTTGTCATTTACTCAGGAAAGTAGTCTGACCCCGCTCCATCCACGAGCTTCATTTGTGAGCTTTAAAGTTATAGAAGCCTCTGGCTCTTCCGCCTCTCCCACCTCTCAACTCACCAGAAATGCTGATTTAGTTGGTTTGGGGTAAAGTCCAGTCAGAGGCTTATTTATTTGCTTGCCTGGTGCTCTTGTGTTGATTCCACTGTGAAGTCAGAGTTAAGAATGACCGATTGAAGAGAATCCCACTCAATGGCATTGGAGATGCAGTGAATTTGCAGCACAGTTAAGCACTCATGAGTGAAAGTATCATTGGGCTAAGACACAAACTGGCAGTATCTCAGATGCCTACACAAATTGGTTCCCCTTCTAAGAACATATCCTAAAGAAATGGGCAGAGAATCAAAGATGAATATTCTAAGATGGTCACCAAAGCATCTATTACCAGTGAAAATACCCAACAATCAGAGTACAACTAAACAGCCTGGCACATCTGGGTTAAAATATTTTTGAGGAAAGCTTTCAAAAATAAATGAAGTTTATATAAAAGTAGCTTACAAATATCTATATATATATATAATAGTATGACTCAAATTATGTGGAAAATGCAGGCACACACACACAAAAGAGAGAAATCAAGTACCACATGGTAAAGTACTGAAGTGACAGCAACACATTAGCAGCAGTCTCACGGTGGGATTGTACTGGGAATGTTCTTCTCCATACTTTAATGTATCTTTCAAATAATCTATGTACACACGCGAATTTTATGAACAGGAAAACAAGTATTTCTTTCCAAAGCTTTTGTGACTTTCCCATTTGCTGTTGAAAACCCTGAATTTGATTACTGTAGTGTTTAACTGAATACAAGGACTTTCAGTTTAAAGGAAAACAGGCTTTTGTCAGTAAGTGATCAGGCCAAAATACTGATATGATACAATAAATAACATAGGAAAGTTGGAGATGCTCATTTGTAAGAACATTCCCCAGACCTGGATTCTGCTTTCTCTCCCCCTATATTTCCCTTTGTGTTCATGATCTTCCTCCTAAAAAAGATTTTGTCCATTGGTCCCCTGAATTGTGCTATTTTTAAGAGTTATAGTTGAAATATATTTAATTTTCCTTCAGGGCAGCTCATGTATGAGCAAAGCACATAGCAGCATTGGTTTCCAATTTTACATTCCCCAGGGAAACAGCTAGTTTAACGTCACAGCTATTGAGTTCATTTCTGTTTTGATGACCTGGAATCATGACTTGCATGGTACCCTAATGTAAAGCATTTCAGAAAGTGGGCATGAGCTCTGTTGAGTATGGACAACAGTTACTATGCCACAGAGAAAGACAGAAGGCTAACTCCTGCCCCTCCACGCCACGTTCGGTGAGACATCTGAAGAAGAGCTGACCACCTCATCAGGGCTGTGGGATGAGGACTCCTTCCTACAAGTATTTGTTTCTAGTAAGGAAAAGGACTTTTTGCTTACTGGTTGGAGCCAGATTGGAGATGCTACTGACCAAGTCAGGAGGCTTGAATCCCCTCGTGGGAAGGGGTATGTAGTTACTATGGCACACACAAAGCACTATTACAGCTTATATGATTATGCTCAGCCAGGTTAGTGCACAGAAGCCAAACTAAGAACCGATGAGATTAGAGGCTGCATTTGTTTAGGGCAAAGACAATGGCCCCCACATGGACTGTATCCTCGGAGGGCCTAGCAAAGGAGTGTGATATAAACTAGCTTAGCAGAACCTAGAAAGCGGACCGCTTGTCTGTGGGTACTTCTTTACCCGTGCTGCATGCTGGCTTTTCCTCAGCACCAACCCCAGATCCTGGCCTTTATTTCCAACAACTGTCAGCCACTTCCCATGAACACCAACGCTCCACAGGGGCTGCTTTGTGTGACCCCACGTGGGTGGCAATGCCGTTGGAGGACATTCACATTTTGGAGAGGAGGGGAGGGAGTATGTGGAAAAGTCCTCCCTTCCAAAGAAAGCAGTTCCCCTGCTGCCTTCCAGTAGCAGCAGCTCCTCTACCCCCAACACACGCAGCAGCAGCACCTGCTGTGAGGGGAGCCTACCGCAGCTCCATCTCCTTGCCAGCATCCTCCAAGAGGCAAGAGATAGGGTCTAAATCATGATAGAAAGGATAACTGAAATTTCACTTAATTATAAATGAACAAATCAATACAGTATTCTTTGGAAAAACCACTGGCTATTTATCTAAACTTCATGAATAGCTAAGCCTACCCCATCTCAACTCTACCAGCACCCCTGAAATCCAGCAGAGACCCAAGATTTTTAGATCTTTGAGAAAATACTAATAACTACTTTATAACCACAAAGAGACACTGAACATCCATCATGCTGTAAGCACTGTGCAAAAACTTTAAGTGAACTTGGAGACAACATCATTATCATCATCAATTTCCAAATACAGAAATAACCTCAGAAAGGTGGAAGGCTTTGTCCAGGTGACACAGGAAAGGGTAGAGTCAAGGTCAAATCCTGGCAGCCCTGTATGAGAACTACGCATTGGATCACTGTAGAAAGAGAACAGAGGAGGAACAGCAAGTATGAGTCAGCGCTAACTCTGTGCCCACACCTCTTGGCTAAGCACTTTTCACGCACCGTCTCTGTGTATCACAGCAACCGAAGACAGGTTTATTTCATCAACTCCTGTTTCACACAGAAGAAAACTGAGGTTCAAAGGGATTAGACAGTTTGCCTAAGGTCCCCCAGCTGCTCAATGCTGGTGGCGCTTGCATCTGAATCCAGACTTCCAGATGCTCCAGGGACCATCTACCCAGTGTCCCTGCTGCTGCCAAGAAGAGGCACTCATGAAGCAGAGTGGCTGGGAATCGGAACATCTTCACACTTCCAGGAGGAGGAGGAACACTGCCACTTCAGTCCCGCTCTGCGCAGTGTTTACATCATTTCGTCTGTTTTCCTTAAAAAGCATGGAAAGGGGACAAGGCTAGAGAGTCGTCAAACACTGCCACCTAACCTTTATGAAAGATGGATCAACGGCACAGAGGCAAAGTGGAACTCTTAGCCTCCTCACAAACCACAATGGTATTCACTGAACGGCTTCAACATGGAGCATGTAAACACAGAGCGCTACTCTTTGGTGGTAGTATCTTCTTCCAGACCAAGTCAAGTTTATCCCCCAGAGCAAATCACCCATTCAGCATGAGCACTGATCTCAGATGCCTGTTGGAGTTTATTGCCCACCAGCTTACCCGCTTGGTACTTGATCACAGGGGGAAGCTATGATTTTTTAACATTTTGGCAGGTCAATATTTTCCATCTCCCCATTTATATGTCCCTACAATTCACCAGCTGAGAGGACAAGAAAACCGATACAGCATGAGAAAGTCAAGCAGACTCATAAGTCAAGCCAAAGGGAGAAGGAAAAATGAAACAAGGGAGAGAAGCTGAAGGCAAAGCAAAAGAACAGGAAGCTCATAAAGTACTTTGTAAATTAACCACCACACATATAATGAGTGGTGGGGCCAGTGGGAAGGTAGCCCCCCACACCCAGTGCTAGCCTAGCACGGTCAGGTTCATCCCCTGTGTCACTATCAACAACTTGCCCTGAGGGGTTAGGATAAGGAAACTGTATTGGAGCCCTGTGCTGAGTTTCCGCCTCAAGTGCATCAGAACTTGGGGATGGTGTAAATGTTTACGAATATGAGAGCCAAACTATCACGTAGCCAGGGAACCAAGAACTAGCCAAGAGACCAATGTTAGAACAGGCACCATAAAAATCTACTAAAATAAATACACAGAGAACAACAGAGAATGAGATCAAGAATGCTGGAGACACAAGGTAGGTCTCCCAGAAAGGAAAGGAGAACAGGAGCAACCCTGAGGACCCAGCTGCTTACACAGCTGGGAAACCAAAAAGAACTCTGAGCGCAACAGGTCCGGAGAGGCCTGGCTGCACCTGCTCCGGTCACTGTACTTTCTTCTGCCTCACGGAGTTAGCCCATGGGGCACTCAACCTGCTGAACTTCCATACAATTTGGGTAAGAGTTTGTGGTTATTTTTGCTTCTGGATGATCCACAGCCACTATCTAGCCTACAGCATCCATCAACACAGAATGACCTAATGATTCAAAGCAAGAGGACCATCTTCTATGAGGCTCCTGTGGACATAGCTGTGTGGACCAAGAAAGGCCGACAGAGCAGTCTCCAAGCTGGATGAGATACTCAATAGGGACAGATTATCTCTAGGAAATCAGAGAAGAAGCAAAAAGGGACCCCAGCATCCAAAAGGACTTTCATCTGATCTGGAATGCTTTATTCTCAAAAACTGGGCATTTAAATTGCCAAGTATACATTCTTCATGGTGTTGCTGTATTTCCTCAATAAATCAAAATTTTAAAAATGTATCAAAACAAGGTGATAAGAGAGAGGGAGGAGATGAAAGGATGAGTGCAAAGAGAAGTTGAGGAGGGGGCGAACTTCATCCTGGAAGTGTCTGTAGGCTGAGAATTCCACGGTTGAGTGACATGGAATCCCACTGGGATCATAGCTGGTAAACAACCAGACTAGGAGCTGGCACCGTGGCACCAAAAGTTAAAGCCCTGGCCTGCAGCACCAGCATCCCATATGGGCGCCAGTTGAGTCCTGACTGCTCCACTTCTGATCCAGCTGCCTGCTCATGCACTTGGGAAAGTGGCAGAGGATGGCCCAAGTGCTTGGGCCCCTACCAACCACGTGGGAGACTCAGAAGCAACTCCTGGTTCCTGGATTTGGATCAACCCAGCTCCAGCTGTTGCAGCCACATGGGGAGTGAGCCAGCAGATGGAAGACTCCTTTCTCTCTCTCTCTCTCTCTCTCTCTCTCTCTCTCTCTCTCTACCTCTTTGTAACTCTGTCTTTCAAACAAATAAAAATAAATCTTTTATTTATTTATTTATTTTTTTTACAGGCAGAGTGGACAGTGAGAGAGAGAGACAGAGAGAAAGGTCTTCCTTTTGCCGTTGGTTCACCCTCCAATGGCCGCCGCGGTTGGCGCGCTGCGGCCGGCGCACCGCGCTCCTCCGATGGCAGGAGCCAGGAGCCAGGTGCTTTTCCTGGTCTCCCCCTGGGGTGCAGGGCCCAAGCACCTGGGCCATCCTCCACTGCACTCCTGGGCCACAGCAGAGGGCTGGCCTGGAAGAGGGGCAACCGGGACAGAATCCGGCGCCCCGACCGGGACTAGAACCCGGTGTGCCAGCGCCGCAAGGCGGAGGATTAGCCTGTTGAGCCATGGCGCCGGCCATAAAAATAAATCTTAAAATAATACCCAGACTAAAGGAGAAGGAGGACCAAGTTCTTAGAAACCATGAATCCAGAGACAGAGGTTATTAGGGTTCAAGGAAAGATCCAGAGAAATCCCAAGAACGGAGCTCACAGCGCTCCACAGGAAGGAAAGAAGTGGGGTCAACAGAAACATTCCATGGACTTTCAATGGACACACAGCCCATTCACACAGTCCAGCATGGAAATGTTTCTCTGGCTTTAAGTAGAAGCCAATGAGAAAGGAGAATGCACATTATCGTTAAATTCTGAATCAATGTGTCAGGGAATTAACCTGTTGTAGGATGGGATGCCTACAGCATACTTACACTTCAGAAACGAAGTATGGGCTGTACCCACACCAACCACCTGGTGCTGGTCTACCTGCTGTGCTATAAACACACAAACCCATTCCCTTTTCATATAAAAAGGGGTGTTTCTTTCTATAAGATTTTTATATCCAGTAGTAAAACTAGCAGCTGATAAAAAAAAGGTAATGTTGAAAAGAAGGAAAAATTTCAAACACGTATGGATTGTTTCCTTTCACTAAGTGGATCCCAGGTCTAGAAGAGGCTTCGTAGTGCAGGAAGAATACAGCCCCTCATTAATCGCAGCTGCTTAATTAAATCAATTGAGATTTGCTAATTTCATTGTGTCTTTTCAGATCCTCATATTCATTTATTGGGAAGGGAAGAGCTTAGACATTCTGCTGAATGTCTTCTGAAGAATGAGTCTCTTGCTACGAAAGAGGCCATGTACTGACACATCCCCTGCCCTTCGTTTTTAGGGCTGACAGAGAGAAGAGTCCTCACACACAGTGGGGATGATTTCTATAAGCTGCAGATGACAGAAAGGCAGAAGATGATGCCCCTCGCTTGACAGTCACCCTGAAGCCCTGCAGAAGGTGGGATTTCTGGCCAGCAGAAAACGACCACCACGGAAGGAAATGCATTTACCCATCCCTTCTCAGAAGGGGATTAACAGTAGCAAAGAAAAACAGTGACACGTGTTCAAAGCAAGACAATCAGGTGACAAAGAAATCTGTACAAGGTCAGAAAACCAGTGCTGGGGCCAGCTCTGTGGCATAGTGGGTAAAGCCATTGCCTACAGTGCCAGCATCCCATATGGGAACTGGTTGGAGTCCTGGCTGCTCCACTTCTGATCCCTCTCTATGCTATGGCCTGGGAAAGCAGTAGAAGATGGCCCAAATGTTTGGGCCCCTGCACCCTCATGGGAGACCCGGAAGAAGCTCCTGGCTCCTGGCTTTGAATCAGCCAAGCTCTGGCTGCTGCAGCCATTTGGGGAGTGAACCAGAGGACGAAAGACCTCTCTCTCTGCCTCTCCCTCTCTCTGCCTATAACTCTGCATCTCAAATACTAAGCAAATCTTTAAAAAAATTTTTTTTTCATACAAAACATGCGTTCATTGAATCTGTGGTTGCCTTTAAGCATCAGAAATGTTTTACTTCTGGGAGGTAAAACTAGAAAATTTAACAAAGTGAGCAGTAAAACACTGGGAAGTGTTTACACATGGGGAATACTTTGCAAACATCAGTGTCACCCTCTGTGATTAAGATTACTATTGCTCCTTCCCCCACCCTGACAAAAGAAGTTATTGACATGAGAAAATAAATGACCTCTGACCTCTGGGAAAAGTCCTTTTAAAAAAAACCAACACTTCCCTTACAGTATCAGTACCCTTCCGCTACTCTACTTACATTTCTTATAAAACAGCAGCTCTTACACATGTTTATATATATATTTAAAAAAGAGGGCATTTCAAAAAGTTTGTGGGAAATGTAATTCAAAGATAAGTTTATTCTTGGTGCAAAAATTTTTTTCAATCCATGAACATTTTGATGATCCCGCTGTGCGTGGATTTCAAAAATTTTGCATCAAAATTAACATCTTTCAGTTCCATTTTCTGTGAACTTTTGGAAGTACTCTCCTATACAAGAGGTATGCTTGTTCCGTCCTAAGCTACAAATAAAATGGAATCCCCATTTCCACATTCAGTGGGGAGCCTAAAAGGTTGGTAAGTTCCCCTGGGGCTTCCGATCTCCGATCTCCGAGCTGTCCCCCTCAGCTTCCCTGCTTCTGTTCTACCCCTCTGCTCCCTCGGGGTGGACCCCCTGATGACCCCTCTGCTCTGTATTATAGATCCCCAATCCCCTTAAGCAGCCTCTTTCCGTGGTCTTCCGAAGGCATCACTTACTCGAGGCTCCCGGGTATGTAACACACTTCAGCAAGGGCAGGGCTGAAGCCCTGGTGGAACGGATATCACAGCAGGCCACACCCACAAGAGTACGACACATGTGGACTGCTTTTACCCTGCTCAGGTAAGTGAAAGAGGACAGAGCGGCATGCATACTCTGACTGCATTAACACTATCCACAAGGAGACGGAAATAACCGAAAGTATGAATTGTGGTTATCTTAAGGTCATAAAGTTATGCTTTTTTTTCTCCTCCCTCAGATTTGTTCCACCTTCTTTGCGACATCTGCCCATTGATAAGCAGAGGTGGGCGGCTTTGCCTTCCAGCTCCCTTTTTCTATTTATCAGCGACTGTCACCTCTGTGCAGCTGAGTGACCTGTCGCAAGCCTGTGGCTCTGCACCTGCCCGTGTGCCGAGAGGAGCTGTGTTCCCAGGGCTTGGCAGAGATGACCTCCTAACTCCGAGCTGCTCAATATTTCACAACAGTTCCATTGAAAGAGAAGAGTACAAATGGAAGATCGCCTGGAGGTTGTTTCTTCCCCTTTATAGAATTATACTTTGGCAAAAGGTCAGTGCTGAGGAACGGTACACAAAGCAGTGCTAGACAATTCCGGGGCAGCAGCTGTGTGGCACTGGAGGAAGTTGGGCCCTGGTGTTCGTGCTGTCTCTGAGCAGCTGAGACAATCTGCTTCTGTTCTTGGTGCTGGAGACACCTGAGCTGCTCCTGAGAAGTTCCATGTTTGATTTGCAGGCCACCCACGGCAACTTCCCCCTTCACACTGGTCCCTGGGAAGTCCACAGCCACAGCCTTCTTCCAGAGGCACACGTTGTCTATACCCACCTTTGCCTTATTTCTCTTTCCCCGGTCCTCATTTATTTTATAGTCTTATTTTCTTTTTAATGCTCTTAAAGTCTTTATAAGACAGAGGAAAGGAACTCGGCTTACAATGCAACAGGAACCCAAATCTGAAAACCTGCCTGCAAGAGAGAGGCCGATTATCAGAGCGCTCTTCTCCCCTTGACCAAAGACCGCAGCCAGGGTCTTCTTTGGCAACACGGCACAAAGGAAAAGATGGCTTCTCCAACCATCAATAGTTTCTCTATGAATTCTGGTCATTTTCCATAAGAAAGCTGGATCTCTTTAGACGTTCTTACCTAGCTAAATATTTTCATTGAATATCTTCAAACGGTTTTTCTCTGTGTTTTGTCCCAGGAAAATATGTGTGCGTGAGAGTGTCTGGCATCAGATTCAGCACATGGGAGTGTTCACATTTTAGGAAAAGAGTAGTGATAACAGGGCCTGGCACTGTGGCATAGCAGATAAAGCCACCACCTGCAGTACCGGCATCCCATACGGACTTTCCTGGCTGCTCCACTTCCAACCCAGCTCTCTGCTACGGCCTGGGAAAGCAGCGGAAGATGGCCCAAGTTCTTGGGTCCCTGCACCCATGTGGGAGACCCAGGAGAGGCTCCAGGTGTTTTCAGATCAGCCCAGCTCTGCAGCCATTTGGGAAGTGAATCAGCGGATGGAAGACCTCTCTCTGTAACTCTGCCTTTCTAATAAACAAAATCAATATTTTTAAAAAAGAGTAGTGATAAGCAAGCTTCCCATGATTTTCCATTCCAGCCTCCTCCACTAACTAGGTCAGTACTAGCTTCCCACTCTGCTTGGCTGGGGGTAAGTCAAGGTGGCATGGTGAACCTGAGCTCCCTGGTGGATCGTGCCTACAGGGTCCATTGTGTAAAGGTTATTATGTGATGCTTCTACTGCTCTAGTGACTCAGAGCCCCCTTGGCAGTCAGCATGAAGTAGCCAGGGTAAGCACTCCTGAGTTATGAAGATCACATAGCTGTTTTCTTTCACATATAAAACATTTTGTGCCATGTTCCACAGCTGGCTGGCTTCCCCTTCCCTTTTTGCTCACAGGGTTGTTCGCTGCAGCCTCAGTTGTCACTAATGCCCTTCTCTACTACAGTCAGCCTCCAAAGGCTGGTTGTGTCATCATAAGCAACAAGGGTTCAATGGAGTAAGCTCCTGGAACCACGCAGTCAACTTCATGACCTGATGCACTGATCTGAATGTCACCCCCTGCAACACTGAAATCTAATCTCCAAGGTGAGGGTCTCAGAAGGTGGGGCATTCAGGAGGGGATCTGGTCAAGGGAGAGAGCGCTCATGAGTGGGATTAGTCCCTTATGAAAAAGGCCTGGTGGAGCTCACCTGCTCCTGGGGCCATGCAGACTGCACCATCCACGAGGAACAGCCCCTCACCAAACACTGAGTGTGCTGGCCCCTTGACTGTGGACTTGGTGGACTCCAGAATTCTGAGCAAGAAATTTCTGTTTATAACTTACTTCTTCGAGGGTATTTTGTTACAGCAAGAGGAACAGACGAAAACAGTTACAACAGGACTATTGCTAATTAAGGGTTTAGGCTCAAGCCATGAGTAACTTTTCAAGTTCACAAAGCTACTAATTAACAGAAATAGGATTCATGCTCAGATATGTCTAACTGCCCAGTGTATATTCTCAAACATGATAGGACTGGGACTCTCTTGTTCAGAAAAGGACAAAGTCTAAACTCTCTTTCCATGGCCGGCTCACCCCAATAGATCTATGAAGTCTAAGAAAGTTCCTTGTGTGCCAAGGGTCTTTGATTCCTGCTTTCTTCCAGTTAGCTCCTGGTGCCAAGACTCAGATGTACTCCTCCAATCCCAGAAGCATATTTGCTTCCATTGGATGATGGCTTATTTAGAAACAAAATTAATCCAGAAACATGGTGTCTCATGAAGTTCAAAAAGATCTTCCAGTATCAATTCCTGTCTTCAGTGAAAGGCACCGTGACATCCAGCAATGTCAACAGCACAGCACACTCCCAGAGAGGGTGTCTGGGGAACATGGGTCACATTTTGGTTATCATAATGACTACAGGTATATTGCTGCTTTTAGTGGGTAGAGCCCAGGATTCTAGACATTGTGTAAGGCAGGTGATGGATCCTACACATCAGAGAAATGGCCTGCATGAGTCAAAAACCCAAGGATGTTCCACTGTACTTTAAGAATTTCTCCAGGCTTTTAATTATCTCCAAGGTCCTCATTTTGTTTTAAGTATATGCACAACCTATTTTTCATAGTTTTAATATAACTCAATATTCCAGGAATGGAACTGCTATGTGCAATAAAGGGATTATTATTATTTAGTTCACTTGCAACATTGTTAAACATGTCTCACTATTGCAAACTGTTACATGAACCACCCACTGGTGCACTCCCCAAATGGCCACCCTGGCCTACGTTGAGCCAAACCAGAGCCAGAAGCCTGAAATTCCATCCTAGTCTCCCACAAGGATGGCAGAGCCTGAACTGCTTGCGCCATTATCCACTGTATTCTCAAGAGCATCAGCAGGGACCTGGATCAAAAGGGAGTGGCCAGGACTCAAAGCATCACAAGCAAGGACTTAACATCTACCTCACAACACCAAGCACAGACATTCTATCTGTCCAATGTCAGACTACTAAATATCATCTTCTGGTGTGGCTGGGTCATACCACTGCACTACAAATCGGGCTTTTTTACTCATTTTTCCTTTGTTATACACAGGACATTATTTTGTTATTTCTGTAGATTTCATATGCATATATCAATGACTTTCATTTTAGGACAGAGAAAGCTCATTCCAAAGTAACTGATTAGAGTTATGGGCCATGATTCTACCAAATGGAGTGTAAACCTTTGCCCACAAAACATGGATCTCCAGGTACAAAGATGGAGGGTGCATTTCTCTGTTACTGCAGCTAAGGGGCTGAGGGTGTCCCAGGGCAGAAGAGACTTGGGTTCCTGAGCTCAGATGGACACACTCCAGCCATCTGCTCAAGGAAGAATCCTGCACTTTTGGGTATAAGGCAAGATCCAGTGTCACTGTGCACACTCTGCACAACTCTGTCTCACAAGTACCTTAATACAGCGACGCTTTATATTCCTATACCACTAGATTGCTCAGTCCACACTGAAGGTCTCTGTAACCTGAAATCACAAGCAAAGGAGGCCAAGATTTTAGTCCCTGCCTTCCCTAGAGGGCCACCAGGATTCTTAAATAAATTTGCTTACCTCTCTTTCTCCTCCCTTACAATTTGACATTTTGAATATTAACACACTATCAAAGCAAAAAACCTCACCAGATACTCCATCAAAGCCAATGACAATCATGTGTACATACTTTATCCTGTTGGAGCCAGAGGGAGCTCTGCCAGAGGCAACAGGTAGGACAGTCACGACATCCTCTCTCCAGCTGAGAAACCTGAGAGTCAGGAGTTAGGGGACTTTGTCAAGCACACGGAGTTCAGGAGCAGCAGAACCCAGACCCAAATCCCAGCTAGTGAATCGAAACAGCAGCACAGATGTCACCCTATTAAGGTAGTGAGCATGACAAACGTTGCAGTCATCTCAGACTCAAAAAAGTCCCTTCTTAGAATGCCAATTTGATCATTTTATTAGAGTTACATCTTGATGAGCAGAGAGAATTCTCTCTCTCTCTCTCTCTCTCTCTCTCTCTCTCACACACACACACACACACACACACCATGACACACACAAACGTGCCCAGGTAAATGAACATTTCATCTAGGGGCTGCAGTCTTCATCCTGGAATTATCCAACACCACTGGCTTATTGGTTAGCTCTTCCTTCCTCATGCCAGAAGCATCCGAGTTGCCCCTGTTGTGTGGTTTCCTCACAGCAGTAACAGAGGTACAGTCCCTTGCAGCTCTGAAATCCCTCATTGCTTTTTTTGACAGTCAGAGAGAGAGACAGAGAGAAAGGTCTTCCTTTTTCTGTTGGTTCACCCCACAATGGCCACTGCAGCCGGTGCGCTGCGGCCAGCGCACCGCGCCTATCAGAAGCCAGGAGCCAGGTGCTTCCTCCTGGCACCCTGACCAGGACTAGACCAGGACTAGAACCCGGGATGCCAGCACTGCAGGCGGAGGATTAGCCTATTGAGCCGCAGTGCCGGCCCCTCGTTGCTTTGACAGAGCCATTCTTCCTTTCCCGGAGCAAACTCTGGGCCACTCACCGTTGTCCTTTGAGGGTGTCTGAACTCTGGGTGGTCACGCTGGGCTGCAGCAGAATAGTGAGCATAAGCGCCTCTCAGAGCAAATCTAGATTTGTGCTCCATCTACAGAGAGTGGCTGTGGACCTCTGTGGTCTGGAAAACCAGTGCTTGTGGCCACCAATGGGCACCTGGCAGGACGCACACATAGGACAGGCATGGGTACCCCCACTGCCTACCCGTCAGAGGTTACGTGTTAACACAAGAGCTTGTTCCATATTATCTGAACAGTTTGAGCATTCCTAATCCGGAAATGCAAAATCCAAATTCAAAACTCTTTGAGTGCCAGCAAGACAACACAAGTGGAGAATTCTACGCCTGACCTCATGTGACAGGTCACAGTCAAAATACAGTAACACTAAAAGTTCTATATAAAAATTACTTCATGCTATTTATGAGGTATATAAGGAACACATAAATCTCCTGTTTAGACTTGGGTCTCATCCACAAGACTTCTCTTTCAGTAAATGCAAATAATCCAAAACCAGAAAGAAATCAAAATCTGAAAACTTCTGATGCCAAGCATTTCAGATAAGGGATGCGCAGCCTATGTCAGTGACTATACCACAGAACCACACTCCGAGGTTCAGATTACATGCAAGGGACCTTGCTGCTAACTTCTTCCCATGGAACAGCTTGAGTACAAGCTAGGTGTCTCTCGGACCCAGGCCAAGGCTGTTGCCGCCACATTACACAGGACCCCAGTATAAAGTGCCAGGTCAGCGAGAGTTCACACTCTGCTCCACATTGGAGTTTCCATCCCAGCAATCAACAACAGGAATTTCAGTAGATTACAGAAGGCACAGTACGAGTAGGCTGGGTAGAAATATCACCCTCCTTAGTCACGGACAGGGTCCTTTGAGCGTGTGCATGCTGGGAGTCTCCTAGTGTGGGCTCCTTGGTTGTGGTCTCAAATGTTACAGAGACGTCAACACAGATGAGGGAACCTTAAAAATTGCATAAGGAAGGCAGAATCACATGGCAAACAGAGCAAGGGCGCTGTGATCCCAGTTTTACGGAATATGAGAACATGTGCACGTGACAAATATTCACAGACCACCTCCCACATGATGCTAGAGATGGAAGTGGAAGGCACGCGCTAGCAAACACACGACCCTTGCAAGGTGTTCTCGGGGAAAGAGAGGACAAGCTCCAGAGACGGGTGGGGGCAGGAGTTTCCAAGAGCCCACACTGAGAGCCCTTGGAAAGAAACACATTGAAAACTCCTCAGCAAGGAAATCCGTGCAGCAAGAAAAGTTGACAAGATTCCTTGGGAGCTGTGATTTTTGCAAATGCAGGCCACAAAACATCAGTTTCTGATTTGATTCAACTATAGCAATGACTTCCACCTCAACCCTTAAAAGATTGAAAGAAAAAAAAAAAGGAAAAATGGGGGAAGAAAAACACACACCCCCAATCCAGTTAAACACATGGAAGTCACAATGGACTTGCTGCTTTGGTTGTAAAGCCAATATGTGTATTGCCAAGTGTTGAATCTGGACAGGTATTTATAGCTGAGCAAGATTCAAATGGTCAGTCATGTTGCCTACCTGAGACACTTATGAAAAACACAGATTCTGGGAAAGGCTGGAGGATATGAGGAAAGAGGGATTGGGAATTTACTGATCAGAGGGCACAAAATTTCAGAGAGACAGAAGGAATAGGTTTGGAGACCTATTACACAACAGGATGATGATCATCAATAATAATGTAAATTTCAAATGTCTTGCCATAAAAATTGATAGATAATTCAGGTGACAGATGTGTTCATTAGATTGATTTACTCATACAGCATTATATACTGTATCAAACATTACATTATACCCCATTCATATATACCGTGAATTGTCAACCAAAAATAACATGAATAATTAAGTTTGAAATAAAATTTTAAAAATATACAAAATATTTTAATAAAGTGTCTTATCTAGTAGGCTATTAGACCCATCAGTAGAAATCAACTAACTAAAATCAGTTCGTGTCAAAGAGAAATGAGAAGAGAATTTGGCCCGATAAATAGTTCCTGCTTTCACCTTCAGTTTCCAAATAATCTCTGTTGCAATATTTCTGATAATTTCTCCAGTGAATCATCTCTTGAAATGACCCTGATTTGGGGAAATGATATTAGATCTGCAAAGCACAGCTCCACTTCCCTTCATATCCTACAAACTTCTTTCCGTGGGCAGAGCCTGCTGAGATTTCACTTAAAATTTTTTTTAGATTAATATATTTCCTTGAAAGGCAGAGTTGCAGAGACAGCGAGGGATGGAGAGATGGTTCATCTGCTGGTTCACTCCCCAAGTGACACCAATAGTGGAGGCTAGGCTGGGCTGAAGCCAGGAGCCCGGAATTCCATCCAGGCCTCCCACAAGGGTGGCAGGGTCCCAAACACTTGGGCATCTTCCACTGATTTCCAAGGTGCATCAGTAGGGAGCTGGATCAGCATCTGGGACTCCAACCAACACTCACATGGGATGCCCATGCCACAAGTTATGGCTTAACCCTCTGTACCACAGTGCTGAGCCCCTCCTGATATTTTTAAGAGAACAAAGCAGAAGGCATAGAGGGATGGGGGGGGGGGGGGCGGGAATAAGCAACTTTATTGGACAAGATTAACATTTTCTTGCAAAGGAAAAAAATGAGGCACAGTTATGACAAATTATAACTACTGCTTTTTTTTCCTCTTTCAAGTTATTAACATATTTTTCTAAGCACCAAGCTTTGCAAGAAATCCTAATCAAAATAACATAGGCAGGGCCAGGTGTTGGGCTTAGCAGTGAAGACTCCACTCTGGACAGCTGCATTCCCTATCCATGCTGGCCGTCTTCCAGTTTCCACCTTCCTGCCAACCTGAATCCTGGGAGGCAGCAATGACGACAGGTGATAGCAGGTGACAGCCAAACTGCATTCCTGGCTCCTGACTCCAGCCTGGCCTAGCCCCAGGTATTGCAGGCATTTGGGGAACAAACCAGCAGATGAGATCTCTCTCAAAGAAACAAATAGATTAAGAAAAAAAAAAGCAAGAGGGAGTAGAGAGAAAGGAGAGGGAGAGGGAGGGGGAGAGGGAGACAGAGAGAGAGAGAGAGAGAGAGAGAGAGAGAGAGAGAAGAGAAACTTCCATCTACTGGTTCACTCCCAAGAGGAATACAATGGATGGGGCTGGACACCAGGTGGAAGCCAGGAGCCAGGAGCTTCTTCTAGGTCTCCAACGTGGGTAGCAGGGGCCCAAGGACTTGGGCCATCTGCTGCTTTCCCAGGTGCACTAGCAGGGAGCTGGATCAGAAGTGGAGTAGCTGGGTCAGGAACCAACACCCATATGGTATGCTGGCCTCACAGGCAGTGGCTTTACCCACCCACCATGCCACAGTTCCAGCCCCAAAAGGATGCTTTCAAATCCCCCTTCAGGGGATACTGACTCCAGGTTTTACCTGAGGTGATCCGAGGGCTATGTCTTGGTAACACAAACACTACTTGGTATCTTTTGTTTTGTCCTCATTTTATTTTTGCTTTGCTTAAAAAAAAAAAAGATGTTAGATGAAGGCCAATTCTAAGTATGCCCATTTGGAAGAAAAGAATAAGAAACTATAAAAATTTACGGTCTGCTTCTTTAAAGCATGAGACAGAGTTTATGAAAAGATCTTACTGAGATTCCATCTAGCCACATTAAATATTCATGGCCATTCTTCTATGTGTGAGGTCTAGTCAGGGCACACATAGCATCAATGCCGCGAGGACACAAAACTGGGTCTGAGCTCCTCCAAACTGCTGAAGAGAAATGACTTCCTCCCACTCAGTCCACATTCTGCTCCCAGGGAGACTGACATCATGCGTGCAGAGTACTTGGACCCTACTCAGAAGAAAGTCAGCATGTAAATTCGAAACCTTCTTGCCACACTTAGTAGGACAAGGCTACCATTTTTATGTTTCACATTTAGAAAACCAGCCCTTATGCCAGCAGCCGAACTCTGTAAGTCACCGTACAAGGAAGAAGAGACTGTCTTTGACTCCACTGATTTGCTACTGGGCATGCCGAACAGCTTGCATGTCAACCAACATCTCTCCCTCTCCTCTCTGTGTTTTCTTGCAGCCTCAGGCAAAGAAACGCAAGGGAAGAAGGAAGGGACGTAAGGAGAAAACCAGTGATCCATCCTCCTTGTCGTCAGTCCCTGAGAGTTATCTGGAATGCACCAAGAGAACCTGATTGAAAGATATTTTCCCAGGGCCGGTGCCATGGCTCACTTGGTTAGTCCTCCGCCTGCGGTGCCCGCCAGCATCCCATATCGGCACCAGATTCTAGTCCCGGTTGCTCCTCTTCCAGTTCAGCTCTCTGCTATGGCCCCGGAAGGCAGTGGAGGATGGCCCAAGTGCTTGGGCCCTGTACCCCACATGGGAGACCAGGAGAAGCACCTGGCTCCTGGCTTTGGATCAGCATAGCCGGCCATAGCAGCCATTTGGGGAGTGAACCAACGGAAGACCTTTCTCTCTGTCTCTCTCTCTCTCACTGTCTAACTCTACCTAATAAAAAAAAAAAACTAAATACATTTTCCTATATTCCAAATCATTTCCACAAATAATGGAGGCTCTTACAAACATTAAATCATATATATATATATACACACACACACACACATATATATATATATACTTTTTTTTTTTTTTTTTTTTGCTTACAAGGTACTTACTTCTTACAGCAGAAAAAGTCAGTTTTGATTGCAAAGAAGGACTCCAGTGACACTGGGGCATTATGGCGAAGAAAAGGAATGGCAAGCAGAAACCTCAGGTATGTCCCATTCCACACACAACCCCATCCCCATCCTGATACCATGCTACCAACAGTGAGGCCTCAGATCCCTGGTTCCAAATGGCCTTTTGTTATATTCTTCCCAGGGCAAATCCAAGTCAATTTAGGAAGGAGTTCTGATTTGGGTCATTAACTATCAATTGTCCTTGACTTTGGGTCAATAACCATGAACTCTTCGACTAGACAAGGAAACCTCTCCAAGAGGGTGACGTTTTACTTCCCTCACATGCATGGAATGCCAATTCAGAAAGACAATGAGACCCAGAAATTGGCTGTGATAAACATACCTTCTGAGAGAGTTCAATTTCTCCAAGGATGGGGAAATAATTCTTAAGATCCCAAAATAGAATGTCAATTTCTACCAGGTCTTAACTCCGTTCCCCCACAGCTTAGCAAAACAACCCAGCGCCTGGGGCCTTGTCATCCTATCAGCTCAGATCACTATTCCTTTGGGTACCAAAGCATCCTTTTCCTGGGAATCTACAAGGCACTCAAGGCCTTGAAGATTTCAGTGGGAGCCCCAGCTGCTGCTAAAAGAACTTCTCCAATCACAATAGAATCCCCTTAACTCTTTGATCTTCCTGTCCATCGATTCCGGACTTCTGACTCTAGGAATCATTAAGTGGTCTTTCCTCTCGCCAATGGCAAACTCTGTCATTCCTCATAATTGAGTGGGCACTCGATGAATGAATGCTACAGTGCCCTGAGAAAGAACACACTTCCTATTGGCAGCAAATCCAAGAGAAAGTTCCTAAGAAGAAAGGACTGTCAATTACCACTTAGCAAGCCTGAGTTGGCTCCACAGAAACAGCAAACAAACCCGTAGCAACTTGCTCCCCCCTACCCAGAGCAGCCACACTGCCCTCCAGTCACCTGGCATGCCGCTGGTCTCACAGAGGCGCTCCACAAGTCCTTGCTGGTAGATTGATTCCTTCGGGCATGAGACTGGTGATATGTAATCCATCACCTGATAGGTAGACGCCAGCTGGGTTCCTAACAGTCTGGCTGGTGCCCAGCTTCTGACCTCCCAGGATCCTTGGCTCTCTTACAGCTACAGATCAAGCTGAGCGTCAGATGCTGGGCCAGGAGCAGGATGCACAGAGACCCCGGGGGCTGTTCTGGAACACGCGGAGGGGATTTGCTTTTGCCTCTCCTGCAGGAACCACAGTAACATTCCTGAATCCCTAAGGGCGTAGCCTCGTTCAGATTTCACTGTGCGGTTTTCCTTCTCTGCACCTCTGGGCCAGGGCTTCCAGTTTGCCAGCGAGCGATTCACAATTCGAATGCACAGCAGACTGGTCTGGGCAGCCTACAAATGCTCATGCCCTGGTGCCATGCCCAAACATCACGTTTGCAATGGCCTAGAGTGAGGTCCAGTGTTGATGCTTTCACAAGCTCTCTAGGGATATTTAAACCGCCTTGCAATCAGGGTTCAGAACCATTGCTTTTTTTTTTTTTTGACAGGCAGAGTTAGACAGTGAGAGAGACAGAGAGAAAGGTCTTCCTTCCGTTGGAGAACCATTGCTCTTACATGGTCAACTCCTGGGCCTGTTTTTATGTCTCTCTTCTATATCATCAACACCATCACCATCATCACAGTAAGAAAAACGTCATTAACAGCAGCTAACAATCACCGAGCATTTATCACACGCCTGGCACTGTTCTAAGTGCTTCATTTGTATGAATGCACTGAACCTTCCTAAGAAGCAGGTACTCCGGACATTGCCACTTTTTAGGTGAAAAATCTGAGGCATAGCGAGGCTAAATAATTTGCTGAATATTTTACAGTAAATAGTACAGCCAAGCTTTGAACCCAGGAAGCCTGGCTCTAGCACCCACTCTCCAAACCGTTAACCCACACTGTCTCTCGCATTCACACAGTGTACATAGGCTTTCAAGGGCCACCCGGGTGCCCTCTTGACCCTAGATGGCACAACCACCCTCTCGGATGGTCTTATTTCCAAATATGCACATTTGATCCCAGTGTCAAAAACCTTTAATGGCATACTAATTGCTTTGGGGACAAAAATATACAAATAAGAGAGTCTCTCCAAAAGCATCTAGAAGGGTGAGGTTTGGCCAAGGGGTTAAGACGCCTCTTGAGACACATTCCACATCAGAGTGCCGAGTTCAAGTCCTGGCTCCTCTCTGAACTCCAGCTTCGTGCTCATGTGCACCCTGGAAGGCAGCAGGTGATCACTCAAGTGCTTGGATAATGTCACCCACATGTGAGCCTCTGCTCCTGATCCAGCTCCCTGATAACGTGCCTGGGAAAGCACTGGAGATGCTCAAGCACCTGAGCCCCTGCCACCCCATGTAGGAGACCCGGATGGAGTTCCAGACTCCTGTCTGGTCTGGCCCGGCCCTCACTGTTGCAGCGGTAGAGGAGTGAACTGTAAATAATTCAATTCTTTCCTTCCTTCCTTCCTTCCTTCCTTCCTTCCTTCCTTCCTTCCTTCCTTCCTTCCTTCCTTCCTTCCTTCCTTCCTTCCTTCCTTCCTCCTTCTCCTCTCCTCTCCTCTCCTCTCCTCTCCTCTCCTCTCCTCTCCTCCTTCCTTCCTCCCTCCCTCCCTCCTTCCTTCCTCCCTTCCCCTCCCCTCCATTCCCTTCTCTCTCTCTCTCTGTCTCTCTCTCTCCCCACACACACACCTTTCCTTTCAAATAATAATTGAGAAGGGGAAGGAAACATATTCATTCAGATACTCAATCCTTCATGGCGTTCAAGCAGCACTGTAAGAAGAATTTAAATCACAAGAAAATACTAGATACTCATGTTTAACAATGCACCAAACCAAATCTCCTAGAAGTTTAGAAATGGAACCATCATCAGCAGGCGAGGTGCTCAGCCCAGGGCAAGACACTGGCTAGGAAGCCTGTGCTGCCATACTAAGTGCCCGGGTCTGGTGCTGTACCCCACCCCGACTCCAGTTTCTTGTTCCTGCAGACCCTGGGAACGCCTGGGTGATGGCTCAAGTACTTGGGGCTCTGTCACCACGTGGGAGACATGGAGTGATTTCCATCTGGGGAGTGAGCCAGTGGATAAGAGGTCTCTCCTTTCTCTGTCCTCTCTGTCCTCTGAAAACTTTTAAATGCAATGATTATGACAAAATAGGACACACTTAAACAACTTGATGCATTCATCACAACTCACAGAGTAAAACTCTGAAGTCCTAATAAGCGAGGCACGCTTCGTTAACTCAGTCTAGGGTACAAAGCTCCCAGTTTCACAGAAACCCCGGCCATAACAGTGTTTGAAATGCCATCAGCACTACCCTCCCAAAACCTCCTGTAAACCACATTTCTATTAAATGACAACAATCAAATTCAGGACCAGAATCATTGAAATTAATTATCTGAGTTCCTAGAAAGTTAAACGGTCCAGCATCTCATTTCTGAATCGAAAAACAAACCGAACTTGACCCTTAGCAAAAATAAAGGAGACTGATGAGTTCACAATGAATCCTGTATCGTGTCCTATATGATCTACTGCCAGTTAAAATGTAAACTACTTGTAATTGGCTTTATAGTGAGTTAGCTGAGGGCATAAGCTATGCTGATAGGCAAGCATCAGAAAGCCCCTGGGAACTTGTTAGAATTGCACATTCTTCCCATTGCATCGTCTCCCCCCTTGCACACACATGTGCATTTTCATATAAAATATTAATTTTTTTCAATTACATGTGATGGTATTTTCACCTCAGCCTGTGGAATGTCTTTCATATTCGTTGTGATGTTTTTAATCAAAAAGAGATTCTGTTGTTGGTGGTGGTGTGTTTTGTTTAGGGTTAACCTGTTTAAATGATAACCTAGTCACATTTATTATGTCTTATCTTCTGGCTTCTGCCTTTTTACCTCGTTCCATAATATTTGCCATTTTCAGAGGCCTTTCAATGGTAATTGTATATATGAGTGCTTGTCAAATAAATGTCGTGGTTTTTTTTTCACATGTAGATCTCAATCAGTTTTGAAATTTGTATTTCTAGGGCCAGCTTTGTGGCATAGCACAGTAAGCCACCACTTCCACCACTGGCCATTCCATGTGGGCACCTGTGTCCACTCCACTCCAAGCCAGCTCCCTGCTAATGGCCTGGGAAATGCAGGGGAGCATAGCCCAAGTGTGTGGGCCCCTGCTACCCATGTGGGAGACCCGGATGAAATCCCTGCCTCCTGGCTTCAGCCTCGCCCAGTCTTGGCTATTGTGGGTGTTTGGGGAGTGAAGCAGCAAGTGGAAGTTCTCAGTCTCTGTCTCTCTGTAACCTTGCCTTTCAAATAAGTAAATCTTTATTAAAAAAAAGAAAGAAGTTTGTATTTCTATATGGAATAGAAGACATCCAATACCATTTCTTTGCTTTTTTTTTTTAAGATTTATTCTATTGGTGTGGGCGCTGTGGCATAGCAGGTTAACCCCCTGGCCTGAAGCGCTGGCATCCCATATGGGCACCGGTTCAAGACCCAGCTGCTCCGCTTCCGATCCAGCTCTCTGCTGTGGCCTGGGAAAGCAGTAGAAGATGGCCCAGGTCCTTGGGCCCCTGAACCCATGTGGGAGACCCAAAGGAGGCTCCTGGCTCCTGGCTCCAGATCGGCACAGCTCTGGCCACTGCGGCCAATTGGGGAGTAAACCATTGGATGGAAGACCTCTCTCTCTCTCTCTCTCTGCCTCTCCTCTCTCTCTTTCTGCCTCTCCTCTCTCTGTGTAACTCTGACTTTCAAATAAATCTTTAAAAAATTTATTCTATTTATTTGAAAGTCAGAGTTACAGATAGAGAGGGAGAGACAGAGAGAGAGAGAGATCTTCCTTGTGCTGGTTCACTCCCCAAATAACCACAATGGCTGGGGCTGGGCCACACTGATGCCAGGAGCTTCTTCCAGGTCTCTCACAGGGGAGCAGGGGCCCAAGCACTTGGGCTATCTTCCACTGCCTCCCCAGGCATACCAGCAGGGAGCTGCAACTGAACTGGAGGAGCTAGGACTTGCACCGGAGCCCACATGAGATACTGGCATTACAGGCATTGGCTTTACCTGGGGTAACAACGCAGGTCTACCAACACCATTTTTTCTCTATAGATAACCTATTTTCCTCCAGTATTATATTCAATGTAAAATTATTTAGTGATGATTTGTAATACTACTCATATCCTATATTAAATTTTATATATGTAAAAAAAAAATTCACATGCACACCCCAGAGCTATTAAATCTGAAACTCTCACAGTGGGACCCAGCACACTGTTCTTTGACAAGTCCTCCAGGAGGTTCTGATAGAAACTAAAAGTTGTGACATACTGGTTTACACCTGCTCGCCCTCCGGCTGGGACCTAGAGAGGGATGAAATGCCCATGCATCTTATTGGGTTGTCATGGTATTAGCAGATGGCGGAGACCCGGGAAGTCACCATGACAATACCTGAGACGGGGTCAGCTCTTTTCACTTCTCACCTGCTAGGCCGAGGCTGCGGGCCTTCAATGCTTCACAGCAGCCAAGTGGTCTGGAGGCTACTTCTGAGGCCCACGTCTATTCGTCCAAGGGTCCTGAACAAGGAAACGATACGCATTAGCCTTAGCATTTCCTATGGGCCCTGAATCACTCCCTTCAGAGACACTGCACAAAGAACCTTACACACATGTCACAGAAGTGAAGCCACCGTGCAATTCAAACCTGCGTGGAAGCAGTTGTTCTCTGAAAGAGTTTCTTAATCACTGCTAATGGCAAGAATCCACTGGAACAGATAGTTCCCTGAGCTCCGCCCGCCCTGGACCAATCAGGATCACCAAGGGAGGGCCCTGGCAATCTGCACTTTCATCAGACATCCCCAGTGATTTATATGGATCGTACGTGTCTGCCAGCATTATTCAAAGAGATACAGCCAGAGGACTGGGGAGAAGAATCTCCAGGATGAATTGTATGAGCGTGTCTAACTCTACAAATAGTAGCTTCTTCCTCTCTTTTCTTTAACATCCTCCCTTAATACCAGGGACTCTAATTTTTCTTCCTCTAGTTTTCTTCTACCCTGCCCACCACGTAATTCACCTTTCATACCATAGTCAGAGTGACCTTAAGAGGATGGCAGGCCTCTGCTCAAATCGCTCCCAAGTCTGCCAATGTTCACAGGGTAAAATGTCATGAGTGTGGCATTCCAGGTCCACTCAATCCTTGCCTTCCTCTACCTCACCCCTGAATCCCCAGAACTGATGGCAATACACTGCAGTGGGTTGGATAGGATTTCAGTATGTCCTCTGCAGATTCCTCGCTGGGAAGCGTGAGCCCAGTGTCAGTGCTGAGGTGTGGAACTGTTAGCAGGTATAGTCTCATGAAAGGAGGTTAGCTCACTGGGGGCCAACTTGGAAGGGACTAGTGCAGTTCTCTCAGGAACCCAGTTGGTTCTCACGAGAGCAGGGTACTATGATAAGAGCCAGCCTGGCCCCCGAATCTCAGGGTTGCCTGCCTTGCATGTGACTTCTCCCTCTGCAAAGGACCTGTTCCCTTTTGGTTTCTCTTCCAATTTTAATGTGGTCAGTGGGGGCCTCACCACAGGCCAGAGGGGGTCACCAACCTTACACTTTCAGCCTCCAAAGCTGTAAGGTAAATAAACCTCCTTTCTTGATCAAACACTCAGCCTCAAGGTGCTTTGTTAGAGCAGCACCAAAGAGTCCAAGACACACATGGCACTCTTGCCTCTGCCCCCTCCACTCACCCCGGAACCCCTTTGTTCCCTACCCAGTGTATCATCCCGGTTCAAGCCGGGATACCCTACGGTAACAAAATCTCAGCAGATGAAGGTAGCGAAGATTTATTTCCCACTCATCCCATGTCAAGGGTTGGCAAGTCTTTCCTCTAAAGGGCCAGATGATAAATATTCTAGACTCCGTGAACAATATACAGTTGCATGTCCTCTGTTGCATGCCCTTCTTCCTTCCTGTGGTTTGTTTGGTATAACAACTGAAAAATGTAAAAACAACGCTTATTTGTAGGCCACACAAAAACAGGTCACGGACTAGATGTGGGCTGTGGGTCCGCTTTGCCAGAAACGTGTGGACAGCAGGGAACTATTCAGATGAGTAGTTCTGAAAGAATTTAGTCATTCACAATCCTGGGCCCATAGCATAGCCAATTTGAAGGCTTCTTGTCACAGGCAAAAAGATAGCATCTCACACAGCCACAGAATACTCTAGAATGGAAGTGGCACCTTGTACCTTCTGCTCAAAAAATAGACAAAGTTCATCTTCCTACCTACCCAACTACAAGTGGACCAGGAGGTGCAATCCTGCCGTGGAAGCAGGGAGAGTTGGTGAAAACGATGAGCGCACTCAGCTCACAGACAAACGCTCTGCAAGACCTTCTGTGGGGTCCCCATCCTGCAGCCAGGTAAGCTGCTCTTTCCCGCTCATCTTACAGCACCTGAAGCAGCTTTCCACTACAACAGCACTTGCCCACTTCTCTGTCTCCACCGCATCCTGCGCTTCCTCAGAGAAACACTCTGGATGCCCCCCGCCTCGTACAGTGTGTCTCCCACAGATGCTGTGCTGCCGCAACAAAGAGGAATACGATGCACTGTGGAAATGAATGGATCTCCCATGCTTTTACCCGAAACCTTCTAGACTCCAGCAATAGCAGGCTCCCTGAGCCCAGGTGGTTCAACCAAGGCAATCTCTACTCATCATCAAGTTATCTTTTTGGTTACTCCTTACTTATTGCATCAATCAGAGACATTTCTCCTCCAAACCCTTTTCTTCTGATAACCAGCACTTCACAGAGATGCTTCTTGGAACCTCCAAGCCCATTGATGTCACGTGTGTTGCTTGTGTTTTCCGCCTATAAGTAGAGGTATCTCTGGCTCAGGTGGCCGTCGCAGACAGGCACTGTGATTTTTCCCATGTTACACAGCCAGACGTGGAATCAATAGTTATGTTTCCTTTTCATTCAACCAAAAAGCTGCAGGACTGAACACAGGACTGCAGCTAAGTTCACCAGGAGTTTATTTACAGCTCTTAGAGAGCTGAAAAGTATAATGTATGCTTGTCAAAGATAAGTCTTACTACATTCTATCAGTGTTTAGTTTGTCAGGTGCAGTTACCTGAAAAAATCTGCAAAATACGCAGATGACTGCTGAGTAGTGCTGTGCCCTTTTCATACAGATTCCACTCAGGCCTTCTCCCTCCTGCCTCTTCTGCAAAGTGACTCAACTCATCACTGACCTTTCTGAACCCCAATACTGAAGGCAGGGTGCACCGAAGGCATGACCATCCCACGCCAGGACGTGTGAGGTAAACCACCACCAGCATGCATCTTCACTACAGAATGGCATAAAACACATTTCAGTTCAGTTTCACGCGCAACACGTGCTCGGCACTGCAGTGTGTATCAGCCATGGAACCAGAGGACTGGATAAAACAGGACTCAAAAGGGGCCTTGGTGGCAGACCCCCTCTGTCCAGAGAGGAATGCTCCTTCGTGTTCATCTGCCAGAATGCGGGTATCTTCTGGCTCCAGCCACAGGTACCCTGACTTGAAACTTCCTCTCCTCCCTGTCTCTGGGGTGCGGTTAGTTCCTATGAAGCTCCCATCTAATGGCTAGCCACGACAAAGGCCCAGGACAGCCAGGACAAGGACACAGCCAGCCATCGCCCATCCATTCTCAGACCACCAAAGGCATGGAGACCCAAGATGACCTTACTAAAACCTGCCAAGTTAAAAAGCTAAAACAACTTTTTAAAAAAAATACCTAAAACCCCTTTTATTTAAGAAGGTGAAACAACGGGGTGGGGGGGGGGGGGTCTCTCTCACTCCATGTAGAAGCTTCACAGACAAACACACTTCAGACAGGGACAAGTCTGCCAGAAAACCGAAGGAGGTTTTTAAAAGGCAAATGATAGGCTGAGGTACTGCCAGGCACCAGAGTCGCTCCTTCCTAGGGGCCCTGGCCTCTGCTCCTTCTGTCTTTTAGGGAGCCTCCACATTGGATGTTACAAAGTATATCCAGAATAAACCTACCGGGTCCCTCTTCCAAACAAGGAAAGGTTTAAGCTTTTAATTACAGGCCCTCAAACTATCATTTTGTGCAATTAGCAATTAACTCTCAACACTGATGAGAGAAGGCAGAGCTGAGCGCTGGCGACTCCCCGCCTCCTTATCCCAGACTGGGTTATTTCAGTCCCGTTCTATTCCAGAGGGCAAACCACAACTGCTCGATCGCTCACTCTTCCGCTCCCTCTCACTTAAAGATATATTTCTGGCTTAGGACAATGGCATCTCCGCGGGCGACGGACCAGGCAGCTGGGACCCCACGCCCCTGCCGCTCGAACGCCGGGAGCCCCTCCTGTTCGTCACTTTCCGGGCGGAGAAAGGAGGCCGGAGGAAGATGCTACCTACCAGCCTCTGTGAGGGGCGCGGGCGGCAGCAGCGGACGTGCCGGCGGCCCCCCCAGCTGCCGGCCCCGCGAGCCGGCCGCAGTGGCTGTACCAGCGCTAGGCGCTGCGGCCGCCTGCGCTGCCGCCGGCGGCCGGGAGCCTACGGTAACGACCGTAGGGAGCGCAAGGCTGCTGCGGCGGCAGGTTCCCTGGATCAGGAAATTAGGACAGGCACCGGGGATTGGAGGCGAGGGCGGAGCGCGAGCCAACCAGCGGCCGCCCCGGGCCCCCGTGAGCCCCGGGCGGACGCGCCGAGCAGCCGGGCCGCGGGAGCAGTCCGAGCGGCGGCGGCGGCCACGGCCACGGCCACGGCCACGGCCACGGCCACGGCCACGGCCACTCACGCAAGCTCACACTCTCACACTCCGGGCGCAGGCACCGGCTGCCCCGGGGCGTGTAAGAGGAGCACGTCGAGGGGAGGGAGGGCCGGAGCCGCCGCGGCCCCCGCCCCCCGCTGACCACTCCCCCTCCCGCCCCCTCCCTGCCGCTCACCCCGCGCTCCAGCCGCCGCCAGTGTGGGTGCTGCACCGCCGGCTCCTCGCTCTCCAGCCTGCTCCTCTGCTCTCGGCTCCCTACCCCCTCCCCCTCCCCTCCCTCCCTCCCCTTCCCTCCCCTCCTCTGCAGCGCCTGCATTATTTGCTGCCCGCAGGCTCGGCTTGCACTGCCGCTGCAGCCCCGGGGAGGTGGGAGGGTGGGTGGGTGGGCTGGCTGGTGGGCAAGCGGCCGTGCAAGTTGTCGGGGAGGGCTGCCCTCTGCTTCCCAGCGCCCTCTCCCCTGCTAACTCCTTCCCCCTCCTCCTCCCCTGCCCCTCCCCGCCCCCACGCCTTCCTCCTCTCCGAAGGGCTGGTAACTTGTTGTGCGGAGCGAGCGGCGGCGGCACCATCCAGGCGGGCACCATGGGCACGTCCGCGCGCCGGGCGCTCTGGCTGCTGCTCGCGCTGTGCTGGGCGCTCCGGGAGAGCGGAGCCACCGCAACCGGTGAGTAGGGACGCCCCCTCCGCAGGAGGCCTGGCGCCGCGTTGTGGGGGGGGGGGGGGGCTGGGGCGCCAGTCTCCTCTTGCCCACCCCCTTCTCGGAAGCGCTTCTTGCCTCTGCTCGCCTTCTCTCGCTCCCCACCCTGGCGGCGCCTCCGAGCCGACTGTCAGCGCCGCGGCTGCGGGGGCCGGTTGCGGAGTGTGGGGGGACAGGAGGGATTGGGGTGTCCCGAAGCGTCACCTGAAATAGTCTGTATTCTGCTGCCCGCTGTCCCCCAAAGCCGCTGTTGTGCAGCGTTTTTTCACCACCACCCCGCCTTGACAAGGGCTGGAGAACGTGGGCTTCCGAGCCATTGAACAATGGTTCTGCCTGCCCTGTCGGGCGGAGTGTTAAGGAGGCAGAGGGCCGGCTGGAGTGGTCCTTGGCAGCCGGGGGCGCGCCCCTCGGACTTCAGTTGGGTGGGAGCGGACGGCGGAGGAAGGGGGGCGCCTGGAGGGGTGCGGGGTGCCAGGTGCCGGCCGGGGCAGGGAGCCGTCCTGCGGCCGTGAGCAGGCGCACGTTCGGTGGGCGGCAGCCGGGAGGCTCGGCTGAGCCGCGGGAAGTGCGCAGCCTGCGCACCCGAACTGCGACTCCCCCAGGCCCTGGGCCGGCTGTCTGGCGTGCGGCTTAGAAGAGTGTAGCTTCAACCAGAACTCCCCTCTGGGTGCTTGTCCCCTCCCCTGCCCGCCCCCGGGCTGCGTTCGGAAGCCTCTCGCGTCTCCCCTGTAGCTACCCGGCGCAGGGGAGGGAACCCAGACTTAATCAGGTTAGTTTGCAGACCCTCGTTCCCAGTGACGCTTCCTCCAGGGTACCTGAGTCTTAATCTAGCGGCTGTAATTAGCCTCCACTCTGAACAATAGATCAAAGAGTAGCGCAGGGGCTGGTGTGTGGCTGTGGCTGTGAGCCAGGGCGAATGGGGGGGGTGACAACTGTCGGGTCCCCTGGGGCTGCCGCCCCAGGCCTGGGTTCCCTCGCCCACTTGGGACCTCACAACTTCTCTGGGCAGGCAACTGGAAGCCCCTCCGAGCGGGTTGGGCAGCGATCAGAAGACGCGACCCTGGCGAGCTGACTCCCAGCGCTGGGATGTGGGACAGCTCTGGATCCCGACGCCACAGCCCCTGGCTCGGGTGCCCCCCCCCCCCCGCGCCCCGGGAGGCCCGGGGGCCTACAGTCACGTGTGCGAAGGGAGCCTGAACTTGCCAGCGTGTGATCCTGGGCAGCCTCCTGGGCACTACGTGGGGTTGTGAACGCTCCAAATGCGCCTGCCCTTTGCTTCCGACTGTCCCGTCCCGAGCGTGTGAAGCTGGGACGGGCTTCCCTGCCCTCTGCGATTGGTCCGGCGGCGCGGTCGCGCTGAGCTTGGTCACATGGCTCCGCGGACTAGTAATTTAGCAGCCTGCGAAATGCTATCTGTTAGGGAAAGTGAGGAGCTCACAGGCTCCAACCAGCCGTTCTCTCTCAAGCGTACGGCTTCTGGGACTGAGAGAAAGGCCTCAAAGTGCAAAGTGAACACAGAAACGGGTGTGCTACCCCAGTCCAGGCCAAGAAAAGCCCCACTTAAGGAGCCTTGCCAGAGGCTAACCTTAGCCATTAATGAGTGAGTGATGCTAACTTATTAAGCGTATTCTCAAAATAGTGCCTGCATTCTGCTTTTTTGGTAACCTTTCAGTACACCCAGGGTGACCAGGAGGTGCTGCTAATTACCTGGGAAGGTGGGAGAAGGTGCATTTTTGTGGCATGCACCTTCATATTCTTGGAATTTTAAAGGTGCAGTGCTTCTCCATCAGAGACTAACTTTCCCCAGAAGAATGCTAGGAATGCACCTCACTGCTGAAATGAGTCAGTCCAAGGTGGAGGCGCACCTTGGATGAAGAGCAGGGGAGGATCCCCATGCTTCCCTTAGTCACATGGCAGCTCTGGGAGGTGTCCTGAAACAGACACCCGTGGGAACCTGAACTTCTCTGAAGTGTGAGAGGTGGGTCATTTCCCCGCTGGAGGGAATCTGGAGTTTCCTGAGGCAGATGTTGACCCACAGCCATTCCAGACTGGCTCCTGGGGCTTTTGTTTTTCAAGATTTGTTTGAAAGTGAGAGCTATAGAGAGAAAGGAGAAACAGAGAATGAGAGAGTAAGAGGAGAGAGGGAAAAAGCGAGATCTTCCATCTTCTGGTTCATTCTCCAGGTAGCTGCAATGGCCAGGGCTGGGCCTTGGAGAAGCCAGCAGCCAGGAGCTTCTCCCAGGTCTCCCACATGGGCGGCAGGGGCCCAACACTTGGGCCATTCTCCAATGCTTTCCCAGGCCATTAGCAGGGAGCTGGATTGGAAATGGAACAGCCAAGAACACAACCTGGCATCCACATGGATGCTGATGTCCCAGGTGGCTGCTTTACCCGCTATGCCACAAGGCCAGCTCTTGGCTCCTGTTCTGTGTTCAGAGTCCCATGGAGCTGATGTTCTTGCCCTCGTCTTCTACACTTACCCCTTCTCTACACCACCACACTCACAGTGCTGATTCAAAATACTCTAGGACAGGGCAGGTGTGCACGACGACTCTGGCAAGGAACGACAGCCAGGCTAGCTCGACAAGTCTGGATAGCCCTTTGTAAGATCCCTGGGAGGGGTCTCGGGTAGTTTTCCCCAAACTTTGTGGTCAAGATTAAGAGCTGGAGTACCATGTATTCTTTAAGGCCAGTCTAGAACAAGGCAGGTTTTGTGAAAGCTATTGGACTAGGCCCACCAACCAGCAAGAGTATCAACACTCTGCTCTTGATATGGGGCAGGCTTGGTGTAGCTGGGAATACTGACAGACCTAGAGGTAAAACATCGGAAGATGAATAGAAACCATTCCTGGCTTTTCCAGGTAGCACCAAGAAGATGATGATGATGTTGGCCATCCTCATGTAAACCAACACTGGGCACATGCATAGGCACTGTTTAAAGGAAGAATGCCAGCCAAGCCCTTAGTGGGCAGGGACAGTTTCTTGAAGTCTCTAGAAGCTTTGTTTCCTGGGTCACCCTCTTGCCCTCTTCACCTGGATCATTTTGATTCTTTGTTTTCATTGCTTGAGTGCCCACATACCCAGAGCAGGTCGTGAAAGGCCAGAGTCGGCAAATTTAATAAGCCTTTAGTATCACAAACCTCAGATTTAAATGCTAAGCATTGCTAGCCAAGGTAACAACCTCTGTCCCCAAAGGAAGCGAGCCATAATGGAATTATGTCTGCCGTTTTTTTTTTTCGAAATTGACTAACCCTAAACTTGACTTCATAGGAGTCATGTTATTAAAGCTCTAAAAGAGTTGGAAAGCAGTCCCAAGCCTCTTCTGGTCCAGCAAGGATATCAAAGTGTTAAGACTAACTAGGAAGTGCTAGAGCAGAAGACAGCCGTAAGAACAAGGGAACAGATAGTACCCAGTTCTGTGGCTTCAGGTTTTGATCCAAAAGCCAGAAGACTTGGCATACAGCACGGAAAGATAGATAATTCATATTAAATGTCTAGGCCCTCTTCTGCTTTTTACAAAATGTGAATAAAGTTCTCATCCGAGAGGAGGGCAGAGTAGAGTGATCAAGATGAAGCCGTTACCCAGTTTAAGTCCTGTTTAAATTCGCTTTGGATACTGACCTTCCTTTCCAAGTCAGCTTCACAGTGCCGAGCACAAAAGGGCTACCCTGAGGTCTGGGATGGTGCGTACCCTACCCAGACCTCCCTTGGGAGTGCTTCTCCTGGGAGACGCCCACCCCCGCTCTCCACGTGCTGAGCTGCTGGCTTCCAAACTGCAAGGTTCAGGCTCATTCCCTTCTAGTTTCAGGGACTCTCAAGAGAGTACTTAGGCAGCAGTGCAACAGACTACTTTCAGGGCAAACAGTCCAAATCTACCTTCTGCTGAGGTTCTGGGGAGACGCCATTATTGAGCAGAAGAAAGGTGTCCAGGGACAAGCGTCCCCTCGGCTTCGGAGTTTTTGACCCAGGGAATCTGAGGACTGACAGCCTTTCTGGGATTCACAAGCACAGGATTATTAGCTCCAGGAGGCTCTTGCTCCATAAGTGAAAATCATCTCAACTGTTCTCTGTGCGTTTTCCACTCTCAGCCAGTGTCTCTTTGCTAAGCTCCTCTATTGGCTCGCAACAAAAACTCCAACACTGTTAAAACCCACGAGTGGAAGCGTCAGTGGCAACGCAAGAAATAAACGGGATAGCAGATGACACCTTAAACATAGCAGCTTTCTCCTTTGTGTGAAGTTCCCCAAGAAAGCTGGTTCTGAATGAGGCTGTAAATGCAGGAAGAGAGTTCTGTGTGAGCAGGTGGAGAGATTCTGTTAGTGCTAGGTGGTGTGTGAGCAGGGGTGGAAATTCTACTAGGAGTGTCTTGATGGCTGTTTAGATAACCTTTTCCTACTTTGTACTATAGATTTTGCTGTATGGGTGGACGAGGGAGAATGTCTGTAGTTAAGTGGTAACATTGGGGAAAGAACCTGAGAGATGGGATCACTGGCTAGAGTGGCTGACCTTGCCACCAACATGGGGCATCTGGGTTGGCCATGGTGGCTAGTAGCCTTAGCTACTTAGTCTTCTAAATGTTCATGGAAAATGTGTATTGTGGGAAAAAAAAAACTATGCAAATTTTTTTGCACCAAAATAAAACTTTCTTTTAATCCTTTTTTTCCCATGGACTTTCTGAAGTGCACTCCTATGTATCCAGACACAGTGTGCAGTGTGAGGCCTCAGGTTTGCGGAGCAAAGGAGATGATAAAGTCTCGGTGGTAGCCTACATTTGCCACTCACTCCACAGGTTCTAACCCTTGTATTTCCCCCTGAAAGACTATAAATGGAGTTCCTCTTTTACAAACTGCCTCTCATCTTCAGGATTTGAAAAAAAAAAAAATTATTTTTTTGAAAGGCAGAGTGACAAGGAGAGAGAAGGAGAGACATGTATTTTCCACCTGCTGTTCACTCACTAAAAGCCCACAACAGCTAGGACTGGGCCAGGCTGAAGCCAGGAGCCAGGAACTCCATCCAGACCTCCCATGTGCATGGCAGGGACTCAAGTACTTGAGCCATCATCCACTGTTTCTCGAGCACATCAGCAGGGAGCTGGATCAGAAGAGGAGCAGCAGGGCCTCAAACTCACACTGTGATTCAGGATGCGGGAGTCCCAAGTGTTGGCTTAACCTGCTATGTCACAACACATGCTCTTCATCATTAGCTTGCTTCAGAACGCTTTCCCAAGATCTGAGTTGTTAACTGACCTGTAGGCTCCCTAAGTGGGCTATAGACTGATGCCAGTCTGTGGGGTTCATCTGCTTGAAACCACTTGATGGCCACCTATGGAGCACTTAGCATATGCCACAGGGTGCCAGTCTTGGGGGACACAATGAAGCCAGGGTTGCCCCCTTCCTTTGTAGTGGATAGTCTGGTGGGGAATCAGTGTTCCACAGACAGGCTGGGATGGGTGCTCTGAACTGGGGGGAGCAGACGCAGTGTGTGAGACTGAATCATGAAAGAGGCAGACAGCAGAGGAGAACTGCTGGTGTTCCCACATGCCCCCTGGGTTACAGCTTACGAATTTCCCTGGAAATCCCCAGGATCGTAGGCTTCACTATGACAAAGCCAGAGACTATTCCATGTCTGCAGAGCTCCTGCGAAGGTGGTGTGATTCAAGCAGCCATGCAGGGCTGCCAACACTACCAAAGAGCATCGAGACGTCAGGAGTAAAATCTGGGTGTGACACAGCACACTCCCAACCTCCCACTCAGCTGCCTTCGCCTCCAGGTCGGAACCTCTCTCCCTGCATGGAAACGGGGCCAGCACACCCACCCTGACACACGCATTCTGGCGGACACATGTGTTTTGAATGCTCTGTTCCTAAATGAGAAAGCACCACAAAGACGAGGTGAAAATACCTCCCCGGGGCATACAGGACGGGGGGGGGGGCCTTTGAACCCAGAGTCTTTTGAAGTATTCTGGTGAATCAAACAACTGGTCTCCCTTGGACTTCAGTTCAGAAATGCTGAGAAGAATGCCTGGACGAAAGTCTAGAGTTCAGGCCGGCTTTGTTAGTGACCTAATAAATCAACTCATGCTTCCACGAGTGCTGGAGTGGGCACCTGGAGAATGTGTGGGTGTCAGGCACCTGCAGTTTATTATGAAGATAAATATTGGGCCCTGCCTTAGGGGATCTCAGTGAGGAAAGGTGGAAACAGGTAAGTGCGTGCTTAGGTCTCAGTGCACGACACCCCTGGGACAGGCACAGGGCACCTTGGTAAAACTCCCGGTTCTGCCAAGAAACTCATGGAGGGCTCGTTTGGGAGATGGCATCTGAGCCCATTCTGGTGGCTAAGTGAACACGAGTGGCCCGTGGCTTAGAGACAGAGCAGGCATGAGGACAGGTAAAGGCAAAGGGAAGGAAGCAGGGCCCCTAGGAGCTGTGAGACGTGGGTGATGACCAGCAGGGAAAAGTCTGGAGAAGTTGAGCTCAGTCCTAGAGGCAGTGGGAAGCCAGCAGATGCCCCTGTCTTTGGCACTTGAGGCCATTTGCAGTTGCTTGGATCACCATGTTGATTTAGAGAGAGAGTCTAACATCCCGGAAGTAAAGCAGCAGGAGATGTAAACTTAGATCGAGTGAGAGAGGAAGGCCAGAACGTGGCCAGCACTTCATGGCCAAAGGTCAGGGAAGAAGAGTCTGGGCTCATTTCTGGACCACTGAGGTAGAGGAAGTGATCTACTCAATCGAAACCACGGCACACAGGGAGGGGCAGATGGATGCTAGAAGAACCTCTGTAGCATACCCTTCTGTTAAGGCAGCCAAATTTTACTGACATAATGGGTTCAGGAGCTTCAGCCAGGCTGTCATCAACATGTCTGTTGTAAAATACTGGCGTTTATCTCCTGTGTCCTTCCAGTGATGGGCATGAGGGCTTATGGGGGTTAGTTGTATGCACAGTATTACAACCTTGAATATGAAAAGGCTATTTCCATTATGAGTAGAATCTGCGACTGCTTAACCCTAGTGCAATGGTTCTCAAAGCACAGAGTCTCCAAAAATGTTGTTGCTAAGTAATTTTCATGAAAAACCCAAGAATTTCATGATTTTTTGCACCAGAATAAAGTTATCTTTTAATTTCATTTTCCACAAACTTTTTCAAGTATGCATATGGTCTGAGACCAATAGTGTCAACAGTAATGCATCTGATAAACAATCTAAGGTCCACGTTCCACCTCCTGAAGCAGAATCCCTGGGATGGTTCTAGCAATTCTGTACGTTAACTGGCCTCTCAGGAGATTCTGGATGCACAGAACTTGAAAACCACTCACAGAAGGCAGTGATTTCCAAGATAAATCAGGTAGAAAGCCTTTGCTCTGACTTGACCAATGTGTCCCAGACAGAAAACCAAACGTGCCCACGCCTCGTCTTGTGGAAAAAAAATAAAGACTTGTTAGGGAAATGCAGGCAGCATTTTCCAAAAAGTGGGATGGAGATGGGAGAGAGGGCTCCATCTCAACACTAAGGGTGTATTATGAGAGCATAAGTAAAATCCCAGAATTCTAGATTAGTTTAAGGTGGTTCCACTTGCTAAATTTCAAGTCCACAGAATAGTCTAGAAGTTCATAGTTCTGGAGTTGAATGTTGTAGTTTAGTCGCATGCTCAGTATAGTCAGTATCTGGAACCAGACTGCCTGGGCTCAAGTCCCAGGTCTGCCCATGGTGATCTTGGGAATATGTCTATACTTCCCTTCTCAAACAGGTTTCCTAGCCTGTGACAGCAGAGTAAAAATGCAAACAGTGTAGCACTAAAAGTTAAATGAGCTAGGAGACATGAAATCTTAAAGCAGTGCTTGGCCGACAACAAAAAGCATTCTATTGTCTCTCCATGATAGTTGAGATGATCTCAGTAAAAGTAAACTGAACTGACAATTGAACTATGAAATTCGCTTGTCTCAAATGGAAAGATTAACCTAATGTCTAACAGCGTTTAGTTGCTCCCTAACTGGTTCCTACTGCTTCAGAGACAGACTTTCAGGCCAGAGCCCAGCCTTTGCACTTGACAACTTGGAACTTCTTCCTTAGCACTCCCTTGTGGTCGTTTGCCTCATATAAACTCTCTTCCCTGTAGGAAAACGTCTTTGCTGACTCAGAAATCTCCCTTGTCCTAAAAGAAGTTTTAGTCTATGAATAGAACGATTGGCATTAAAGGAGCAAACAGAAGAAGAGGACTAGACTAAAAATAAATGGCCCCAGGAGTGCCAAAACAAATGAACTGCAGAAATTCCAGCAGATACCAACCACCCTTCTACTCCAGGCCTGAGACAGGTGAAGGCCTGGTCCTGGTGGCCCCAGCAGCGTGGCAGCAAGAGCCGGTCTGTGCAGACTGAAGGGCGTGCTGGGTCTGATACCCAGACTCTAGGCTCTCCATGGGTATCTATGCTGTATAGCGCTTCTGCCAAGATGTCACTCAGAGTCTTCCAGGGAAGTTTGGAGCTCATCCTGAAGTCTTGGTCTTCACTCTGAGCTCTTTGCCACATTCCTTAGCTGAAGCTTACCTATTATTCTTCCATGTTAACCCTTGCAGGGACAGTTAAGACAATGGCAGGCTGACCTCTCTCTGCATTAAAAACTCTGAGTTTCTAGGAGCCAGTAAACTATGAACGTGCATTAAGAAAATGCAGCATTTCCTGTTTAGGTAAGCAAGGCCCCTGGGCCACGGGCGCCTTGATGTAAGTTTGCAGAGTCTGATTTCATCAATAAAAGTGGACCAAGTGAGCGACGCATGCACACCTTGGGGAGTTCATTCATTACAACTTCAAGTTGCCATGAATAGGTGCAAATGGCTTCCAGTGCCCTTGGCCCAAAGGGGCAGAGACATTCATTCTAAGTATTAGAACTAGATAGAAACCTAGACCATTTCATTTCTATACTTGATCTTAGCCAAAAGGCCAAGAAGCGATGACCATTTCATGTCTTAAGGCAGAAGAACCATTTTCATACTAGTATGCAGCATTTCAACATTCAAAATAAAGTTAATCGAAGCATAAGTGTGACTCCTCCACACCCCCCTCCAAGAGCCCCCACCTTCAGAGCCTTTCCCCCACTTCGACCACTCCCGTATCACTGAGGCATTTCCCACAAAACCCTGTAGCTTCAAGGAACAACTGAATTTTACTCCAACTTTTCACTAGAGTACCTAGTGCTTCTGTTTCTTTGAGACGTGATTGGCGTCAAAGAATGAAAAGAACCTAGGGTGCAGATGACTTTAAGTTCAGTCTGTTCCCTTTATGAAAGTATAATACTGAACTTGAGACTTCACATCGCTGGAGAGAAATAGACTACAAGTTCACAGTCCTGTAATCCCCGAAGCTTTGGAACCACAAAGCTTCTTAACTCCTTGGGTGCTTTCTGTTTCATGGGACCTCTCTACAGCGGCGGTCCCAGCTGAGTACCACCGTTGGAAAGGGAGAACACTTTTGCAGCTTGGGAGCCTTCCAGTCAGGTGACTGAGTGCTAACGAGTACTAGGGAGTACTTTCTGCCTCAAAGCAAAGTGCTTAGGGAGCCACGAGGCATAGCCGTAAAGCTTCAGGTCCTCAGCGGCCTCTCTCGAGAGGGCCCTTTATAGAGCCGTCAAGCCTTCGCACCCTTCCCTGAGCGCACTGCTCTCTTGAGCTGGGAGGGCCGTCCATGCACACTGGACTCCTAATGACAGCTGAGTGGGAAACAACTCGAAGTAGGGTGTGAGTGAAGGTGAAGCAGCATCAGGTCCGTCAGGCGAAAGGTAGATGAGATGGACACATCTTGGATAAGAAAAGGTAGAAAGGGAACCTCTTTGTGCCTTAGGGTAGTGGAATTAACATTAAGAAAATGCTAATCCCTGTCCTGAGCCTGCTCAGTATATACTCTTGCCACAGAGCTGCTGGGATTTCAATATTGTTTGTTTTGTCACTGTTGGTAGCTTGCATAGTGCTACTAAATTCAGGTAACAGTGGATCTGCCTGCCTTAGGGTATTGTATTCACATTTGAATCCCAAGACAGCTATGGTGTCTATAAGCCCTGTATCTTCAAATTCATCTGGGGACAGGTATTTGGCCTAGCAGTTAAGATGCCAGTTGGGACACCTGCATCCCACATCACAGTCCTTGGGTTTGAGTTTGTGCTCCTAACCCAGCTTTCTGCTAATGCAGACCCTAGAAGGCAGCAGGTGATGGCTCAGGTACTTGGGTCCTAGCCACCCACATGGGAAGCCTGGATTGAATTCTAAATTCCCAGCTTCAGCTCAGCCCAGTCCAATCCTGGATGTTGCACACTTCTGGGCAATAAGCCAGTGGGTTCAGGAGCTGTCTGTCTTGTGCCTCTTTTGTCTGTCAAATGAAACAACCAAAAACTTCATTTTTAGGGAGATATTCCAGGTGCATGATACTGAAGTACAAAATCACCCTTTGACATCAGCTTTTACATCTGAGTATGATGATACAGTTCTGTGTTTGACTATGTAGGTATGAATTCAGTGTTTTTGTCTCACTGTGACTTGACCTTTGGTAACTAAAATCAGCTCCCCAGTGCCTTTCAGCCCTCTGTGGATCCCCGCTGCAGCCCCAGTACTCTTCCCAAGCATATTCATAGCCATGCTCTCTGACTTTATATTTCTATTTTAGTGCTCAGAGTAGATTCTTATCACTCCAGTTGTCCTCAAAGGCAGTGAGGAAACTGAACTCAGCAAACAGCTCCCAGCATGGAGAACATGCACAGCACTTGCATGTTAAGAAGACAGAGGCAGTGGAGCAGAGGGGAAGAGACAGGCAGGTGCCTCCTGTCGGCAGTCCAAAGGGAAGCCTTCAGCCTAGCGGTTTCTACACCTGTATCCCATGTCAGAGTGCCTGGGTGGAATATCTCGCTCCAGCTTCCTGCTACTACAGGCTCTGGGAGACATGGGGGATGGCTCAACTAATTGGGTTCCTGCCACCGAGGTGGCGGGATCTCAGCTAAGTTCCTGGCTCCCGACTTCAGCTGGGCCCCGTCCTGGCCATGGCAGGCATTTGGGGAGTAAACCAGCAGATGGCAAAATGCTTTCTCTGTCTCTCTAGTAAATACATTAGTTAAATTATCACAGTTTGGCTCACACAAAAAAGACTGAAATCCTTGCAGTTTTTCATAGCATGCATTTTGCAACAACTTTTTGAAGACCCCCCTATATGCATGGATTTCAAATGCTTTTTGCAAAAAGAAAAAAAAAAAGAAAACCCTTATTTCAAAATTGCATTTTCTACGAAACTTGAAGTCCCCATGTATAAAGACAAACAGGTGCTGCTTCCTAACAGCCATTACTACCCTCCTTTTTTTCTCTATTCCAAATTCCTGGTATCTTACATGTAGATTGAATACATATTATGGAACATAGATAGAAAGTGCCCTTGAGCCATACTGCTTTGTAGCTGGGTCCTAGCTTGGCTAGTCTTTGGGGAGGATAATGGTAGATAGGGTTTTACAAACGGTATCTATATAGTGCCTCAGAAGGTGATCACATCTGTGTGGTAATCCTGATTCAGACCAAATCAGAATCTCTGGGAATTCGTCACAAAGCACAGAATGCTTCCAGACAGCAGGGAGGAGCTGATGCGAGGGAGACCAACTGCAGTATTGTGCACACAACACAAGCGTCCCAGTCTGTGCTAGTCTCTGTATTATCCCTTCTTACGCCAGCAGGCCACAGCTGCAGAGGCTGAAAGGTGGCAGGAAATCGCAAGACTTCTGCCTACAAACCTCTGTGGAATCAAGCCCAACTGTAAGAGTCTACTGGTTTTCTTGAGAACTTGTGTACATTTGTTTTGAGCAACCCCATCTGTGTCATTTGTCTCGTATCTCAAAGAAATCGCACCCTCCAAAGGGACATCACTGTGAATGATAAGAGACACCTGCCCAGTAGCTGTGCCAGGCACGAAACTGAGTGTCCTGCTTAACAAGTCTTAGTTCATACTGTTGTGTGACTTAAATCTCTAAACACTGAGCCTGGGAAAACGGACGAAAGCCAGGTCTGTGTCTCCACCACGAAATTAGAAATAATCTCCCTTTGCCTCTTAACTATCTATACTTGCTTGACACTTTTTTCTTGGAGCTGTCTTGCAAATGTGGTTTTCCAACTAGACGTCAGTTTCTAAGATGTGGAACCGTGTGTTAACCCTCAGTTTGTACCCTCGCCTTGCTGCCTGTTCTTCATCTCTTATTTTGCTTGTAATGGGAACATTATTCATGAATAATAGTAGGGATGTGGGCAAGAAACCCAGGAAGGGACTAGGATTTGGCTGTGTGATTATTGCAACACAAGAGGCTGAAACAAATGAGAGCCGAGTCCCTGGGTAGATGTAATGCCCTTTTGGACAGAGTGCGATCTGGGTTCCTTCTATCTCGGCTCCCCTTGCCTGAGATCATTCTTCCAGCCACCACGCCTAATTTCAGACAAAATAAAAGGAAAGAAATGAGGCTTCTGTGTTTTTTAATAGTACAGTCATGGCATTGCTTAGTGATGGGGATATGTTCTGAGAAGTGAGTCATTTGGTGATTTTGACATTGTGTGAACATCATAGAGTATACTTACATGAACCTAGATGGTGTAGCCTATTACACTCCTTGGCTGCATGGCACAGCCTGCTGTTACTAGGCTACAAAGTTGGGCAGTTTCCATACTAAACACTGCAGGCAGTTGTAACAGTGGTGTTTGTAAACATCCCTAGACATAAAAAGTGCAGTAAAAATGCAATATATAAATAGAAAATACAGTCCACTTGTATAGGGCACTTCCCATCCAGGGAGCTTGTGGGACAGGAAGTGTCCCTAGGGAATTCAGCAGGAGCTCAACATGAACTCCTGTATGTAGGTTACTATAGACGTCACCCACTGCACACCTAGGGTACCCTCAATTTATATATTTAAATAAACTTTTAGTAAATGAACTTTCACTGATTGTAACTTCTTTATAAGCTTAACATTTTTTGGCCTTTTGATGCTAATAAAAACTTGGCTTGAAACACACAAACACTGTCAAGCTGCACAAAAAGATTTTCTACTTTCTAGCCTTATTTTATAAATTATATTCTATTTCTAACCATTGTTACTTTTTAAAACTCTGTGTTTAAACACACACACACACACACACACACACACACACACACAGGGCCTCAGCCTCCACAGAGACAGGATCATGCATCCCGCTATCTTCTGTGTCCACATCTGTCCCACTGGCAGGTGCTCAGGAGAAGGCACACGCAGGGAGCCATTGCCTGTGCTAACCAGGCCTCCACCTCCTGGACGGCCTGCCAGACGTGGTTCTGGAGCAGGTGTTGTGCTTTTCACAACTGTGTCCATGGTGGTTTGTTTAGTGTCTTTTTTCATAGATGTGCATACAAACTGATATTGTACCATGAACACTGCTCTTCAGTAATGGTAGCCTTATGGATCCGGGGCCATGTTTTTAACGTTTTAAGGAACTTATTGAGGCCTACAGAAGTTTCTGCTAACCCTTTGCAGTGAGTTCTCTTGGGAGTTTTTTTTCTCATGCAGTTTGCTTTACTCCTACTTGTTCTTCAGCTATGCATTCCCAAGGCACTAGGAATCTTTCAGCTCCGTTATAACCCGGGGGTACCATGGATGCCTATGCAGTCCATCGTGACCAAAGTCTCGTTAATGCAACTCTGCTTCCTAGAATGTGTGTGTTACCATTGCTGTTTCCAATCCATAAGCCAGAACTTAGTCTCTTGGCTATCCCTCCCTGCCAAAGAGGGTGGGAAATCTAGTGTCTAGCCGTAGCATGTGCCCAGCCAGGCGCTCAGTGACTGTCAGTTGCTGCCTCGAGACCCTCCCAGCTCTGGCCCCCAGCCTGCCAAGTCTGTGGCCGGCCCTCTGAGAGGGTCGCTCCCCACGGGGCTGGAGTAACTTGGCTCTCTAACTCATCACCCTCTTGTGTTTACTTTGCTAAGTGTTCCTTCCTGATTCTAGGGAGAAAAGCCAAGTGCGAAGCTTCCCAATTCCAGTGCACCAATGGCCGCTGCATTACTCAGCTGTGGAAATGCGATGGCGATGAAGACTGTGTGGATGGCAGTGATGAAAAGAACTGTGGTGAGTGCAGAGTGTGCTGATCTCACTTGCCACCTGCCTTGCACTTACACATTTTATTGAAATACGAGGATGTTATCTTGGTTTCTGCAAATGCTCGAGATTCTGCAAATAAACTCCACTCCTAAGAAACACTGTGAACCAGAGTCCAAAGAATCTCTACTTCCTGGTCCAGAGGGATATCATTGGATGTTTGACGCGGGGTTATCGACTTGAGCGTGGAATGTTGCAGACAGAGTTCCTTTCAAATGACAGGACCTGGTTTATCTTAGATCAGGCAAACGTGTGGTCTAGGAAGCTGGGGGAAGGGTTGGGGAGGACCAGAAATAGAGAACTGCTTAGACGTGACTTTAAAAAAAAAAATCTCAAATGGTTCTGATCCCAGAAATCAAAGAAAGCATGGACACGACAAACCCCCCTACACTTCCAGAGCGTTGATTAACCCCTGACATGGAAACGACAAGCCAGCACAGATCAAAGGTCAGATAAGGGTTCTTTTTATAGTTCTCTGCCTACAATAGTGGCTAATTCTAAAGCATTAAACAGGGCGGAAGACAGTGTCTTCCCAAGAGAATAGCAATCTAACCTCATAGCTATTGATCAGCATCTGTCAAAAGATCCCTGTGAGAAACGCCTGTGTCTGCAGTCTGTAGCCTCATGTCAAGGTCACATTTAGGTACCTTAAATACGTGAAGTTTGCCTATGACCCTTTTGTCCTTTGTTGTACAAATCCTGCCACAGTGTTGTGTGTGACTATCGGTGCTAGCACTGTCATGACTTTTTGAAAGATGTTAAATGCAGATATTCACTATAGAAACTAACACTATGGAGGCCAAGTAGGAGCGAAATGTAGGTTCCGTCACCGGCCATCTTCTCTGCCCTTACATACTTCACGCATCAATTCAATGCCTCATGTCTCTGAGCGATACCATGTTTGTTTCCATGCCGATATGCAGATCAGGAGCTCTTTCGGAATCATAAAAAACCCATTCCACAGTCTCGGGGAAGAAACTTATTTCCAGCCTCAGGACCAAGAATAGTTCTCGTGTGCAATACTTTTCCATCATTTGCATTTTTAACACCAAGATTTTAATCTATTCCACAAGACATTGAGTTCCATGCTATTTCTGGGTTACCTAGGTGATGTGGTTCTCTCACTCAGGGTTTCACTGGAAGGTCCTCATTCTTGTTAACTCTTCTCCTAGGGGAGCCATCCCTCCTCTATTCTTCACTGTGTACTTGGAAAATGTATTTCCTTTTCTACAAAGTCATCCTCTTCATGCTGTGGAAGTCTTCTTTTATCATCAAACCAAGTCCGTAGAAAACATCCTGGGTCATCACTGACTTCTTCTGGAGTAGCCTTTGCCCAGACACCCTCTGCTGGTCACATGATAGGGGAGTTTTAAAAGAGGAGGAGGTGGACATGCCCTATACTAAGTCAATCATTCAAAGTGGGGAAAGCCAGATAGGTAAGTGTGCTGTAGAATATTTGTGGAAAATGGAATTAAAAGCTATGTTTATTATGGTGCAAAAGAATGACATCCATGTTTCATTTCTCATAATACCTATTGCCCATGAGGTTCAAAAGACCCCTTCTAGTCATGTTGCTGCCTCCCAGGAGTGAGGGGAGAGGGGGAAGTGGAAGCATCACTCAGCGAAGCTCTGAGTGCGGATTCTGGGATATCCCCTCTATGAAACAAAAGCTAAACAATTGCTGAAAACCTCCAAAGCCACCTCCTATTTTTCCTAACCCTTTGATAATAGAATCTGCTGACAGTTTTCACTGGGCCCCTTCTTTTAAGATTTTATGTGTTTGAAAGGCAGAGTTACAGTCAGAGAGAGGGAGAAACAGAAAGATCTTCCCTCCATTTTTTCAGTTCCCAAACGGCTGCAGCAGCCAGAACTGGACCAATCTGAAGCCAGGAGCTTCCTCAGGGTCTCCCACGTGGGTACAGGGGCCTAAGGACTTGGGCCATCTTCCACAACTTTCCCAGGCCATAGCAGAGAGCTGGATCGGAAGTGGAGCAGTAGGGACACAAACTGGCAGCCATGTGGATGCTGTAGCTGCAGGCTAAGGCTTAGCCTACTGTGCCACAGCGCCAGCCCCCGCTCCTTCTTGAAAGTACATCAACTTGACTTAGATTCCATAAGCTGTGTGCTTCTATTGGTCCCAATAACTCATTCTTTCCTAAGTGTGAGGCTGAGCTGCTTATTCTGTAACTTGGATGTCTTCAGTATGTCACTGGCAGTTCTCTTCCTCAGTGGCAGATCCAGATTTTTACCCATTTCTTACCCTCCCAGTTTCTCTGCAGATGAGAGAGAGATGAACTCCCGAGTTTTCTCTGTCCTAATTTGCCTTGCTCACTTGTTTTACGGCCATTCTTTCACATCCTCGTGACATTTTCTGCTACGTAACATCATGCAGTCTCCTTATAATTCGTTCCCATACTCTGTCTTTGCAACTTCTGAAGAATACCAAAGCCTTCAATTAAAGCAGCTAACCTCTGGCCTCTTCCTCCACACTCCCAGAACACAGGGTTTAGACAGCACTAAATCCATTAACACTGGGGTCTGAGCATTTGGGTGATTTTAGAAACAGGTGTGAATCTAACAGCGAATGTGGCCTTTCTTGTTTCCTTGGCTACACAAATCAAGGAAATGAATAATGCTTTGTGAATCATCCGACTTCGTCAGTGTCATCTCGAGTTCTGGACCCTGACTATAATCACAATCTCTTCACTATTTTAAGCTACACCATAGAGTTCTTCCCGGGTTAAATCCCTGACTTTGTAAGTCTTCAGCACATTGTACACTTGTAACCGAATTGCCGTCACTCAGGATCTGTGGGAGAATATTTTCAGAGGAAATTCAGGTGGGAAGGACAGGCACACGTGTAAGGAAGAGGGTCTGACAAAGACAAGCCTAGGGAAGCCTGTGTGGTTACTTTGGCAACACTCTTCCAGCTTGGTGATTTCTTTGTGGGTAGGGTGACCAGGCCACCTGGTTTGCTTCAGAAAGCCTTGGCCTGTGCTTATCTTCCTGGTATAACTAATAGTGTGCCCTTCCTAATAACACTGTCCCAATTTGGACAGTGTAATTTGTTGTATTATAACCATAAATGTAGGGGAAAGGCCTGCCCCAGGAAGAATTAGCAGTGGAATGAATACCTTGCCTTGGGCTGTTTTAATGCTAGAGTGATGGATGTTAGCCCTGGCAGCTTCAGTACCTTTCCGCTGGCTGATGTTAGCCAACCCTTTGGCTGGAAGGGCTCAGATGTCATCTGCCTTGAATTCTACATACACCTATCTCTTTACACTTGCCTGTAAGTCACCTCCTTTTCCTACTGGGGCCTTCCTGTGCCTCAGCACACTGCTGGGGGCAGCCCTACTTGGTACTGGAGTTTGGTCTTCTGTAGCTATATCAAATGGGTATGTTCAGTTGCCCTTAGAACAGGGTCTTGATGAGTTGACCTTGCTGTAAGGAAAATACAAGAGACTGGATAACTTAAATACCAGAAATTTAGTTCCCATAGTTCTAGAGGCAGGGACGTCCAAGATCAAGGTGCTGGCAGATCGGATGTCTGCAGAGGACTCTTCCTCATTCATAGACGCCTCACATGGTGCAGAACAGAAAGCAAGCAAGCAAGCTCTCATGGTCTTTTCATAAAGGCGCTAATCCTGTTCATGAGGGCTTCCCCCTTCTCAAAACCCCTACGTCTAATTCCATCACACCCAGAGCTAGGATTGCAACATGTGAACTTGGGGTGGAAAGAAACATTCAGTCCATAACAAACAGGATACTGTGACCTCATCAGAGGGTGGGATGTTTGGCTCTTTTACTGCTGTGGTTGGAACATGGTTTGTCCCCTCTGAAACTCAAGTTGAAATATGACTTCCCTTGTGATGGTGCCGAGAGGCAGTGGAATATTTAAGAAGTGATTAGATTAGATTCCTGAGAAGCAGTAGGGATCAGGTTAGCTACTGTGAGAGCAGATTGTTTTCTCTCTTCCATATACCATGGCTTTCCATTCCACTTTACCACCATGGCATAGCACAGCACAGAGCCCTCACCAGAAGCTCAGTAGATGCTGGCATCGTGCTTTCGTACATCTCAGCCTTCAGCCTTGAGAGCCAAAATAAACTTTATGAATTATCTGTTATAGCAATGGAAAATGGACTATAGAACTTACAGAGTACTTGAGTGACCTGGAAGAAATTCAGAAAGAGAATTCAACTGTTACTTAATCTCTCAACATTACCAAAAAAAAAAAAAAAAAAACAAGAAGCTGATTGTCAGGTATCCTGAGGTTGTAAAATAATGGGCTATCTTTGTCTGATGGGGCCACCTTGGTCTTGGCTTGACTTCAATATCCTTCAAGTCTCTCGAATGAATGGTGTCCTCCTCTGAAACAAAAAGAATTTTTTTCTCCCAAATTGTCCTGGATTTTGCCAGTTGGGTAACCATCAACTCAGCTTTAGTTTTAGAAGACAACACACTAAAATGTAGTTTTAGCTCTGATGTGAAGGGAGTAGGTCTCTTGTGTGGGTGACCTCAAGTTTAATCCTCTAAATAAACTTTTGTAGTAAAGAAGACATGTGCTGAGTCGGACTTCGTGTGCAACAATGGCCAGTGTATTCCCAATCGGTGGCAGTGCGACGGGGATCCTGACTGTGAAGATGGTTCAGATGAAAGCCCAGAGCAGTGCCGTGAGTGTGACTTGCTTTGGACTTCAACTTTTCCAAGTCGTCGTTGTGTGTCTCATTTTTCTAAGCACTGTTGTATTTACTACCTGGTGTTGGTTTTCCTTTGCTTGCCTTAAGGTTTAGGCCAATTGACTCCAAGGTCAGTCGAGTTATTAACAGTTGATTAGTCTCCTTTAAAGAATGTTCTCCCTGGTCTAACAAGACTGACATTCTCTTGGGTAGCTTCAATATTGGATATTTAAGACTGAAGCCAGCAGATTTGATTAAGAACTCCTTGACTAGGTGCATAGATTTCAAATGTTGGGTAATAATGACTCTGAGCAGATGGTACTCTGGTCCTGGAAGCTAAGTCAAATTGTGAAGGTTCCCTATGGGATAAATATAAGCTTTTAGAAGCGAAGCTTCTCATTTTATGAGAAAGCTATTACTGAATAGGTAAAGTGTCTAATAATAGGGTGATTTGGTGATTTTAACAAGCATGCAACCTACAGTTACTAAAACAATAGGTAATCATATGAATGTTTCTGTCCTTGGGTGAATCTACAGTCAGAAGTCTATGAGGCCATTAAGCATGATGGTTTGGGATCATGTAAGTTGAGGTCATTTGCATGTCAACCTAAAGAAAATCTTAGAGTTCTTTTTGAGGCAATCTCTAGAGGATTGTTGAAATGCTTAAAGAGAAGGGGTACCATGAAAAAAGTTTTGATCCAGAATGTAATTATAAATGACAATAAAGCAGGAAAGAAGGCTGTTACTTTCAATTTTCTAGGTAAGAAGTCAGGGTGTAGTTGTAATATTAATCAAGTCAGGTGAGTTAAAGACCTGTGAATTCAAGAGAGAGTCTATAAAAGATGCAGCCTCAGGTTTTAGTGGAGAATGATCTGGTGAAGTTGAGAATTAGGGCATGTCCCTGCTGTGCAAGATGTAAATATTAGGAGATGATGAGGGAGGCTTACAAAGGAATTCAGGCGGTGGAAGATTTCCTAAGTGTTAGATCAGCTGCCCTTTAAAGAATTTGGGATTAGGTGATAATGTCTGCATATGGCCACTTGATATCCAACAGATAAATAATGGTCCAGGAGCAGGCCAGCCAGCAAACTTTACTGTGCCAAGTAAAACAAAAGCCAGAACTGAGCACGCCATGGAACCTTGAAGGGGTGACATGGTCAAGGCTCTTGGGTGCACTGCCAGGTGGCGTAGACTGGCAAGGCTTCTAACGAGTGGAGCTGCTGAGGGATCTCCCCAGGCCTGGAGTAGCGAGGCAGATCTCATCAGGGTCCAGGCCACTGAGCTACAGGTGTTACCTCCTCCAGGCAGCACAGGGAGTCACCAGTTTTGAGGCTCTTTTGAGACTGTATATCATCAACAGATATGAGAACATGCCGCATAAATGAAATCAGCTGTGGCGCCCGTTCTACTCAGTGCATCCCAGTGTCCTGGAGATGTGATGGTGAAAGTGATTGTGACAGTGGAGAAGATGAAGAAAACTGTGGTAAGAAGATCAGTGTTGAATGGCATTTCCCAAAGACCCTTTCCCCCCTAGAAAGGCGGGCAGGGGAAGCCGACTTCAGCATGAAGACACAGTTGCCTTGACTCACTTTTCAGTACCTTCACTATCTGCTCAATGACCTGTCCTCATAACAGCTCAAAAACTCTGAAAGCTGCTCACATAGTGACTGACCATTGCTTGGTGTTTCTTTTAGGCAAATAAAAAGAAGAAGGTAAGTCCATCAAGGCATCTACATGTAGAAGTAGCTCAGTGAAGCAGCACTCGTGTAGGCTTTCGTCTGTTAGGACAGTAATTTGTGGGCCTTCCTCAGGTTGGCTCAATAAAACTAGAAGGTATTCATAATCCAAACTAGACTGGCACATTGCAATAAATTACTTGAGTATCAAACAAGCTTTTCTTATCCCCCAATGTTGTAAAATTTCCAAAAGTTCAATTGGCACAGAAGCAGGAATTAACATCTTGCTAGGAGCTATGCCCAAGAAAAGCCTACCCAACCTTTGTCTCCTGTCACAGAAAGCTAACTCTGTTTCCTATTCTTTCATGTTTCTCTTCCTGGAAAATCTGTAATAAAGTGTTACATGTCAAAGGTGAGGCCCTGGGAAAATCTCTAGGTTGAACAAACATTGCTTTCAATGCTCTTTCAAGCTACCGCCCTTTTTATAGGGCCTCTAAAATCTACAGCTCCCAAGTGTGACGAGCGTGGGCCTCCTGACACAGTAGGATACGAGGGAGCTCAGGAACTTTACAGGTGAAACACCAGTCTTGGACACAGAAGTCACCTCCTTTGAGGTCAATACCACTGCACCTAGTCTAATGAGTTTTAGTGTTCAGTCCTAGAGTTGAGCTTTACGGATTGGCAAGCCCTGGAGCTGCCAAGTGTTTCCCATGTAAATCTAGTCTTTGCTTCCCAAGAGAGTCCTGGTCTCTATCCTAATTGCCACCATACTGTGACCTTAATATGTTTGGCAGGACTTAAAAGTACAAACTGGCTAGTATGAATAGCTCATCGTTCTTATTAGCATACCTGGTTGCTGGATTGTGATGTTAGCCCTAGGAGTGACTTTTGAAAAATGCTAAGTGTTTAAGTGTTTATTTCTGATCTTCGTTTAAAGGACCAAAAGGGAAGAGCCATGTATGGTGGCATGTGGCTTGCTTCTTTTTGTTGATAGTGTCCTAATGCTTGTTTTATGAGGGATCTTCAAAAGTTCATGGACAGTATATATTATGAAAGGCTTATGCATGAATTTCAAACAGTTCACACCATGGTAAACATTTCTTACTTCCATTTCCATGTACTTGTTGAAGTACCTTCATATTATCTCACCTGTATACCGAATGCATGATATTCTCAGCTAGTGAGACAATCTGACCTAACCAGCAGTATGCTGATAATAGGGATAACACAGTCTCTGCCTTCCAAAATGAATTCTCTTGTTATTATTTGTTATGGATCACTGTCCCTTTATGAGTTAATTGTGGTTCTCATCGAGTCTTCAGCTATTTTCTTGGTTCAGTATTTCCGGTTTTAACTTATTTACAATGTGCCTGCATTTTTTTTTTAACACAGTGAGGCTGTTTGCTAACATTCCAAGAACTTGTTCTTCATATCACTCCACTTTAGCTTTTAAGTTAAACCAGGAAGATAAGAGTAATGATCAAAAATCGGTAGATTGGATTTGGGGCTAAGAGTCTTGCAGGGACCAGTCTTGATGTGTTTTCCATGGGACCTCCTCTCTCTTGCTAGGCAACGTAACATGTAGCTCTGACGAGTTCACTTGCTCCAGTGGCCGCTGCATCTCCAGGAACTTTGTGTGCAATGGGCAGGACGACTGCAGCGATGGCAGCGATGAGCTTGACTGTGCCCCGCCCACCTGCGGTGCCCATGAGTTCCAGTGCAGCACCTCCTCGTGCATCCCCATCAGCTGGGTGTGCGACGACGATGCGGACTGCTCTGACCAGTCCGATGAATCCCTGGAGCAGTGTGGCCGCCAGCCTGTGATCCACACCAAGTGCCCTGCCAGCGAGATCCAGTGTGGCTCCGGCGAATGCATCCACAAGAAGTGGAGATGCGACGGCGACCCTGACTGCAAGGATGGTAGCGATGAGGTCAACTGTCGTAAGTAGCTTTGTCGTCAGCATGGCTCGTTCGGTTGTCTTCCACCTGTCAACCGGAGATGGCGTGGCTGGCTTCATCCCAAGGTGTTCCCTCCCATTGTAGCTTCTCGAACCTGCCGACCTGACCAATTCGAATGCGAGGATGGTAGCTGCATCCATGGCAGCAGGCAGTGTAACGGTATCCGTGACTGTGTCGATGGTTCGGATGAAGTCAACTGCAAGAATGGTGAGTCTCTTCTCGTCGTTTAGGAAAGGGGCAGCTGCTCCGATCAGGTCCACTGAGACAGTTTGCTTCTGTGTTTCTCTTTGTAGTCAACCAGTGCCTGGGCCCTGGCAAGTTCAAGTGCAGAAGTGGGGAATGCATAGATATCAACAAAGTGTGTAACCAGGAGCAGGACTGCAGGGACTGGAGTGATGAGCCCCTGAAAGAATGCCGTAAGTGAAGGGCTGCCCAGGCCGTGCAGCTGGGCCCTTGGATGTGATCCAGCGCACCCCATGTTGGGAGCCTGTGGGATGCCTGGTCAAATGTTCAGTGAATCAACCTGCAATCATTAGGTTTAAGAATAAGATTTTATGGCTTAGCAACCCAGGGAGTTGCAAACTAGTTCATTACTGACCTTCCTTAAAGTTAACTAGTCAACCTCAGAGAAACCTGAACAAACACTGCTTTACAAACTGCTCATTTGCCAAAAAGATTGGGTGCATGCCTTCCCCAGTGCTGAGATGTGCATCTGTAGAACAAATGGTTAAGTCTTAGAAAACGTGGGGATTTGATCAGGCCAGCTAGGTAAGTTATCACAAATAATATGGATTTGAAATCTGAGTAAGACAGATATTGACTGGGAATACCTTGGCACATGACTTCACTGCATTTTTGTTCCAGATGTAAACGAGTGCTTGGTCAATAATGGCGGATGTTCCCATATCTGCAAGGACGCGGTTATAGGCTACGAATGTGACTGTGCGGCTGGGTTTGAACTCATAGATAGGAAAACCTGCGGAGGTGAGTGCAAGAAGAGAAGCTGACCCCAGCAGGGTGTTGGGAAAGGGCAGTCTGTATCTAGTAAGGTATAGGAACAGCAAGACTAATTGTAATTTCCCTCCTAGATATTGACGAATGCCAAAATCCGGGAATCTGCAGTCAAATTTGTATCAACTTAAAAGGCGGTTACAAGTGTGAATGTAGTCGTGGCTATCAAATGGATCTTGCCACTGGCGTGTGCAAGGCAGTAGGTAAATGGACTTGGGCTGGTGTTGCACTGGTACCTTTATGAGTAAGTGCTTATAAAAGGTACAGCCAGTGACTACAATAATCAAACAGTATTTGAGAGCAGGGCTGCTAGCCTCCTGGTGCAGTAGTACAGGTTATAAAGCAGACTGTGCCCCAAACACCTGCCTGCCTTGGTCCTTCCTTTTGCATATGAATACTTGGGAGAGTTTCAGACTTTCTGCTTCCGAAACATGAGTGCAATTTACATAACTTGCTCATCAGCCACCTTGCTGTGGAATGCGGTAACCTGGGGACAGCCCTCCTGAAGATTGGGAAGCCCTTGCAAGTCTCAGGGCAGGAACTCCAGGATGGGTAGCGCTGTGTGTTCAGCACTGCCTTCATTTCTGAAGTGCTCCTCTGCTGAGAGGAGGTGACTTAGAAGGACCTTCCCTTCTTGCAGCCAAACTCAGTAAACCTGACTCCTGTCTTGCAGGCAAAGAGCCAAGTCTGATCTTCACTAATAGAAGAGACATCCGCAAGATCGGCTTAGAGAGAAAAGAATACATCCAGCTGGTTGAGCAGCTTCGAAACACTGTGGCTCTTGATGCTGATATCGCTGCTCAGAAACTGTTCTGGGCGGACGTCAGCCAGAAGGCCATCTTCAGGTAACTTCACTTCTGTTCTTGCTGTCTTGGCGTAAGTCCTGGGCACTTGCCCTGTGGGAAGGTTTGGAGCAGTTTCTCTTGGCTGTGGCTCCAAGCTAGCAACTGAGTACCCGGGAATATGATATCTAATGCAGATTCTTCCATTTTAAATTTCTCTCAGTTCCTAACCACTGTTGACGAAGTAAAATCTGGCCACAGCCATCACGCCCTTACAAATTGTCATTCCTCATGTTTTCTCCCATTTCTCTGGAGTTAGTTGAGAACTTTCCACTGTTACTACAAATAGAAATGGGATTGAATGCTTTTTATAATAGGAACTATTGAGACTCAGATGTGTTGTTACTGAAACAAATGGTATCACTTAGAATTTTGTTGTGCCTGAGTATAGAATATTTATCAGCGACTAGATACCCTGTGATATTACTGGCTTAGCATCAGTAAGCAGCATGGTTAAAGAATATGTGTGATGAGTTATGGTATTCTAATAGTCCTTTCTACACAAAGTCATTGACCATTTTGCAAGCAAAATGTCCGTTCTCTTGGCTCTAATGGTGACAAACTCTTAAATTTTTTGTGACCTATTCTGTTTCAGTGCCTCAATTGATGACAAGGTTGGTAGACATGTAAAAATGATCGACAATGTCTATAATCCTGCAGCCATTGCTGTTGATTGGGTGTACAAGACCATCTACTGGACTGATGCGGCTTCTAGGACTATTTCAGTAGCCACCCTAGACGGAGCCAAGAGGAAGTTCCTGTTTAACTCTGACTTGCGAGAGCCTGCCTCCATAGCCGTGGACCCACTGTCTGGGTTTGTATTTCTTGTTTCCTGTTGGATGTCATCTGAGTAGGTCAGGGGCTTGCTTCATACATGAATTATTCCTAAAACCTCAAGACTTTTCAGTACCTGCCCCACAGAGGCAGTAGTGCCACAGTTGAGTGACCCTGCGACAGCCTCATCTACGTGACAGGTCCTGCTTGTCTGACTCCCTTATGTCTGACTGCTGGTTGACATTTATGAAACAACATTTCTGGTTCGATGTGCACCAAAAGCTATATCTGGACCCTTATGCCCACCCAGCTTCCATGCAAGTGATATTTTTGTCTGAACACCTGGCTGGGTTAACTTTGTACAGTCGAACCTGAATAGCAGCATAAAGAGTAGGGATTTTGAAAACTATTCAACAATTTCACTTAAAAGTACGCATTTTCTCAAAGTCCCATTAACACCAACAGAGCTTTCTAGAAACATTTCACTGAAGGGTGTCCCTAAATTGCTACTAAGTAACATGGAGAGGGAGGCGAGGGAGTTGATCAGGGCTGCAGTCATCCCAGTTGGCCCCCACAAAGCCTCTGTAGAGTACAGGCAGGTAGCCCTTACTATAAACCTTAGCGCATAGTCATCTCTCAGGCCTTGTAAAGAATTAGCCTTTAAAAAAGGAAACAACATAATGCCTGATGACTGTGGGCTGCAATTTTTATGTCAGATTGATACTGACAAATACAGTTACTAGTGAGCTTGTAGATTCTTAGTGTTAAATTTTATTTACCCAGAACATAACTTAGATCCTTGAGTGTTACATATTTGTCTCTACAGACATTCAGTCCCTAGAACTTTCTGCTCATTCTTTAGGTTTTTCTTGCAAGCTACAACCTTATTCCTTCTAAACCACTAAGGCTTATTATTTCTGATCAAATTCTTTCTAGATTTGTTTACTGGTCAGACTGGGGTGAACCAGCTAAAATAGAAAAAGCAGGAATGAATGGATTTGATAGACGCCCACTGGTGACAGCGGACATCCAATGGCCCAATGGAATTACACTGGGTACGTAAGTGCTTCCTTCTCTGTCGCCACTTCCACTATCTTCATGCATCTCCAGGGTTAGTTCTGGACTACCACAGATGATCCTTCTGGTTCCTTCCATGAGGGTAATTCTAAAAGTTCATGGAAAAAACTATGAAAAGGTAAGTATTTTGGTGCAAAGAAAATTGAAATCCTTGCATGGTTTCTTTCATACTATGCATTTTTCATGAACTTTTGGATATACCGCTGTATAATGGCAACTGTGAGTGAGAGCAAGTGAATAACACAAGTAGAACAGTACAGTTAACAAGTTACATGCTCCATCATTACTAGCCTGTTGCCCATAGGGGCTTTATATATTCAAATTCAGTCTTAGGAAACTCATACTAAATACCTCAGGCACCTCTAAAACTTTTCTTCTAGTTTATTTGGGGAGAACAACAAAATAACCCACCTCTTCTATTTCGTGTCAGCTCACATGTCTGAAATTAGTTACTCTGCGAATTTTAGTTACCATCAGTTCCCACCTAATTGAATGTAAGTTCAGACTGCTTCCTAGGGTTCGTGGGAACCCTCCCCATCCTACCCTGGCTCATTGGGAACTTTTGCTGGAGAAGGAACCATGAACATGAAAATAGAATATTCTATTGCCTTAGCTATTTTAAATGGAAGCCAGAGCTATAACGGCTTATCATACAGTGTCAATTCTTCTCCTACCTAGACCTCATCAAAAGCCGCCTCTACTGGCTGGATTCCAAGTTGCACATGCTATCGAGTGTGGATTTAAATGGCCAAGACCGCAGGATAGTACTCAAGTCTCTGGAGTTCCTAGCTCATCCTCTGGCACTAACAATTTTCGAGGTAAGATGTGTGTCTCACATCTAACTGTATACCTTTGACTTTGCCAACGTGTTACACATTTGAGGAGAAAGAATGGATGTTGGGGAAGAAGGGTAGGGAAAGGGAAAATGACTTAAAAAACTGTTTACAGGTAAAACCTGGGAGAAACTAGATATACGAATTGCTTGAAGCACTTCAAGAAGCCCAGACTTGCTCTTCTTACAGCTTTCCATCTACTGTCCAAGATCAATACCCAAAAACACAGTCCTCTACTGGCCAGTGAATAGCAGTCATCTTAGATAATGACTTCATCTTAAGTGTGCGTGCTAATTGGGGGGGTTCTGTTTTAGGATCGTGTCTACTGGATAGATGGGGAAAACGAAGCAGTCTATGGTGCCAATAAGTTCACTGGATCAGAACTGGCCACTCTAGTCAACAACCTTAATGATGCCCAAGACATCATCGTGTATCATGAACTTGTGCAGCCATCAGGTAACGTGCAGGAGCCCTGTCCTGGATGACCACCGTAAGGGCACAGCATGACTCGGAAGCAGCAACTCAACTTCAACAGGGACTTGTGCCTCCTGTACCCCTCCTCAGAATGCCACACCTGGGCTCTGGCACCTTTCTGATGTCTTAACCCAAAGGGCTTCACAACTTTAGATGTGATCTCCCTCCCAGCCCTGAGTATCACAGCTTGTATTGGGTTTGCAGGTGGCCCGGTGCTCCCTCTGTCTACTCACGTCGTCTTCCCTCTATAGAACTTCCCTCCAGTTCTCTTCTTGAGAGGACGCAAGTCATTTTAGATTAGGGCACATCCTAAGGGGCTTATTTCAACTTGATCTCTGTAACTACCCTGCCTCCAAATAAGGTGACATTCTTAGTTCTTCGTAATAGCACTTCAACATGTGAACACTAGGGTGGAACACCATTTACCCCTAATGTTTACATCTCCTTGTGACACAGCTTATATAGGATTGTGCAGATTCTTAGGAACATCTTGTCATATTGTGCCATGCTCAAGTTGCCTGACTGGTCTAAGCAGTCTTCTTAGACTTCTCTGTAACTGAGTCTGCTTCTGCTTTATAGGAGCAAGGCGAGACAAAGCCAAGAGAACTAAGTTTCTCTCTTTTGAACCTTCTCTGTAAGCCTTGAACAATAATGACACTCCCCTGCATGCATTTGCTGTAGTCAGAAGTTGTAGTCTGCCTTGAAGCACTGTCTTTGAACCTGATGCCCTTAGCACATGCTACCTGCTCTTCAGTAGTCATGATCTGAATTGAAGTTATGACAGAATACACAGGCCTGAATTCCTTAGGACATAAGGAAAGATTCAAGTTTGCAACACCTAGAGCAAGACAGGGCTGTTGGATACCTATTCTTAAGGACTTTTTTTTGACTAGGTAAAAACTGGTGTGAAGAAGACATGGAGAATGGAGGGTGTGAATACCTATGCCTGCCAGCTCCACAGATTAATGAACACTCTCCAAAGTATACCTGTTCCTGTCCCAATGGGTACCACCTAGAGGAAAATGGCCGAGAATGCCAAAGTAAGGACTTTTGTGTTTTAATCGCAAGCAAGATATACAGCAGGCAATGTGATAAGATGCTAGCTATGAAATTTAAGAATTCTGTTTTAACTAACACTTCAAATAGATTTGAGAATGTATCTGCTCCTGTTGCATGTCATCTATTCATGTCAAATACTTCAGAACTCACTTTTATCCCACTTCAACATTAGATAAGTTTATAGATGACCAAAGTGTCAATATTCGTCATATGTATTGGTACCAATTTAGTCCTGAAAAAGCAGTGAACTAGCCAACTTACAGATAATTAAACAGTGTTAAGATTTTCCTGCAAAGAGGAACAGAGTGAAATTCAGCTTCAGGAAGAACATAGAGACAGCAGACTTCATGGCCTCAGTTTGAGTTTTCTGTTCTTAGCTTTTGATTCAATGGCAAATTAAATTTGCTTGTTCTGATCAAGGAGCCCACATGGTCAGGTTTTCTTTCGCGTCATTCTGGGTCCATGGCAGGGACTAGTTCACTTGACAGAGACAGTAGTTGCAAGACAGTCTGGTGTGCCTGGTTACCAGGGCATCCTGAGAACATTTCTAATAACTCCCAGGAGCCTCGATATTGAGGGGGATCATTAAGTGTGGCTGTGTACCTTTTTGAACTGTCAAATTCCAAATGCTGACTGTTCTGCCCCAAGTTTAATGTATCTCTGTTTTGGCATGAGTCTGCCCTATCTCTCAGTTTTGATACACCCACCATGGAACTTAGTTCAGCAGTGGTTTGTGTATTTCCCCTGGTTTGAAAATAACCTTTTGCATGGCTTGTCTGAACTGAACAGTTAGCCACTCTGGAACCTTGGCATTAACCAGGTTCTTGGTTTTTATAATTCAGGTACTGCAACTACTGTGACTTACAGTGAGACAAAAGATACCAACACTACAGAAATTTCACCAACTAGTGGACTAGTTCCTGGAGGTATTGGGTTCAGTACTGCAAACTGTTAATCTCAACTAACAGCCACACTCTTTGTATTTATAGCTTAAAAATTAATGCGGCCTTAACTCTTAGTTCTGCCCCTGACTGATAACCTATATTTAAACTCCAAAGACTCAGAACCTGCCTATCTGAGCCTGACCTGACTTATTAAGGTTTGTGCTAGATGATTGTTAGCAAATGGCCATTCCGGTATGTGACTGAAGTGCTTCCATGCTAGAGTTTGTCCTGGTATACAATTTTAGTAGATGCTGAACATTGATACTGGGTACAAGGTGTGAGGCTCTCTAAGGATGGGTAAATTACTAAGTCTGAATTTAGGTTATTGTAAACCGATTCCTTATATTCCCCTGTAGAGATCAATGTGACCACGGCAGTCTCAGAAGTCAGTGTTCCCCCAAAAGGGACTTCCGCTGCCTGGGCCATCCTTCCTCTCTGTGAGTAGATCCCCTCTACATCCCTGTCTGATCAGCTGCTTTGATACTAGATGGATATTTCTGATTCCACACAATGCCCTACACTGGAATAGCTCTTGTGACACTCAGCTACACTCACCCCCTCCCCAACTTGGTACACTCATTCAAGGGCCCATGTCTTCCTCTTCAGTGCTGGCCTTAGCTCAGTATCTGGCAGGAAGAAATGTTCACATGAATGATGCCTCCTGCTTTCTACTTGAGTGCTGTTAGCCTGGCTTATCCCCTTTCATAGTAAGTCGGTTTAACTAGAGTACTGTTCCCTTTCTCTTTAAGATATATATAATGCTGTGGTGGGTGTCTGGTGCACTGGGGATGCCGGCATCCCATGTCAAAGTGCCTGGTGCAAGTCTTGGCTCCTCTGCTTCTGATCTGTCTCCCTGCGAGACCTCCCTGTGTACCCTAGAAGGCAGTGAATGGAGGCTCAAATATTAGGTCTCTACCACCAATTTCCAACCCAGGGCGAAGGACCTCTAAGGCTGTTATCAGACCTGTGAATTTGCAGGCGCTCAGCTACACACCAAACCTGAATAATTCTCCAGAAGCTTCTGCCATTTTAATTCAGGCAGCACCACTTAGTTCAACCTCCTGACCTACTGGTATCCCAACTTCAATTTCCCATTATCCTAACCTCATAAAACATGGAACCTTATTAATGCCAGTTATCGTGGATTGCTGCACATTGCCCTGTTTTGCATGTTCTCAAACTAGACCCTACTCAGTCTCCTCTGACCTCTCTCAGTGCTCTTAGCGATGGCAGCAGTGGGTGGCTACTTGATGTGGCGGAACTGGCAACACAAGAACATGAAAAGCATGAACTTTGACAATCCTGTGTACTTGAAGACCACGGAAGAGGACCTCTCCATTGACATCGGCAGACACAGTGCTTCTGTTGGACACACGTACCCAGCAGTAAGTCCACTTTCTGTCTTTGCATGCCTTGGCTTGTAGTGAGAGCTGTGGGAGGGGGAACCACTAACCCGAGCCGTGGCTAACGGGGCTGGGAAGAGCCCTTGGGATCTCAGCGTTACCACACACTTCATCTGCCACCTAAATTGTGGACAGTCTAGCCCACACAGGTCAGCGCACTGATAAGCATCCAGCCCACACAGAATGACAGACAGGCCATGGCAGGGCTGGTGGTGTGGTGCGGTGGGTCGAGCTGCCGCCTGTGACACTGGCATCACGTATCAGGAGTCCCCATTTGAGTCCCAGCTGCTCTGTTTCCGATCCAGCTCCCTGTGAACGTGCCTGGAAGAGTGGTGGAAGGTGGCCTAAGTGCTTGGATGCCTTCCACTCATATGAAAGACCAGGATGGAGTTCCTGGCACCTAGCTTTGGCCTGGCCCAACCCCAGCTGCTGTGGCCATTTGGGAAATGAACCAGCAGATGGAAGATTTCTCTGTCTCTCTCTGTCCCTTTCACTTTGCCTTTCACATAAATAAAACTTAAAAAAAAAAAAAAAGGTCAAGGTCCTCACTATTGAACTATTTGAACTATTTGTGGTTACTGAGATGACATGTAAATAGCAGCATGAACCAAGAGGCTCCCTTTTGAACTGGGAAATCCGTTGCCTACTCTTGTCTAATTTAATTTTAATTAAATTAGCATATCACATATAGGGGAGCTGTATTAAAGGCAGTGTACTAATATTCACTTAGCCAAAATTACTAAAGGCTTTACTCAGGAAGCATCCCATCCCGCCGAGAAGAGCTCTGTGTCAGCCACAGTTAATCACTCCTTCCGATGAAAGGCAAATGAGGATTTGGCCATCACTAGCAAACAGGCCAGACAAAACGAGTGCTAAGCCCTCATCTCTGAAACCCTCTGAAACCTGGGACAGTGGTTAGTTCATGGCAGACGCGTGTTTTCACATTTTTCTCCAAGACCTACGATCCATAAGTAGAGCAGTCAGAATCAGGCATGCTCTTTTCTCTCTCTACTAAATAGGTATGAGCTGACTACCTCTTATCCAAGGTGTTCCAAATTTTGACTGGTTTTTTTTTTTTGGATTTGGGAATATTTGTATATATGTATACATACATTCATACAGACGTATATAGAGAGAAATACAAAAAATTAGATTTCTTAGGGATAGGACCCAATTCTAAGATGAAATTCACTATGTTTTACATACATATAATATATTTTATATATATTATATATATATATATGTCTTATATGCGCAGCCTGAAGATCATCTCATGTGATATTTTTAATGCACCTGTGTTTGGACTGTGCGCCATCACATGAAGTCAGATGTGGAATTTTCTACTTGTGGTATCATGTCAATGTCTCAAATGTTTCATATTTTGTAGCCTTTTGGATTTCAGATTTTTGGGCTGCAGTTGTTCAGCCTCTGACTGAATTCAAGTTAAATGCCTGAACGATGCAATTAATACTATTTTGTTTCTGACACACCTTCTAATTATACTGTGGATCTTTGAATGACCAACTTGAAAGCAAAGTCCCTTGCAGAGACCAGGGCTGCCACTAGTGAGTGGTCACTAGGCTCATTCCGTACTTTCTCTTTTCTGCAGATATCAGTTGTAAGCACAGATGATGATCTAGCTTGACTTCTGTTCGTGACCTCTGAGGTCTAACCCAGTAACAACCCCCTCCGGAACGGTAACCGGGCCAGCAGCTGAAGTCTCTTCCTGCCATCTGGAAGAATGTCAAGATATCTTTGCGTGGATCAAGTTTGTGTACTTGACCGTTTTTATATTACTTTTGTAAATATTCTTGCCCACATGCTACTTCAGCTTTGGATATGGTTACCAAGTATCTATAATCTATGAATTTCTAGACAGTATTGCCGCCTCTGGCCAAATATGCACTTTCCCCAGAAAGCCATATTCCAGCAATGAAACTTGTGCTATAGTGTACACCACTGTACATACAGTGTATAGGCCACCTGTAAATACTCCAGAGAACAATCACTATTCTTAAGCACTTTGAAAATATTTCTATGTAAATTATTGTAAACTTTTTCAATGGTTGGGACAATGGCAATAGGATAAAACGGGTTACTAAGATGAAATTGCCAAAAAAAATTTGTAAACTAATTTTGTACGTATAAATGAACTCTTTGACCTCAAAGGAGGTTTACAAAGACTGAGTGTTCAAACTACTGTATATTTCTTCTTTTCAAGTGCTCAAAGATTAAACCAAGCAGCGTGACCATGGTTTGTGCCTATTCCTCTAGGGTGAAGTCCTCGAACGGCCTGAATAGTATGGAATGTTCTCTCTCAGTGTATGAGCTGTCACTCCTGACATTGTGTAAACCTGTCATTGGGCTAGTTTCTCTTACAACCAAGTACTAACAAAAGAACGAGGTACCAGTTGACGTTTGGTTGTTATAAAAAAGCTCCAGGGTCTTATTTCGCAAAAGTTTAGTTTAGTCTGTATCTAGAATTCCTCTTGGTGGGAGAGGATTCCTTTCCTTGTTAACATGTTTCCTAATGTGGAAATATATGCTATGATTTCTATGAATTCTACTTCTTCGTGCTTAAGTCTGTGTGTTCCATGTTCTGTTATTACATGCAGGTCAAGGACAAGTGCCTTCTAAGGCATGGGAAAAGGGTTTGTTCTTCGGAATATCTAGACTAGCTTACCAGGAAGGTGGCTAGGGAGGATAGCAGGTGGCAGCCTTCTGGCGCCATCTGAGGCAGTGGTTCTCAATGTACTCCAAGGCACTGCAGCATCTGTGTCACCTGAGAGCTTGCTAGAAAACCTAAGTGTGCAGGCCCCTACCCAGACCCGAAGCAGAAACCCTGGGGGTGGCACCCAGGAATCTGTATTTTCAGGCCACACTGAGATTTCTAACTAAGGTTTGAAAAACACCGTATGAGTTCCTCTACTTGGGGGCTGAGATAAATGATGGATTCCTGCTGTGGACACTTTCTGGAACTTGGAATGTGAAGAACAGAAAAGGAGTTGGAATAGAAGAAAAAGTGGTGTGGGTAGTTGAGCAAGTTTTCTATATGTCTGGGCATCCCTTCCTTTCATAAAGCCTTAGGATCCCTGGAAGCAAGGGAGGTGGGATGCACCACGGAAGGTTGGTGATTCTCCTGGGACTAATGCAGTAGCCAGGTAATAAAAAGATGTTTTGAGTAGTTAAGTGGATTGGTAGATGCTCAGAATTCACTTGCATATGGAATGTCAGGCAGTTGAAAGTTTGCTCCTGACCAAGAGAAGGAGCCCAGTAACCCTAAATGAAGGGCAAGTTGTTTTTGTCATCTTGTCTGATGGATGCCCCTGGTGATTGAGGACAAAGGGTCAAAGAGAAAGGATAAGCTTGGGCCTTGTTTGTTTTATCCACAGAAGGTATGGAGGTCGAGCGTAGAGAAGGAAGAGGCTGTAATCATCAAGGTAGGACTGCCTGCTTTCACCTGTCTCTTGTGCTACAAATAGTCACACTGAACAGTAAACCCACTCAGTGCGGTCTGCCCACACACAGAGACTCAAGGGTGCACTTGGTAAGTGACATAGCATTCACCAGATCTGAACTCTGTAGGCCGTTTGTTGCCCTGCTGTGGTACAAAAATCATTGTTGGCCTTTTTAAATTGGAATAATACGAGATGCCCTGTTAGGTTAGATACCAGCACTTGCCGCCACGATAAGGATCATATGGTGTCCATCAACCATCTGGCCCACAGTCACATGTCTACCAGTAAAGCAATATTTGCCATCATTGTATTCTGGGTTCCAGTCCCTAGTGTGTTCTTACAGATTCTGGGTACTAATTTCCAATCCCCAAAGAGTCTACAGCATCTCCTTTTGGAATCTTGTTTTCCCCAGTAAGAAGCCAAGGTAGAATGCATTGCACCTGCCTCAAGAGCTACAAACTCACTCGGAGAAACAAACGAACCCGATGTGTCCACTGAGATAAGAGTATTTATCCAGCCAGAGTGCTGTCCGCTTGGCTCCGCAATATGGTTCCCGAGGGACCACCGCCTGGGCTTTATTACCCAAACAAGCACGTAAAGAATGCTGGGTGAAATGTGCTGGAGCGAGTCTGCCGTGTCCCGAGAGCTTAATGTCGCGGGAGAGAGTTAAGAGGTAGAGTACAGAGCTCAGCAAGGACTAAAGCGGATATTTAGAGCTGAACGAGCCTGTTACACAAAGTGACTGGAAGTGGGCTCTCCAGAAGCATTAGGGATTGCTGCAGAGGATTGATGAGAGAGGAATAAACAAATTGGTAAGCTGGGAAAGAAACCCAGCCACATTCCTGTGTTGAACGTTTGTAGGTAGGTTCTGCAAGCTATCTGCTTGGCAAAAAATGAGTCCCAGGTATTCAACTGGCTCCCTAAAAGTGTTCTTAGAACTGCTTGAAAGGTTAGTGTCAATGTTAAGTCTTAGAGTATTGATGAACACGAAACCAAGAAGCGGGAGCCTTTAACTTCAGGACTTGCTTCTGCTGCTTTTCTGATGGCATTAGCTGTCAGAGCCCTCGTGAGAGACGAGAAGGCAGGCTTTCACCCTGAAAGCACAGGGCTGGCCCAGCACTGCCGCCTGGGTTCCCGGCACTGGGGAAACGGGAGACCTATCTCAAGCCTGCCTGTGAGCTATCCTCACTGCAAGCCACCAGAGTCTGGTGGGGTTTCCTCTTGCAAAAGGGGTCTAACTGAAGTTTTTCTCCCAGGACTATTACCCACGAAGATTTTATTCAGTGAGACCCTTCGGAGCCCAAACAAAAGCTATACCCTTTCCTTTTCACGGTGGTGAAGCTGCAGAGAGCACAGATGCTTGTGCTGACTCAGGTCCAAGGGCAGAGAGGGCAAGCTGCCATTTTTGACAATGACCTTGAGCCCTTCAGCTTCATCACCAAGTGTTTCCCACTGAGTCTTTGGGAAAAAGGAGAATTTTTTTTTCTCATGCTGCTCTCTCTGCTTCTGTCACCTCATAGACCTGGACTGTAGGGGTTCATGAATACAGAAAAATAGAAAAGCTTTTGGGGTAGTTGTTTCCACATGTAGTGCAAGGAGGGTGACAATGAAATAAGGAACGATTTTTAGCTTTCTCTCCAAGTCAGCCTGGAAGTTTGCAGGTCAGATAACTTCATGGGAAGGATCGTCACTCGCCTTTGCATACACCTCATTCACGGCTACCTTCACACATGAAGGGCCGACTACGAGTTAGCAGAAAGGCCCAGATGAGAGACTCAGGGGTCCTTAGACAAGCTACTGAGACCCGCATTAAAGTAGTGGCCCATCTCTCCATGGTGTAGCATTTTGGGGCCTGGCTCACCTAAGGAACAGGGGAACCATGCCTGACAATTCTACCTATGGACACTGAGGCTGGAGCGAGACAGGCTTAGGGCAGGGTGTTTGGGGTTCTGTGGCTTCCCTGGTGGAACATGCAAAATGGTTTGCTTCTTTGGCATGCTTCAGGGCAAAGTCAGGTGGCTGGCGGGGTAGATCTGTCGAGCAGTAGTAGGCAGCGTAGTTACCAGCGTGGGCAGGTGACTGAGCCCTTTTGTACAATAGTACAATAGTAATGACATGGGCTCTGTCTCCCTGTGATGAGGCCACGGTGAGGGAGAGGCACACAGAGCCGAGCATGTGCGAGGCCTGCGTCTGGCTTCAATGTCACTGTCCCACAAGGCCTCTGCTTCTCCTGTGGGGCAGCCCAGGATCTGGTAGGTGACATCCCCGTGAGAGTTACAGGAACTCGCCTCCCTGTTGAGTGTAAAGTGCCTTCAGTCCTCTCTCCCTGAGCTGCAGTTTCTGGAGTGCCATCAGATTGTGCAGCAAGACGGCTTAAGCATGCTATGGGTGAAGCCTTAGAAATACAGCCGGTATGGTAGGGATGCGCCTCAGCTTTTGCCATCTCTCGGTGTCATCTTGAGACAGATATTTGGAGGCCTGTAAAGTCTCTGGAGGATTCCAAAGCACTTCAAGTCTCCCTTATCTTCTTACCATGTGCTCAATGGCATGCCCGATAAATTCTCTCATGTCCTGTAGTGGATCTTAACAAGAACCCTAACAGGTAAGTATCATCTCCATTTTACAGATGTGAAAACTGAGGCTGCAAACAATAACTGATTCCAAATCCTATGTGTTAATACTGCCCTCCCCTCCCCTAGAAGAGGAGGCAGTGCCGTGTGAAGGCTAGGCGGGGTGTCACATTCTGTGTTTGCTAAGCCCTTCTACCACTGACTGTGATACTTCAGCAGTTTCTGAGACACCCCTTACAATACAGGGAGGTGTGGAAGCGAATCTCATGCTAGCACCACATCAGGTCAGCACAGAGCAACTCAGTTTTCTGTCATACTTTCAAGATGCTAGGCAGTCCCGGTTTTCCTTGGCCATCCAAGTGAAGTCAAACTATCCTATTAGATTGCAAACAACAAAGATTCCCTTGGGGAGTTTGTAGACAGGTAGCATCATTCCTCTTCATAAGATATTGGGGAAAACAAGCTGTAACATGGTGATTCTTAAGTTTTAAGGCTCTCTTAAAGGGAGGGACATGGCCGCGGTGACGGGAAGAACTGTGCCTTGTCTATTGAGTTATGATGCTGTTACTCTGGGATTGGAACTTAGGTATTCTAGAATCTACCCCGAGCCCTGGGTATTTTTCAATTTTCACACATGCACAAGGGAAAAAGTCTTATTTGAACAAAATAACTGGCTTTCAGAAAACCATCTTGCCCTCTCTAAATGTCATTTGAAACTAAAATGTAATTTAGGAGCATGTAATGCCTCGGGAGTCAGGTGCATACAACCAAATGGTCAGGCTCAGGGGCTTTGGGATTCAAAAGGCACACATGGGGATACATTCAGTCCTGCTGACCTGTACATAAACATTTTCCTTTTATTAACAAACTGTACATGTAACTTAAATAAAAGTTTATTTTTGAAATTATTGGTGTGAGCCTTTCCTTCTAGAAACTTTTCATGGGATCTTTTCACTCAAATCTCTCTCCTCATCTGAATCATGGGAGACCCAGTCACTGCCTTTTTGGGAAACGATAAGGACCCCGGGCTCTGGATTTGTCATCCCAAAGGAATGAGCACCTCCCCCATCTTCTGCCTTGTATAGCAAGACAACGCCTCACCCTAGGCAGTGTGTGACCCTCTCCACTCCTCCTTCCCTCCCCTTCCTAGGAAGGAAACAAAACTGAAGGCTGCTGCTGTCAACGACTGTTTGTGCACATCCTCCAGCCTGTGCACAATTGTGAACAGGCAATACCTGGCTAAGGCAGGGTGCTAGAGGCTGCGGGACAAGACAGGCCTGGACAGACCTGTCAAATCCTATTGATGCTCTCCCCTCATCAGCACGTAAAGGGTCCGAGCTGGATGCATTTATAGAAGGCTACATCCTTGTGAGCCTTCGGAATACTCCACCTGAAGCTTCCCTAAGCAATGGTCTCTCATTATTTGGATTACATTGGATGCTAAGTGTTGAGTTTGATTCAGGTGACCCAAAAGAGTATTAAGAAAATCAAGGAAAGAAAATATATTGAGAAACATCTCAAAGTTTAGCAATTGGGTCCTTAAGGAGTGGGCCGTTGCGTCTTGTTGGAGAGGCTGAGCTTCCTGGCTTTGCAGTGACCCGGATATAAGTTTCGCTGTTCTACTTAGCTGTGGCCACGGCTGAGTCACGTAGCCTGTAAGCCTCTGTCCTCGTCTGAAAATCACAGCAGTCACCTCCACAGGGAGGCACCTCCCAGGTCGGGCGTGTGGCACCGCAGGGCGGTGCAGTCACCACTTCAGACACCCACATCCCATACCTGAGCTCTGCTCTGCTTCCAATCCAGCTTCCTGCTGATACGCACCCTGGGCACAACAGAGGATGATGGGTCAAGTACTTGGGCCTCTGTCACACATGTGGGAGACACAAGAGTTCTGACCTCCTGGCCTAGCCCTGGCTGTGGTGGGCATCTAGACAGTGAACCAGCAGATGAGAAGGTGTCTCTCCGCCATTCAAATAAAATAATTCACTCGAAGAACAACTGCTGTTTTCTGCTAGCACCAAAAATCATCATGATTCCTTTTTTAAGAAAAGTTAAAATCCTTGACTTTTGTTCATTTGGGGATCTGATTTTGGTCTATAGCCGCGCATTAAAATCCCATTTGCAAGTATGCCTTGTTAAATTTGCCCTTGAAATGTTAGTATTTGGTAATCTTTTAAAGTCCAAAGCATCAAGGAGATTAATCGTCCTGCACCCATTAACTTTGTAGAAACCTCCTATGTGTGACCTGCTGATTAAACAGCACAGGTGATTGGCTTCCGGTCACCAATTAGCCAAAGAGGGCTTTTTAATCAGCCGGGGAAGACAGGTTAGACTCTGCACCCCTCAAGAAGGTGAACTTAGCAAGCTCTTTGGGTTTATTGTGCTTAGCAAATGTAATTAGCTCATCATCTAGGACACACTGAAGAATGCTAAATTGTGGGTCTGAAGATCTACTGAATGCTGCATTCTGATTCAGAGGGCAGAGGTGCATTTTCATCTCTTAGCTGCTGTTTGTACATTCTTAAATTCACCCATTTACATATGAGACAGGCTCAAGATTAGTTCTCTAAAGCTGAATGCCGATTCCCCTTCTGGCCTGGTTCCCTAGGAAGGACTTCATGTTGGAGGATGGTTGTAGATGACTAGATAGCAGTTGGCATTCCTCCCTGGGTCTCAGAAGACTTAGCCTTCCTAAAAGTTTCTATGATGATTTTATAATTGACATGTCCTAGAGCGAACACCAGTTTGGGGACCATGGAAGAGTTTCTTGAGTTTTAGTGAACCTGATCGAGGACACACGGACAGATGCTTCCTAAGTTATCTGTACCCATACACACACCCCCATCTGCATTGTCTTGCCCTCCCTCATTTACTCAGCTCCAGTCACTGTGCTGGGTCCTGGGGAACCTGGGAGAACAGGAGAGGCCAAAGCCCTTTCTTTTGTGGTGCTCGTTCTAGTTCAGAGTCGGGTACTCAACAGTATAATATGCCAGGCAATGGTAGGGCTATGAGGGGAAGCAAAGTATAAGGGATGAGGCATTGGTAGAGTGTGCTATTTCAGATGAAGTGGCCAGGGAAGCCCTTTAGAAGGTGACTTGAGCAGAGGACCCAGAGGAAATACAGGGTGAGCCTGCCAAGGGAATACAACATGGCGGAAGAGCATGCTTGGTTCCTTTGGAAAATGCAGGGGACTTTGTAGCTGGAGGTGGCACAGGCAGAGTGGGGAGGGAGAGAGAGCAAGGATTAAACAATAGCATCCTCCAGGGCTGTGACTGAGCCTCGGAAGTTTGGGTGGGTGGGACAGTGCTAGAGGGCTTGGGGAAGCACAGTGGTATCCAATTTTCAAAGGTTCATTCTGGTGTAGCAGGTAAAGCCAGCGCCTGCAACACCAGCATCCCATATGGGTGCTGGTCTGTGTGCCTGTGCTCCACTTCCGATCCAACTCCCTGTTAATGGCCTGGGAAAGCAGTGGAAGATGGCCAAGTACTTGGGCCCCTGCACCCATGTGGGAGACCAAGATGAAGCTCCTGGTTCCTGGCTTGGGCCTGGCTCAGCCCTGGCTGTTGTGGCCATTTGGAGGGTGATCAGGTGTATGAAAGATTTCTCTCTGTCTTCATAACTCTAAATAAATAAATCTTTAAATATATATATAATTATATATAATCTTTAAATTTTATATATATGTACACACACACATACACACAAATATGTGTACAGATAGAAGATTCACATTGGCTGCTCTGTTTCGAAGACTGTGAGGAGGTAGGAGTGAAACAGGGCGATAAGTTAGGAGACGATGGAAGTGTGGTTTGGGCCAGGCTGATGGGGCCTGTGCATGTGCACAGGCCATCTCTCTGGCATAGAGAATTTGGCATGCTAGATGGCCCACTCCCCTGGCCAGCAGAGTCTTGCAGGCTCCTTTGTCAGCTGTGCCCTCCACCTGCAAGCTATGAATTGGGCTGCCCCCATGCCTGGGCAGGAATGATGTACAGCACTACCCTGGGTGGGAAGACTCGGCCTGTCGGTGCAGAACCTGGGAGGAGGGCCTACACAAGGGAAAGCAGAGCCTGCAGCATCAATCCCAGGGCACAAGGGTCAAGGGCTTCAACCTTTCCAAGGCAGACCTTTCGCAGCCTCCCCTTCCTGTGGCCGGTGGAGCCCCTGGCAGGGTCGTGCTGCTGTGGGGTTCTGCACCAGCCCTTCATGGATGCTCTCTGGAGCTGCATTTTCTAGGGATGGCCATGTTTTTCAATGTGATAGCTTTGCAGAGGACCTAGTATTTTCGATCCAAATGCTTTCTATTTCCCTTCACCCACCTGCTCCCTAAAGGCAATGGACAATGATCAAAACTCCTTCGCCTACAGAATTTTAAAATCCTGGTATTTCTGAGTTCAAAGAGACCCAAGGTTAGCGAGTTGGAGACTTGTCTGATAGAGGAGGTACAGTTCCCAGAGGAGAACACAGAAAATTACTGTGTAAAGTGTCCCAGGAAGGACACCTCTTCAGCAGACAGAGCCTCAAGTTGTCCCCGCAGCAACCACACTCCCCTAATCACCCTAGGAATTCAACAACAGCTCGTGGACCTTTCATACAGCAATCGGAACAGGATTCTGTTTTGGAAAACAAGACCTAAACCTGGAGGAGAGGAGAGCATTTTTCCAACATGTTAAGAAATGAGGTGAGCCCCTCACCTACAGCCGTGCGTGTCATAGACCAGAACCCAAGCAGGAACACACAGCCTGTGGCCCACATTCAGAAAAGGAAGCCAACCTCGTGTATCTCAGCATCCGATAAGCTCCAGGAAGAGCTACGCTGAGAGTCGGGACTACGTGCCATGCAGCAGGCACCGTGTTCCCAGCACTCTGAGATCTGTCTCCATTCCCAGACTGATAAGATTCCAGGGGGCTCATTAACATTGCCACTTCACCAGCACACAGTATACCAGCTTGTATGCACTCTAGTTCTCCAAGTAAGCCAGGAAACTGGCAGTGGAAAAAGATTATTCAAAACCAAAACTAATCGTAGCTTCCTTTGCCCTGCAGCAGGGCTGGGAGTGTCCCCTAGGGAGTAAGATTTCTGTTTGGCGATGAAGGAAGGAACATCTTTGGATGTGGCAAAGGAGATGGTGAGCCAAGTTTGGGGAGGGGCTGTGGATGGCTGATGGAGTGTGCATCTAGGAGGAAAGCAACCAGGTCACTGTGGGGGAGGGGGGTTTTGGTGAAGCAGCGAGGGACAGAAGGGAGCGGAACTCCGGGCTGTGCCGTCCAAGTTTGGGGCTCACGGTGACCACAACAGGAACAGTAATATGCAACTGTGGACGGCTTACATTTCCTGTACTGTAAACCCTTTCAACCTCCCAGAATTTTCAGTAAAAGCCTGTGGCACATGCCACCAACTTTCATGAAGATCAACAAGAGGAGCCCTAGACAGGGCTGGCCCAGCAGCAGGTGCAAGGGGCTCCGAGAAGCCCCTTAACTGAACTCAGTCATTGCAAGAACTTGGGGCCCGAGAGCAGAGGCACCCCGGGGTTGTCAGACCCCTTGGGCTGGGACAATGGGCTTTCTGCAGGATGGGGAATGGAAGCACAAGCTGGATTAGCTGCAGCTGGAGGAGCAGAGAGACTCCAGGGGATGCCCCTAGTTGTTACAGTAGATGGACTCACACAGCATGGAAATAACACACACCTAGCACGCTGCCAGCCAGTGTACACAGATGACAGTAATGATCTGGCAGAGCTCAGATGGTTCCAAACTACGGAATCACCTTTCCAAAGCCCAAGCGTGACCACACTATTCCCTATCTTAGCTGACGTCATGTTGCCTAGAGAATGAAGACCAAGGTCCATAGGCCTAGGTCTGAGCTCTGCTGCCTGGTCCTCCTCTGCCCAGCAGTCGTGTAGGCCACAGCTGCTGCTTTGGTGATACCCCAATGTTTGTGACCCTTCTCCCTGCCATCTCCCCCATGCCACTGTTTCCTACACGGTGGGGTGCTGGTCTCATGCTCTTCCTTCTGCTTCAAATGCCCTTTTCATCTTCCCGCACCTGCCTCTTGTTGTCTTCCAAGTCTTGGCTCAGGTGTCACCTCCTCCTGGAAGCCTTCTGTATTGTGTTGATTTAGGTCATGTGTCTCTTATCTAACCAAGCATATAATTTTACAGTTCAATATTTGTTATATTGAGATTCCCTACTTATGTATGTAGCTTCCGGAATGAATTGAAATACAAGCTTCCAGTCATAGCATGAAGCTCGACTACTGTAAACACCCAGATACTGAAGCCTAAACTAACTGTATCTTAGAATTGTAAGCTGTAGATTATTTTGTAAATGCTTAATGCCTCCAAAGTGAGCATTGTCTAGAGAATTCCCCTAAAAGGACGGTGCCGCGGCTCACTAGGCTGATCCTCCACCTGCAGTGCCGGCACATTGGGTTCTAGTCCCAGTTGGGGTGCCAGATTCTGTCCCGGTCGCTCCTCTTCCAGGCCAGCTCTCTGCTGTGGCCAGGGAGTGCAGTGGAGGATGGCCCAAGTGCTTGGGCCCTGCACCCACATGGGAGGCCAGGAAGAAGTGGCCATTGGGGGATGAACCAACAGAAAAGGAAGACCTTTCTCTCTGTCTCTCTCACTGTCCACTCTGCCTGCCAAAAAATAAATAAAATAAAAATAAATAAATAAAAAGAATTCCCCTAAAAGCTTATTTGCCTATTCCAATGATGTTTTTGCATCTCACCCAAGGCACGGGTCCTTCTGTGGATTTCGGTTCAGGGAGCACCCTGCAGATTTTGCACACAGAGCACTGTAGCAAATCTTAACACCCGTGAGAGTAGATTGAATCTTTTCAAACAGCAAAAGCTGTTGAATTCTCCCATCAGGGAACATAGCAACTTTTCATGCTGCTTAATGGCATTTTTAGAACCTTCCTGGCGATCCTAATGAGGAACTCTGACAGAATGCACTTACAGCCCACAAAACTGTCTTTGGAATAAACATATAAGCAGCTGAGGTAACAACAGCAAATGAGGCAACACTCATCTGGGTTACTACACAGTGGGGAGAGGGGACTGCTTCGAGTTACCCATAACTGGACGGCCATTCCTGCTCCTTGTTTTGTGTTTAGAGTTGATTCGCGGCTAACTACCCTCACCAAGCCTGGCTCCAAGAGGGCCTGAGGCTAAAACCCTTCCTGAGTTCTTAGCCTTGCTATCCGAGTATTCAGAGTGAGCAACAGCAGGATCTGAATACTCTGAAGCACACAGAAACCAGGGAGTTGAAGTTCCTGCTATGGTTAATGGCTAAGTAACAAAGCAAAGCTGTGCTCGATGAACCCTGTAAGATGGCGTCAGACAGTACATAGAAATGTGTGTTACAAAAAAACCTCTACAAGGATGTTAAAAAATCAAAATTAATATGTCATTTAAACCCACTTTTCTACCAACTTTGGGAAGTACCTTTGGTTTAGTCCATTTTCTGTTGCTGTAGCAAAATACCTGAGGCTGGGTGCTTCATAAAGAGGAGAGGTTACTGTAGCCCACAGTGTTGGAGCCTTGAAGCTCAAGCCCAGGCAGCGTCATTTGTTCAGCCTCTGCTGAGGGCCTCCTGGCTCAGTTACAACACGGCCAAGGAGTGGAAAAGGAGAAAGGGACAGGCTGCCTGCGGAAGGAGCCACACGTCCGCTCTTTTCTAAGTTGTTTTATTCTTTTGATTTTTTTAATTACTAAAAAACACTCTTGATTTTTTTCATTTAGCTTTATGACCCCGGGCTTGTGCAATCAAGACTCTCACGCCAGTTTTCTGCTCCTTGACAAGGAAAGCATGCTTGATCCCGTCACAGACACACTTCACACTCGTGGAACCACCACGGGCCCTGGCGACACAGGTTTTCATGTTAGCCAGCCTCGTAAGAACTCGAGGTTCTCGAAGTTTGGCTGGGCACCTGCCACAGGCAGATTCCAGTGCCTCTGCAGGCTTGTTGGCAGAAAGGCCAGGATTTCAGGACCATCTAGTTCTGTTAGAGGCTGCGGTGCAGGAAAGCCTCCAGCAGTGTGTGAAGTACTGCACCAGCCCGAAAGCCCGCAGCCACAGCCCAGAAAACGCAAGAATCCACTCTTGCAAGAACTCAGGCACTGCAGCAGACCAGCGACGAGCCCTTGGGAGAGCAGCACCCAATTTCCTCTTACTCAGCCCCACCTCTTCATGGTTCCGACACTGTCCAAGGCCACCACGCTGGGAACTAGGCCTTCAGCACATGAACCCTTGGGGACACGTAGCATTCAAACCCTAGGAGGTACCCAGTGAAGGTGACAAGCCGACAGTAAGATCTCTGAGAGCTCATGAGACAGAGAAATCTTCGTGGGCTGCCTCTGTCAGACAGGATGAATTGTTCTTGTGCCCACCAGAGTGACGGTTCCTTGAGAAACAGACCTCCCTTAGAAGTCTGATGAAAGCAAAGAACCTTCCTAGGAAAAGTAGAGTCAGCCCTTCACGTGCAAAGATTCTACGGCTGAGGACGTGCAGGCAACAGCTGCTTGCTAACTTTGATTTAATTGCATCTTTATAGTACATATGCAAACTGCTTTCCTTGTCATGATTCCCAGACCAATACAGTACAACAACCATTTATGTAGTGTTTGTATCATATTAGATGCTGTAAGTACAGGCTGAGTATCCCTTATAATGCTTGGGACTAGAGGTTTCCAGATTTCAGAGTTGTTTGGTTTTTGAATGTTTGTACGAAATGAAATATCTCTGAGGCAGAACCAAGCCCAAGCATGCAATTCACTTAGTTTCATGTGTCTGAAGCCTAATGCACTTAATCTAAAGTTAACTTTATAAGATATTTTTAATAATTTTGTGCACAAAACAGTTACATGGTATAGAATTTCCCACTTGTGGTATGACGTCAGTGCTGAGAAAGTTTTCAATTTTGAAGCATTTCAGGTCTTAGATTTTAGGGTTAGGGGTGCTCAGCCTGTAATCTAGAGATGATTTAAATTATACAATAGGTTATGCATAGGTTGCATGCGAATAGGAAGCCATTTCATGTAAAGGGATTGAGCACAAGCAGATTTTGGAATCCACAGGAAGTCCTGAGACCAATCCACCAAGGGATAACGGTAATGAAAAAATTGTACATTTTAGTTCAGAGGTCCCTGTACCTCCTGATGTCTACCTGTGCCCTCTAAAGATGTTCACCTCTCAGGTTAAAAATCTCTGATTTGTTCATTTAAATAACTTCACATTTTTTAAACTACTTCCTTTTGGCTAAGAACCTACTAATAAATTCTCTGAAATGCCATTTATAGAATTAATATCTTACTTAAAAGCAAAACAAAATAGTCCTTTCTATTAAGGAATTGCCACATTTGCAAGTATTACAGGGATGTAACACTGGCTTGCCTTGTGTCATACACCAGGTTTGCGTATTTTCATTCTGCAAACTAGTAACGCTTCATCACCCCATATGGACTTTTACTCTAAAGGGACAGTGTGCCAGCGTGGTCAAAGCCTCAGAGCCACAGTTAAAGGATTTCAATTCCGATCTCAGTTGTGCCACTCACTGGTGTTATAAACCTGGTAAATTCTATCTCCCAGCCTCCATTCCTTCCTCTGTAAAATGAGCCAATGATAAAATTTGACTTAGTCACTTCACAGAGCTGTTAAGAAGACCAGATGGGGTAACAGATGTGTGCTATCCAAATGCAAGCTTCTTGTTGTTGTTCAGGGCTGTCTGAATGGGAGACATTTGCCATGCGTACATTTTGCAGGTTCACTTCCCGGGACGAAATTTTATTCAAGTCTGACATCACGGACTTTCGCCTTACAATGAAATCACTGTGCAGGATGTTTTGTGTTTAAAATAACACCACCCATATTGACAATGCCAAGTCATTCACGCTCATACCAAGTGCCAGCCATTCTCTAATCCTCTAAATCTCCCAGAGATGTCGACTGTTCTTCCCTCCCAACACCACCTCGTTACAGGGGGAAGATGTGCAGGCATTACTGATAGATTAACAGTGACTCAGTACACAAGGCTATGGTGAAGGATGCTCACACAAGACTTCTATTTTGGGAAATACTTTCACGAGCTGGAAGGGGCTTGTACAATCCAGTACAGTGTCTTAAAACAGATCTATGTCACTGCTTGTACGGTTGGAGTTACTAAGCTTTGGAGCTGGCACTGACCTACCCTGTCCCGAAAGCTGATGCAACGAAGTGAAACTCACTGCTAGTAGCCCTCGCAATCAGATGGATCAAATTGCAATATTGTTCTTGAAAAATAATCAACAGTACAGAATGAAGTATGTCGGAGGCCATGCCCAGAACAGGAGGCTGTCCTTGTGCAAAATGACACATCTCCCATGTTGTGGGGTGGCAGCAGTTTCACAGAGCTGTGCTATGCACACATCCCTCAGATTTGTGTTCCTTTATGACTCTAAACCTGTAAAGAAATCTAAAATAATCTTTGAAAAAAAATCCTGCCACTTAAAAATGCTGCGATCTGACTGTGGTGCTGGCACTTCAATAGCAAGCGTCAAGCCTGCCGGCATTTATCTGGCTGAATCAGAAACCGCAGGGAACAGGAGGGTTTGCAGGATGATGTGTGCAGCCCCCTCCTAGCCTCTCCATCAAGGGGGAAAGCTGCTCACGGACCATTCACGGTTCTCACTGAAGCGGGTCACTCTCCCTTCTGTGCGGGGAACTCCCCCAAGCCTGTGAGAAACCACACTGAAGCTGTATCTGCCGGAACCTGGGAAATGAGAATATAATGTTTGCTTCCGTGTCCCCTCCTCCCACTGCCTCCTTGTCTCCTGCCACCGCTGCCACGTTCATCTTCCCAATACACACTTTGCTGACGTCATCATTTGACTGTGAGGAATGCCTTGGGGGTTGCTGAGCAAAGTTCAAGCCCTTCAGTATGGCCTTCAAGGCTTCTCCAAAGACCTGGCAGGCCAATTCAGTCCAACATTTAGGAAAACAAAATACCAGGGCTGGCACTGTGGTATGCCATCCATATGGGTGCCGGTTCATGTCCCAGCTGCTCCTCTTCCAGGCCAGCTCTCTGCTGTGGCCGGGGAGTGCAGTGGAGGATGGCCCAAGTGCTTGGGCCCTGCACCCGTGTGGGAGACCAGGAGAAGCACCTGGCTCCTGGCTTCAGATCGACTGGGCTCTGGCTGTTGTTATTGCACCTGGGCAATAAACCAGATGATGGATGACCTCTCTCTCTCTCTCTGTATCCTTCTCTGCCCCTCAAATAAATAAATAAATCTTTAAAAAAACAAAAAAGTAAAAAGAAAGCCAAAATATCATTTCTTCCTAATCTCTTCTAGAAAATTGAAGAGGATACAGTCTTTCTCAACTCATTTCAAGATACTAACATGTGATACCAAGACCAAACACATCACAAGGAAGCTGTTCAATATAGCTCATAAGCATAAACATAAAAAGTCATAGAATTAGCAAATCATGGGGCTGGTGCTAAGCCATAGTAGGTAAAGCCGCCACCTTCAGTGCTTGCATCCCATATGGATGCTGGTTCAAGTCTCAGCTGCTCCACTTCCCATCCAGCTCTCTGCTATGGCCTGGGAAAGCAATGGAAGATGGTCCAAGGGCTCCTGCACCCACATGGGAGACCCAGAAGAAGCTCCTAGCTCCTGGCTCTGGATTGGCACAGTTATGGCCATTGTGGCCAACTGGGGGGTGAACCAACAGATGGAAGATCTCTCTTTCTCTCTCTCTCTCTCTGCCTCTGCCTCTGCTTCTCTGCAACTCTGCCTTTCAAATAAATAAATAAAGCTTAAAAAAAAAAAAAAGAATTAGCAAATCAAATCTGACCGGCGCTGCGGCTCAACAGGCTAATCCTCCACCTTGTGGCGCTGGCACACCAGGTTCTAGAACCTGTCAGGGCACCGGATTCTGTCCTGGTTGCCCCTCTCCCAGGCCAGCTCTCTGCTGTGGCCAGGGAGTGCAGTGGAGGATGGCCCAAGTGCTTGGGCCCTGCACCCCATGGGAGACCAGGAGAAGCACCTGGCTCCTGGCTTCGGATCGGTGCGGTGTACCGGCCGCAGCAGCCATTGGAGGGTGAACCAATGGCAAAGGAAGACCTTTCTCTCTGTCTCTCTCTCTCACTGTCCACTCTGCCTGTCAAAAAAAAAAAAAAAAAAAGTAAAAAAAAAAATCTAATCTAACAATTTATGGAAAGGATAATATACTTGGTCACATGGAGTTTAACCTGAAGATGCAGGGTTGTTTATCACTTGAACGTCAACAGATGCCTTTCTGATATTAATGGATATTCTCAGTAGATACAGAAACAACATTTGACAAAAATTCAACATACAGCAACTATTCATGATAAAAAATAGAAATGGAAGAAAGTTGTCTTCAGCTCACAAAGCACATTTACAAATGTTTACAGCAAACATCACACTTAATGGTGATGGACTCAATGATTTCCTCATAAGATCAGCAATAAGAAGACGAGACTCTTTCCTCCTACCACCGCAAATCATTTCTGTGGTAGGGATTCGAGCCAGTATAGTAAGGCATGAAAGGAGAAATCACATACATCTAGATTAGAAAGGAAGAAGTAAACTTTCTTATGAAAATCCTATGAAATCCAAGAAAAAACAAATCCTAAGATTAATAAGAATATTAAGCAGGAACAGCATGCCATTGCAATTTATAAATATCAACTGTCTTTCTATAAACCAGCAAAGTTTAGAAATTGAAACTGAAACTAACAATACCTTACCTCATCAAAAATGCTAAATACTCAGAGGTGAATTTGACAAGATATGTAGACCCAAAAATAAGAATGCAGTCTAACGTGATGAATAGCACATGTACAACCTTAAAAGTATATGTTGCTGAGTGCAGTGTTCCATAAATACCAATTAGGTCAAAATAGTTGATGGTGCTCTTCAAATTTTCTGTATCCTTGCAGATTTTTGGTCTGCTTGTTTTATCGGTTACTGAGAAGGGTGCTGAAATCTCTAATTATAAATGTGGATTGTCTGATGTTTTTTGCACTTCTATCAAGTTTTACCCATGTATTTGATACTCTGCTTTCAGCTAAGATAATCATGTGCCACATCTGATAATGATAACTTGTGTGCATTGATACACAATCACACACATACACATCCCTACCGATCACTGCCATTTATGAATGCAAATGCAAATGCCCCAGACAAAATCCTAGCAAGTAAAACTCAAAAGATATAATAAAGGGCATAATCCACCATGACTAAGCCATAATTCTTAAGCTATGTGATATAGTATTAAGTAATCTAATATGGCATATCAATACATTAAGTTATAGTAATCATTGGATAAAAAGTCCAAAAGACATTTAGTAAAATTTAGTATGCAATTTTAAATAAAAACTCTTCAAAAACCAGATTCACAAGGACATTCATTACAGCAATAAATATCTATCACAATCTTTAATCAATAGCCAGTTTTATGCTAAATGATAAAAATACAGAAGCATTCCTTCTGAGAATCTCCATTAATAAATTTCTGTCTCTCTCACAGAGGTTTACAATTCGTCCACGTTCACTGTCCATGGCATTTCCCTCCCAGCCCCACAGTTCTTGTGCTTCCTCAGTTCACGCCAGAGAAAGTAGTTGCAAGTACTGGACCTGTCACAGGGTTTATATTTTGCTTCCAACTTTAGTCAAAGTCATGGCAAAAGCCACCTTGATTTTTAAAAGTGGAAAATAAGAGGGCCGGTGCCGCGGCTCACTTGGTTAATCCTCTGCCTGTGGCACCGACATCCCATATATGGGTGCCGGTTCTGGTCCCGGTTGCTCCTCTTCCAGTCCAGCTCTCTGCTGTGGCCCGGGAGGGCAGTAGAGGATGGTCCAAGTGCTTGGGTGCCTGCACCCACGTGGGAGACCAGGAGGAAGCACCTGGCTCCTGGCTTCAGATCAGCGCAGCGTGTTGGCTGTAGCAACCATTTGGGGGTGAACCAATGGAAGGAAGACCTTTCTGTCTCTCTCTCACTGTCTATAACTCTACCTGTCAAATAATAAATAAATAAATAAATAAATAAATGTAGAAAATAAAAAGTCAAGATGACTGGGAAAGCTATTTCCATATAGCCACATGAAATGGGAAAAACTCTTTTGAAAAGGTAATTTTCTAGTCTTATTTTTTAAAAGAGTTTTAGCCCCTAATTTATCTTATTAACACACCCTTTGTCATACAACTGGAAAGAATTCTATAGATAGAAATTCTACAGTGAGGAGGTTGCTAGCTGGGTTTTAATATTTAATCATATTACACATAATTTATGACCTTTACTTTTCACTTAGCCATCTACTGTGGTTATTTTCCTACAAAATAAGTATGTCTTAATCATTATTTTACACGCTGTATGTCATGATATCGTTGTAGCTAATCTCCTTAACCTTGTCCTGTTGGTGAGCACTCATGTTGTCTCCAGTTTCCCCAAACTTGCCATTTTAACAAATATTCCTACTTCCTCCCACCCACACAGCAAATAGGAAAGCCCTGACATTTTTCCCTATAACCCAGATTACTCTCTCCCTAACCCTGATAGAATCTTTCAAGTTTACATACTAGACCTGATAAATCAAAAGAACTTTGGACAAAGAATTGGAGGATGAAGTCAGGGGTCAACATTGTCCAGTTTCATAGCTCTGATTCCCTTATAGCCCAGCATGTTTTCGCTAGATTTTCACTCTTGTCTGCATACACACCCCAGGAGATTAGAGGTTCTCACATGACAAGGGAAAAGAATCTGTGATACCAAGTACCATGCTAGGAATTCTAAAAACAGATCCCAATCTAAAATCACATATAGCACAAACCACCAGTCAACAAGCCTGATCAAGAACAGTTTCCATCAGCATTTTAGTCCCTCACTTTGAAGTCTGAACAGCCAGAAGGTCATCTAGTAATTTTACAAATCTTCCAGTCTGAAAAGTGGACTAAACTAAACCAAAAGAAAAGAAGTAACTTCAGAAGAAATCATTCCGATGGAGTGACAGAAGGAAGTATGCAAAGAAAATCTCTGTAGTTCATAGTTTTAAGACACAAGACAGTACCTGTATAAAACAAGGACAGGACACTATTAAAAAAGAACAAGAAGAATTCTTGGAAGTTAAAAAAAAAAAAAAAAACACTATAGCCAAAAATACAAAGCTCAGCAAAATAATTCAAAGATAAAACTGAAAAAAAAATCCAAAAAAATAGAACATATGCCCAATCCTCTTATCAGACCTTCCAAATCAAATATCTGGGTGTGGAACCCAGGCATATTTTTTTTTAACTCCCCAAGTGATTCTCGTGTGTAGCCAGGGTTTAGAACCACTAGGTTAAGAGCAGTATGATAGGCTTTTATTCAGTAGAATATTATGCATCCAATAAAAACGGTTTTTTTGAAAAAAAAAAAAAAAGAACAAAATTCAAAGAGGGAGAAAATAGGAGACAAAATACATGACAACTAGATTAGTTCAGAAGCCCAACCATCAGAGAGTTCCGAAGAGTTCAGAGAATATGAAGCGAAGAATATCAAAGAAATGAGAATTTACTGTAAGACAAAGGCATCCACTGATTGTCTAACACAATAAACAACTTCATGGCACATCATCACAGCATATCCAAACAGTGAGGGTACAGTGGATACCATCAATATTTCCAGAAAGAAAAACTGACCACAAGTAAAGAAAGGTTAGACAACGGCGTATCGTTAAACTTCACAACAGCACCAGACACTACAAAAAAAGATGGAACAATGGTTTCATAATATGAAGATTAGTTAAATCTAGAATGTTATATTCAAACTACCAACCAAATAGAGAGGAGGTAAAATAAACATTTTCACACCTGCAAGTTTTAAAAAAGGATTTATCAAACAAATGCAAAATATTTTCAAGGAAATAATAAGTATTTAAACAAGAACAGGAAGAATACACTAGAGTTAGCTGGGAATAAGACTTTCATTGTTATAAAAATGTACGTACTAATTATTAATGTAATCCAAAGTTATGCAATGGAAGGATGTAGGGAGGGGGAATATGGAGGCAGGGTACTAGGAGAAATTTGTAAAAATTTAAATGTATTGTACGTATTTAAAAGACAGAGATAAAGAGACTCATTAACAGAAATAGTCCATTCACTGGTATGCTTTCCAGATACCTACAAACACCTTTGGCCTGAGCCAGGCCAAAGTCAGGAACCTGGAACTCACTCCAGGGCTCTGGTGTGGGAGGAAGGGACTCAGCTACTTCAGCCACCATGTGCTACTTCCCAGAGTGTGCACTGGCAGGAAATTGGAACAGGATTCAGAGCTAGGGCTTGATCCCAAGCACTCTGATATGGCATGTGGCCATCCCAGGTAACACCTTAACCATTGCATTAAATACCACCAGGGGAAATTTTGAGTAAACTTTTCTTATTTTATAGCAACAACTCCAATGAAAACACTGAACCAAAAACCAAGATATTGGACTAAAAATGTTATCATTTAGAAAATGATAGGGAATATTAGCAATACGAATCCTTAAAGTTAACAGTACTTGTGCCTGGATTGTCGGGATCAGGGGTGGGGATGTGGCGAGAGAGGAGACCACTGATCTTCATTATAATCGTTGTAGAACTTGGAAACTTTTCACACTACACATACATATATTCTTTCTGTTTTATAATAGTAACTTTAAAAGGGAGAGTATGCTTCCAGAGATTCAGAGGCAAAAACACATAGGGTTGAGGAAGTTCCCTTATGTGTTGGTACAAGAAGATAAAAATATGCTCCAAGAAACGCACTGGAGGCTGAATTCCAGCAATGCCAGAGGTTCAAAGAGGAAGCTGTGCTCTGGTTCAGATGGCTGCAAAGACGCTCCAAAACATACACCTGTCCTAGGAACTCCTTTCTCCACGGGAGCTCTTGCCAGAGTTCAGCCAGGCGGAACACCACGTGTCAAACATCGAAGCCCGGGACCAAAGGAATACACTGTGCAAAATCAAAGAAAAAATATGGCCAAGATAAAAGAGAATGGCAGAAAGACAAAGTCAGGGAGAAGCTGGGATGAAGAGGAGACAGAGACATCATGAATGAAACATTTGTGAATGAATCATCATCAGTGACCACGCCCAGCATGGGTCAGGCCCTGCGTTAAGTGTGTGACTAACACAGCAATGTTTATCCTCCTATCACAGTGGTAGGTATTTGCTGCTCTCTACTCCATGACGGAGAAAGCTGCAACTCAGAGGTAAACTCACTTGACCAAAGCTACTCCAATAAGGATGTGGGGCTTGGAACTGAGCCAGATCAGTCTAATGCCAGCCTTCCGTGCCATGACAAAGGAGAAGTGTCAGAGAAAAACGATAACATTTCCTTTGCCTTCTGGGCATATCAAAATGCCACATTTTTTAAAACTGTGATAATATATAAATATAAAACAAAATTTGTCATTCCTAAATTTACCCTTCCAAAGTGCACAAGTCAGTGACATTAAGTACATCCCCGGTGTTGTACAAATGCCATTTCTATCCATTTCCAGACTTTTTTTTAATCCTTCCAAGTAGAAACTTTATTCTATAATAATCCCTGATTGCCTCTCTCCCCAGCCCTAGTAACCTCTATTTTGCTTTCTGTCTCCATGAATTTGTCTACTCTGCTTACTTAGGATATATGGAATCATACACTGTTCTCTCTCGCCTGACTAATTAAGTGTAATGTTTTCAAGGCCCATTCATGGGCCTGCGTCAGAACTCCATCCCTTTTATGGGCTTAATAACATCCCATGCACAGACCACTTGTGATTTAGCCTTCCTCTGTGGCTGCACATCTGGGTCCTTCCCTTCTTCTGGTTGTGTGAATACCGCTGCCATGAACATCACTGTACATGCATCTACTCAAGGAGCTGCTTTAATTCTTTGGAGCACGCAAGTCATTTTAAAGCCCAGTCTTCTCTTTATTCATTGTTGTCTAAATGTTCCAAGTTTTCTCCAAACTCTGTCCCTACATCATTCTTCCACCTCCACTCTGTGCTTCAAACCTCGCCAGCCCATGGAGCAAGAACACAGGAAAGCTGGTTTTCCAATAATTCCTAGACTCTCTGGACTGCTTAATTAATGGTCAGTTCATCTTCATTCATTAACTATTTTGAGCACTTCTTCTATGCCTGATACTGTGCCAAGAAAATGGGATGCTTCTGCCATCATTCAGTGTACATTTCACTTGCTGATTTTTCTGTTCCACATTTATCAGAATGTTTCCAAAACACGAGTGGCTTTTCCAAATGCAACGTTAGGGGCAGGTTATGTGGTCGCTGCCTGTGATGCTGGCATCCCGTGTCTAAGTGTGGATTCAAGTCCCAGCTGCTCTGCTTCCAAGAGGATGATCCAAGTACTTCAGTCCCTTCCATGCAAGGGAGGGACCTGGATGGAGTTCCTGGCTCCTGGGTTTGGCCTGGCCTAACCCTGGGTACTGCAGCCATTTGGGGAATACACAGCAGTTGGAAGATCTCTTTCTCTGTCTCTCCCTCTCTCTGTCACTCTGCCTTTCAAATAAGTAAAATAAATCTTAAGCTAAAAAAAAAAAAAAGGATGCAGCTCTTAACATGAGTGAAAAGATGGAAGACGTGGCCCTGATGAAGATCCAGTGTCCTTCAGAAAGGTGGTCTGAGCCCCTCCTCCATCCAGAGGAAGAGATGAACACAGGGAAGCAGCAGCAGGAGGAAGCAGCAGGAGGGTGAAGGAAGAGCGAGGTTCCAGGATTAGCCTAACTCACTGTGTGAGTCTCATTCCCAAGAGCAGATACGAAAGTGTCTGCATCCCTTTCATCCCGCCGTTTGGAAGCTGAGAGTCCCAGCTGGTTTCCCAGGATGACTTAGTAGATAACAGGCAGTATTCTACTGGATTCAAAGGCCACTGTGGATTCTAAATGAAGTTTAAACTCTAGTAAGTTGGAAAAGAGGACTTGTGCAGCTTGGCTCCATATAAAAACACAGCTTCCTACATTTTTAATGATTAAAACAATTCTGGTGCTACAGTCCCTAGTACACTGCTGAATCTGCAATCTGTTTCAGAAAGAGCCATGTCTTTCTTGGCTCTGAAGGCTCCTGAAAAGCTTCAGTGCTGTTTCAGGTGGGAGCGTTAGGTTTTCCCCCAAAAGCACAGATCTGGGGCTCAGTAACAGGCATCAACTTAGAAGTACGTCTGAGTTGAGTTCAGCCCCAGCTACCCAGCAGGTGTCTCAGCCTAGGGATTTTTTTTTCCTTTTTTTTATTTAGTAAATATAAATTTCCAAAGTACAGTTTATGGATTATAATGGCTCCCCCCCATAATTTCCCTCCCCCTCGCACCCCTCCCATCTCCTGCTCCCTCTCCCATTTCATTCACATCAAGATTCATTTTCAATTATCTTTATATACAGAAGATTGATTTAGTATATATTAAGTAAAGAGTTCATCAGTTTGCACCCACACAGAAACACAAAGTGTAAAATACTGTTTCAGTACTAGTTATAGCATTACTTCACATTGGACAACACATTAAGGACAGATCCCACATGAGAAGTAAGTACACAGTGACTCCTGTTGTTGACTTAACAATTTGACACTCTTGTTTATGGAGTCAGTAATCTCCCTAGGTTCTAGTCATGAGTTGCCAAGGCTATGAAGCCTTTTGAGTCTGCCGACTTCAATCTTATTCAGACAGGGTCATAGTCAAAGTGGAAGTTCTCTCCTCCCTTCAGAGAAAGGTACCTCCTTCTTTGATGGCCCCGTTCTTTCCATTGGGATCTCACTCGCAAAGATCTTTCATTTTGGTCCTCCTTTTTTTTTTTTTTTCCAGAGTTTCTTGGCTTTCCATGCCTAAAATACTCTCATGTGCTCTTGAGCCAGATCCGAATGCCTTAAGGGCTGATTCTGAGGCCAGAGTGCTATTTAGGACATCTGCCATTCTATGAGTCTGCTGTGTCTCCCACTTCCCATGAAGGATCATTCTCTCCCCTTTTGATTCTATCAGTTAGTATTTGCAGACACTAGTCTTGCTTGATACCTTTAAGATTTACTTTTATATTTGTAAGTCAGAATTACAGAGAGAGAGGGAGAAATACAAAGAGGGAGAAATGGAGACAAAAAGAGAAAGTGATCTTCCAGCTGCTGGTTTACTCTTTAGATGGTCACAACAGCCAGGTCTGAGTGAGGTCAAAGCCAGAAGCTAGGAACTTCTTAAAGGTTTCCTATGGGTGGCAGGAACCCAAACACTTGGGCCATCTTCTGTTGCCTTTTCCAGGCCATTAGCAGGGAACTGGATCAGAAGTGGAGCAGCCGGGACTTGAACTGGCACTCATTTGGGATGCTAGCTTTGCAGGCTCTGGCTTTATCCGCTATGCCACAATGCCAGCTCTGGGTGGTTTGATGTTTTCAGGAGACTAAGTAGAATTCCATGAGAAGCAAACAGGTGCACATTAGGTATTCCAGGTCAAAAATGAAGATTACAAATTGACAGTGCAAAGTGATAGTGAAGAACTATTTTCTCTGCTTTGGGCAAAATGGGCCAGATGAGTAAAGAATTGGTCACGTTCAGAGCCAGCATACCATGTTCTAATACCCAAACATCTTGACTGGAAACTAGCCCCAGCAAAGCAAACAGAAACAGGGGTATCACTATGACATTACCTGTAAACATTTTATGGGTTTTCATTATTTTTCATTTATTTAATTTACTTAGTCAGAAGGTGGAGAGAGGCAGACATACAGAAATCTGTCTGTTGGTTCACTCCCCACAGGCTTGCAACAGTGAGGGCTGAGCTAGTCCAAAGCCAGAAATCAAGAATTCAATCCAGGTCTCCCAAGTGGGTGGCAAGGACTTGACTTCAGCCATTACCGCTGCCTCCCACAGTGTACATCAGCAAGAAGCTGGAATTGGGTGAAGCCAGGACTTGAACCCAGGTGCATCTTAGCTGGCATCTCGAATCTTATGCCAAACACCTATCCCAGAAAACTTCCTTCAGTGGATTTGACATCAAGCCCAGAAAGCAGCTGGAATGATGGCTTCTTGGATCCTTGTCTTTCCTCTTCTGCCATCTAATTTCCCATAAATGCAAATGCTATCTATCCTAGTTTTTCTGGGACAAGAATGTTCTTTAGAAAACCAAGATAGTATAATGTCCTCGGGCAGTCAGTTTCAACAAATGACTATTCAAATTAATTTGAAGGCTGGGTTACAATCATGAGAATTTTTATAATGTAAATGTTCAAATGGCACTGTCCCATTGGAGGGCCTCAGGACATAAGAAAAAAAAAAAACACATGCTAAGAAGGAAGCCAATGTTCCCTCAACGGGGTATGGGTGTGGTGTGCTGCAAAGCTACTTCCGTTACACTGCATGGGCAGACCTCATGCGTGTAACGAGGGCAAGGCACCTGTGCGCGTCCTCCATAGCCAGTACTGAACACATAAGCAGCCCTGAGCTTCCCAGCCCTGGCTACGAGGCCCTGGTTCTTTTCCCTCTTTGCAATGTGTCTTCCTGCTTTTCTTCTCTGCACCTGTTTACCTGTTGCTTGACCCATGGGTGTCATCCTGCATTCCTAGCCCTCACTCACTTTTAGATGGGCTTTGCACCTTCTCCTGGTTTTTTTTCGGTACCTAATCCCAGACTCTCTCTGCTCTAGAACTCATGGGTTAACTATATTACCCAGGCAAGCCACAGATTCTCAGGCCAGCATCCTCAGTGGATCTGTCTGTGCCTCCCCCCACAAAGGGAGACTAAGACTATACTTGTCACACTCTCTCCCCCAGACTGTACCTTTAGAGGTGACTGCAGCAGGTGGTAAGGTCGCTGTGTCACAGTCCCACACAGAACACAATAAGAGCCTAGAGTGGAAAACATCCAGCCCTGAGATTTAAATAACTGGGTCCCACCCTAGGGCTACCTACCACTTTCAGGCTGTGTAGCCAAGTGACCGACTTCACCATCTCAGCGCACGAGGCCCTTGATCGTGGGATTCTAAGCATTTCTTTGTGTTCTCCTGTCACTACCTCCATCACTTCATTACATTAAGTCATGCAGCCCCAGGATAACTGCTCGTGCTCTGGCTACCTGGTTGGCTTTGTGCATGGTCTCCCCTCAGCCTAATCCACTCTTCCCCTCACTTCTTTTCCAGCCTGTGCTCTGGGGGGGCCATCATCTTAGGGCAGGCACCTCTGTCACTGTGCCACCAGCTACATCAGGACCTCCGGCCTCCTCTGCACTTGATGAACACATCTGTCCTCCACCGTGGACTGCAAGCTCTTTGAGATCAGGCACTGTGCCATATTTGATTTATAATTTCCTGTTTTGACATATGCCTGGAACAGAGCAATATTCAATAACTGTTTGCAGAATGACTGAGTGTTCACCTGCCTCGCATACCGTCTCTCATTTAATCATCACCAGACTGGCATTAATACACCATTTGACAGTGAAGAAACTGAGGCTTATCTTTTACTGACCAATTATCTGGGTAAAGTCACAATTATGGAATGACAGAGGTGCTTTGTGAACTCGAGCCAGCTTGATTCTAAACCTCAATCTTCTTTTTTCATCACAAAAGGGTTCTCCCATCAATGGAACCAATTTCGGTGATGGATTTGAAGTATGCAATTAACTTCACATGGAAATAGGCCAGCTTCTGAAGCCTTCTAGACTTTAACAGAATAGGATCTGGCATGTCTCGCTATCTGCAACTGGTGCCTTCACGGTTGAGAAGGGCTTTGTATTTGCAGAAAGCTGAAAGCCCACTTTCATATTTGTGCAACATGAAATTTACAACTCCTGAAACCCACAGGAAAGCGAGAGGGAGGGGAAATGGCCAGGGTCCAAAACATGGTAGGGAGAAGAGAAAATAAATGAAATGAAATAATAGTGGTTATAAGATCAAAAAAGCTGACAGCTCATGGCTAAGAATGTCAAGATCACGTGACTCAATGGGAAGTCTTTGTTGCAACTGGTAGAACCTGTCAATCAAGGTCTCAAAGATCTTTTCTTCCAGCACAATCAGAGAGCTGCTGCGTTTTTATATAAGACCCTCTATTGTGTGGTAGTCAACGCTTACAGCTGCATGGTGCCTTCTATCAGCAAAGATTGCTTGGGAATAAGAGCACCAGGGCAGGGTTTTGCACACCTGTCACCCACGATCTTGGGAAAATTCAGTGCACCTAAAAATTAAGCTTGCCACGTGTTTTAGACCCACTGCCAAAGTTCAAAATGTATGTGTGTGTGAGTATGAGTGAGCAAGGGAGAAAGAGAGAAAGATACTGTACCGAGGCAAGGATGAAATGAATGTAGCAGTGTTATCCAGCAGTTAACAAATATTGACAGGTCTAAGAATAGTTTATCCTCAGCTAATCCTATAACGTGCTCCCTTAGTTCTACAGCAGCTAATCATGTAGAGGCCTGGGCTTGCAGTGAGCTAGCCTCAGCACACCACTTCCTGCTGAGGGTGGGACTCCAGGTAAATACTGAATTCACATTATTGACATTCCTCTATTGTAAAGATCCCAATATAGCTGTAGGTGTTTTACCTGTATTTATTGATTCAGTTGTTAATGTTAGAAACTTGTTCTTGCCTTAGATTCCATGCATGAGGGTACATGGAATAGCATGCTCAAAATAGTGTTTGTGGAACACTCAATAATGCTTGTGGCAATGTAATTAAAAGGTAAGTTTATTTTGGTGTAACAGTGTTTTGAAATCCCTGTATAGTTTTTTTTTAAATAATATGCATTTTCACAAACTTTTTGAAGACCCCATGTAGACTTTAGAATGACTTCTGCTTACCTACAACTTTAAAAAAAATCAAAAGTTAAAAAATCTACATTATCAATTATAATGTTACCCCATTTGAGATTGTGAATTTGGAGCCTAGTGACATGGTGGTGCAGCAGGTTAAGCCTCTGCTTGTGACACAGGCATTCCATATAGCAGTGCAGCTACTCAGCTTTGATAGCTCCTTGCTGGAAGAACCGGCACATGAGAAAGCCGCAGAAGACGGCTCAAGTACTTGGGCCCCTGCCACCCATGTAGGAGACCCCACTGGGGATACGGCCTTTGGCCTGGCAGGCCCTGGCTGTTGTGGCCATTTCGGGAGTGAACAAGCGATAGAAGATTCTCTGTTCCTCCCTCTCTGTCATCTGCCTTTCAAATAAATAAATCTTTTTTTAAAAGTGGCAATAGTCTACAATATCTGTCCTGATAAATGATTTTTTTTAGAATAGACCTACTCATCGTAGATTTTATAAATCATGGGAGGATATTTAAAGTCAATGCTAGACTCTTCCCTATTTACTAAGTTTTGCTTCTTAAAATTCTTTATAACATGAGAAAGGACAAAAGAAAATGTACCTTTATGTTCTCTTTATGTTCCGAGATACAATGAATGAGGACTCTCAAATTTCCCCCAGTCAACTGCACAGTGACTATGAAAGTGACATATTATTAGGATGGTCTGGGCTACAAGTAATAAAAATAAACTTGTCTGTACCATAAAGAATTTATCATTTTACTCATTAAAAATCCAGAAAGAGAGCTGTTCAAGAGCTGACTGCCCCAGAGGCTCCCAAGAGTCATCACGCACCCAGATCTTGTGTTGGTCTGCTTCATTACCTTGTGCACCCCAGTTTGTCCTTACAATGACTCTCTCATGATTTCAGGATGGCAACAGTAATTTCAGAAGACAAATAAACACAAGGAGAAAATGCTTTCTTTAAGGAATCCCATCTTATCAGTGAGGGCACTTTCCCAGGGACGATCCCAGCAGCAATTTCCCCCTAAGGTATCCGAAGCCAGAATTTCACCACACACCTATGCATAGGACAATCAACCAATTGCAAGAAAAATGGAATCCCTCTGATCAGCCAGCACCACCTTCCAGTGCTGTGCTTGAAGGTCACGTTGCCTGAGACTTAGGGCAACGTGGATGAGCACAGACACTTTAACTCAGTTCTGTTATGAAGGCAGAAGAGTGAGCAACTGTTGGGTTAGACAACAAGATTCTACAACAAATGCCACAGCAAACATTTTTGCTATCCGCTCACTGCTTGTGCTCATTTTGTCCTCACTCAACAGCTGCTTCCTGCATGTCTTCTGTGTGTCATACAGTCTCCTAAGCAGCAGAGAACACCAGGGTAAGACCACGCAGACCCTGTCCCCGTCCTGATAGACTTCCATCTGCTGGGCTTCTCCTGATCACCCATTTAGGAAGCATGCATGTCAACACACTCATTTCAAAGTGAGAAAACAGAAGCCAAGAGTGACTAAGTTATTTGCTGAAACAGTGATACACATGAATTTGAATTATCTACTGTTTGTGCTTTTTGTGGCATTGATTATCCTGAGTACAAAACCTTTTCATATGTGTAAATAGAACTTATCAAACACCAGCCCAAAGTATAAGTACTAAAACAAATCACTGTAAGGGGAACTATGTACTCTGAGAAATGACTGCATAAGAGTCACTTAGATGACATTGATACACCATTTAAGTAAAGCTTATTGTAAAAATTTGGTCATGATCTTTTGAGGAGGGGTAATCTTTCTGTAAACCATAAACATTTCTTCCTCTCATGTCCCATTCCAAATCCTCTGGCTCTCTCCTATGCAACTCTAGGGTGCCAGGCAGCCCTTGTGGGTGCTAAGGGAGTGGCTAATCCACATTTGATAGGTCAGCGGGAGACTTCGGAGCACCCCGAGGGATGAGCCCACCGCCTAAGCCTGCCCCTTTCGTTGGTAGGTAAATTGTGCCTGTACCTACAGATTTTGTCCACATACCCCGGGATCCCTATTAACAGGTGATTTCTGAAAAAACTGAAATCTACCCAAAATACTGTTGTGTCCTGGAAAGGAAAACTTTAACGGGCATGTCCAATTCTCTGGTCAAAAACTTTACTTCAATGGTGAATTGTTGGTCTGATTATTCTTTTGTGAATTTATTCTACAAACAGGATCATGGAGGTACACAAAGGCAAGTGTCCAGGAGTCTCTACTGGGGCCAGTGCTGTGGCATAGTAGGTTAAGCTTCTGCCTATGGAACCGGCATCCCATGTGGACATCGGTTGGAGTCCCGGCCACTCCACTTCCTACCCAACTCTCTGCTACAGCCTGGGAAAGCAGTGGAAGATGGCCCAAGTGCTTGGGCCCCTGCACCCATGTGGGAGATTTGGATGAAGCTCCTGACTGCTGGCTTCAATCTGGCCCAGTCCCAGCCACTGCTGCCATTTGGGGAGTGAACCACTGGATGGAAGATCTCTAGATAATTCTCTCTCTCTAACTCTTTGAAATCAATCAAAATTAATCTTTAAAAAGAAAGTTAAAAAGAAGTCTTTAAAAAAAAAGAGAGAGAAAGTATCTACTGTAGCATTAGTTGTGAAGTTGAAGAAGGAATCCTGTTCATATGACTCACAAAAATGAAAGAGGGACAGCTAATTTGAAACTAACAATTGCTGTACAAAAGGAAAAATATGGTGTTTGTGTTCAGTAAATGTTTGAGAAAAGAAAAAAAAATGAAAGAGGGAATTGCACAAAGTGGTATGAAATGACCAGAAATCCCAGTGGGAAAATGCACACATGGCTGTGCCCTACAACAGAGCACCTGGATTCAACACTTGGCTCTGCATTTGGGTTTCATCCTCCTGATGATGCGGACCCTGGGAGGCGGCAGAATGACACAGGGACTGTGCTCCTGCAAGTTCTTGCTCTCTCTCACATACATTAAAAAATGCTGTATGCAACATTTTCAAAAGCCCGAAGAAGAACAAAACATATGTTACAGAGCCTATTCATAAGCAAACAATAAAACAGAAGTTATATATATATTATATATGTGTGTGTGTATATATATTTATATATGATTAATATGCACAGAATGATTAATATGCCCAGAATGACTCTTGAAACAGGTGTAGAAGACTATGGCCCAAGGCCCAAATTTAGTTCATCCTCTGTTTCTATTATGAACTGTACAAAAAATATATACACATCTGTATATCTAGGTTAACTATGTTTTTAAGTTAAAAATGATGTTATTACATTTTTCAGCTCTTTAACTGCGCATATTTATGGGGCACAGTATGATGTTTCCATATATGTTGCTAAACATTCAGTGTATCTGTACATCATGAAATGATCAAATTAGAGTAATTTGGGTATCTATACTATAAGAGTCATCATTTTCTTGTGGTAAGAATATTTAAATTGCTTTCAGCAATTTTGAAATATATATTGTTCTTAAGAATTGTCAATTAAATGTACAATAAAACACCAGAACTTACTCCTCCCACCTGTCACTTTGTATTCATCAATCAGTGTCTCCTCTGTATTTTATTAGGGTTGAAAAAAAAATTGACAAAAGAGTAAATTCAGAAAGAGAAGAATATCATTTTCTGAGATATATATAAAGTTTAAATTTCAACATCCATCAATAAAGCTTCCTTGAAACACAGACACACTCTATGTTGTCTGGCCGCTTCCATGTAACAGTAGTAGGGTTGAATAGTTATAGAGACTTGGTGGTCTGCACAGGCTAAAATATTTATTAGCTGGCCCTTTACAGAAAAAGCTGTCAACTCTGCTCAAGAATTTACAACAACTAATAACTACAGTCTCCTCTGGGAAAGGGGATTGGGCTATAAAGTCAAGGGCAGGGAAATGACTTATGCCTTACTTTCTACCCTTTTGTTTTTAACTGTGTGTGATGTGAGAGCATTACCAATTTAATAAGCAGCTATTATTCATAATTTCCTTAAATTCCTTAATTAGCAGCACAATAAATCCTTGAATTGTCTGCTTCAGATAAGAAGTAAGGTCTCTGTGATGGCTCATGACCCCCAAGTCATTTTAGGGAGAGTCATGGAGAACAAAGGAGTTGGGTCAGTCTGTATCCTGCCTTATTTACCCCTGTACTTATACTAGTCATCTCTGAGGGTTTGTGTTTAGCTCAGTACCTGAAGTCACCACTTGCGACACCCACGTCCCATGTTGGAGTGCCTGGCTTGAGTCATACCTACACTGTTTCTAATCCAATTTCCTACTAATGCACACTCTGGGAATGCAGTAGATGACGTCTCAAGTACTTGAATCCCTGTCACCACATGGGAGACCTGGACTGAGTTCCTGGCTTTAGCCTGGCCCATCCCCAGCGGTGGCAGAAACCCAGCAGATGGAATCCTTCTCTCTCCTCTCCCATTCTCTCCTCCCTCTCTCTCTAATAAAATACAAATACATAATTTTTTTAAAAAAAATTAAATATTTGGGGTTAGCATTGTGGCCTAGAGGGTTAGGCCATCTCCTGTAACACTGATTCAAGTCCTAGAAGTCCTGGAAGCTCTGCTCCCAATCTAGTTCCCAGATAATGCATCTGGGAAAGTAGTGGAAGATGGCTCAAGTCCTCGGGCTTCTATATCCATGTGGGAGATTATGTATCTCCAGGAGTTCTAGGCTCCTGGTCTCTGTTACTTTTTCAAAAAACAAATCTTACAAAATAAAATAAAATATATTGAAACAGTCATCTTTGTTCTGAGGAATTAAAAGGAGGGTAGAGAAATAAAAATACAGACTGCTTTCATATTGGGTGCAGCATCACAGTACTTCATGATCATTTTATTTATAGCTACATCAAAAAAGGAAGTGATGGGGCTGGCGCTGTGGCGCAGTAGGCTAATCCTGTCTGTAGCGCCAGCATCCCATATGGGCGCCGGTTCTAGTCCTGGTTGCTCCTCTTCTGATCCAGCTTCCTGCTATGGCCTGCGAAAGCAGTGGAAAATGGCCAAAGCGTTTGGGTCTCCGCACTCTAGTGGGAGAGCTGGAAGAAGCTCCTGGCTCCTGGCTTCCAATCGGCTCAGCTCCGGCTGTCACAGCCATTTATGAAGTGAACCAGCAGATGCAAGACTTTCTCTCTGTCTCTTCCTCTCACTGTAACTCTACCTCTAAAATAAACAAATAAAATCTTAAAAAAAAAAAAAAGAAGGGAAAATCACAATCTTCCCTGTGAAGAGCTGGTCCAGGCAGCACGGGCCCAAGGGGGAAACCCCTAACTACCTGTGGTGGAGGCAGGGGAGGCCTTGGAAGTGAGCGGTTTGGAAGCTCTGACAGCCCAAGTCAGCCCACAGTATGCAAAGAAACCCAGGGAGGGCTCCAACCTCAGAGCGTGTCTATACAAGAGAATGTAATTATTATTACATCTGTATTTCAGGGGCACTTTATTAAAATTAATAATATCTAAAAGAACAACCTGGATTTGAATCTAAATAGCTGAGAATGGGGCTCACCAGATTCTAAACTACATCCAGGGTTAAAAACTAATTCTAGGAGCTGGAGTTGAGACATAGAAGGTAAAGCCACTGTCTGTGATGCCGGCATCTCTTATGGGTGCTGGTTTGTATCCTGGCTGTTTCATTTCCAATCAGCTCCTTGCTACTGCCTGAGAAAAACAGTGGAGGATGGCCCAAATGCCTTGGGCCCTGCCAACCAGCTGGGACATCCAGACGAAGTTTCTGGCTTCAGCCTAGCCCAGCAGTGGTCATTGCAGCTATCTTGCAAGTGAACCAGTGGACTGAAGATCCCTCTCTATTTCCTTCTCTATAACTCTGAATTTCAAATAAATAAATGAATCTTTTAAAACTTACTGTAAAACAGCATCTTGAAAATTAACATTAGCATTATTCAATAGAAAATATAAGAAATATAATCTGTAATATATATTACAGATTAATATATTATAATAAATATAAGAAATATAATCTGTAACCATAACCAAGTATCTGAAAATAGTGTTAATGAGAAGTGTACGAGCTTACACATGAAAAATGATAAAACTTCAAGAGGGCTTAAGTAGAGTCCTATCTTCCATGACTAAACATTTGACAGCTGTCAATCTGCCCCATCCAAAAAATATATAGAATTTTATTAAATTATTCCAAAATTATTGGAATGAATAACTGAATAAAAATATCAATTATGGATGGCATGGCAACAGGTATCTAGAAAGACAGTGTATTAATGTATCCTGCCTCTCCTACACACAAAATGCCACGCAGTGAATCTCACAGTCCAAGTCCAGAGTCACTCCAGGCAGTGAATAAGCAAACTGCACCCTAGTGTAGTGCATTAATCCTCTGGGGTCACTTCAGAGGCCGGAGGCAGAGAGGACAGAAAAAGCTCATATCAGACCAGGAACCTGCGGCAACCAACTCTGGGAAAGAGCTTGATCCATGAGGCTCCCTGGAGCACTGTGAGGAAGGGTGACATCGGCCAGTCTCATCAGACTGAAAGGAGCCAGGGAGTAGCAGGAAGAAGAGTCGGGGCTCTTCCTAAGCCTGAGAGAGGTATGGAGAGCCTCCCTCCCTCTCCCCCTCTCTCCTTCTCCCTCTTCTTCCCCCTGGCCTGTAAAAAGGGGGTGCTAATGTCTCACTGAAACCCAGCCAGCCAACAGGGTAGGACAGCACAGCTTCTGTCATGCTCACAATCCTGTTCCACCCTCCATGCCAGGGAGGGTATCCCTGTGCTGAACTCCAGTGAATGGCAGAGGAAAATGAGAGGTGCTCAGGGCTCAGCAGTCAGAGAGAAGCGAATAAAGAAGAATGGAAGCGGGTTCCTGTCGGAATGAGCAGACAGAGGGCAATCTACTTAAAAAATCAGGACAACAGAACTTTAAAAATCCTGCATGTAACACGTAAAAAATAACTACTAGAGCATAGAGTTTATTTTCTAAAATATCAGTGGATGGTTTAAGGGGAGGGCAATTGCTGTTGATGCTCGGATTCAACAGCCTAGAAGATGAAAAGGATGAAACAAGGCAAACCCACAAGGCAGAAATACAAAGATCTAATATCTATGAGGTCAAAGATAAGAAGTATGGACAATAGGAAATAAGACAAGGATAGGAAACATCCTAGAAAGAAAACAGGGAACAAACAATGAAGAAACAAGACTGAAAAAAGAGAAGTTCCTTGGAAAATCAAATCTGAATTTTCAAACAGAAAACGTCTAATGAATTTCAGGCTGCATTATCCAAAAACAGAGAGAGGCATTCATATTCTGGCAAAATTCCAGACCTCAAGGATACAGAGTATCTTAAAGTGTTCTATGTTGAAATACCAATCCTCTCAAGAAAAAAAAATCCTGTAAGCCTGCAAAATCTTCATGCTAATGCTGTTTATATTTAAGAAATAAGAAAACATTTATATATTTATATCAGTATAAAAATATTACTTTAAATTTTATGCAACCATGAAAAATAACCATTAAAATGATTCTGTAGTTACAGAATCACAGGTGTGAGCACAGGTGTGAGATCAAAGAGCACATTACAAAGTACAGTAGCAAGGAGTAAAAGACATTGAACAGAGGGACCATGTGCTTGCTTCCAACACAGTGACGAATCAATGCAACAAAGGAAACACCATATCTGGAGAAAGGGACTGAGGGTGAGCACTAGAACTCAGCAAAGGAGTTAGAGGAACCCTCAACACCACACAAATGGCAACACAGAGACAGGAACAAGGTATACGGCAACTGCCACTCTGGTTCCACAGCCAGAGGGGATTTCGCATGTCTAGAAAGAGGCAGGCAGGAAAGCCCTGGTGACCTCTGTCATCGCTGTGAGCCAGCAGACCTAACTACACGTGAGAATGACACACAGTCCTCACAGGCTCCAAACCCAGCTTGGGGAGGGCCTGTGACTGTGTGTGACTGCTTAACTGCAGAGAAGAAACTTACACTGAACTCCTCTGCCACCCAAAGCCCAAGATGTGTCAGCACCGTGATATTCAGGAAAACCCCGGATAGAGTCCATCCTCCTGTAGGGGCTAGTAGGCATCCCCCGCACTGCAGCTGCCAGAGGCAGAAGCCACAGTCTGCCCTGTAATCCACTCGCAGGGTTTGAGGACAGGCCTCTCTGCAACTCACAGCACCAGGCTCATGGCTGCTGCTGTCACAAGCCCGGTGCCGCAGGTGATCGATCACCTGTGGGACCCGAGGACTGGCTCTGACACTCTGGATTTGGTGCTGGTGCTACCAAAGGCCCCAGTGACCTGGTAGGACTTCAGGACAGGCCTGAGGACAGGCAGCTCCAGGATCACGACTGATACTGTCACAGTCCCAGAATTAGCACCCACTTGACTGTGAGGACAGGACCCTCTGCACCCCACATCCCCAGCATCACTACCAATGCCACTTGCTTCCATGGGATTTGTGATGATGCATACTTTTAAACTTTTATTCAATAAATATAAATTTTGAAAGTACAATTTTTGGATTATAGCGGTTTTCCCCCCATAACCACCCTCCCCCCTTCCGCTCCCTCTCTCATCCTATTCTTCATTAAGATTCATTTTTAATTATCTTTATATACAGAAGATCGACTTAGTATATACTAAGTAAAGATTTCAACAGTTTGCACCCACACAGACACACAAAGTATAAAGTACTGTTTGAAGTCTAGCTTTACCCTTAATTCGCATAGAACACATTAAAGACAGAGCTCCTACATCGGGAGTAAATGCAAAGTGACTCCCACTGTTGATTTAACAATTGACATTCTTAATTATGACGTCAGTAATCACCAGAAGCTCTTGTCATGAGCTGCCAAGGCTATGGAAGCCTCCTGAGTTCACAAACTCCGATCTTAATTAGACAAGGCCATAGTCAAAGTGGAAGTTCTCTCCTTCCTTCAGAGAAAGGTACCTCCTTTGATGGCCTGTTCTTTTCACTGAGATCTCACTCACAGAGATCTTTTATTTAGGTTTTTTTTTTTTTTTTTTTGCCATAGTGTCGTGGCTTTTCATGCCTGAGATTTTCTTATGTTTTTTTTTAGCCAGATCCCAATACCTTAAGGGCTGATTCTGAGGCCAGAGTGCTGTTTAGGGCATTTGCAATTCTGAGTCTACTGTGTATCCTGCTTCTGATGTTGGATCGTTCTCTCCTTTTTAATTTTATCGATTGTTATTAGTGGACACTGGTAGCTTTGGGATCCGCAAGGAGGGAAGGCCTACACTTCCAGGAATGGAGAGGCCTACTTCTGGGGAAGAAAGTCCTTGTCAAGGTCCCTGCAGGTGCCTAAAGGTCAACCAATGAGGATCACACCTGCCTCAACCTTTAACCCCCATGCCCTGAATCTGTAAAAGGAGCTCTCCCAATCTCTGACGCGCAACTTCCCCGGCCCCCGCTCTATTGCTCTGTTGGGACCGGGGAACCTCGCCCAGGAGCGGAACCCCAATAAAAGCCTGTGAATTAATTGATTCGTCTGCCTGGGAAGATCTGTTATGCACTGAACACCTTACAGACACTAGTCTTATTTATGTGATCCCTTTTACACTTAATCCTATCTTTATGATCAATTATGAACTTAAATTGATATTCTTCATATTTGGAATCTAATTTCCCCTACAAAGTCACAACATTGCCTCCACAAACACCTCCACTGAAGCACTAGCAGGGTACCATCAACCTTACAGGTGAAGAAATAACATGGCAGCTTCGAATCTGTGTTGATTCAGAATAAAAGCCAAAGGACCTACCTAACCAATAGCCTATATCCCATCTAAACAACAACAAGAAAATTTCCTTCTAAAGCAATCCCATAAAATTGGAAGAGAAAATTATTGGACCAGATGCACAGCTATCAATGTGAAGACCCAAGTATGAAAAATCAAGAAAGCCTGACTTTGTTTTTTTTTTTTTTGGCAGGCAGAGTGCACAGTGAGAGAGAGAAAGAGAGAGAGAGAAAGGTCTTCCTTTGCCGTTGGTTCACCCTCCAATGGCCGCTGCGGCCGGTGCACTGCACTGATCCGATGGCAGGAGCCAGGTGCTTCTCCTGGTCTCCCATGGGGTGCAGGGCCCAAGTACTTGGGCCATCCTCCACTGCACTCCCAGGCCACAGCAGAGAGCTGGCCTGGAAGAGGGGCAACCGGGACAGAATCCGGCGCCCCGACCGGGACTAGAACCCGGTGTGCTAGCGCCGCAAGGTGGAGGATTAGCCTATTGATCCGCGGCGCCAGCCAGCCTGACACTTCTAAAAGAACACAGTAATTCTCCACAGACAGATCATAACATAAAAGAAATCTATAAAATGCCAGAAAGAGAATTCAGAATAATGACACTAAGCAGAATCAGCAGGATTGAAGAGAAAACTAATTTAGCAAAATGAATAAAACAACAAAGTATCTGAATGAGAATTCTACAAGGAAATAGAAATTATAAAAAAAAAAAGAATAACAAAATCTTGAGCTAACAAAATCAATGAAATAAAAACAGTACATTTGAGACCTTCAACACAGACTAGGTCAAGTAGAAGAGAGAATTTCTGAACTTGAAAGTAAGTCTTTTGAAATAACCCAGTGAGACAAAGAGGGAAGTGAATTAAGAAGTATCAAGAGGAGTGGTTTTGGCATAGTAGTTAAGACAATCCCTGGAATGCGTGTATCTCATACTGGAGAGCTTTACTGGAGTCCCAGCTACTCCTCTTTCTTTCTAGTTTTCTGCTAATGTGCACCCTGGGAGACAGCAGACAATGGCTCAAGTACTTGGTCCTTGTCAACAATCTAGGAGACTTGGATTGAATTCCAGGCTCCTGAGTTCAGACTGGCTCATCCCTGTCCAGGCACTTGGGGAATGAACTCCCTATGAAATATCTCATTGTCTCTGTCTCTTTTTCCACTTCCCGCCCCTATGATTGTGTGTGTGTGTGTGTGTGTGTGTGTGTGTGTCTGCCTTTCAAGTAAAAATAAAGAGCTTTTTACAAAAAGAATAAAGTTTTTGAAACTTTTGGGATATTATTAAGCAAACACACATTGATTCATATTATGAGAATATAGCAGAAGAAGAGAAGGAAGAAAGCACTGAAAATCCTATTTAACAAAATAACACATGAAGCTTCCTAAGTTTTGAAATAGACATGCAATCTAGATCTGGGAAGCTCAAAAGACTCCAAGTAGACTCAATCAGAAAGTATCTTCCCCAAGGCATTTTACTGTCAGATTTTCAAGGATGCCCACTTTCACCATTGCTAATCAATTTGGTTCTGAAGATTTAGTCAGAGCCATCAAGCAAGAAGAAGAAACAAAGGGTACAAGTTGAAAAGGAGGAGCCAAACTATCCCTGTTTGCAGATGACATGATTCTATAAATAAAGGAACCAAAACCTCCACTAATAAAATAATGAAATTCATGAAAGAGTTTGGTAAAGTTATAGGACATAAAATCAACACATGAAAATCAGTAACCTCTGAATACACAAAAAATGCCATTGCTGAGAAAGAACTTCTAAGATCAATCCCGTTCAAAACAGCTACAAAAAATTTAAATATCTTGGAATAAATTTAACCAAGGAAGTAAAAGAATTCTATAATGAACATTACAAAACATGAAAGAAAAAATAGAAAAAGACACAAGAAATTAAAAAATCTTCCATGTTCACATATCTAAAAAATTGGTATCAAAAAAAGTTCATACTACCCAAAGTAATTTACCAGTGCAATCCCAATTAAAATACCAAGGACATTCTTTTCAGATTTAGGGAAAAAAAAGATGCTAAAATTCATATGGAAACACAAAGATCCTGAATAGCTAAAGCAATCTTAAACAGCACAACAAAATTGGAGGCATCACAATATAAGATTTCAAGAAATACTACAGGGTAGTTAAAATCAAAATAGTCAGGTACTGGCACAAAAATAGACCTGTAGACCAATGGAACAGAATAAAAAACCCAGAAATTCATCCATGCAGTTAAAACTAATCTAATATTTGACAACTGAGCTAAAATCAATCCATGGAAAAAGGGTAGTCTTCAACAAATGGTGTTGGGAAAATTGAGTATCTGCATACAGAAACAAGACTCCTACCTTTCACCTTATACAAAAATCAACTCACAATGGATCAAGGATCTAAATGTATCACTTGATATCCTCAAATTACTGGAGGAAAACATCAGGTAACTCTGTATGACATTTGGATAGGCTAAGACTAGTTTGAAAAGACTCCAGAAAAATAGGCAATAAAAGGAAAAATAGATAAAATTACATCAAGCTAACAAGCCTCTGCACTGCAAAAATTATTCAATAAAGTGAAGATGCAATTGAACGAATGGGAAAAATATTTGCAAGCAATAAAACTGATAAAGGATTAATGTGTCAAACTAAAATGCTTCTACACAGGAAAGCAAACAATTAACAGAGTAAGAGATAAGATGCAAAAACGGAGAAAACCTTTGCAAACTATTGGTCCAACACGGAATAAATCCAGAATATAAAAGGAATTCAAACAATTCAACAGCAAAAAGACAAACAATCTAATTTAAAAATGGGCAAATGATCTGAAGAGACATTTCTCATAGGTTCTCACGCAAAATGGCCAATAAGTATGATGGTTCTTTTAATAGTTCATGGAAAATACATTTTATGAAGAAACTGTACACAGATTCCAACTCTTCATACCAAAATAAACATCTTTTGATTTCATTTTCCATAAACTTTTCCAAGTTCCTTCTTGAATGAAATTAATACTGCATGTCACGAATCACCAGGGAAATGAAAATCAAAACCACGATGAGATACCATCTTCAACATAGAACAGCTGTCATCAAAAACACAAAGAATAACAAGTACTGCAAGGATGCAGAGAAAGTAGGACTCCTACACGCCGTCAGTGGGAACAAAGACGGTGACAGCCCTGTGGAAAACAGTATACAGGCTCTCCTAAAAACTAAAACCAGAATGACCGTGAGACCCAGCAATCTCTCTGCTGCAGAGCTCTTCAAAAACATCATGGTAAATGGAATCAAAAGATAAGCTTATTTTGCTGCTAAAAGTTTGAAATCTATGCAAATATTTTTTTCATACATACATTTCCCAGAGCTTTTTGAAGATCCTTCACACATACTAAAGAACCAAAATTTTTATTTCAAAAGATAACTTGCAATCCCATGCTTATTTCCACAGATTTCAGCTAAGGCATTCATCAACAGATGTATGGGTTCAGAGGATGTGGTATGTATTTACAGTAACAACAGAACATTATTTAGCCACATTTAAGCATGTCATTTGTGGCAATATGGACAGAACTGGATGGCATCATATTAAGTAAATAACCTGGGCACAGAAAGACAAAGTGTATGTTCCCAATCCTTTGGGAAACAGTAAATAAGTAAATCCCAAATTCCCAGAACAGGAGAAATGGACTAGTGATCATTCGAGAGTAGGAAGGGTTGGGAGACAGGAAGAGAGAGAGATGAGGTGACAAGTATCCAAACACAGGTGACAGCAGAAATTAGTTCTAGTGTTTATAGCACAGTAGTGTTATACAGTATTATAGTTGATCATTTCCTATATCTTAAAAATCCAAAAATGGGGGCCGGCGCTGAGGCGCAGTGGGTTAATGCCCTAGCCTGAAGCGCCGGCATCCCACAGGGACGCCGGTTCTAGTCTCAGCTGCTCCACTTCCGATCCAGCTCTCTGCTATGGCCTGGGAAAGCAGTAGAAGATGGCCCAAGTCCTTGGGCCTCTGCACCCACATGGGAGACCCGGAAGAAGCTCCTGGCTCCTGGCTTCGGATCGGTGCAGCTCTGGCAGTTGCGGCCATCTGGGGAGTGAACCAGTGAATGGAAGACCTCTCTCTCTCTCTGTCTCTTCTCTCTCTGTGACTCTGACTTTCAAATAGATGAATAAATCTTTTAAAAAAACAGAAATGAAGAATATGAAGATTTGTAACACAAAGAAGTGCTAAATGTTTGAGGCAGAAATACTAATTACCTTAATTTAATCATTACATGTTGTATACATTGCACTAGCATACTATATTCCATAAATGTGTACAAATATTATATGTCAATTCAAAATATTTAAAAAAAGTAAAACAGCTGATTATAAGTTTTGTGTTTATATAATGAAAATTATTTTTAAATGTACATGAAAAATCTAAACTAAATGAGGTAACTGTAGCTGGATTAGTGAATAGGCTTATGGTCTGTTCCTTATTTTATAAAACTTTTATCATGCAGTATTATAATAACAACTATTTGATCTCACTAACAGCTAATTTAAAGTTCAGACTTTTTAAATAATGAGATGTTTTTAAATAAGTAACAGGAAGAAGTCACGGTCATAACGGAAAGTTCACCCACAGCGTGCTCCTTGCAGCTTGACGAGATGACCCAGAGCCTGAGGATCTATACACCAATAGCAGAGTTTAAAATCAATACTGTCTGACTCAAAGGTTTGCCCTTGAACTTTCAGGAGGGTCAACTTATTTTCTTTCTACTTGGAATAAGAGAGGGCCCAACTCCCTTCCATGCCTCAGTGAGTGGACTCTAACCAAAGTTTTAGGGTAAACTTACGTCCCTGTTTAAAGATATTTCCTCCTTTTCCTCAACCAGTAGCACTTCCTGATGAGGCCCCTTCATGCACACAGGCTGAGAAAGAGAAAAGCAACCCGAGAGCTGTGAGCAGGCCTGGCACTAGCTAATCAGGACTTGGTGTTGCCAGAAGGTCCTTCCAGACAAGGTCACTCTATTACTGTGATGAAGCGAGACAAAAATAAGGCCACTCCATAATCATATCTGAGTAAAGACAAAAATAAAATCACTGTGAACACCTCCAAAATAACTGAGTACCTCTCCCAGCTTCCTGAGCTGTCAGCTGCATCACCTAACACCAGCTCAACTATAGAAAAACAAACCCCTAATGTCTTCTTCCTAAGCTTTGCACATACGCTTCCCTCTTAGTATGCAGTCTCCCTCAAAGCAGCAAGCCACAGATTCAACACAGGTGGACTCCATGTGTGTTTCTGGTGGTCTGTGGCTTCCAAGCACTGTCGCTGTTAGGGTGAGCAAGCAAATGTCAGTTTGCAACCCAGAACAGCTGAACTATTCTTGTTGAACTCTTACTGAACTCACTGCCCATTGTTATCCAAAATTTATCAAAACTGAAGTCACTATTCACAGATACCTGGTATTTATCAAAGCTCATTAGAGAGAAACAACATGATGAACTGTCTGAGGCTTATGTAATCACTCTCTTCCTCTAAAATCTACCCCTGAAATCAAGGCGACCAACCAAGTACTCTGTACCTCAACCCAGCTGTTAGCATCTGTAAAACTCTTACTGAATTAGACCGGCATACAGGGGACGGGCATCCAGCACAGTGCCTAAGCAGCTGCTCCGGGTGCTGCCAAGCCTGTATGAGGGTGTTTGGAAGTGAGTCTTGGCTACTCTGCTTCCAAGTGAGCATGATGCGCAACCTGGAGAACTGGAGAGAACATCACCCTGGAAATCCTACACGAGGAAGAGGAATGCTGTGCACCTGTGTGCAGGGTGTGGATGTGTGGCATGAACATGAACACAGCACACAACTGCAGCAGCTGAGCGCAGGAGCGATTGGCAGCTCGGAGACAGCGGGGAGACTGGACTGCAATAACGAAGGTGATGTAGGCAGAGGGAGAGTGTGATGTAAGTCCAGACTGGAGCCCCGGGGGCCAGCAGTTTCTGGCTGTTGTCCATTGACCCAGTGGAAGTGTGAGGGGCATGTTTATCTCACCCCAACTTCGCCACAGCAGCGCCCACTGCCCAGCTGACAAAGGGCGGGCATCATTTTGGGTTTGGGTGGGAACTGCGGAAGAGCAACTGGCTGAGACAGAACGCCATCTCTTGGCAGTGGCAAGCAGAGAGCAACATTCGGCCAGTGGCTCTTATATTTACGTGTGATCCAGAGATTCTAGAAGAGGGAACAACCCACGGTCCCCACTGAGTTTGAGCCTGGCTGGGAGGCGGCTGGGCAAACACTCACTGTGAGGCACCCACAGTCTCCCAGGATCAAGACGCCGAGGCAGAGCTGACTCAGAGAACATCTGCCCCTCTGTTGACTGCACAGGCTGACAGGGCAGAAAGAAACCTCTACACCCAGTGACTGTGGCGGCATTGTGTGCCGACACCGTGGGGACTCCCTGGTTACATGAAAGGTGCAGGGTGTAGCCGAGTCTGAGCAATCACCGGGTGCATTTCCATAGGCTTGGAACTCCTTGGATACCTAGAGCAGGTCATTGCAGAAGAAACTGTGCTCACAGTGAAGACTGTGCTTATCATTTGCGCGGTTCATACGGTGGCACTGAACACACTGGGGGCTAACATCCGGGCACTAAGACAGACCATGCCCAGCTTGAGTATTACCCCGGATACTTGGCCCACACTGAAGCCATGACCAGAGCTCCCTGGCCACACCCACCACACACCTCTTGATAAGCACTGAAAGTGCAGACATTCCACTAAGCCACGGAGGCATAGCTCAAAGATAAAAGCCATCAGAGGGAAAAAACAACAATCAACTTCACAAATGCATAAAAACAAATGCAGAAATTCAAGAATCAAGAATAACATGACCTCAAAGGAGCACAGCAACATTTCAAGATTAAAATGTGAAGATTAAGAGACTGAGAAAATACCAGAAATGGAATTCAAAAAATTAATCATAGTACTACTCAAAAGCAATCAGAAGCAAAACCATGAACTAAAGAAAACCATACATGAAATGAGAATTTTTCCCAAGAAACTGAAATTTTTAAAGAGAAACCAAAATGAAATTGGAAATGAAAAATTCAATAGATCCAATAAGAAAATGTGGTGGAAAGCCTTAACAGCAGACTTGGTGAGGCAGAAGAAAGAATATTCAAACTAGAAGGCAAATCTGGAAATCTTCCAGTTAGACCAAAAATCACCAGAAGAAATTAGAAAACCTAGAAACACATTGTTAGAAATTTAGGGGATACTATGAAAGGATCCAACATACAGGTCTTAGGAATTCCTGAAGGTATGGAAAGACAGAATGGACTAGAAAGCCTATTTCGATAAATAATTACAGAAAACTTTCCCAATTTGGAGAAAGTGGCATCCCAGTAGAAGGAGCACACATAATTCCTAATAGACATGACCACTAAAGATCTTCACCTCAACACATTGCAGTCAAACTTTCCACCATAAAACATAAAGGAAAGATTCTAAAATTTGCACCCGAGAAATGCCAGATTACTTTAAGAGGATCTCCAATTATACTCAGAGCTGACTTCTCATGAGAAACCCTACAGACTAGAAGAGAATGGCAAGATACAGTGTCCAAGGCTTAAGAGAAAAAAACTGTCAATCCAGAATACTGTACACTATAAGGCTCTCATTTATGAATGAAGGTGAAATAAAGACCTTCCACAACAAACAGAAATTGAAAAAATTGTCATCACTTGTTCAGCCTTTAAAAAGATGCTTAGGGACGTGCTACACACAGAAACATAGAAACATGGTCATCACTATGAAAGAAGGTTAAGGCAGAAAGTCTCCCAGTACAGTACAAAGAAAATCCAAAGTAAACAATGGGAATATTTATGGAAAAATGGCAGGGCCAAGTCATTACTTATCAATTGCCACCTTGAATGTAAATGGCCTCAACTCTCCAGTTAAAAGATACAGACTGGCTGAATGGATGAAAAAATAAGACCCCTCTATTTGCTGCATACAAGAAACACATCTCACCAACAATGCAGACTGAAAGTAAAGGGATGGAAAAAAGATATTCCATGCTAACAGAAATCAAAAAAGCAGGTGTTATCATTGTAATGTTAGAAAAAATAAATGTTAACATAAAAACTGTTAAAAGAGATGAAGAAGGGCATTATGCAATGATTAGGAGATCAATTCAGCAGGAAGATGTGACTGTAATAAATGTATATCCGCCCAAATTCAAGATACCTGGCTATTTAAAAGAAATGTTAATGGATCTAAAGGGAGACATAGACTCCAATACAATAATAACTGGGGATTTAAACACCCCACTTCCATCAATGGACAGATCAACTAGACAGAAAATAAACAAACAACAGAGATAATCAACACTATGGACCAAATAGACCTAACTGATATCTACAGAACTTTTCACCCCACACTTGCAGAATATACATTCTTCTCATCAGTGCATGGAACTTCTCCTAGGGTAGACCACATGCTAGGCCATAAAGCAAGTCTCAGTAAATTTTTAAAAAAATGAAATAATACCAAGCATCTTCTCTGACCACAATGGGATGAAGCTGGAAACCAACAACTCAAGAATCTCTAGATCATGTGAAAACATATGGAGACTGAGCATGTTCTTCAATGAATAGTGGGTCATAGAAGACATCAAAAAATTTAAAAAAATTCTGGAAATGAATGAAGACAACAATATGTCATATCAAAACATATGGGGTACAGCAAAATTAGGGGTAAGAGGGAAGTTCATAGCAATTGGTGGCTACATGAAGAAAGTGGAAAGGTACTAAACATACTAGCTATCAGTACATCTCAAGAACATAGAAAAACAGCAGCTAACCAAACTCCAAATTAGTAGGAGCAAAGGAAAAATTAAAATTAAAAAATAAACAAAAAATGTAAAAGGTCAGTGAAATGAAGAGCTGGTTTCATGAAAAAATAAACAAAACTGATATACCATTGGCCCAACTAACCATAAAAAAGAGGGAGAAGACCCAAATCAATAAAATCAGAGATGAAAAAGGAAATGTAACAGATACCAGAGAAATAAAAAGTATCATCAGGGATTACTCCAAGGAGCTGTATGCCAACAAATTGGGAAACCTAGAAGTGGATAGATTCCTAGAAACATACAATCCACAAAAATTGAGTCATGAAGATGCAGTATACCTAAACAGATCAATAACCAAGATGGAATCAGTAATAATAAAGATCCTCCCAATAAAAAAGAGCCCAGGACCAGACAGCTTCACTGCTGATTTCTACCTGTCATTTAAAGGAGAACTAATTACAATTCTTCTCAAGCTAGTCAAAATATTTAAAAGGGAGGGAATCTTCCTGAACTTCTTCTATGAAGCCTGCATCACCTTAATTCTTTTTTCTTTTCTTCTTTTTTTTTTTTTTTTGACAGGCAGAGTGGACAGTGAGAGAGAGAGACAGAGAGAAAGGTCTTCCTTTGCCGTTGGTTCACCCTCCAATGGCCGCCGTGGACGGCGCGCTGCAGCTGGCGCACCGCGCTCATCCGATGGCAGGAGCCAGGTGCTAGGTGCTTCTCCTGGTCTCCCGTGGGGTGCAGGGCCCAAGCACCTGGGCCATCCTCCACTGCACTCCTGGGCCACAGCAGAGGGCTGGCTTGGAAGATGGGCAACCGGGACAGAATCCGGCGCCCCGACTGGGACTAGAACCCGGTGTGCCGGTGCCACAAGGTGGAGGATTAGCTTGTTGAGCCATGGCGCCGGCCCAAGCACCTTAATTCTTAAGCCACAAAAAGGTGTAATAAAGAAAGAGGACCATAGACAAATATCCCTGATGAACACAGATGAAAAAATTCTCAATAAAATACTAGCAAATCAAATCCAGTTACACATCAGAAAGGTCATTCACCCAGACCAAGTGGGATTTATCCCTGGTATGCATGGATTATTCAACATTAGCAAATCAATCAACATGATACATCACATTAATAGACTGAAGAAAAAAACCATATGATTACACCAATACAGAGAAAGCACCTGATAAAACACAACATCCTTTCATGATTAAAACCTTAAACAAATTTGATATAGAAGGACCACTCCTCAACACAATCAAGGCGGTTCATAACAAATCCATGGCCAGCATTCCATTGTATGGGGAAAAGCTAGAAGAATCCCCACTAAGTTCCAGAACCAGACAAGGATGTCCACTCTCATCACTGCTATTTAATATAGTCCTGGAAGTTTTAGAATCAGAGCCATTAGGTAACAAAAAGAAATAAAAGGAGTACAAATTAGAAAGGAAGAAATCAAACCACCCCTATTTGCACATGACATGATTGTCTATATAGGAAATTTAAAAAACTCCATTAAGAGACTATTAGAACTCATAAAAGAGTTTGCTAAAGTGGCAGTATATAAAAATCAACACAGAAAAATCAATAGTCTTTGTATACACAGACAACGCCTTGGCTGAGAAAGAACTTTTAAGATCAGCCCCATTCACAATAGCTCCAAAAAGAATTAAATACCTTGGAATAAATTTAACCAGGGATGTCAAAGATCTCTATGATGAAAATGGCAAAACACTAGAGAAAGAAATATAAGCAGACATTAAAAATGGAAAAATCTTCCATATTCACGGATTGGAAGAATCAACATCATCAAAATGTCCATACTATCAAAAGCAATTTACAGATTCAATGCGATCCCAATCAAAATACCAATGACATTCTTTGCAGATCTAGAAAAAATGATGCTAAAATTCACATGGAAACACAATGACCCCAAATAGCTAAAGCAATCCTATACAACAAAAAGGAAGCCAGAAGCATCACAATAATTTTTTTTCAACACATACTACAGGGCAGTTATAATCAAAAGAGCCTGGTACTAGCACAAATACAGACATGTATTCCAATGGACAGAATAAAAACTCCAGAAATCAATCCATGTATCTACAACCAACTTATCTTTGACAATGGAGCTAAAATCAATCCTTGGAGCAAGGACAGTCTCTTTAATATATGGTGCTGTGGAAACTGGATTTTTGCATGCAGAAGTATAAAACTAGAACCATACCTTATGCTTTATATAAAAATCCATTCAAAATGGATCAAAGACCTAAATCTATGACCCAATACTATCACATCACTAGAGGACACTAGGGAAACTCTGCAAGACATTGGCAAATGCAAAGACTTATTGGAAAAGACTCCAGAAGCATAGACAATCAAAGACAAAATTGAAAAACAAAATTACATCAAGCTGAGAAGCTTCTTCATAGCAAAAGAAACACTCGGCAAAGTGCAGAGGCAACTGACAGAATAGGACAAATTATATGCAAACTACAGAACTGATAAAGGGTTAACATCCAGAATGTATAAATAGTTCAAGAAACTCAACAACAACAAAACAAATAATCCAGTGAAGAAATAGGCAGAGGACTTGAACAGCCATTTTTCAAGAGAGAAAATTCAAATGGCCAACAGATACTTGAAAAAATGCTCAGGATCACTAGCCATCAGGAAAATGCAAATCAAAGCCACAATGAGGTTTCACCTCACCCCAGTCAGAATGGCTCACATACAAAAATCAACAAGCAACAAATGCTGGCACAGATGTGGTGAAAGAGATACCCTATTCTATTGTTGGTGGGAATGTTAACTGGTGCAGCCATTGTGGAAGACAGTATGGAGAAACTTCAGAAATCTGAATATAGACCTACTGTATGATCCAGCCATCCCACTTCTGTGAATTTACCCAAATTAAAAGAAATCAACATTTGAAAGAGTTATTTGTACCCCCTTGTTCATTGCAGCACAATTCACAATAGCTAAGATATGGAATCAACCCAGATGTCCATCAACTATTGACTAAAGAAATTATTGTATATATATATATATATATATATACACACACTATGGAGTACTACTCAGCTGTAAAAAAAAAAAAAAAAAAGAAATCTTGTTTTTTGCAACAAGATGGGCTCAACTAGAAATCATTACACTTAGTGAAATAAGCCAGTCCCCAAAAGACACATATCATTTGTTTTCCCTGATCTGAGAAAACTAATAGAGTACCTGAGATACAATGTATTGGAGTGAGATGGACATTTCAAGATTTGATGATTGTTTACAGCCCTTCTCTCCTCCAATGAGGAACAGTACTTTTTTCTTCATACTTCTGTTGAACTCTTTTACTTAGTATAGGGTTAACTATACAATTATGAAGAATCTGAAAATACATCTGTGTAAAAATTAAGAGTGGCAATGTGAGAGGGAGGAAGAAGGGGTGGAGCATGGGCAGGAGGGAGGGTAGGAGGTGAGGAGATGTATCACTGCATTCTTAATCTATATATAGAAACACATGAAAGTTGTGTAACTTAAATAATTTTTTTAAAAAGAAAGAAAAGTGAGCCAAATCTATAGCAAGGCCAACCTGCTTGTTGATGTTGGTTTCCTCCCTGGCTCCTTTTCATAGCTCTGCTGTCATTTTTTGTCCCCTATGCATAATGTATGTTATTTTATGTTATCCTGGTGTGTATTATATACCTGTATAAGCTAGTTGAAATACTTTTAATTGGGACTGCTATTTTAAAAAGCTAAGAAAATTAATTTGAAAAAGGTGTTGTGTAAATTATAAAGCAGAGTAGGCATGTAGGAGAAGGTGAGAGTAGTGGAGGAGTAGTCAGCAGCTGGACTTTGGGGGATGAATAGGCAGAAGACCATGGAAGGACATTACATGTTGGAGGAGCAAGGCACAGCCACTGAAAGCAGAACCCAGCAGAGTATATGGTGGGAGATGCAGCCAACCAGACAGTGAAGAGGCTCAGGCAGCTGCCCTGTCAAGTCCATGCTGGACAATCAAGTCTTGCAGAACAGAACAGGAGGTTTCAGAAAACAAGATCGAGAGTTTAGTCTTTATGTAGGTCACCCCTGTTCTTTGTGTGTGTCTAAAACACACAAATGCCTTTGTCTCCAGATGTAGGAGTCAGTGACAAAGGTAGCACAAAGGGTACTGCATTAGTCTTCATGACTGTCAAAGCAACATTTTCTAGCTTCAATCACAGAAATCTATGTATTCAGAGATCTGGAGGCTAGAAGGCTAAACTCAAGTTGTGGGCAGCGTTGTTTTATTTTCTTGGATATATTGTAAAGCTTATTTATTCATTTGAAATGCAGAGTGAGAGCAAGAGAGGGAGAGAGCGAATCTCCCAATCACTGGTTCACTCCCCTAAATGACCATAATAATCAGGGCTGGACCAGGTCAAAGCCAGGAGCCAGGAATTCCATCCAGGTCTCCAACTTGAGTGGCAAGGACCCAAGTAGTTGAGCCATCTTCCACTGCCTTCCCAGGTGCATTATCAGGAAGCTGGACCAGAAGTAGAGCAGCAAGGCTGGAACCAGACTCCAGTGTGGGACCGGTGCTGTAAGCAATGGCTGAACCTCATGTGCCCCTTTTAGCCCTGTTACTTTCTTTTGAAGCCTCTCTCCTGGTTTGCAGAGACGCCTCCGGGTGTCTTAACAGCCTCTTCCTTCTCTGAGTCCACGTCCTCAATCCTCCCCTTATAAGGACACTAACCATGCTGGATTGGGATCTACCATAGTGGTCTCACTGTACGGTAATTATCTCCTCAAAGACTCACAGTGCAAGGATGGGGGTTAGGACATCAGCACAGGAATTCTGCAGAGTCATAATTTAGCACCAGACAGAAACCTATGGTACCTTCTGAAAAGAGCAAACCGCAGAGTGTAACTAAAAACAAACGAGCAGGTTAGTTGCAGGAATGCAGTTTACCTGTATGTGGTATAGCGCCTTGTGATGGAAGGAAGTTGAGGTAAGCGAGCATTTTGGAGGGCACTGACCCCTGAAAATCAAGTGCAGCTCATATATTCCACATACTCCTGACCAACATGAAGAGAGAAGGGTGAACTTTACGCTTAAAGATGATGGCAAAAGAAGTTATTCACAATGCCTATGATGGAAACTGCAAGCACAGTGAGTGGTCAAGGACGGCAGGAGCTCCTGAGAGCTTTGCTGAGTCACTACTGAGCTGCTGGCACCCACACAGCCAGCTGACACAAGAATCGCTTGCTGCTCTTACCTACTCTCTCTTTGTAGACACCACGCTGTTCAGCTGGCGTCTCCTCTCTGTTCTCATCACTTCTCAGAGGAAACTCGGATTTTGCTAGCATACCATCTCAATGTCTTGAGCTGCGAATGCATCAGCCGAATTCTGGGAAAGGAAGCCTTGCTTATTCTCAGTATTTCCTGTAAAAAAAAATGCTGTTTTTCACACGATTCTAATTATGCTTGTGCTTGTGTGCAGCTGAGCCTTTCTTCCTTTCTAACCTGAGCTCTAGGTGGGTTTAGCAGCTGTGTGCGTTTCCCAGCTCCATGGAAACAGCAACATTCCTGGCCAATCACCAAACTCCAACATGCAATGTGAATAGGGAGGAAACATCACATTTTTTCCCACAGGATGATTTACTTCCTATTGAGGGTCCAAGTGAAGAAAAAAAAATCCTTCAAGGAAGAAATATAGAGCCCATAACATTTTTGGTACTACTTGTTAAATATCCCCTTTCAAATAATAACTCTTGACATTTAATTGGGTCACTCAATATTGGGTTTGTTAGATTACTATGCAATGCGGCAGGTGTTGTGGTGCAGTGGATGAAGCCACCACTTGGGATGCCGGCACCCAGCACTGTGGTGCAGGGATTGAGTCTTGTCTCTGCTTTCCATCTAGTTTCCAGCTGAAGCCCTGGGGAGGCAGATGATGATACAGGCCCTTGCATTCCTGCCCCTGGTGAGGGACATGTGGACATAGTTTCCACTCTACTCCTAGCTGTGAGGAATGAACCAGTGGATGGAAGTTCTCTCCCTTGCAAACAAATAAAACTCCTTTCAAAAGTTAAAGCAGAAAGAGAGGAAATAAAACAGGCCAGTCAAAAGTGCCACTAGAGAAAGAATTAACCACAATTTTTAGCTAGAGAATTCTAAGACCTGATTGCTCAAACTGGTTTAATGTTAGATGCGGTCTCAAAATTTGAAGGCAAACTCAGGGTTCCAGAGTCTTTGGTCCCTGACTCCATACCCCCTGTAAGAAGCAATAGCAGAATACAGCAGTAAGGTCATGGAGGATACGGTATTCCTAACAGAAGTCATTTGCCTCTACGCATCCCTCCCTGAACGCCTCTCTAACCGGATTACCTTTCTAGCCTGTCCCTGTTTCGATACGGATGGGGTGAGTAACTGTGATTGATGTTGTCAATGAAACTGCTCAGCATCTCCGCCTGGCTCCCGCACTGCCTCGGCGGCACTGATTTAGTGATATTGCACTGGTTGGTGGGAACAAACAGCAGTCAATAACCTTGCCTACCCAGAAACAGCAGGTGAAGTGAGGGCATATACTACAAGCACACTTCCCTCTACATTCTTTCTTCACCCCTTACTAAGAAAGAACTGTCTTGCTTCTTTTTCGTTAGGATCCACTCTGTACAGTCATATTTGGCATTGAGAGAAAGGGGAGAAGGAGGGGGCCTGCTGGGCAGGCAGGCTAAGGACTAAAACACGGTCTGTGTTCAGATTCTAGCTCTGCCGCTCTCCTGGTGTGACTCTGGATATGACACCTAGTTCCCTCATCTGCAAAGTCCCTGAAAAACAATGCTTCCCTGCAGACTGTGAAGAAAATGTGTAGTAACTCTGACAACATCGGAAGTTCTTAAAAAAAAAAAAAAGTAGTAGCTACTACTGTCATTAAGTGAAGTTTAATTTCAAAGTAAGTAATATGGTCAAACAATGTTGGCAATGCCAACATTCCTCATGCCAGATGATGGTCAAGCGCTGTGGACGGAAATGAGCTCATTTACTCCGCATAGCTGTCTTATGCTACAGACAGGGTCTTGGTTGAGAGAGGTACATCCATGATCTCAGGTCATTTAGCTAGCCAAGGCCACCCCAGCTGTCATCCCGAGGTCTGATCCAAGGCTTTTTTTTCTAGGAGAAGATGGATTTAGCCACTTTGCAACTATCCATTCATGTACAGACAAACATATAGATACACAGAAAGAGAGAGATAGATGCCCTAGTTGGGGCTGCCCAGAGAAAGAGAAGTGGCACACGCACACATACACATACACACACACACACACACACACACACACACACACAGAGGGGAAGAGGGAGAGAGATATTGATTTGTTATGAGAAAAGTTAATACAATTACTGAGACTGAGATGTGCTGTCTGCAAGCTAGAGACCAAGAAAGCTAGTGGATCATTCTAGTGCAGCCCATTGGCCTGAAAACCAGGAGACTCGAAGGTCTAAGTCCCTGTCCAAGGGAAAGATGGATGTCTCAGTTCAAGAAGTCAAGCAATTAGAAACAGGGAAAATTCTTTTTCTACCTTTTAGTTCTGCATATTCAAGTTCTCATCAGATTGCATGACCCTCACCTCCAGCAGGTAGGGTAACGGACCGAGCCCACTGATGTAACTGTTAATTTCATCAGGAAACACCCTCACATCAGCTGGAAATAATACTGAATCTGGGCACCCCTTTGTGCAGTGACAAACAAAATCAACCAGCATCACTCTTGACCTACATTCTGGGATCTCATCCCACAGTGAGGTCCTCTGTCCACTTGGTATTCCATTGCATGACTTATCTGTCCTTATTTCCATCACAAATGTCTCCCTATTTTCCTCGATATTCTGAAGTCATTAGTCATTTCCTACAAACGAAGTTAACAAGTCTTCCTGACCTTCAAAGTCCAGCTAAAACCTCACCTCTTCTGTTTGAATTGGGAAAACCAAACGCAAAAACAATTTCACCATTAGGGTACACAATTACAAAAGCAAATCGTGAGGCTGGCATGGTGGCACAGCAGGTTAATGGCCTGGCCTGAAGTGCCAGCATCCCATATGGGCGCCAGTTGTGTTCAAGACCCAGCTGTTCCACTTACGATCCAGTTCTCTGCTGTGGCCTGGGAAAGCAGTACAAGATGGCCCAGTGCTTGGGCTCCTGCACCTGCGTGGGAGACCCAGAAGCAGCTCCTGGCTCCTGGCTTCGGATTGGCACAGCTCTGGCTATTGCAGCCAATTGAGAATTGAACTATCGGATGGAAGACCTCTCTCTCTCTCTGCCTCTCCTCTCTCTGTGTAACTCTACTTTCAAATAAATAAATATTTTGTTTTGGTGTTAAAGCCCTCTCACAGAACCACTGCATTCTGCTGCTCCCAACCCATGCCAGCTAAATATCATTAGAAATAATGTTGGAGCCAGCACTGTGGCGCAGCAGGTTAAGCTGCAGCCAGCAATGCCAGCATCCCACGTGGGCTGTGGTTTGAGTCCAAGCTGTTCCACCTCTGATCCAGCTGCCTGCTAATGTGCCTGGGAAAGCAGCAGAAGATGCCCCAAGTACATGGGCCCGTGCCGCCCATGTCAGAAACCCAGATTGAGTCCCAGGCTCTTGGCTTTGGCCTGGCCCATCCCCATCCATTGTGGCTATCAGGGGAGTGAACTGAAAGATGGAAGTTCTCTTTGTCTTTCCTTCTTCCTCTATAACCCTGCCTTACAAATAAATCAATCAATCTTAAAAATAGTGATTAGAAATTATAATAGAGGTTATCAGAGCTGGGGTGTAGGGTGTGGGGTGTGGTGGAGGGGGCAGGGAAGAAATGGAAAATTACTGTTTAATGGGGACAGTGTTTCTGTTTGGGATGATGAAAATTTTCTTGAAATACATACTGGTGATGGATATAGAAGACTATGAATGTATATAATGTCACAGAATTGTACACTGGAAATGCTTAAAATTATATCTTTTTTGTAGGCCTATTTTGACACAATTCAACAAAAGGTGCCAGGAGCTAGTGCTGGAGTGCAGCAGTGAATCCCATATCACAGCACTGGTTCAAGTCCTTGCTGGTCCACTTCCAATTGGGCTTCATACTAATATGCCTGGGAAGGCGGATGATGGCTAAGGTGCTTGGGCCCTGCACCCACATGGGAGACGCAGATGAAGTTCCAGGCTTCAGAGCTGGTTATTGGGGCCATTTGAGGAGTACACCAGTGGCTGGGAGCTCTCTCTTCCCCCCTGTCATTCTGCCTTTCAAATAAATAGTAATAACATGTTGTTAATGGTGTACCCCAAAAAGAAAAAAAACAGTTTTTACTAATGTTGCAATTCATTTTTCCAAGCCTGCTTGTGGTACTAGGCATTCAGTATTCCCAAGCCCATTTCCTCCTCAGTGATGTGAACAGCACCATCTGTCTTAGAAAACTGCTGTGATTGTTAGATTCAAACATGCAGAGGAGTCCCTGGTCCAGTGTGAGAGCCACACTGGATCTTAGCTTGCAGTCATTTCTCTCCCTGTCATCCCATTCATTTATACTCCTTAGGCTTGGCTAGAGGAGGTGCAGAACGCATAGATTAACCGGGAAACATGTCTACTGCGTGAATGCTAGCACACACCCTGCAAATTCCCGGCACTTGACAAGTGCATGATGGATGTTTGTTCAACCAGTCTGGATGGAACGGATAAGCTGCAGGCAGCAGTGCAAAGGCGAAGGTGCTGTGTTCCGAGACGGTCCCTGATGTAGGTATCCAGGACTTTAAATCCACAGAGGACACAAACAGCAATTGCTGCTGAGGAGGCAACTCTGTTCGTGGGTCTCTCGACTTCTTTACAGACGTAGACAAATGTTTTTAAAGCTCCCTTTTTATGTGTAGCTTTACTGTCTTGAACAACTGGAGCCAATGGGAAATTGGTGTTTGGGGGACCATCTGTAATGACGGAAATGGCAATAATAGGGACAGAAGCAGATTCATAGGACATGAGGTAATTCATCCCCAGCTGAGCCCAATGGAATGAGAAGAGAGGCACTAATTGGACCTACCTTTGAGTTTTTAAAAGTTTTATTATGTATTGACTCTATTATGCATTTTAGTATATATTTTCATCTGAAAATCTTATTTATTCATCTATTTTATTAAAAAGGCACAGAGACAGAGATCTTTCATCTACTAACTCACTCCTCAAATGCTCACAACAGCCAAGACTGGGCTGGGTCAAAGCCAAACCGAAGCTCAATTTGGGTACCTTAAGTGGGTGGCAGGGACCCAACTGCTTGAGCCATCCCCTACTGCCTCCCAAGGTGCACCGTAGCAGGTGAGCAAGTGGGTGTCTCAACCACTGCCCCAAATACCTGCCCCCGCCTTTCACATTCAGTGTTGCCTGGACTCTAAGAATGATCACCGTTATTATGTATGTAAGTTTCATTGCTTTCCAGGTCAGAGCCAGTCACATCAAACTCTATGCCACAAATACCCAACTTCTGGAAGTATACCATCATTCTGTTTCATGTTTAGGTTAGGTGAAGACAACATGGTTGAGCGGAAACAGAAAAATAAAAAGCAAAAGAGACAGACTGGAGAGAAAGCAGTATGGGGTAGTCAGGCAGAGGACACAAGAGAACTAAGAAACCCACAGAGGGACGAGGTATAAAGACCAAGAGAGAAAAGTGCACAGAAGACAGGGGAGAGATGGGAGGGTGACGAAACGCTCAGCTGGTTCCGAGACAAGTCAAGGAGCCCATGGTTTCTGTCTCACTCCGAGGCTGTTTGCCCCCTGTCAGTGTCATCTGATGACCACATTATGTTAACAGCCCTGTGATGGCTGTCCCGCCTTCCCTGCCCAGACAAAGGCTTCATCACCTACTCTGACACTCTCTGCAGGGAGACAAGGACTTGCTACAGCCCTCTGTCTGCCTCCTCACCTTGCTATGTTCTGCTGCTTTGAACATGTGCACATGATGTCAGGGGTCTGTCCACACACCCCAGGCTCCACTGGCACAGCCCACACGCCTGTCTTGCCTGCCTAGCACAGCTATTGCTTTCCACACCAAATGCTGGGCCTAGATATCTGGGTTACTCTGCTGTTGTCTCAATTAACAGGAGCTTACTTAACTAGGCTAAGTCTGAAGTAGCGAAGCACAGAATGAGGACTCAAAGTATTTATGAAAAATATATATTATGAAGCAACTGTGGATGGGTTTCCTTTTTACACCAAAATTAACTTATCTTGAATTTCATTTTTTCATGAACCTTTTGAAGTCCCCTGGTGTAACGCATATGCAGGCGCTCTCTGATGTGCCATGGGGTTATTTTCTGATAAGCCCCTTCTGAGCTGAAAATGTTTTTCCCTGAAAATGCACATAACTCACTTAACCCAGTGCCCATTCTAGCTTAGCAACAAAACACACTATTGGTTCCCGTAGTGGCTGTGGGGCTCACTGGGACCTGTAGCCCGCTGCCCTGACCGACATTATAAGAGAGTATTGTAGCACCAGCATTGTGGAACACTGGGTTAAACTGCCACCTTACTACTGACATCCTGTATCAGAGCACCACTGTTAGTCCTGGCTTCTCTGCTTCTGACCCAGCTCCCTGCTAACACACCTGAGAAAGCAATGGAGGATGCCCGAAGGGCTTGGGTCCCTGCCACATATGCGCATGACCTGGATGGAGTTCCCAGCTCCAGCCAGGCCCAGTCCTAGCCATTGTGGCCATCTAGGGAGTAAACCCGTGGACGGAAGATCTCTTCTCTGCATCTCTCTATCTCTGTAACTGCAGAACCAGGCCTAAATAAGTTAAAGGAGAAGTACTGTACTATAAATGGCCATCCCAGAAAAAGATCAAAATACAAAATTCAAAGTACGGTTTCTACTACAAGTGTTTCATTTTCACACCACCATGAAGCTGAAAACCTGTCCATTTAGTCCTCACCACCCGAGGTATGTCTGTAACACAAGAGTTTTTCAACTCTGAGAAATGTTTCCTGTTGTGCCCAGGAGAAAGGAGCACTGGGAAGAAAGAAGTGGAGCAACTTCTAGGACTGAGGTCAGGGAAGGCAGAGACAGAGGGCAGCAGTAACCTCGGCTGTGAAGCCAGGCGGCTGGAGGAAGCTGGGGCTCAGGGACCCTCAGGGCTGAAAGAATGACAGCCCTGGCCAGCCCTCGAGGAACAGTGCCTCAGCTATTTGCTACAGACTGATGTCTGCACAGGGAAGAGCCATGAGGCCCAGGCGGGACGCCAGCACAGGGCTAGGGATCAGAGCACTCACTGAGAGCAAGACCGGCCCTCATACAAGGAGCCTGCCGGACACCCCAGCGCTGCCCCAGAGGGACAAGCAAGCATCCTTCTGGACTGGCAAACATCTCCATGTCTGGAGAGTGAAGAGGAGGGCACGAGGGAGAGAGCGGGGGAGACCTGGATGGCCTATAAAGCAGGGCAGGTGGGAGAGATCATTTGATTGGCCCAGCCTGGATCAAGTGTCTTGGCGTGGTCCATTCAGCGGTAGGCAGGCAGACCTATCAGGAAAACTAAAGCACAGGAACTGGAAGTCCAGGAGGGCAGGAATCAAAGCCATCAAATGAAGGGGATACAGCACGTGCCGCCACCCCAGGATACCACCCATGCCCCTTCCTGCCCCAAAACACTCGATTCCTCACCGTGAACTAGAACAACGGCTCTCAAGCTACAGCAGGTACAGGAGTCACCTGGAGAGTGCTGAAACCCAGACTCCTCAGCTCTGCCATTATGATTCTCATTGGCTAGTAGGGTTGGGCCGTGCAATCTGCATCTCCAGTGAGCAGCACTGCCCGACATGGCAGAGGCCAAGCATTTCAATGTGGCCTTCGTGTCTCCAGACCCAGTTTGCACCCACCTCCTTAGCATCACTACTGCCATCACTCTGCCTTTCACGTCATTCTCTGGCCCTGGGCACACGTACATTGCATGGTGACTGTGGGAGTACCACAAAGCTCTAAGGTCTCTTCTCTCAAACCCCTGCCTCAATGTTTCCCAAAGTAGGAAAAGCCTCTGTGAACTGAACTGAGTCCACACTGCTTATCTGGGCTAGATTTGCTGGTGTGTGTGTGTGTGTGTGTGTGTGTGTGTGTACATGGAACTGTCAGAGACTGAATGTGATTTTTCCCTCTTTCATTGATTCTGTGTTGAAGGTCCAGGGCACACATCATGGTGGAGAAGCTCTGGCCAGATAGCCCTGTCTCATTCTCACCACTGTACCACTCAGTATCAGAGGTGGTATTGTGGCCTAGTGGGTTAAGCTGCAGCGTGTGATGCTGGCAACCCACAGGGGTGCCAGTTCAAGTCACAAAGGCTCCACTTCTGATCCAGTTCCCTGCTAATGTGCCTGGGAAAGCAGAGGAAGATGGCCCAAGTACTTGTGCTGCTGTACCCACAAGGGAGACCTAGAAGAAGCTCCTGGCCCCTGGCTTTGGCCTGGCCAACCCCTGGCTGTTGCAGCCATTTGGGAGTGAACCAGCGGATGGAAGATTTGTGTGTGTGTGTGTGTGTGTGTGTGTGCGCGCGCGCGCCTTTCAAATAAATAAATCTGTAAAAAACAAATTTCCGGCCGGCGCCGTGGCTCAACAGGCTAATCCTCCGCCTTGCGGCACCAGCACACTGGGTTCTAGTCCCAGTTGGGGCGCCGGATTCTGTCCCGGTTGCCCCTCTTCCAGGCCAGCCCTCTGCTGTGGCCCGGGAGTGCAGTGGAGGATGGCCCAAGTGCTTGGGCCCTGCACCCCATGGGAGACCAGGAGAAGCACCTGGCACCTGGCTCCTGCCATCGGATGAGCGCGGTGCGCCGGCCACAGCGTGCCGTCCGCGGCGGCCATTGGAGGGTGAACCAACGGCAAAGGAAGACCTTTCTCTCTGTCTCTCTCTCTCTCACGGTCCACTCTGCCTGTCAAAAAAAAAAAAATTTCCAAGGTGATAGCACTGACCCTGTTGTTATGAGTCTGTCTTTGGCACCATGTTTCTCTCCCTCCCTCCATGTTCTATTGTCCATCTAATAGGAGCCACAACATTAAGATTTGGTCAACAAGGGAGGAAGGAGTGTTCTCTGATGTGAGTCTCAAGCATACGCTTTAATCCAGCTGGCCAAGTTATCAGCACTAGGATTTGGGCGGGGAAGGAGGAGCCTAATCAACAATAAATAAATACAATCACTAGTTGCTTTTTGTTTGTAGCACTGTCCTTTGTTGCAGGACCAATGCATACACATCTTTTCTAGGCAGACATCATTTTCCTGCGGTGCTGGACTTTGTACCATGGCAACATCATCAAAACCTCACTTCTTGTCTTTACAGGGGCCATTTCCCATGTGGAAGAGCCTGGGTCCACAGGTTTATCATGACCCTCCCTCTTAATGGCTGGGTCTCTTTCCCTCTGAGGCCCAACAGGGATTCCAAGCACTGACCTCACACGGCTGTCATGAGGATTTAATCGAGAAAAGAGCTTGCACAGGTATGAGACCTCAGCCAACTTTGCTAAGGTTTATTCCTATTGAACCTGCATCTCAGTGTCCAGCACAAACCTCAGATGAGGGTGCCCATTCTGTCTCAAGCACCCATTCTGGCCCTTGATGACCTCTTCAGAGGCAAAAGTGCTGACTCTGGAGCCCAATGATTTTCAGCCCCTGTTCAGATGATTTTCCAACATGTGACACAATATTAGTCATTTTCTGGATCTTCAGACACAACACAGGAAGAGCTGGTCTGTGACAGCTTAGCTCAAAACCTACTAACCAAGAATCCCTGCCTCTGTAGACTTGCGTGGCAAATGGGAAGCCGTCCACGTTGCTGTCCTGTCACCAGCCACATAGCAAGACCCTCTTACAGCTGACTGATGAAATAGAATACATACTGATGTAGTGATGGAACATGACATGGCCTCAGCCGGTTTAGGTTCTTGTTACCCCTGCCTTCTTTAAGAGACCAGTTCAGTCTCGCATCCTGTGTTGTCCTCCATCCCACATCCTGCATTCTTCGCCAGGTTTGGAAGTCAGTGGGCCAAACCTGAAGACCCAGTATGGGGAAGCTCATCTCCGCCTACTGCCCCCCACCCCCACTGCTAGCCCACCTAAGACGTAAAATGGCCCAGCCTGCTGGGGTCAGGGCCTCTACCACATGTTCAGTGAACATGATGGCAGTTGGTTGACCTCTGTGAGTTTATTTCTCTGAATACATTTGGTTTGGCTGTGAGTTCATATTCTGTCTCCTCTCTGTTCTGTGCCCTCTCTTTCTTTACATTTGGTGCCCCGTGTGAGGACGCACCAATCTGCACTGTATTCCTAACAGATAGTCAATGGAGATACCACCAAAAACATCCTCCTGGATTCATGGCCATTTAGGCCAGCACAGCTCAACAGTCTGCTTTGTTGCCCACAGCGGGTCACCAAGCTGCTTCTTCCCATGCGGTCACATCACACTTCCTGAGGTTATACACACGAATTCATAGCCTGGAGCCTTTGGTTACAGAAGGATGTCAACACAGCTACACAACTAATTCCATTTGCCTACTAGACTGGCTCAACCAGCAGTAGCCTCTGCTCCATACTCCAGCACCAAGTGAGAAAGGTGGCAGCAGGTTCCAGGTTTGGCAGAAACTTTTATTATACACAGACACTCACAGGTGTGGCCCCATTATAATTTCAAAACAAGCATGCAATGTGGGCACTATCACTTCTTTTTATCAGATTCTGGAGCTAAGGTCAGAGAAGGTAAACAACCCGGGCTTGATCACACAGCTTTTGTCCAAAACCAGCATTCCAAATGACAGAGTTGGTCATGAAGAAAGCTGTCAAAATACGGGTTCAGAGGCATTCTTTGTCTTATCTTCAGCTACAGCAACGTAACAGCCAGACATACCTCCTTGGGTCCTAAAGTCACAGGTCTGCCCAACTGCTTATCTTTCATCAGCCTCTCAGAAAACAGTGACTGGCCAATCTTCATCTGCAGCTTCCTGACTTCCCAAAGCCTTCAAAGTTCTCGAGAAGAGGACAGATCAAAGATTTTATTGCCCATTCTCTGTCTTAAAACTGGCGGCCTGGTTCCTCAGCCACAGCCCAGCCCATCAATTCCTGCCAGGATAGTAGAGATCTGAGCACCGAGATTTGATCACAGAAACAGTGAAACCAAACACCAGTCACATAACAGTGCCTGGAGGCAGGAGCAGAAAGGACAACGCAAACAACCTCCTAAAATCATTCGGTTCCATCCTCATCACATGGTTGAGAAAGAACTGCAAGGACTGAAGTGATCTAAAACTGGCAACTGCAACTGTCCGATGAGTGACTCTGAGGACATGCGTCAGGGACAGGGAGAAGGGAGGAGAGAAGGAAGGTGAGCAGGACCTGGGACAAAGGCATCCCCCTAACCAATCAGTCCTGCCTTCTCCAGGCTGAGGCTTAGCAACTTACTGGGAGCCTGCAGAAATGAAGACTTCCAAGCCTACAGTCAGATCCAAAGAATAAAGCTTCTTAAGCCACAATGAGATATCAGATAGAATAGCAATTAACAGGAGCTGGCACTGTGGCACAGCAGCTAAAGCCTCGACCTGTGATGCCGGCATCCCATATGGGCACTGGTTCGTGTCCTGGTGCTTCACTTCTGATCACAACATACCCCAAATCAATGTACAAATGCTTGTATGAGTTAAAAATAAAAGTACCTTTATGTAAAAGAAGAATGAGAGGAGGAGGAGGAGGAGAAAGAACTTTTGTGCAATGGGATGGGGAATCAGTATATGCTTGACTTTTACTGAGCACAACTTGATCCTACTATATATACCAAGTCAGTCCAGGAACCCCTATCTTACCCAGCAGAACCGGCCAACAAGACAGTTTTCTGGAAGACAAACAAGGGCCTCTGTAACTCAGACCAGAGGTCCTCACTGTCTGTGATGCCCTGGGGAGTCTGACGACCCCTTCCTCGGTGTGACAGCACACAATCCTCTTCTAGAGAGTCTCATGAGCCACCTGTTGGCCTTGAACATCTGTTCTATCTAAGGAAATGCTAAAAATTCTGTCAAATATTTCAGTTTATATTCTGGACCACCGAGGAGGCAACACTCTGCTGACAAACATACCTACAGCAAAGACAAAGAGGGAACCCTGAGCCAGCCATCCTCACAGCGTCTCTCTCCTCTGGTGGTTAAGATGAGCAAGAAAAAAAGAAATACATGGGACCATTTAGTGCCCTTCCTATTCCCAAAGCGAAATTGTTGCTTACGTCAGCAAAGGCCTCTGTCTGGCTCCTCTTGGGGAAATGGTTTTATCAAATGACACTGCACAACACTGCAGGGCACATGAGTTTCCAGATCACTTTACTTTCATTGTGTGCTCACCTAATGGTCAGAAAAGCAGACCTTATTTCCTTCAGGGAACCGAAAGAGGCTGAGGCTCAGACAAGTTAACTGACCTACCCAAGGTCACACAGCTGGGGATCAGAAAAGGTATGATTCAGAACCACATCCAAGTCCAAGTCTTTTTTTTTTTTTTTTTTTTTTTTTTTTTACAGGCAGAGTGGACAGTGAGAGAGAGAGACAGAGAGAAAGGTCTTCCTTTGCCGTTGGTTCACCCTCCAATGGCCGCCGCGGTCGGCGCGCTGCGGCCGGCGCACCGCGCTCATCCGATGGCAGGAGCCAGGAGCCAGGTGCTTTTCCTGGTCTCCCATGGGGTGCAGGGCCCAAGCACTTGGGCCATCCTCCACTGCACTCCCGGGCCACAGCAGAGGGCTGGCCTGGAAGAGGGGCAACCGGGACAGAATCCGGTGCCCCGACCGGGACTAGAACCCGGTGTGCCGGCGCCGCAAGGTGGAGGATTAGCCTGTTGAGCCACGGCGCAGGCCGTCCAAGTCTTGTTATGCAATAATCTTGCCTTTACAAATGCCTAACACCATGGAATGAACAAATGAAATGAAGGGTGGCTGGTTTCCTGAAACTAACAATGGTGAAAATTTACATATACTTTAATACACATTAGTGGATATAACCAAGGAAGACACCAATACCCAAATAAAAACCACTTGCATGCAAACTGCAAAATTGCAACCCAAAGTGTGACTTTGCTAGTTGCTTTTTGCCAACAAGACGTATGTCGGGAATTCTTCCTCTTTGCTGACATTGCAGAAACACAGCATGATGATTAAGAATCTGGAAGTGGGTTTGCAGCCCACATCTACTACTTAACCGCTCTGCCATGAAGTGCAAACTACCTCAATTTTGTGCCTCAGTTTCCTGCTCCACATAATGGGAATAGTGAGAGTTCTGTGTAACTTACAGAACTGATTAAAGACTTAAAAATTAAATATATTTAATGTGTTTAGAGCATGCCTGGCACACAGTAAGTTTTCATATACTTGTATTAATAAAAATCTCCATTAATACATAATCAGCTCTCAATTGTGTATTCATGGATTACTTAGTAAGTGTTGGGTTTTGATTGGGGCTGATTTGGTACCCTTCACACATAGAGATGTGTTGCCTTGCCAGTCCACCTCACAGGGGACAGAGAAGGGGACTGTCAGCCGGAGAAACAGCAGCACCCGCCAAGCACTAGCACAGAGACTTCCACACTATTTTATATGATCCTCACACCACCACCACAAAGCAGCCCATATTGTCCCCATTTCACAGAGAGAAAACAATCTAAGGCTCAGATTTCATTAATCCCTGTAGGAAGAGTGGTGAAGCAAAGATTAAATCCAGGACGTTATTTTTCCTGGCCCTTTGCCCCTTCAGACTGTCTCTTGTCCAGTAGGAGGACACATGGTGGTCCTTGCTGTGTTCACACTGCAACTACGTTCTTCCCTCTAAATCAGATAATATCCCGCAGTCTGGCTCCAGCCCCAGGGCAAACGCTGGTAGCCTGTGGGAAGCACTTCTCTGGGAAATCCAAGAGCACAGGAACATTAACCGCTCGGCCACACTACCAGCAAACCAGTGCTTGCCCCCAACAGAAGTGTGCAGTGCACTGCAGTATACAAAGGACTGGAATGACAGAAGTACTGACCTTAGATGATGGCTGCAGTGATGAACTCTGCCACAACAGCTCTCGCCACACAGCAAGCACCCAAGGGCATTCACTGCAAAAGGCAATTCGGTGTCACGTTTAATAGATGAGCGTGGGAGCCAGACCCTGACTATGTCTCATATATACCTGTGATGAGACCCTGGGCAGGTTATTTAATCATTCTGACTACAGTTGTCTACCTGGAACCTGGGGGTAACCAATGTTTCTATCTGAAAGGGGTGCTATGAGAATTTCAATAATATAAAATGAAGTCTCAGAACAGGGCTGGGGTGTGGGCTATGGGGAGGGAGGTGGTGGTGTACAGCAGGTTAGGCCACTGCCTATGACGCAGCATCCCATGTGAGTGCTGGTTCATGTCTAGGCTGCTCCACTTTTGATCTAGCTTCCTGCTACTAGCCTGGGAAAATCAGTGGAAGATGGCTCAAGTGTTTGGACCCTTTGTACCCATGTGGGAGACCTGGAAGAAGCTCCTCGCTCCTGGCTTCACACTGGCTCCAGATTGGCCCCGGTGGCTGGCCATTGCAGCCATCTGGGGAGTGAACCAACAGATGAAAGACCTTTCTCTCTCCTGCCTCTGCCTCTTTGTAACTCTGTCTTTCAAGTAAAATAAATCAACCTTAAAAAAATAAAAAAGAGAAAAGGGGGTGCATTCAGGAGGAAAAATATTGGTAAAATAGTAGGTATTTACATACACTATCATATTCATGCAAATTTTGAGACTGACGTGGCAATATCCAGCAACTGTTTAATTATTTGTGCTTTCCGATTCATCAATTCCATACAAAGAATATAAATTACAGATTTACTAGCACTGTGTGTCTGTGTGTGCGAGTGTGTTGAAAGACGCAACCAGGGATAAGAAAGAACTCCCTTAAGCTATCAAAGGCATTTATCAGAAACCTAGCCATTAATATTTTTGAATGGAAACATATCAGAAAATCGCCCCAGTGATGAATAGAACAAGAGACCCAGTTTCATTGTTTCTAGTTAATATTATACAGAGAGCTAAGCCATCTGCATTAGCGGGAAAATAATGATTGGAAGGAAAGAAACAGAGATGTCATCAAGTGCACATAAGATGATCATCTACACAAAGCTCTGTAGAAGCTATAGAAAATTAATTTCTGTCAAATGAAGGAGAGCTTAGCCAAGTAGCTAGCGGTGAGATTAGAAACTTCATTCCATTTCTGTATACCAGCAATAATCCTAAAACATAATGTTTAAAAAGATATACCATTTATTATTCTATAATAGATTATCCCAAAACTTAATGGCTTAAAATAGACCTTCATTATCTCCCAGGGATTCTGAGGATCAGGCATTTGAGAGCAGCTCAGCAGGGTGGCTCTGGTGCCAGATCTTCTAGGAAGCTGGAGTCACATCTTTGTGGGGACTATAATTGTTGATTTAATGTTTTTAAATAAATGACTTTAAAAAAAAAAAGACATATATTTGAAGAGGCAGAATAGCAGGGAGACGGAGAGGGGGAGGGGGAGAGAGGGGGAGAGGTGGAGGGGCAGAGAGGCAGAGAGGTGGAGAGGTGGAGAGGGAGAGGGGAGAGGGGGAGAGAGGGAGAAGGGGAGAAGGGGAGAGGGGGAGAGAGGGAGAAGGGGAGAAGGGGAGAAGGGGAGAAGGGGAGAGGGGGAGAGGGAATCTCTTCCATCTGCAGGTTCATCCCCAAATGGCTGAGGCTGGGTCCAGCAAAAGCCAGGAGCCTGGAACTCCATCAAGGTCTCCCACGTTGCTGGCAGCCACCCAAGCACTTGGGCCATTCCCTGCTGCTTTCTCAGGTGTATTAGCAGGAAGCTGGATTAGAAGCAAAGCAGCCAGAACTCAAAACTGCACTCGGACGTGGGATGCCAACATTGTAAGCACAGCTTAGCCTGCTGCTCCACAATGCCAGCCCCTGTCTGAATCTTTAGCTGGGGTTAGCGGACTCACTTCCCACATGTTCGCCTGTCTGGAAACTAACATGACTCAGCTCGTTCCGTGCAGGCCTCTGTATGGGGCTGACGTGCTATCCTCACGGCACGGAAGCTGCCTTCCTGGACAGAGAATGACCTGAGGAAGCCGTAGTGCGCTCTATGACCTCACCTCTAAATTACTTCTTTGTCTTATTCCTTAGCAGTGAGCCAATGAATTCATTCCAAAGAGAAAAAAAGTAAGCTCCACTTTGTAAAGGGAAATGTTTCAAAGAATGGGTGGACACCATAGGTCTACCAGATAGGTCATATATAATGGCAGAGAAATGTAAATTACTTAGAGATAAATCTAACAAAAGATGTTCCAAACCTTAAGTGGAAAAATTTGAAATATTCATAAAATACTTTAAAGAAGGCCTAAAGAAATGCAAAGATATACAGTAGTCTAAATAGCTATTCCCCCAAACGTATATATTAATTATTTTCATTCCAAACTAAGAGTTTTTTTTTAACTTGTTGGAACTTAAAAAAGTAGATTATGAAACTCATATGTAAATAATTCAAAGATCCAAGAACAGAAAACACTCGCTTGTAATAGATTGAATAACATGCCTTATGTGTATCAAGACTTCTATGTTTTTTAAGCTTTATATATTTATATGAAAGGCAGAATTACAGAGAGAGAGAATCTTCCATCTGCTGGTTCATTCTTCAAGTGGCTGCAACGGCCAGGGCTGGGCCAGGCTGAAGCCAGGAGCTTCTTCCAGGTCTCCCACATGGATGCAGTGGCCCAAGCAATGGGGCCATCTTCCACTGCTTGCCCAAGCGCTGGATCAGAAGTGAAGCAGCTAGGGGTCTTGAACTGGAGCCCATATGGGATGCTGACATTGCATTGCAGGCAGTGGTTTTACCTCTTATGCAACAACTCCGGCCCTACATCAAGGCTTGTTATAAAGCTTCATGTTAATAAGCAGCTAAAACCACGGGATTCTCTAAGAAATAGACAAAATGAGCAATGGCGTAGAACACAGAGCCCTGATGGGAGAGCTACCCCACTATAGAAACTTGATGTAAGCCAGAAGCAACACTGGAACTCACTTGAGGAAAAGTATGCCACTTAGCGAAAAGCACTGGACAATGGTTATCCAGAGATAAAAACGTAAATTTGTGTTCTTATATCGAGTCACAGCTCTAAATCATTAATTAAATCAATTTTAAACTTAAATGTAAAAGGCAAAACTAATGGTAACAGAAAAAACTATGGCAATATATCCTTGTGACATGATATGAAAGCATATCTCAAGCAGGTATAAAAAGCAGTGGTGTAAAATGATACATTTAACTGCATAAAAATGAACAAAAATGAACATAAAAGAACCACAAGGAAAGTGACAAAGACAAGCCACATATTAAGAAAATATTTTGAAATATATTGAATGTAAGGTATTTCTCAGTTCTGAAAAGTGGGACTGCCCCATCATGGCGCCTGCAAACTTTAAATGCAACTTTGATTATTTTTCGGAATGTTTCAAAGGATTTATTTTAGAGAAAGAGGGAGAGAATGCTCTCTTCTGCTGTGTTTGTAACGGCCACTGTGTTGGGCCAGAGCTGGAACTCAATTCAGGTCTCCCACGTGGGGGGCAGCACCCAGTAACTTCAGCCATCACCACTGCCTGCAGGGTCTATGTTAGTGCGAAGCTGGGACTGGGAGTTGGAAGCGGGAATTGAACCCAGGCATTCCATGGTATGGGGTGCAGACGTCTTTTTTTTTTTTTTTTTTTTCTTCACTTCACGGCTTCACCAGCCCCTTGAACTCTGGATTTTAGTAGTGATTGAGAATGAGCATTTGAAGGAGTGTAAGCAATTCAGAAGGCTCACTTCCACCAATAATATGTATTACAGCTCTTTGAAATACATAAATGAATCTTAAAAAAAGACAGAGTCAGAGAGAGAGAGGGAGAGACAAAGAGAAACCAATCTCCTATTCATTGGCTCACTCCTCAGATGGCTGCAATGGCCAGGGCTGGGCCAGGCCGAGGCCAGGAGCTTCTTGTGGGTCTCCCACAAGAATGCAGGGGCCCAAGTACCTTCAATTTGCTCATAGCTCTAGGACAATATTGAAATGCTGGCATGCTAACATTTCAGGCAGCAGCATGACCCACCACACCACAATGCCAGCCCCTACAGCTTTTTTCTTTTTTTTTGCCACTTTGACATGTGACCAATAGTCAAACTGAGTACTTTTAGAATACATGTATTAGGGCCAGCGCTGTGGCCTAGTGGCTAAAGCCACTGCCTGCAGTGCCAGCATCCCATGTGAGCACCAGTTCATGTTCCGGCTGCTCCTCTTCCGATCTAGCTCTCTGCTATGGCCTGAGAAAGCAGATAATGGCCCAAGTCCTTGGGCCCATGCACCCGAGTGGGAGATCCGGAGGAAGCTCCTGGCTTCAGATTGGTGCAGCTCTGACCATCATGGCCAATTGGGGAGTGAACCATCAGATGGAAGACCTCTTTCTGCTCCTTCTCTGTAACTCTTTCAAATAAATAAATAAATCTTAAAAAAAGAATATAAGTATTTATTATATATTTTATCAAATAAAATAGAGCATTGCCAATTCCTGGTTCAAATTAAATAGGTGTACCGTAACATGTATTTCCAATTTCTCTTGCTATTTTGCAAATTTCCTACTCACATCCATGTTTTCTTTACTATGCAATATTGTCCTAGAGCCATGAGCAAACTGAAACCATAAGAAGTAACATATATGCACCTCGAAAAGCAGATAGTAGCCTCTTTTGATGCAGATAATTTATTTCCAGAAATACTAAAATTATGTTAAAAAACTGAATTAATCAAATTAATATTTTGATAAAATGGTTCAATACAAGAAAAAATACATGAGATAGAGTAACTTTTCTCTACACTAGCAGTAAGCACAAAGAAATAGAAATACGGGTGATATGGGACAGGCATTGTGGCACAGCAGGTTAAGCCACTGGTTGTGACACCAGCATCCAATATCAGAGCACTGGTTTGAATCCTGGCTGCTCTGCTTCCAGTCCAGCTCTCTGCTAATGCACCTGGAAAAGCAGCACATGATGGCCCTTTTAACTGGACTCCCACTACCATGTTGTAGACCAGGATGGAGTTCCTGGCTCTTGGTTTTAGCATGATCAAATCTTGCTGTTGCAGCCATATGGGGAGTAACCCAGTGGATGGCAGATCTCTCTATAGATCACTCTGTTCCTCCTCTGTCCTTGTCATTCTGCCTTTCAAATAAGTATATCTTTAAAAAAAAAAACTTGGGTGATATTTCAGGATAAATTTATCAAGGTAGACTTGGAACTTTTACAAATAAATGTATAAAATCATGCAAGAGTCATACAATAGGACCTTGACCAAGTGAAACGAAAACTCTTCTGGAAAATTTCTCTACATTTTTATCTGGGTAAAAGCAAGCAGTGAGGATTGGGCTTGGAATATTTGTATAATAATTCAGAAGTCAGGTGAGTTAGCAGCTGCATTCAACAAATATTTGTTGGGTACTTCTAAGTACCAGGCTCTGAGCTATATACCAGCAGTAATCTAGACCTGGTCTCTGCTCGCACAGAGTTGATAACCATTTAATAGTAATGAAAGGCAAGTTTTTGTAAAATCATTCAACATAAGGGATGGTGACAAAGACCCTGAAAGTCATCTTCCTCGTGCCATTATTTGACAGATGTGGAAAATGACACGCAAAAAGCAGAAGTGATTTGTTGAAGGTTGCACAGCGAGTAAGAAGCCAAGCTAAGATCATAATTCAGTTCTCTTGGCTTCATCAACAAGTCATTCTGCCTCTTGGGTTACAGTTTAAAAGTATATGCAGACTATGCTCAACAGTATAATCTAACCTAGTAGTTAGAGATGTTTACAGCAAAATTATGATTCAGCTGGAGATACCTACCACACAAGGACAGAGCAGTCATCATGGTGCTCATATTTTATTAATATTTTGCTAAATAATAAACAGGATACAGTTGAACAGAAGTGCAGGGAGCTTTACAAACACAACTCTGGATCTAGATCTACACATGGAAGATAATCATTGCATACCATTGAGTGAATACAGAAGGTTCTAGATGTTACATTTTTCATGGTCCCCTTATATATGTAAGACTACATGTGTAAGTAAATGTATGTGAAATTATACATATATAATTATATTTTTGCTTATATGTATGTATGTGGTACACACAGAGAAAGAGAAATAAAGATTTCAGGATAAATGTTTATGATAATGTTAACCAATGTTATTCTAGGGTTATAAGATTTAGGTAGATTTTATTTTTTTCTCTATGTTGATTTTTTTCATATTGGTTAGCTATCTTTATTAAAGCAATCGAATTTAAATGAATTTTTAAATGTATTTCAAGAGGCAGAGAAAGAAAAATATGCACAATGATGGTACTGGGCCAGGGCTGAAACCAGGGGCTGAAACCGGGGCTGAGGAACTCAGTCCATGTTTCCCACATGGGTGGTAGGGATCAAATTACTTGAGCCATCAAGCATTAGCAGGAAGTTGGAATTGAGAATCCAGAGCCAGGAATTGACCCTAGGTACTCTCATGTGAGATGTCAGCCTCTCTAACACTAAGCTTAACACCCATCTCTAAAGCAATGCAATTTAAAGGGTGAGATTGTCCTGAGTAACTCTAGGTTTCAGTAGCATGGCCAATGGGTTGAAGCAAATGTTCATATTAAACACGGACATGGGCCGGTGCCATGGCTCAATAGGCTAATCCTCTGCCTGTGGCGCTGGCACACTGGGTTCTAGTCCCAGTCGGGATGTCAGATTCTGTCCAGGTTGTCCCTCTTCCAGACCAGCTCTCTGCTGTGGCCCGGGAGTGCAGTGGAAGATGGCCCAAGTGCTTGGGCCTCGCACCCACATTGAAGAACAGGAGAAGCACCTGGCCCCTGGCCTCCGATCAGCGTGGTGCACCAGCCGCAGTGCACCAGCTGCAGAGGCCATTGTGGGGTGAACCAATGGAAAAGGAAGACCTTTCTCTCTGTGTCTCTCTGTCACTGTCCACTCTGCCTGTCAAAAAAAAAAAAAAGTGGACATGGAAAAAAAAAAAATGGGCACGGCATATGGAGATCCCAGCAGGGGATCTTTATCTGGAAAAAGAGATGAGGGGAAGAACTGGCATCTAGTGTGAAATAATGCATTTTTCTACATTGTACAAACCATCCAGGTTTTAAGATTTATTCATTTATTTGAAAGGTAGAGTTATAGCGAGGAGGTGCTAGAGGGGCAAGAGAGAGAGAAAGGTATTTCTCATTCACTGGTTTACTCCCCAAATGGCCGAAATGGCTGAGGCTGGGCTGGTCCAAAGCCAGGAGCCAGAAGCTTCTTCTGGGTCTCCCACATGGATTTCAGGGGCCTAAGGACTTGGGCCATCTTCCACCGCTTTCCAAGGTGCATTAGTACAGAGCTGGATTGGAAGTAGAACAGCCAGGACTGCCCATATGGGATGGCAGCACCACAGGCAGTGGCTACACCTGCTATGCCACAATGATGGCCCCTCAGGTTTTATTTCTAAGTACATGTGCACCAAAGGATAAAAGAAATCCAAAGTTTGTATTTCACAAGGTGACACATACTCTAGGTCCCAAACCTTGAGAGCTTCAACCACACTATAAATACTGAGATGTGTAAAAATCACCTTCATGACGCCCCTTGTGACTCAGGTCTGGCCAGTCGAAGCAAGTAGAAGTGGCTAGGTGGAACCTTCTTCCAAAACATACTTGTCAAATCCCCCCTCCTGTGGGGCATGAGCGAGGCCGTGGCGCGGCCAGGCCGGGGGCTCCGCATGCGCAGCTGCCCCCGGGTGCCTCCGCCCGAGCTGTGTGGAATGGAGCCGAGCCCACGAACTAACCCGAGCCAGGGCCCGTGCAGAGCCAGCCGGCAGGTGTCCCGGGGATGGCAGCACAGGGAGGGACCTCGCATGCGCGCACGTGGCCCCGGCCACCGGCCACCGCCATGGCGGACAGCGACCCAGCGGGGTGTGCGGCAGTGGTGGCTCCAGCCCCCGGGCAGGGCGGCACCAAGGAGGGGCAAAGAAGATGGCGCCCAGAGGAAGTAAGATGGGCGGAACTCAAAAGCTAATTGGCTACGCAACATCAGGGGAGGTAACAAGACTAGTAACAAGTGTATAGACATAAGGCTAGTCCTATAGAAATCCCCCCGTAAAGTGACCTTTTAAGTGATTGGTTGGTCCTTAGCCCTGCCCCAATGACTCTGCAGTTTTGTGCTATAAAAGGTTCAGTTACGCAGAGTTACGCACGGAATAAGTGAGTCCTTGCTAGACTTGGCTCCCCGCTGCGTCTGATTCTCTCCCGGATCTGGAGGCTGGTGAACAGGCGAGCGGCGCACTCACCTTTCCTCGGACCCAGTCCATCCTTGTACGGGTGGACTCAGACCCTGCACCCTCCCACCCACCCCTGACTGCTTTTCTCTTTGTCTTTCCTCCGTGTAATCGCCCATCACATAGACTCAATCCTGGGAGGGACGAAAGCCACCTTGGTGTAATCTATACACCAAGAGGGCCTGCTAGCATCCTCAGCATCCAGCAGCCCGGGGCTGGCACTCTTTGGGTATTTCAGCACGGGAGGAATAGACGGCCCACCTGCTGAATCCCCTATTTAGCATTCTTTCAGGGCAATGCAGCCTGGAGGCAGTCTTAAACAATAGACACAATTACACTTTTTTAACCTGACTTGACTTAGTCATAGTCAGTGATGATCTCACCTAAGCAAACGGTAAAAATTAACTTTTGCCAAATTAATTTTAGAAGAAATCAAAGAGTACAATTTTGAGTACCAGGAAAATCATTACCTTTCATCAGAGCACACAGGGCTATGTGCCCTATATACAAATAATTGCTGTATCAATCAAATCCATTTCTGTGTGTCTCGAAAACCCTTCTTGGCAAAGTCTTGCTAAGCCAGTTCCAGTTTGATGCTCAGTCCAGAATACTCATAATGACTTTTCTCATGCAGTTCTCTGAAATTAGCTACACTGCTTTCAAATTTAGTCCACATCAACATAAGAATAACACAAGCACAAACACATTTACTTAAATCAGTTTGTGCATTTCCAGTGTGCACACCTCCCACACAGGCATTCATCACCCACTGTGTAAAGCCTCTGCTCTCGCTTTCTTTCTGAATAACCTTAGTGATAGAGCATATTTTACAAAGCTGCACAGAAATCTTCTGTGATTCTTCCATGATTGAGTGCTGTTGAACTGTACCAAGTAAACGGCTTTTAGAGTAAAACTCTGTAGGAAATGTGTATAATAAACTAGAATCCTCATTAATCATTTGCAAGCCATTCCCTTCACTACATTTATTAATCCTTGAAAGATTTTCAGAGAATGGTTCTGTTCCAATGCTCTTTGTGCACCATCTGTTCCAGCACGTTCCTTATATGCTTACTAGGTTTTCACAGATGCCACTTTTTAAATCAGCAAATCTCCTCGGGAGCATCATCTGGGTTCCTCACCCCTCCTCCAGGGAGTCCCTCGTCATCGCAGTAATGCCAGCGTCAGAGCAGATGTTCATGACCGTCTGGCATACTTCCCTGCCTTGGGAGGGCCCCTGAATACAAATTCTGGGATAGAAAAGAAAAGCCCTTTGCATTAAGCTGTTTTCTGCTCTTCGTTTCTCTCTGCACCACAGGCTGAGCTCAGCAGCCTCATCTTTTCTTTCGGTGGCCTGGTCAGGGAGGAAATATTTGCTCAGAGCAGAGGGAGCATAAACGGACACCCGCAGACAAAGCCCAGGAGTCGGCATTGGAAAGCTCTAGAAATCTACATGTCAAGTGGTGTCAGATTATACATGATTAAATTTCTAAAGGTCAAGCAGGGCTGCTCCTCCATGAGAAACATGCCAGCCTCTTGTTGGGCGAGGAGAGAGCATATGTTTCTGGAAGGTATGTGACATACAATTGGGGCAACCTATGATACAGTAGAATACAGAGGACAGAATTTCCCCAAAATGACATCCATGAAGGTAGGCAGTTTGAATAACCAATCTCAATTCTTTCTTAAATGCTAGTAATCTGAAACTTGATTTTTTTCCCAACAATTTATTTATTTGAAAGACAGAGAAGGAGAGGGAAAGAGACTCTAAGAACTTTTAACTTTATCCAGGTCTCCCACATGGGTGGCAGGAACCATAGGACTTCGGCCATTATCTGCTGCCTCCCAGGTACATCAGCTGAAAACCAGATGGAAAGCATGGAGTAGCTGGAACTCGAACCATGCACTCCAACATAGGATGCAGCCATCCCAAGCAGCCACATAACCCACTGCATCACAGTGCCTGCCCTTGAATATCACATTTCAACTATTCAAAAACATTCCCTATCTTCAACTTCCATGTGGTTACAACTTCAAAGAGGAAAATACATGCAGAGCAGATTAATCAATGCCAACTTAGGGAGACAGGCTCTAGCCTGCAGCTAGGATGTGATTCTAGGTAGGGGCTAAGTCACCTATTTCTGGAACCTTGGGCCAATCACCTGACCTCTTCAACACTTCGGTTTCTTTATCCCTACACTAAGTAGTTGGGCCAGGTCACTCCCAGTTTGAAAATAACACAGCTTGTACGGGTAGATATACCCTCTTCATGTCGAACTGGCTGGCATCCACTTCCAAAAGGACATGACAGATGGCAAGATCTGTCGCTTAAGCTGGGGGAAAATGAACATATTGAAAGATGATCTGTGTGTGTTTAGGAGGAAAAATCAGCGAGGACTAGAAACCAAAATGAAGGCCTTTAAGTGCAGGGGCACACTGTTTGGGACTGCATATTACATCTGGCCACTACAGGCGAGAGGGGAGGCCAGGGCCAGTGTGGCAGGGAGAGGATTCTGGAGCCAGCTCTCTCAGCCAATCACTGAGCAACATGAGCCTGGAAATCCACATCTCTAGTTCCAGGTTCTTCGTCTTCTAAAGAGGGAATGGACATGCATGGAGGGACTGTGGGAAAGCAGTGCACTCTCCAGACTGAAGCCAGATTACAAAGTATCAGTAAGAAGCCTGTGTGGTGACAGCGCCCCCTCCTCCATCACTGATGTCCCTTCCCAAGCTCACAGACTATTTTGGTCAGCATGAGTTTCAACAAAGACACTTTACAATCGATTTTTATTCCCATGCATTCCCCATTTCACCTATGTCAAGATAGGCAAATTTAAACAAGGAAGTGAACAAATTGTTCAATAATTGGAAGAAATTGACCAAACTTGGGAGCTTTAGGGAAAAAAAGTAAAATCAACCTGCTTGTCTTTCTTTCATTGAAAATTGGAGGGATACTTGGTATTTTATATAATTTCATTGTCTTGGCTTAGGTATTAATTGTCCAGATGTTCCTCTGAGCCTCCTACTTAACAACTGTAATCTTAGCCATTACCGACAGGAAAGTCATAGGCCTTAAAAGAAATGTTTTTTCCCAAGAAAATGCCAAAGCTTCCCTCCTGCTCTTCCCTCCCCACCTGCTTCCCATCTTGCCTTTCGGGGAAAGATCTGGGAAAATTTGAAAAGAGGCTTGAATGATCTTGCTGTTCTCACCATTTGCTTTAATTTCTCTGTGTTACTGGTACTCTTTCCCAAGCCACGCTGACTCTGTTCTGAAATGCCTCCATCCCCAAAACACTCAGACCCCTCACTCCTGTTGAGGATGATCATCCTGTTCATTGTTTCATCAAAATTACCTTCTACCTATCTCCTTCCATTTTCAGGTTTGAGGGACAGGATTATTCTAGCAAACTCTTTAAGTAGTAAGAATCAGTGTTCCTTAAAAGTGATTGATCCAGACACTAATAATACCTTAACGCTTCCCTGGTCAATATAACAGCCATTAGCCACATGTGACTAAATTTAAGTACAAATTACAAGAAAATAAAAATTTTAAGTGTAATTTCACTCTGCGGTGACACTTGGTTACATTCTAAGCCATAAGAACATTTCTATTTACATGAAAACATTGATTGGTCAGTGCTGCCTTAACATAAAGGAATTACTTTCAATGGTGGACTGTGAATGCAAACACCATCTCTGGGCTGAGAAACTCCACAGGTGCTAAAAGGGAGCATATTGTGTATTGTAGGTGGCTGGATGAAAGATGGCAATCTTTTGATGAGTATATGCTAGGGTTTGGACATAGGCCAAGTAAATATGAAGTATTTGAAATAGAGGGTGTTCTCTATTTCAGCAAGGAATGTCCCAGTGACCCATTCTACACAAGAATTTCAACTGACTACAACGAAAAACAGAGACAAAAATAAAAGGCTAATTTGTCTAAAAGTTTGACACCAGAACACGAGATTGTATCTATTTGCATTCTAGTGTTCATTCTACTCTGTCATGCTGCCTATAAACCTCCATCACCAGGGAAAAGAAGGTCTGACACTGTTCCTCAAAATCACTAGTTTTCTGTTCTTCAAAGGTCGCCTTAGAATTTCTACCCCCTCCATCCCTTAGCCCATGGTCTTTTAAGTAGCAGCTGCCACCTTTTCTAGGAAGCTACTAGACCTCCCCCCTCCAGCTGCCGATGTGAAGGTGATTATCTCAGAGGAAATGTCCCAGATTTCCCGGTTCTAAGGGCTACACAGAAATGAATTATTCTGCAAAATGACCAAGACTACATCCAGGACAAATGCAATCTTACTAGATTGAATGAGCATGTTCCTCGCTATTGACAAGTTCCAGACAGAATTTTGAACCCAGAACCTGATGAACAGCTGGAAGATAATCCCAACCAGGGCAACTTTATTGAGAAAGAAGATGAAAGGTTTTATGGGTTAGCCGATGCCCTCTCATTGTTATCCATCATGGCATCACCCAGATGTCAGAGTAGTGGCAGTGCAACTTTGGCTAATGTCCCCAACTGTATTGTGAGAACTAGACTTCCCATGAGCCCTTTGGACATCCAGAGGAGGTCACGATGAAGCTCCGCTGTTCCAATGACATGCATACATACACACTCAGGTCATCACGACACCATCAGGCAGCTGGCCTTTACTTCTGCCTATTTCCCTCATACAGTCTTCACTGTGCAGCCTGAGTTCTAGCCCAAGCAACTCGCCAGCCAGTGTGTGCCCAGGCTCTGTGGGGTCCAGATCCATCCTAGCTGTACCTCCAAGCTTCAGGCAACTCCAAGAGCCCAGCCAAGATGAGTCCTAATTTCCCACCTGATCTTGCCCTTGGTCTTTGAAAGCTCTTTGAATTTTAGTTTAAAGGAAACATTATAGTAAGAATATGATATAAAGTAGTAGAAGAAAAAGCAAGAAAAAAAGTGCATGTGGGGTTGTGCCAATGCAGAGCAAAAGATAGTTTTACTTTTCTCAGATATGGATGTAGGAAGCAGAGCAGAGAGACCTTAGACATCTCCTCAGCACTTCTCTTAAAATGGCAGACTTTCTACCCAGTGCTAGGACCACACAGAGGCTTACCCCCGAGGCTTTTAGCAGCTAGGGTAACACAGATGAATAATTAATAGGAAGTTATTTAAGGCAACCAGGCAATATAATTTTCACCCACCAAACAAATAATACTAACTTTCTAGCTAAGCTACTGTGAACCAGACTTTGAAGTACTCTGCACAACACTCTTCCCATCCACAAAGCAGGAGTCGTGGGAACAGCACCTCTGCTCTAGGAGTGGTGTAAATATTACCACAGCAAGGGATCTGAGCATTCTAGTTACTACTAATAGCGCATGAAGTGTTAGTATTCTGTTTTCAAATTTTTCTCAAGTGCATTTCCGTAATTTTTATATTAAAAATGTAAGTTGCTCTTGTTTCCAACAAGTGTCTCGTGTTGTAAAAGAGTGTAGCATTGTAAATGAGAACACAAGACGTAGCAGCTCAACCCACGTGGAGAAACACAGATGTCAGAGAAGCATCACTAAGAGAGGAGCTCCATGTGTGAGCCGACTTCTGAAGACCAGGACTCAGGGACAAGAAAGGGGAATTCACAACAAATGGAAAACAAAGGAAAAATCACAACAAATGGAACATCAGGCAGACTCAGAATCTTACTAACTGAAAGGCAGAGGGAGACAAAAGGCCATCCACCTTTCCACCCATGCAGATATCTTCTGAAGCCTACTTTGCAGGATTTTTTTTTTAAGATTTATTTATTTGAAAGGTTGAGTTATATATAGAGAGAGATCTTGATCTTCCATCTGTTAGTTCACTCTCCAAATGGACACAAAGGCCAGATGTGGCCTAATCTGAAGCCAGGAGCCAAGAGTTTCAGGTCTGCCATGTGCGTGCAGGGGCCCAAGGACTTGGGCCATCTTCTAGTGCTTTCCCAGGCCATAGCAGAGAGCTGGATTGGAATTGGAACAGCCAGGACTCAAACTGGCACCCACATGGGATGCTGGCACTGCAGGCAGTGGCTTAACCTGCTACGCCACAGCACCGGCCTTTCTACAGCTTCTTAAATGCATTCAGAGAGAAGGTACACCACACTTTAGGTACCAACCCATTCCACTGTTGGACAGTTTACTTTATTAGAATAAGTTTTCTGGGTTTGAGTCCCAGCTCTGCCCCCTGATTTCAGCTCCTTGCTAACGTGCACCCTGGGAGGTAGCAGGTGACAGACAGCTCAAGTGGTTGAGTCCATCACGTACATGGGAGACATGGATTGAATTCCAGGATCTCAGCCACAAGTTGATTCAACACCAGTCACTGAAGGCATTGGGGGCATGAACCAGCAGATGGGAGTACACTCTCTCTCAAATAAAAGATACTTAAAAAAAATATAAAGTGTTTCCATACAAGGATACTCACCCACTATTTTACTCCCAGACATGAAATCCTAACAAAATCCAAGCAACACGCCCACACCAGCAAACAATCACTTCAGTAACATCTATTAAGGCCGTGGAATCTTAGTTAACTGCATGGCTGTGGTACTTGCACTTAGCTTTGAGATAGCTTATACACATTCCTTACTCCACAGTTTTTAGAAGACTGGGGAGCGCTTCAGGTAAGAAGTTATTTATGATTTCCATGGAAAGAGAAACAGTTAAAACTATGAAAGTAATGCCAGTTTTACTTTTTATAATAGTATCATTTGTTCTTAAGAGATAGGGAACAGATGCAACACATGACAACTGTCATGATAATGCTCAGTACTATATAAAGGAGAGACAATAGAAAAATGGCTAGCTGTGTGGCCTGAGAACTCAGCAAGAGAAAAGGAGAAATACATTTAGCAACTCAAAGGCTAAGCCTAGTAGGCAGCTTTACCATAAGCCTGTAGGTCTAAGGTCTATTGGAGGATCAACAACTCAGTAAATACAACATTTGCAGGTGCAGACGACTCCACAGCTACTGTAACCCGTCTCCATAACTCTGCAGTGGAGTTAAGACTGAACTACCTGATAGGGCAAGCACTACACATCTGTCCAGAAAAGATGGATTAGTCAGTTAATGGCTTGAGACTTCTGGACAAAACATTGTCAAGTTGCGCCCCTCCTTCACAAAATTTACATTGAAAAATTTCAACCAAGAATAAGCTTAGAAAAAAATATTTTCAATCCATGTTACAAGAATCTGCTTCCACTATACATTAATTTCCCCACAAATCACTAAAAACACCAATGCATTAGAAAAATTAGGCAAAATACAGGAACAGATTCCAGAAAATATCATCGCTCTTAACCACATGAAAACATTGAAACATTAATAAGAGAAATGTAAATTAACATCAGCTCACATGTTTTCACCTATCAAAGCAGCAGAGTTCAGAAAGTTTGATGACATTTCCCTCACTGATGGTGTCATAAATTGGTAAAGGTTTACTCAACACTGTCCATCAAAATTACAAACACACCATCTTTGATTTATTTTTTAAAAGACTTACTTATTTGAAAGGCAGAGTTACAGAGAGAGGTAGAGCCAGAGAGAGGTCTTCTATCAGCTAGTTCACTCCCCAGATGGCCACAATAGCTGGAATTGGGCAGGTCATAGCAAAGAACTGGAGCAGAAGTGGCACAGCTGGGACTTGAACCAGCGCCCATATGGGATACCAGAATTGCAGGGGGCAGCTTCACCTGCTATGCCAGAGTACAGCCCCCGTCTTTGACCCACTTATTCCACCTCTAACAATTTATCCTTCACACATCTCAAACCCAAGTAATGTATATGATGTACAAGGTTATTTACTGCTCCAGTTGTTTATAAAAACAAAGATAGGAAACAACCTGAGTGTCTATCACTATCAGGCTGCTAAGTGGCTATTTTCAAAATGAGGCAAATACTTACGGCAAGGTATGAAGACATCTCTAAGATATATGGTTAACGGAGAAGGTATGTAGCATTGCACGATTTGAATTATAGAGAGCCATTCAGATGATGGACGGAGGCAGGCAGGGTGTATGTGTGTCTGTGTGTGTGTGTGTGTGGAGCATTTCCCGAAGGATCTCCAAATAGGAGTAACACGAGTTGCTTCCTCCAAGGCACAGCTGACAGCTGGAGGTAAACGGCAGAACCCAGATCAACTTTCACTATAATGTGCTTTTGGATACATTCAAACCTGTATTATCTATCCTAAAGAAATGACATCAAAAACCCAATTCCTGGCTATCACCCAGACCCTGAGCTCCTTCGGTGTTAACCACTGCAACTCCACCTTGTTCGTGTCTCCAGCATTAGCACAGTGCCTTGGGCATGGAAAGGATTTTTTTTTTAGAAGTCATGTTTTACAGGATGAAGATGACGCTTCCCTTGAACTCTGGCCACCTTTAAACGGGGTCCGATACAGGAGGGCACAGGCCCCTAGAAACCGCTCACCTGCCGTCTTGGCATTCTCCCTTGAAGTATGCCTTCCCCCTTGCAGGGCAAGGGAGGAGAGACAGAAGCTGAAACTGACACAAAGTACCTGCCTGGACTCCGGAGAGGTGCACCCTGACACTCAGTTGACAAATGCCAAGACCCAAGTACAGGGGAAGGAAGTCACTCCAGATCGCACCGGACCTAAGCAAACAGTTGCCCCGAGAGGGAAGGAACCAGTGAGGAAGTCGGCTGCGTGTGTCCGCTGCTGTCTGCGGTGGCCACTCCGAGGGCAGAGGCTGCGGTCTCACGGATTCCACCCAGAGACGCAGGCATGCACACGCCCCTGCGGACTGCGTTCAGCTCACCCACCACACACAGCCCGAACCCCCGAAGGCCAAGGTTGCCTGACATTTTTATTAGCAATAATCTCCGCTGCCTTCTGGTTATCTGGAGATTTAAGACCACATAATCATCCTCCACGTCAGAGGGGCGGGGGAGGGGAAGAGAGAGGAAACGGCCTAAGAGGCTCCAAATCCCTCTTAACCCTTGCTTCTTCCCTTATCAGCAAGATTAGAGCAGCCCACAGCGACCTGGCGGCTGTGTCCAGACCCGCAGGCCCGGGGCCCCAGGAGGGGTGGCTCCCAGGACAATGCCTGGGCCCCTAGGTATGCTGGTGTCTCTGTGAAGGTACAGGGAGGCGTGCGATCGGCGCTCCCCTTGGCCGTGACCCCCCCCCCAGGACAAAGCAACCCCCCCCACCCCCCCCCCCCCGCACACCATGCTGAGGCAGAGCAACGAGAGGCGGCGGTCTTGGAGCTACAAGCCCTGGAACGCCTGGGAGAGTGAGGACGCCAACGCCAGCGCCAGCGACGGCGGCCAGCACCGCCCGAGCATCTGCTCCGTGGGCGCCCGTTCTGGCTCGCAGGCCAGCATCCCCCCGTGGATCGAGGGCAACTACAACTACTACATCGAGGAGGATGAGGACGGCGCGGAGGAGGAGGACTGGAAGGAGGACCTGGCCGAGGAGGCCCAGCAGGCGGAGGAAGCCGCCACCGTCCAGCCCGAGGAGCACAGCGACACTCCCGCCCAGATGTCCACGCTGAACGTGAACGTGGGCGGCCAGAGCTACCAGCTGGACTACTGCGAGCTGGCCAACTACCCTAAGACACGCCTGGGCCGCCTGGCCACCTCCACCAGCCGCAGCCGCCAGCTGGGCTTGTGCGACGACTACGAGGCCCAGACCGACGAATACTTCTTCGACCGCGACCCGGCCGTCTTCCAGCTCATCTACAACTTCTACGTGTCCGGGGTGCTGCTGGTGCGCGACGAGCTGTGCCCGCGCAGCTTCCTGGAGGAGCTGGGCTACTGGGGCGTGCGGCTCAAGTACACGCCGCGCTGCTGCCGCATCTGCTTCGAGGAGCGGCGCGACGAGCTCAGCGAGCAGCTCAAGATCCAGCGCGAGCTGCGCGCCCAGGCGCAGGCCGAGGAGGCCGAGGAGCTCTTCCGGGACATGCGCTTCTACGGGCCGCAGCGGCAGCGCCTCTGGAACCTCATGGAGAAGCCCTTCTCGTCCGTGGCCGCCAAGGTCATGGGCGTGGCCTCCAACCTCTTCGTGCTCATCTCGGTCGTGGCGCTGGCGCTCAACACGGTGGAGGAGATGCAGCACCAGCCGGAGCAGGGCACGGGCGGCGGCGACCCGCGGCCCATCCTGGAGCACGTGGAGATGCTGTGCGTGGCCTTCTTCACGCTCGAGTACCTGCTGCGCCTCGTCTCCACGCCCGACCTGCGACGCTTCGCGCGCAGCGCCCTCAACCTGGTGGATCTGGTGGCCATCCTGCCGCTCTACCTGCAGCTGCTCCTTGAGTGCTTCACTGGGGAGGACCAGGGCCACGGCAAGGGCTCGCCGCGGGAGCATGACCTTGAGACGGTGGGCCGCGTGGGCAAGGTGGGCCAGGTGCTGCGCATCATGCGGCTCATGCGCATCTTCCGCATCCTCAAGCTGGCCCGCCACTCCACTGGCCTGCGGGCCTTCGGCTTCACGCTGCGCCAGTGCTACCAGCAGGTGGGCTGCCTGCTGCTCTTCATCACCATGGGCATCTTCGCCTTCTCCGCCGCCGTCTACTCCGTGGAGCACGACGTGCCCGGCACCAACTTCACCAGCATCTTGCACGCCTGGTGGTGGGCAGCGGTGAGTTCCTCCAGCCCTGAACTCTTTCCTTCTCTTCCCCAGCCCAGCAGAAGTGTCTCCTGCTTCTCCCTGGTGACTGGCCTTTATCATCTCAGCGTTCTCTCCCCAGGGATGGCATGGAGAGAGAGACCATCCCATCACCCTCTCCATCCTGTCGCTGCCTCCAACCCAGAAAATAAAGTTGCATGTTAAAGGGTTGGGGAAACACACTCCATAAGAGGCGAACAACCAAATGTGTATGGGTCCTTTCAACATCCTAGCCTGGATTTAGTCTAAAAAATAATGACAGGCAGGTGTTAAGAAATATTCATTGTTCATGGATGCCAGATGCATTCCCATCATTATTTTTTTTTTTTACCATCTATTTCCTAAATGGCTTAGAAAGCTTACTCACTTAAGCATCTCAACCTGTGAGGTGGTCATCACCATTTAAAAAAAAAGAAAGGTCATGTAGGAAGTGGCTTCAATTTTTAAAAGAAACTAGAGATTTATGAAAGGAAGGAGGTAAGAACTGGCTGAACACTGCCAACTAACTGAAATCCACTGACTCTGGCTGTGGTTAAAGCTGAACATGGAAAGAAGCATCTAAAACTAAAACAGCTTCTTTTGGACCAACTCTTATTGCCCCACTTGACAGCTAGAGAAACTGAGGTACAGAGTTTGAATATAGACAGAGCTAGAGATCGCAGAGCCATGACTGAAATCTAAGCTGGTCCAAATGCGTGCCCTCTCCACTCCCAGCACTTTTCCCTTAGCCTTAGGTTTGGTTTTGTTTTTTGCATGCCTGGTTTGTTTAGTTAGTTACTTTTTTCATTGTCTGCTTTAGCATTTGCCTTTTATGGTAATTTATGACATCTACTCAACTACCTTCATTTCTCCTGTGATAGATAAATCCTACAAAATGATTGCTGGTTAAACCTTTTCAGATCAGATGGCATAAAAATATATACATAGCAAAGAACTAGATGTATTGTTTCTGTAGTTTTTTTAAAGTATATTGCAAATGCCTTTATAGATAGTGAGCAAACAGAACCAGTTTTCCATGTTAGAAGGTCGTATTTTCACTAACTGTGTCAGAATGTACACTCCGGTGTGATCTTCTGAGCTGAACCAACCCCACCTACTACTAACGGACAGTGAAGCATGAGGAAAGATTAAGAGCACCTGACTGTAGTTCCAGATCTGCAGGAATTAACTGTGACCTTGAAGAGCTGGCTGCATCATTCCCTGTTCTCAGTTTCCACATGTCTGCAACGAGAGGTTGGACCTACAGGCCTCTACAGATCTGGGAATCCACATTCCCTTGAAAGTGGAGAGCTCATATGCACACCAGGATTGTGAGCTTTCTTGCATGATGGTGTGTTGTTAGACTCTTTTGAATGAGCTAGCCAAACCCTATTCCTCTGATCGTATTCCAGGCAACAAAAGGTCATCCCCATAGCAGATAAACCATGTGTACAGATGGGGCTCACGGAAGATAATTTATCCCTGGCAAATGACATTTATATTGGAGGTAACTAAAGCAGGCAGGCAAAAGAAAAATCCACACAGTGATGATATAAAACAAGATTTTGGGGTTGAATTTCCATTCATCTAAATTTTCAAAGACTAAGTTACATGGGCATGGGACCTAGTGGACTCTTTTATACTAGTTTTAATCAATAATACTTTATATTAATACACAAAAGGTTAAAAAATATTTTGTCAAAAATTATGTTACTAACATTAGATTTTTACTGTAAATTAATTTCCAAAAGTGAATGACCATTGATCCCATTTAACTCTCGGTCTATTGAATGTAGAAAAAAGTCTCAGAATTTCAAATTATTCCCTTTGTATGTTAACTGAAATAACTGTTCTTAAGATCAGTGTTTTACAAATTTTATAACAAATTTCAGACTACCAGTTTGCATCCAGAATAAATTTTACCAATTATTGCTTTCAACAATGTGAATTATATTCTGGGGCCATTATCTTTATCAGGCACTATTTTCACAGGCCAAATTTCATATTTCAACATTTCCATTTACCAACCTCACCCCTTCCCAATCACCTTCATCCATTTTCTTCTGATGATCATTTATATCAGTAACATCATTACGGATTAGATAAAGACTGACAACATGTATTTGTGTCTAAACTAGCCTATAAACACAATAGGAGCAATTCTCCTTTAGGATTTTAGCATTGTTCTGTTCCCCAGTGTTCATATATAATTAATCCACTTATACTCTATCTCTTCAATTACACTACATAAGGTTCATATTCTCAATGAACAAAGAGAAAAGAACACCATCAAAATGCAGAAAGGATATCTTGGTTCTTTGTAGATGTAAAGTGAAAAGATGCAGTATTTCAGAAACAGTTCCTACGTAATTCACAAAAATCCATCTTATTCACTCAGTAAAAAGTTCCTGAGCATCCATAATGTGCCAAGTAGTGTTCTAAGTATTAGGGCTACAGTGTGATAAATTAAAAAGTCAAGTTCTGTCTCTTTTGGAGATTACATTCTAAGTGGAGAGAGACAAATAATAAATACTCTCAGATACTGGTGTGTTTGCACAACGTAATAGGGTAGAGAGTGATTTGAGCAGTGGAATCTATCTTTGATGGGACAATCAATAGTTAGAAAAACTATCTTAAAGACATTCAGATTAAATTTTAACTATGAGAAGAACCTTATCTAAGTTCCTAAAACTACAACTAAACAAACACCAGAAGTGGAATCCCAAAAGTAACTCTAACCTAGAGGTCTAAAAATATTTTATTGATAATACATCTCATAGTTTCAAAAATTCAAGCACATACTCATGATAAATGTGCATTAAAGTAATTTGTGTTATTTATTGCCACATCACTGGTGCATCACAAACCACCTCACAGCTCAGTGGCTTAAGTCATCAAGCATTTATTTAGTTCATGAATTTTAAAGGCAGCAATTTAGTCTGGTTTCATCTAGACAGTTCCTTTTATTTGGACTGGTCTCATTCACCCACTGTCTGATGGTCAGCTTACTGACAGCTGGGATGAAAGGTGACATTGGACTCCATCTCTGCCATCCCCCAACAGGAATGTATGCTGGCTGTAGCAGACAGCGAGAGATAAAGCGAGCCCAAATCTTCCAAGTACTGTCATCAATTTCTGTCCTGTCCTTTGCTCTACCCGTCAACCCAAGTGAGTCACATGGCCAAACTCAGAGTCAAGGAGTAGGACAGATTACCTCAGCCACAGTAGAAAACCACTGCAAAGTTACAGAGCAAAGAACTTGGGTACAGGAGGATAACTCAGTCCAACAATACAATCCTTCTACTGCAGTAGTGGATTCCTATTCAAATGCATCATGCTCATAAAATACACCTACAGTTTGAAAACTTAAAGATAATTCAAAGGAAAGTATGATTGATCTTCTCTTCTGCCGTTCCAGAGGTATATTCACTTGTCAACTACTCACCCCACATTAGAGACAGATTGTCTAATCCATTGTCCTGTGCATTCTTATACATTCAGACAACTCCAAATCTGACTTGCTTTCAGTAATTTTCCCTGTCTCTAAGCCAAGTATCCTGCAATCTTTCTCTGTAATTCGACTCAGAGTTTTGGGAGGAGTAGGGTAATTTTCATTATTCTAAAGTCTACAGCTGCAAAGCAAATCCCTCATGGATGCTTACGTCTGCCAACACTCATTCATTAGGATCTAACATAGACTCATCTTACGTGTCTGTCTGATGAAAGTTACTTGTAAGCCCTGATGTAATAAGGGACATATGTAACATGCTAGCCTGCAGTAAGTCTGCCATAAACACAGGCAACCGTATCGGACTGGTTGCTAGTGTTTAGCACATGGAAGCAATAAGCTTTGCTTCCAGACTCACTTTTCGGGGAAAATAAAACAAAAGTGACTGCATGCCTTCTGGGAAAAGGGATAAACTGTGAAACATACACAAGGGTCAACTGCTCTCATCTGGGAGAGCTTCTGAGTAATCAGAAAAATTGGTCCATTCCTGGAGCAGTTGCAGCTACTCTAAGGCTCTCACATTGCTTGGCAGTGGGAGATGCACAGCACAGCTCAACAGAACAACCAGCTCTATGATGAAGCTGCCATCATTGGCCTCCAACGTAGGTATGTTTTAACTAGAAAAGAGCTATTGGAATTTCAACACAGTGTTTCTTTCTGAGCTTTCCAGAGCTAGTTAAAACTATGAAAATCAAACAAGGAACTAGGCATGAGCCCATGCCTTCCAAAACTAACAAAAACTCTTCAAAAAGAAAATGTATCTCCCGCTGAAGCATCAGGTAGTTGTGCCCCACTGACCTTGCTCCCATCCGTCTCCCTGAAGTATGACATCATTTACAAGAGTGCTATATTGTATTCAGCGATTGATTGGTGTGACACACATTTGGAAGGTGAATGAGATTACAGTCAGGAAAACAACCCAAGGTGGGTGTTTCAGAAAGACAGTTTATGACATAGGGAAATAGGTATGTAGGTTTAGGAGGCTGGAAGAACAAAAAACAGAAACTGAGATAGTCCAGAGATAGGCAACTGCAAGGCTTAGCCACTGGCCGCAGAACTGGGAGATGACAGAGGAGAAGGTAGTGGTTCTGGAACCTGCCGGTGCACAGGTGGAGCAGCAGCAGGTTGATGCTGTAGGGACTCCTAAGATAGTGTAGTGGGGTTGCAAGCAGGAGTGCTGACACAGGTCTGCGCTTTAACTATCTGCTGTTAGTGGAGGGATCTGACCGGGAGAAACCATAACCAGGAAGAGAGACAAGGTTGTCTTGATCCCACCTTGCAGTCTCCCAAAAATGTCTCTCATTGACAGAGCATTATCAGAAGACAGCTGGTAAGGCAATCTTAGAAATGTGGTTTGTAGATGCTTAGTCACAGAATTACAGACCAGCACCTGGGAAAGAGAGACAATCAGTGAACACAGGGCACAGAAGATGTTAGAGTTCTCATGGCTCCTTCAGGAATAGCACAGGAGCTAGCAACAGCACAAGAGCTGTTAGGCACTGCTGGGACTTTTTTGGAGAGATGGAGAGATCTCCTTTTATATCCTTGTATGTTCCTCCACCCCAACGCACCCGAGCGGAGTACAACAGAACTGTAGATGGCAGGGAGAAGTACTAAGTGAGCAAGGATGTGGAGGGCACCACCACGTGTACCTTTCTGTGTCAATATAAATACATCTCCAACTGGAATTGGTGGTTTTGCTTCAGCTTGTGTACACCTTCCCCTCCCCCACACACACTGTCTTATTTACATAAATGTCAGAACCCTAATAAACACATAAGGGTTGTTTTTCTCTTCAAGGTGATTACCCATGACTTCATTCCAACAGTGCTTCCACTAATCAAAACATTCTTTGAATTCCACTGAGGAATTACATTCAGAGCCTGTGACATGGCCACTGGCTCCTTTGTCATTGTGCTCAATCTTTCCCTTTTTGAGGCTGGATCCAATATTTGAAATAATTACAAGACATTCAAGGTTAGGATTGACACCCAGACTTAACCACAAAAGTGGACATGATCATTTACATCACAGTCCTGTCACTGAATCTTCTTCAGATCATAACTCAAAAGAGGAATTCCAAGGATATTTGTTGCCACGGTAGCACCATGAAGTATGGACTTGGAGGTTGATTCCCGTGAAGGACAACAGCCCTGAGATGGGGAATAACTCAGTCTTTCCTACCCGAAAGCATTTTCTTTGGGAAAACCACAAGTATTTTGAAAAATAAGTTTTATTCCTTGGGATCCTAATACCTAGATATGTGGACTAGCAGGAGGCAGTCTATGCCTAGTTCATTTTGAGAGAAACAGACATTCCTTATGGCATGAGAAATCCAAGCAGACTTAGTTCAAAGTTTTAGAGGAACACTTGATGCCTGTCCTCCTGTTTGGCAGGCCAAGATCTGCTGATCAGTGAATGAGCTGCTAGGAGAAGGGCACATTCTGCCTTTTGGGAACCAAGGCAAAGGAAAATATGTAAGTTTCTAGTTTTTAGAGTGGCTGAGTCAGCCAGTTTTTTTTTTTTTTTTTTTTTTTTCAGGATATTAAGATAGATTTCAGACATTTTGGTCATATTTCCAAACCCAACTCCTTCTAAAATGAGAACTCACTTTGAGGTCAGTTGGGTCAGGCTGAGGCCTCCAGTTCTTAATGTCCATCTAGGGAGAAATGGCTTGGCCTGCAAAATGTGGAGAAAAGGTTCCCTCAAGCCCAGTAATTCCAAGTCCTTCCCAGAGCCAAGGAGCAAGAAACAGAACACTGTTGAATGCATTTATCCACAAAGCAGACAATGCATATCAAGTGTGTATCTTCAAACAAACTCTTGGGGACCAGTCACACAGCCACCTAGCAGAAGAGTCCTTTTCTCTAAAAACAGAGATCCAATACAGACAGAAATATTTAGACCATATTATATGCATCAAATCTTTAAGCCAATTCTCTTTGCTTTTGACTTTTCACTCAAAGTTCAGCCAAAAAATTTTTAAAAAGGTTAGGGGTCAAGCAAAGCCAGCGTGGGGATCAATCACAAGTTTAAAATGAGCACTTTGAAACACTTTCTCTTACTTTCCTTCGGCTGTATCCTCCCCTTCTACCTCTGCACGCCAGCATCACGCCCCACGGCATCCCCCACTCCCATTTCCAACCCCCAATCCTCACAAGGCCTCCGTATTGGTCGGATTCATGGGTATTTCATATTCTGTAACGACCCTGCTGCCACTTAACTTATTCAAAAATCCCTTTCAGCCTTCTCCAGGGAAAACTGAACTAGATGTTTAAACAGAGGTGTGATGACAGTGCTAGTGACTATTGATGCTATTGTGCAGCTTGCACACCTGGCTTTTGCTGTGGCCAGTGACGAGTGTGTGTGCACACACAAGCAGATGTTGAGATAAACCATCAAGCTCACTGGATCATTGTCTCTTGTTTGGAACCCTTTGGTTCCAAAGTAGGAAAAGGAGATTCTCTCCTCAAGCCCGTAGGCACCCCATCTACACCCCTCACACAGTGTTCAGCGGGCACCTAGTCAGCAAAGCAGAGGTGAAGTTTCTGGTGTAGAATGTGCTCAGTAAATAGCTTGTGTTGTCCGCCTCCCCTGAGCCGGGGCCAGCTCTAAGTCATGGGGTCCCTGTCTGCGTGGATACAACACACATACTGACACTACTGCTCACACTCCCGCTGTCAGGCAGTCCTTCAACTCCTACACAAACCCTGGGAGGTGGGTACGGTTACTGTCCCATGCCAGAAGTTGACACTGAAGCAGAGACACTTTAGCTGACTTGCTCAACTCGCACAGCTGGGAAGAGTTTCCTTGGGCACATCCACACCATCCTACCTCTTTGATGCTTACTTGTACTCATCCGCTGTGGCACTGAGTACCAATAAGCAGAAAATGCTCCTCTCTCACCAGAAACAGAGCAGCAACCCTGGCCTGCGACCTCCCCAAAGATGTCGGGCATCCTTCCCTTTTGTAAGGGCTGGGTAGAGCAGTGGTTCTCATCGGCTCTACCAGATTGGCCTCAGAGGTTCACTTCTAATTGACCAACTGTTGTAAGTTCAAGCTAATCGTAAAAGCATCAAAACAAAGATGTTCACGTTTCGAAGGTAAAGGCCCCCTCAGTAGCAGTCAGTGGGACTACCTTGCATGCTTTACTGCCATCTGCTGAAAGACTGTGATGACAACCAGACACATCTATGAAGTACAGAGCGCCCCCCAGAGTTGTACACTGCAAACATTGTACAACTGTAAGCAACAGTCCTGCTTAAGGGGCTTTTAGTAATTTAGTCAATAGTCTGGGGACCAAAGGCAGTGCACGAAGCATAAAAAACAGTCCCCAAGAGATTCTCCCAGGATTTTCTCTGGCAACAGTAACTGGTAACTAGTCCCATGGGCATCTGCATTTTGAAACAGGAGCTTGTTAACCTAAATAAATCTCTAATTAGTGGGATTCAAGGCAATGTGACAAGAATGATGGCAAAAAATTCAAGCAGTGAGAATATATTTTTGGTCGATGATGGCTTACAAAAGTGCCTTTACAAAATAATGAGTATGTGTCTCTCCTGACACCAGCAATTAAGACACCTTCATATAAAATATCTCATTTGAACTACAGAACATTTTCTAAGTATTATAATTGTCTCCACTCTACAGATGAGAGAAGGACAATGAGGGAGTTTAATGCCTTTTGTGTTCCTGGTATTGTGTCAGTATTCATTCCCTTATTTCATCTTTGTAATCCTCAGAGTTAGCTGTCTCCTGTCTTATATGAATAAACCAAGGTTTAATGAGTCTGAATGTTTTGTCCAAGGTTATTCAGTGGGGAAGGGTCGGAGTGGAGACTTGAACTCTGGTCTGACTGGTGCTACGCCCAAACTCTTTCTAGAACATCCATGATGCAGGCACCCCAGGCACCCCCTGTACTAACACTGGCCCCAGCTGAGTGGGGGAAGCAAAGAGCAGCATTCACTGTGCATGTTCTTTCCATCAATCCTTTAAAGGAGGTAGTGGTTCTCCTATGAACATTTGGGCGTTAGCGTCAGGATTTAAAACAAACTCTCTCTTACAGACTTCTAGGTAGCTCCTAAAGCTGGCTGTGTGAGGAGCTGTTATCCTTCTCAGGACACAGAGGAGACTTCCCTCCCCGCCTGTTTCCTTTGCTTCTTCCTCACAAAGCTAACAATTCCCCCTGCTTTCCCCCTGTACAGGTGAGCATCTCCACTGTGGGCTACGGAGACATGTACCCTGAGACCCACCTGGGCAGGCTTTTTGCATTCCTTTGCATTGCTTTTGGGATCATTCTCAATGGAATGCCCATCTCCATCCTCTACAACAAGTTCTCCGACTACTACAGCAAGCTCAAGGCTTACGAGTACACTGCCATTCGTCGGGAGAGGGGAAAGGTGAACTTCATGCAGAGAGCCAGAAAGAAGTTGGCCGAGTGTTTGGCTGGAAGCAACACACAGCCCACCCCAAGACAAGCTAATTAATATTTTGTGGGACAGGTGCCTGGTAGGTCCCATGAACTTCAAGTCTATGTAACTCATCCCCCCCACAAAATTAATTTATTTGAAAGGCACAGTATCAGAGGGGATGGGTCAGGGTGTGGGCAGGGGGAGTCAGACAGACAAATCTTCCATCTGCTGGTTCACTCCCCAAATGGCCACAATGTCTGGGGTTGGTCCAGAAGGAAGGCAGGAGCCAGAAACTCCATTGGCATCTCCCACATGGGTAACTGGCAGAGGCCCAAGTACTTGGAACATCACCACCTGCTTTCCCAGGCCAATTAACAGGACGCTGTGTTGGAACTGGAGCACCAAGGAGTCAAACCAGCACTCCAGTAGGGGATACTGGCATCCCAAGCAGTGGCTTACCCTGCTGTGCCACAACACTGACCCCCATCACTCCCTTGTTGTTCTTAAAAGCATCACGAATGGCCACCAAAAGACATGGGAGGCAGATGTACACAAAGGGCATTCAGTTCACAAAGTTCTACCTCTAGAATTGCTCACTTTGCACCCAACATAGAACGCCTCATCTTGTTCTGTAACTGTGCAACATGTGAGTCCGACCTTCCTAATGACATTGATGTTGGATGCTGCTTTTTTTGGACAGGCAGAGTTAGACAGTGAGAGAGAGAGAGACAGAGAGAAAGGTCTTCCTTCCGTTGGTTCACCCCCCAAATGGCCACTACGGCTGGCGCTGCGCCAATCCAAAGCCAGGAGCCAGGTGCTTCCTCCCATGTGGGTGCAGGGCTCAAGCACTTGGGCCATCCTCCACTGTACTCCTGGGCCACAGTAGAGAGCTGGACTGGAAGAGGAACAACCGGGACAGAATCCGGCGCCTCAGCTGGGACTTGAACCCTGGGTGCCGGTGCCGCAGGAGGAGGATTAGCCTAGTGAGCCACAGCACCGGCCATGTTGGATGCTCCTTAAGAAAAGCGACACCTTAGATTGCTCTTAAAGCTTCTCATGTCATCCAGCTCACTCAGTATTTTGGGGCTTGAGTTTACCTGAGAATAATTTCCTTACCTAATGACAAAGAATGGTCTTGATCTTCCAAAGACAGGGAGTATTGTAACAGGAATTACATAAGCTTTGGCGTTATACCAGCCTCCATCAGAATCCCAGATCTACCATGTGGACAGTTTGGGGTGTGTCCCCTTAACCCCCTCAGCCTCATTTTCTTCAACTGTACAATGTAGGTTAACACCTAGCATGTAATATGAATGGGATACTGCAGAGAATATTTATAAGTGCTCAATAAAGGACTAGCTGTTAAAATCATGTAAATGTGTGTTGTCTGATAGATCCTCTAGACCAGTACTTCTCAAAGGTGGTTTCACTCCCTAGAGGGCAAACACCAGAGATGTTGCGGTTGTTTGTTTCTGAATGCCATCACTGTGAGGGAGGATACGGAGTGTCCAGCATCTGGTAGGTAGGGGCCTGGAATGCTGCTAGGCATGCTACAGTGCACAGGACACACACACACACCAACCATGTCACCCAAAATGTCAACAGTGCCAACAGCGAACATAGGACTCATCAGATGTGACCTGAAGATCTATGTGCTATTTGCCTTGAATGGAGCCTCAACCCTGTCCTCATCTCTCAGCCGCCTTTTCTTCTTCTTTCCACAAAACAGAAGGAAAACAAAACAAAACCAAACCTCTCTCCTTTGCGCCATTGCTCTGGGCCAAGCCCTGAACAAAGAGATCCAAGTCAGGTGGCGCCGACTGTGCCCTGGACAACCAGTGGGCCACAGGAAGCCATTCCTTTCTCTCTGCAGCCAGTGCCTCAGCATTCCTCCCTCCTTCCGTGGGGCTACTGGACACCAAGGATTTGAAAATGCAAAGTGTGCTTGAAAGGAGCATGCACACAGCGCTCCTGGAACTGGGGTTCGCCCTGCTGATCAATTCGTCCCCTGGACAGGGCTGAGCCTTCCCTTCTGTTGTGAAAGCAGGAGTCGACTTGACTCACTGAATGTGTCCTCCAGGGACAGGCACCGTGGGTTGTGTGTACACCATCTAACTCCAGGGAAGCTAAGGAGTGTAACACATTCCTTTTGAATTTAGAGAGCTTACAGGCTTAGCAGTTGAATTAACTCAACTGCAGTTTTGCAGCCAGTGAATGGTGGACTCAGCTCCAAGCCCAGGTCTGTGTGATCCCCGACGCTCTGGCTGGAGTGCAGACTTGGGGTTCTCTACCTGTCTCAGCGTCACCTGGAGGGCTTGTGTGGGCCTCTGCTCCAGTTAGCTTCTACTACAGGTCTGGGATACAACCCAAGAATTTGCATTTCCTTTTTTTTTTTTTTTTTTGACAGGCAGAGTGGACAGTGAGAGAGAGAGACAGAGAGAAAGGTCTTCCTTTGCCGTTGGTTCACCCTCCAATGGCCGCTGCGCTGATCTGATGGCAGGAGCCAGGTGCTTCCCCTGGTCTCCCATGGGGTGCAGGGCCCAAGCACCTGGGCCATCCTCCACTGCACTTCTGGGCCACAGCAGAGAGCTGGCCTGGAAGAGGGGCAACCGGGACAGAACCCGGTGTGCCGGCACGCCGCAAGGCAGAGGATTAGCCTGTAGAGCCAAGGCGCGGCTAAGAATTTGCATTTCTTAAGAGTTGCAGGTGGCTGGTGGTCCCAGCCTCAACAGCCTCGGGCCTAAATCACCTGGCTCCACCCCTCCCATGAGGAGCAGAGATCATGAAACTAGGCAGCAGCTGAGAAAACCAGCACTTGGATTTTACTCCCTCCCGCTTACTCCAGAGCGTTCTTCCCATCAGCATAAATGACTTGGTTTCTGAAGCGTGACCCAGTGCCTGGGTGGCTAGATAAAGTGCCACTCGCCAAGGTGTCCTAGTGTGTTTTGTGCTGTTGTAGGTGGACCCTACAGACTGGGTAATGCATGAAGAACAGAAATATATTTCTTACATTTCTGGAGGCTGGCAGTCAATACTCAAGGTGCCTGCAGGTCCGGCTGCCTGGGGAGCGTGGCTCTCTGCTTCCGAGGTGGTACCCTCGGCTGCCTCTCCCGGAGGAAAGGAATGCTGCCTCCTCACACGGACCTGGCGGAAGGGCAAGCTCACTGAAGCCCTGGGAAGCCTCAGTTAGAAAGGCCTTCCCCCTCCTCGTGGGGGAGGCGCTCCTGAGGCCTCATCACCTCTTAAAGACCCCTCCTCTTAATTCTGTCTTAATGACAACACCTGTACCTTGGAGGAGCCCCAGTCCAGCCACAGCACCAGGCAAATGTGAATTTCAGACAAACAACAAATCATGTTTGCAAACATTGCCCAGAGACTACATGCTATATCCTTCCACTAGAAAGTTACTGTATATCTGAAATTTGAATTTACTTGGGTGTCCTACATGTTTCTCTGCTAAATCTGGCAATTCTCTACTATTGCTTTTGGAAGCAAAGTTTGCTCAGAAGAATGGCAATGACCCCTCATGTCCTAAAACCCTGCTGGAACGGCAGGTGCAGGGAAGATTTCTTTTCCCTCTCACCATGAAGAAAAGTTCGGCATTTCCAAGCAGTCTCCCTGCCAGAGTCGCATAAACAGTCCCAACTTGCAGGAGGTCCAGAGCACAGCTTAAGTAACCACCTGACCCGCTCAACACAGCAGCTACCCCTTCCAGGCCCCTCCAGCTTCCTGCTCTTCTGAGGGCTCCCAGGGCGGGGTTTGTTGACGGAGCACATCTGCTGGGGAATAGACAAGGCTGCTGTCTCTCACCCCTCCCTCTGCCGGAGGCACAGGGAGGATGACCCAGACCTGCCCAGCAGAACAGACTCCCTGAGAGAAAGGAGTGGGGCCCAGCAGGGGGAAGGGTGGCCGAGGTCTTGATGACAGAGATGGACTTTTCCAGGTCCCTGGGAGGGGATCTAGTACAAGGCGGTGGGCTCCCTCCTCCGGAGCCACATCCGCTGGGGCAGCTGTACACTGCCTCCCCAGCGAGTGAAACTGACAGAAGGGAGTTAACACAGCATTTCCTGAGCCTCCCGGTGCACCAGCACAGAACTGACATTATTTCACTGCCTCCTTCAACGGCCCTATGCGGGAAGTTTCAAGATGGCCACCTTCACAGGCTGAGCTGCGATGACCTGGCTCTTCCCATTCCTGTGAGGTCCAACCATGTGAAAGTACCCTATTCATCAAAAACAGCCGAGTCTTGGCATTTTCTCACGGTATAACCTAAGGGGTGTGTGATTATTGCATGTCTCTGAGCTTCAGTTTCTGCACTGATAACATGGAGATAACGGTGTGCTTTGGATTGCAGGGGTAATTAAATGGTATAGTGTATATATTTAAACTACTGGCACACTATTTGGCACAAGTCAAGCACTAAATAAATGGGGGCCATTAGCATCATCATGACAATCATCACTATTCTGCTAGTGGCACAAGAAAACTATAAGCCCAGGTAAAGTCATCTGTCACCAAGAGAGGAGTCCATGGATGAAGACAGTTGTTAAATTCTATAGCCAGGGGCCGGCGCCGTGGCATAACAGGTTAAGCCCAAATGGGCACTGGTTTCACTACTGGCTGCTCCACTTTTGATCCTAATGGCCTGGGAAAGCAGTGGAAGAAGGCACAAGTCCTTGTGGGAGGAGGCCCCTGCACCCATGTGGGAGACCCTGAAGAAGTTCCCAGCTCCTGGCCCAGCTCCAGCCATCCCGGCCTCTTGGGGAGTGAACCAGTGGATGGAAGATTCTCTCTGCTTCTGCTTCTCCCTCTAACTCCACCTTTCAAGTAAAATAAATAAATCTTAAAAAAAAAAAAGTCCTATAGCCAGCTCCCCAGTCCATCTGGAACGCTGCATGGCAATCTAAACCAATCTATAGATGGAAATGTTACGCACTGTCTGGTGCAGTAGCCACCAGCCACATGTGGCCCTTGAGCACTTGAAATGCACACAGTGTGGCCCTGGGACTAATTTTTTTTTTTTTTAACTTCATTTTAATTCATTGCATTTGAAGTAGACTAGATGTGAGTGTTCTGGAGAATGCAGGTTGCATCTGTTTTGAGGTCAAGAATGGTGTTTGGCCTTTTGTGGGAAGTTGAATCAAGGAAAGAAAATGGGGTCGGCATTGTGGCATAGGGGTTGGGCCAATGCCTGTGATGCAAGCTTCCCCTGTGGGCACCAGTTCAAGACCAGGTGGCTCTACTTCTAATCCAGCTCCCTGCTAATGCACCTGGGAGAGCAGCAGAAGCTGGCCCAACTGCATGGGCCCCAGCACCCATGTGGAAGATCCAGAAGCAGCTGTGGGCTCCTGGCTTTGGCTTGGCCCTGCCCTGCAGCCATTTGAGCAGCAGATGAAAGATCTGTCTGTGCCTCTGTCTCTCTTCTATAACTCTGCCTTTCAAATAAATAAATTAAATAAATAAATCTTTAAAAAATAAAGCATTACAGTTCCCCTGTTCTCTCCCAGAAGTTAGGATGGGTTTTCAGGCTAAGATATACAGCACTAGAAACACAGGTTGTCAGTATGATCACTGGGCTGGAATGGCCTCCTTTGGTAAAGAGGAAAACAAAATCTTCGAGAATGCAAGCAACAACACTGGAAAAGCATCACCTTCTCATCTCAGTGGGTCCCAATCTTCACCCTGAGGGGCTGCTGGGCTCTCAGCTGTGCCAGCCCAAGGCCATACACATCACCTTGTTAAATTTCTAACCCAGGAAGAGTCAAAGTACTTCCTTTGTTTTAACTCGGCTTCATGGAAGGAAGCAGACAGGTTCACAAGAATCCATCCCTTAAAATTAGGGAAGACAGGTTATCACTGACAAAAAACAGGAATCAAAGCCTGTCAGGTTCCAAAGATTCTGGGTCTAGAAAAACAGGCTTAAGATTTGTGGAGCTTTGTCTAGCGCTGCGGCTCACTAGGCTAATCCTCCGCCTTGCAGCGCCGGCACACCAGATTCTAGTCCCGGTCGGGGCGCCGGATTCTGTCCCGGTTGCCCCTCTTCCAGGCCAGCTCTCTGCTGTGGCCCAGGAGTGCAGTGGAGGATGGCCCAAGTGCTTGGGCCCTGTACCCCATGGGAGACCAGGGGAAGCACCTGGCTCCTGCATTCAGATCAGCGCAGCGGCCATTGGAGGGTGAACCAACAACAAAGGAAGACCTTTCTCTCTGTCTCTCTCTCTCACTGTCCACTCTGCCTGTCAAAAAAAAAAAAAAAAAAAGATTTGTGGAGCTTCAAATTCCCTCTCCCAGGCTGATGCCCTGGCCCCCTCCCATCAAGACGAATGTGGTCCCTGCACCCCAGTGCTCCACCCGCGCTCTCCTCAGAGGCAACAACTCCAAGACTCACCTGATATTTGCAGTCTGCTCTCTGTGTCTATTCTGTGGGCTGGGTTTCTCCATATGTCTTTCTCAGCCATTATTGACCCTTTCCTGCTGGGCAGCATAGCCCAGGGGATCAGCCTTGCTGCTCCCATGCCTGCATCACCCAGGCGCCAAACCTTGAGCTCAGCCTGTGAGAGGAAAGAAACTCTGGGTATTTCCTGTCCCTTCCCTGTCCAGCATAGTCATGGCTCCCTGGGCCAGCATCTTTTTCCAGAAAACACCTTTCCCTCCGCTTGTCCCTCCAGGCCTAAGAGTGCTAATGGCCTCCCACTGCTGCTCTTCCTACAGTATTGGCCCCCCTCCCAGTCAGTTCCCTTCATCCTGACTGCACCTAGGTAAATAGAATCTTTTTTGCCACCTCTTCAATTAAACCCCCTGAGCTGCAACTTCGATGAATGCACCCTTTGTAGTTTAAGAATGATCCATTGTATTCTCCAGAATCACAACCAAAAAGATAAGCGATGTTTATCTGCCAGTTGTGCCACTCCAGACTGAGAAACACCGCCCTTGGATTTAGAAGCCAACAAGTGCATCCAGCACACTGATAACGGGCAGGGTGGTGAGGACTGTCCCCCTAATGCTAATGAATGATTTACCCTTCCTGTCAAAGGCTTCCAGCAATGCCCTGCCTGGGAGCAGCTTCCAATGATTCAATCTGTTGAGTTCCCTTCCATAACCTCATTCCACACATACAAATGAATTTCCATGAATCTTTGATGGCGGAATGCGCATCAAATCAGTCGGAATATATGCAACCAGGAGCAGAAGTTTTGGTGCCCGCTGAGGACATCAAGAAATCATCTTGGCTGGACTCCTACCTTCAGTCAGGTTTATTAATCTTGCTTTGCAGATGATATTACTGCAACTCAGAGAAGTTGGGACAAATGCCCAGAGATGTACCTGTTTCCCATGCTGCCAGCCCTGCCCTTCCTTTGTCTCGAACAGACACTACTAGTCCATCCCATCACTTTCCTGTTGCAATGGCTTCTCACCGCTGTTCACCAGCAAGCGGCACAAACCTGCCAGAGCAGACACACAGGACCTGTATGCCATCCAGGTAAGGACTCAGCCGTTAAAACCCAGGAAGAGGGACTAGAAATCAGTCTCCCCCATCTTCCAGGGCCCTGCTGTTTTTGACTGATTTCCTATAAATCCACAAAACTGGTCGCACACTATGGTTCTGCTATCCCTGGTGTCTGGTGGCTTTGGTGAATGAACTTGCATGACCTCAATTTCTGTATTATAACAGGGTGATTACTAAGAACTCCTTATTGTGATAATTAATTGATATGAGTTGGGTAGGAAGTCCATAATGAGCTTATGTGTGTGTGATAAAGGCCTAAGGAATTGACATCTAGGTCCAGCATTCGCATCTCAAAGTCATCCCAAAACCTTCCAGGTGCAGTTCAGTATCCGCACTTCACAAGTCCTGCCCGGATCCTGATGACTTTCCAGGGGGTCCTGCCCCTTCTACCTGATAACCATCCTTCCTCTAAGGCAGGGCGACACCAGCCAGGCTTCTCCTGTCTGCTAACTACAGGGGGAAACTTTTGTTAGGGAGAAGAAGGAGAGGGGGAGGGAAGGCAAGACCCATCCCCTTAAAAGCCCCAGCCTAAATGTAAACTGCACTCTCTCAGATCCTGTCTGGAGAGGTGCCCATCCATTCTTATGGATGTCCCTACCCTAATAAATCTTGCTATGTTGCTTTCCACTACTGTCTCATGCCTGAATTCTTTCTTGCGCGAAGACAAGGACCCTTTACTTCTCTGGTAACAAGAGTACTTCCAAAAGGTCATGGAATTCAAATCTAAGTTTATTTTAGTACAATATACTCTGAAAACCATACATAGTTTCTACATAATATACATTTCCTATAAAATTTTTGAAGACCCCCCTCATTTGCATGATTTTTAAAAATTTGCTACAAAATAAACTTTTGATTTCATTTTCCACACTTTTTTTTTTTTTTAAAGCAGTGGAGAGAGAAAAAGAGAGAGCTCCTGTTTGCTAGTTCACTTCCCAAATGCTCGCAGTGGTTCCTGGCTGGGGTTGAAGCTGGGAGGTGGGAACTCAATGCAGATGTCCCAAGCAGGCTGCAGAGACCTGGGCACTACAACCATTATGCTGCCTTCTGCTGTCTGCATTAGCAGAAAGCTGGATTCAGGAGCAGAGGCAGGAATCAAGCCCAGGTACTGTGATACGGAAGCAAAAATATCTTAACTGGTAGCCAGGCCATTAGGCCAGATGCATGCCCTCCACAAACCATGTGAAGTCTCTCTTCCCTGAATGTCCAATACCTGGCATTATCTATCATAGGTAGCCAGTGCACGGTTGCTCCCGCTATTCTTTTTTCTAAACATCACATCAATGACATATGCTATCCAGAGTGTGTCCCTCGGTGGTGGTGCGCAGTCATAAAGGCACTCACAAACATGTTAGCTTTCCTGGAATGTATGTATGATAGAGTCCTCTTCCTCCACGAATTTGAGGTGCCATTGCCAAATGGATTCCTTGGTCCAGCAAATGTGAGCACAAGAAACAGATGTTACTTCTGAGTAAAAGCACTGAGTTGCTGCTTCTCTACTCCAGTCCCCTTTCCTATGTTCTTGTAATAAGGATGTCCAGATGCAGCATCCATGAGCCAAGAGTGCTGGGTGACACTGCTGAGGACATCCTGTGTTGGACAGAAAGTCTGAGTGTGCGGGCTGGTGCTATGGTCCAGTGGGTAAAAGCCCCAGGCTGCAGTACCAGCATCCCATATGGGTGCTGGTTCGAGACCTGGCTGCTCCACTTCCAGTCTAGCTCCCTGCTGTGACCTGGAAAAGCAGTGGAAGATGGCCCAGGTCCTTGGGCCTCTGCACCCACATTAAAGACCGGGGAAAAGCTCCTACGCCTGGCTTCGGATCAGCTCAGCTCCAGCTGTTGCAGCCATCTGGGAAGTGAACCAGTGGATGGGAAACTGACTCTTGTTCTCTTGTGAATAAGTGGATAGAAGACTGACTCACTCTGTCTCTTTCTGTAACTCCTTCAAATAAATAAATATTGAGAGAGAGAGAAATAAAAATAGATTGAGTGTGGAATATACTTTGCTGAGTAAAGCCTTTGAGATGTTGCAGTCATTTCTTTCTGCAACTGTAACTTAACCCATACTGGTGAGTACTCTTTTCTGTACCAAGGTTCCAGGCAAGCCGAACCTTGCATGTGCCTTGACTGTGCCTTCCCTGTGCTTTCCCAATTTCCTGTATAGTCCTGGATAGCAGTGAGATTTGAGATGTTTGGAATGTCCAATGCCAAGCATTTCTCTGGGCAAACCGTATACACTGAACACCATGTGTCTGGCACAGCGTAAGAGCCCAAATGCTTGCCAGTCATCAGTAGTGGCATGATGTACCTCCCCTTATGACAAGACAGTGAAGCAGGGACTGTTATTGTCTCCCTTTAACAGAAGAGGAGACTAAGGCACAAACTTGTTAACTAATATGCTAAGGGTTTCAAAAGGGGAAAATAGTGCAGCAAGGCTTAACCCAACTCTTGCTGAAGCCAAAGTCCAGTCCCCAGCGAAGCCTGCCAAGGTCTGTGCAACACACTTCCCTAGGAGCGCAGGCTCCCCACCTGCAGGGCAAGGGTCTCAACCTCAGTCGTGCCCTTCTAGTTCTACCGTGTGCTGCTACTGTGGGTTCATTTATTAAGAGCAGAGAGAAACTGCGCTCCCTCAGGCCAACTCATCATGGAAATTAAAACCTGGTGCTCAGAAAAAGGGTTATGTTTTCTATGAGCTTTAGGATTTACTTCCTGGAGGGGTTTCTCCTTCCCTCTTTCATTTTCTTCAAAACCTCTAGGCTCAACTGTCATATATTTCGGTTTTATAAGCAGCATGGGGAAGGGGCGGCTGACAAGTCTGCCCTGCACTGCTCATCCCTGTAGAACAGCAGGGTTCAAGTGGGCAGGGAGAGAGAAGCCGAACACAGAGCCACCAAGCCACCCGCATCACCACGGCTTCCTCCGGGCCATTCATTTCATTACAGCACAAGGGGCTCAGGGGAGTCGTGGGATAGGGGACCATTTCCTTTTTCCCACACCTTGGAAATTAAAATTCTCCCCCAAAAATAATTTGCTCTGTTCTTTGAGAAATCTGAGGAGAGGAGAAAAGGGGTCAAAGGGGTGAGAGGTAAGAGAATGAGAAGCAGAGAAGGAGAAAGTAGGAATACAGAAGAGGGGAAGAGCTCCATGGGAGGGAAGGGTCCAGGACGAGCAGGACGAAGCAGCACTGAGACTGGCTGTGTGCCCTTACGATGTCAGCAGGCCTGGTGAAGTCGCACTTTATTGATTTTTTTAAAAAGATTTATTTTATTTATTTGAAAGACAGAGTTACACAGAGAGGTAGATCCAGAGAGAGAGAAGTCTTCAATTCCGCTGGTTCACTCCCCAAATGACTGCAATGGCCAGGGCTGAGCTGATCTGAAGCCAGGAGCCAGGAGCTTCTTCCAGGTCTTCCCACATGGGTGCAGGGGCCCAAGGACTTGGGCCATCTTCTACTGCTTTCCCAGGCCATAGCAGAGAGCTGGATCGGAAGAGGAGCTGCACCCGTATGGGATGCCAGAGCTGCAAGCTGGGGCTTTAACCCACTGCACCACAGTGTGGGCCCCGAATTTTTAGAGACCAGTGATGTGGCATACAAAGTAAAGCTGCCACCTGAAGCACCAGCATCCCATATGGGCTCTGGGCTGCTCCATTTCCAATCCTGCTCCCTGCTAGTGTGCCTGAGAAAGCAGTGGAAAATGGCCCAAGTGATTGGGACTCTGTACCTATGTCGGACACCTAGAAGAGGCTCCTGGCTCCCAGCTGCAGCCTGGCCCCCAGCTTCAGCCTGGCCCAGGCTGGACTGTTGCAGCCACTGGGGAGTGAACCAGTGTATGCAAGACTTTCTCTCTCTCTATCCCTCTCTCCTTCTCTGTTTTTATAACTCAACCCTTCAAATAAACACAAAAATATAAAAAAATTTAAAAGCTTGCTTTTAAGTGACTATACTGCCAACCACCTATATTTGGGGTGTTTTGTGGAGTCCCTTCCTTGCGCTCTCACTCACATCTAACACAGTGGCTCCCACAGATCTGGTTTATAACTGCACTCATCTTGAAATGACATACAGTAATAAAGTGAAGAGGATTTTTTAGACTAACCAACCTGGGTTCAAAACGCAGTCCTAGTGCATCTTTTTCATTCAATAAATATTCAACAAATATTTACCAATCACGAAATATACATTAAGCAGTGTTCTACCTGCTGGATTATAGTGAACGAAATTCCCTGCCTACATAATGCTTCCATTCTAGGGAAACAAATAAGAGGGAAACATACAAATGTTAGGTGATAAATACAATGGATAAAAATAAACCACATGTGGAGGACAAGGAGTAACAGCAGTGAGGGAAGAGGGAGACAATTTAAAGTAAAATGATCGGGGTGGGCCTCACGTGATGGGTGACAGTGGAGCAAGCCCTCCCAGGAGGTGAGAAGTCAACCCTGATGGAATCTGAAGAGACAACAAACAGCAAGTGCAAGTGTCCTGGCTCAAGAGCATAGCAACGCTAGAAACAGTTCCGGGGCCGGCGCCGTGGCTCACTTGGTTAATCCTCTGCCTGTGGCACCGGCATCCCACATGGGTGCCAGTTCTAGTCCCGATCCCTCTTCTTCCAGTCCAGCTCTCTGCTGTGGCCCAGGAAGTCACTGCAGGATGGCCCAAGTGCTTGGGCCCTGCACCCCCATGGGAGACCAGGAGGAAGCACCTGGCCCCTGGCTTTGGATCGGTGCAGTGCCGGCCAGAGTGGCCATTTAGGGGGTGAACCAACGGAAGGAGGACCTTTCTCTCTGTCTCTCTTTCTGTCTAATTCTGTCAAATAAAAGATTTGTCCTATCCAGTAGTGCCTCCATTGCCCAGTTTGTCCAGGGACAATGAGAGACTACCGAGAGGATAAGGAATAGCAAAGAGATGAAAGGAAAAAGAGATTGGGTGTGGTTGAAAATTTGTTGAGATTCAGGCACTAGATAGAATGAACTAGAAAATGATGGCCAGGCCAGCGCCGCGGCTCAACAGGCTAATCCTCTGCCTTGTGGCGCCGGCACATTGGGTTCTAGTCCCGGTCGGGGCACCGGATTCTGTCCCGGTTTCCCCTCTTCCGGTCCAGCTCTCTGCTGTGGCCCGGGAGTGCAGTGGAGGATGGCCAAGTCCTTGGGCCCTGCACCCCATGGGAGACCAGGAGAAGCACCTGGCTCCTGGCTTCGGATCAGCGTTTTGTGCTGGCCGCAGCGCGCCAGCCGCGGCAGCCATTGGAGGGTGAACCAACGGCAAAGGAAGACCTTTCTCTCTGTCTCTCTCTCTCTCACTATCCACTCTGCCTGTAAAAAAATATATAAATAAATAAAATAATTAAAAAAAAAAAAAGAAAATGATGACCAAAATGCAAGATTCTTGAAACTCACTGGAGGAAACAGCTGCGGTTCTCTTAATGGAACAATTTAGAGTCAGACCAAGGGAGTGCGTGCCTGAAGGAGGAGAGAGGACAAAACCAGCAGAGGTGAGGAGGTGCAGAGAAGGTAATATTGTCCTCAAGAATTCTATGGGAACAGCACTGCAGGGTGACAGTGAGCCAGGTCCACTCTGAGGAGTCAGAGGGAGGATCTGGAGAGCAGTAGATGGCTGAGACAAGAAGAGGGACTGACGACTTGGAATTGAAAATGGTTTGGAGAAGTTGGGGAGGAGGGAGGCAGAATGGCCTGGAAGCAGCATTAAGGAGCTAGGAGGACAACTACCTGACTCCAGGCTCAGTAGGTAAAGATCACTGGACAGAAAACGGCCATCACTTGAGAGGACCACAGAGGAACAGGGTTCTCAAGGGACCAAGGTATCAGGTTCATCCTCCTTTCACTAGGAACACCACAGGCATTTACTGGACAGGTACCCCAAAGATGCTAAATGTCCTACAAGGCATACAAAAGTCTCAAAAAGTGAAGGCCTGTCTCGACCAGTAGTGCCCCCATTGCAAAACACTAATACCTTTAGGAAGTAAGGACATTGAAAGCTCAGAAAATGGTTAAGAGTAGTGCAAATTGTTGCAAGGCAATGGACTAAGCCAGAGCTTGTGATGGCTATATCCTCCATCAGGGTGCCTCAGATCGAGTCCCACCTCTGCTTTGGATCCAGCTTCCCACTAGTGCACCTCCTGGGAGGCAGTGGATGATGGCTCAAGGACTTGGGTCACTGCCACTCATGTGGGAGACCCAGATGGAGTTCCAGGTTCCTGGTTTCAGCCTGGCCCAACCCAAGTTGTTGTAGATGTCTGAGCTGTGAACCAGTACAAAGATCATTCTCTCTCTCATTCCCACTCAAACACAAGAAAAATGAACGAACAGGGGCTGGCTTCCAATTCAGTAGGTCTCACCTTACCCCAATGAACTCCAGCCTCCCAAAAGCCTGGGTAGTATCCTGAAAGTCTTCTCAAAGGAGCTGCTAATTTTCTGAGGCACGGATGTCCAGAACACAGGGGCCTGCTGGCTTATTTTGGAAATCACTAGAGGTAGAGAAGAGACAACTAATTTTACAAACAGTGGAGTCTCTTCCAACAAGGAGAAGAAAAACTTAATAGCCAATTACAGCTTTCTACTCATTCCTCACAAGAGTCCTATGCACCTGATAGGACTTTTCCAGTCTTACGTACAAGGACACTGAGGGTCAAATGAGTTACCTAATTAGCTCCAGTTCACACGGTAAGAGTCAGAACCGTAACTCAAATGTCTGTAACCTGCAGCATGTGCTGTGAGCCTCAGCACAGTGCGCACCCATCAGATTAGGCTGCATATTCTAGATGCTTTCTGGAGCCTGTCTAGAATTGTGACATAAGCCTCATCGGGCCACTTCATGGATTATGAAACTGGTTCAACAGGGTTAAAACTTTGCTCCCAAACAAGGATCTTAGCTGTGAAGGAATCAAGAGGAGCTTGAAAGCCCTTGTGAAAAACTTGCCTCTTCCAGTCTCCAGACCAAGAGGGAGCCATAAGCTCTGGGTGCACCTTGCTGCAACCCCTTGCCTCCATCAATAGGTGCGATAAGGTGGATCCCTTCCACACTCATGGGCTTACCACCCCCATTTGCCCTGACACTGGCAGGACCTTCTCCATAAGAGGTCTGGGTCATCACAGCCTCCTGACTTAAATTTTTTTTAAATTTTTTATTGTTTATTTGAAAGATAGAGTTACAGACAGTGAGAAAGAGACAAAGGTCTTCCTTCCGTTGGTTCACTCCCCACATGGCCACTATGGTCGGCGCTGCATCAATCCAAAGCCAGGAAGGAGCCAGGTGCTTCCTCCTGGTCTCCCATGCCTGGGCAGGGGCCCAAGCACTTGGGCCATCCTCCACTGCCCTCCCAGGCCACAGCAGAGAGCTGAACTGGAAGAGGAGCAACCGGGACTAGAACCCGGCGCCCATATGGGATGCCAGCACTGCAGGTGGAGGATTTATGAAGTGATCCAGGGCGCCAGCCCCCTGGTTTTAATTCTGATGGCTCCTTTTCAGATCCCAACTCTTATGCTTCCCAAATCCTAGATTCTGCAAACCTTTCCACTGTGGTCCATGAGACCCAATCTTAATCTGTCATATATTCTGTTTTTAACATGTTCATTCATTTTTATTATGTTTTAATGAGTGACAGAGACAGAATGTTCATTCATTTTTTAAAGTTTCCTTTAAAGATTTTTATTTATTTATTTGAAAGGCAGGGCTACAGAGAGAGACAGAGTGAGAGAGGTCTTCCACCCACTGGTTCACTCCTCCAAATGGTCACAACAGCGAACTTATATTGGACTTTAGGTAGCCCGAACCCAGGAGAAACAAGATGAAATCCTTAGGACAGGACAGAAGGGGCACTTGGGTTCTGCAAAGGAATGTCGGAGACCTGCACAGCATCCTAAGGCAGAGTTGAGAACGTGCAGGATGGCTGCTGGGACAGTGTATTCAGTCTTCATTTCCCTCCCAGCCCAACACACGGCTGCCTGTTTCCGCAGCCTAGAAGTCAAGGGCACCATGTCACATGTAGAGTGAGCATGCTTCATTTTTTCCCTATCTTGTTCTTGGCTCAGAGTCTTGCAGGCCACCTGCTCAAGACGCAGGCAGATAGTTACTGGGTCAAGGTTGCCCTCCACACAGGTGTCCCTGGAGGTCGCCTCACCCTTTCAGCATGGAGTGGTGGCAGCTGCGTGCAGTGGAGCTGCCTTGCCAGGCTCTGTGGGTTTCTGAGATGAAGTCACCTTGCAAGTGTGGTGCCTTCTGCTGTCCTTTATCCTCAACCCGGACTCCACATCACAAAGTCTTGCTCTTCATTCACTCCTTGGTGACTGAGGGCCAATCAGGCTAAACTTGCCTAAAGTCTTTTCCTTGTTAAATAGTGTAAACTCATTATTACTCCTATGGATAATACCAACCCTGGAAGTGGCATGGCAATGAGTGGGTACTAAATAGACGGTAGAGCTGACAGCAATAGCAGAACCAGTAGTAAAGGTGATACTACCAAGATAGCAGATAAAGTGCCCAGTGCTAGCCCTGCTTTAATCAATGCCTGGATAGGCGGCAAGTATAGGAGACAGAATGTTGCCCCAACAAGCCTGAAAACAGCTGTCTGCTCATGGCTTTGCAGCAGACTACCCTGGTAATTCTGGCTCAACCCCTAACCCTCTGCCCTTGTTTCTGTACCTGTCAAGTGGCAATAGTTCTGTTCATTTTAGAAAAGAACCATACTGTTTGAAGAGCCCCTCGATAATACCTAGCCCACCCCTTTCTCCTCTGCACCTCATGTTAGAGAAAATGCTTTGAGAACACTGCTGATGTGGGTTCTGTTGGTGGGGATAATCTAAGATCTTATTCAGAAAGTCCTGGCTGGCAGCACACGGTTAACAAATGGCAGGGCTTGCTTCACAGATAGGCTCACCTGCTACAGGGTGGGACAGAAGCAAGTCCTGGAAGGGCAGCAGGGGCCCTCTGACTTCTGGCCTCTGCCTGGATGCATCTTTCCTCCTGGAAAACCTCATCAAAGCCCTCAAGCCTCTACCAACCCCACCCCATCCCTACCCCTCGATCCCCTGCAGGACTCTCTGAGTGGGAGCAGAGACCTCTCTGCAGCTCCGCTGCATACAGGCAGGATCAGAGTCAGGACGCAGGGAACAGCAGACAACAGGTCTGAAGGATCTGACTTCCTCCCTCTAAGATCTGAGGACACTGAGATAGCCCCAAGGCATAGGATGGAGTGATAAGAAACAGGAAGAGTGAAAGGGCAGGAAGAGAAAACACAAGGATTCTTCCTAAGACTCTGCCTAGGACGTGGACATTATCCGTCTTCCAATCTAGGATTAATGGGGCTAGGCATTACAATTCTGCAAACAGGTGTGTTTCCCTGGTCGTGAAGGTAAGAAATAAGAGCTTGAGTCTACAAAGGGTTGAAGTCTGTTCCCCAAAAGATGCTGAAGTCCTTACTCCTGGGTGTGTGTGTGTGTGAGACAGTATTTGGTAATGCAATTTTAGCAGGTGATCAAGTTAAGGTGAAATCAATAGGGTGGGCCCTAATCCAATATGACTATATCCAAAATGGGAGAGGTAGACACATGGAAGACACACAGTGGGAGAATGCCATATGAATCTGAAAGCAGAGATCAGGAGAATGTACCTGCTACCCAAGGAAGAATGACGACTGCCAACAAACTCCCAGAAGCTAAGGGAGAGGCCTGAAACCCACCCTGCCTTCACTGTCCTCGGGATGCACTAGCCATGCCGACCCAGTGATCTTGGACTTCCAGCCTCCAGAACTGGGAGACAGATTTCTGTTGTAAAGCCACCCAGTTTGTGGTACTTTGTTACAGGTGTCCTAGCAAACAAACTCCACATCATTGGATGCCATCAGCACAAACCCTCAAGGTCAGACAGAACTGATTTGAACTGTAGCATTCTCATCAACCAACAGCATGACTTTGGGCCACTCACTCACCTTCCTGGGTCCAGGGTTGTTAATCTGTCCCATGGAAAATTCCTTTCAGCTTAGAGATAGTCATTGAAAATCAAGTGGGGGGCAGGGTACTGTGGCACAGAGGTTGAAGCTGCCACCTGTAGTGCCAGCAACCCATATGGGTGCTAGTTCAAGCCCTGGCTGCTCCACTTCCAATCAAGCTTTCTGCTATGGCCTGGGAAAGCAGTGGAGGATGGCCCAAGTCCTTGGGCCCCTGTACCCACATGTTAGACCCAGAAGAAGCTCCTGGCTCCAGATCAGCACAGCTTCAGCTATTGCGGCCATCTGGGGAGTGAACCAGCCTCTCTGCCTCTGCGTAACTCTGCCTTCCAAATAAATAATCTTTAGAAGAAAAAAAAAAAAAAAGAAGAAGAAGAAGAAACCAAATGGAACGACAAACTCAAAGCATCATGTTAAAATGCCTGGCTCCTAGTACCCAGGCAACAAAGGCAGCGGGTGGTCATTAGCAGAGATAACAGCTCAACTCAAATTCCTTAGCCTTCGAGCCAAGAAGGGCCAAGTGCTTGCCAGTTCATGAAGATACCAAATGCAGTGAAACTTCAATTGCTTCACAATAAATTGCCACAACCTTTGCAAGTTAGAACAGCATCCATTAATTATCCCATAGTTCTGGAGACGAGAAGCCCAAGAGGGCTTAGCTGAGTGCTGTGCCTGGGATCTCCCAAGGCTGAACTGAAGTCAACAGCCAGGCTGGAGTCCTACCTGGAGGCTCTCTCGATCAACTGCATCGTGGTTCATTCCAGTTGTTGGCCAAATGCAATTCCTTGCAGTTGTAAGGCCAAGGTCCCTGTCTCCTTGCTGGCTGTGGGCCAGGGATCACCCTCAGTTCCTCAAGGCTGTGCTCTGATCCTGCCGCATGACTTCCGCCATCTTGCAGGGAGGATCACCATCCCTCTCATGCATTCACTCTTCTTGACTTATGCCATTAACTAGAGAAGACCCCCCTGCTCGGAAAGGACCCGTAGGATGCAGTGAAGCCCATCTGGGCATCTCTCTATGCCAGGTGTTAAAGATGAAGCAATTCAGAACACTCATTCAGTACAATTATGACTGGAAAATTACTAAGAGGTAACATCCATGGTAAGAGGAGATTCTGGCTAAACTGACCTATCAGGATTCTTGGTGAAGGCAAACCAGGTGATTAGGTATCACCTGGGGAATGATGGGAGATAAGGCCTTTGGTCAGACAAGGGTGGGGGATTGTGGCTAAACTGACTTAGCAGGAGTCTTGCTAAAATTGAGCTCTTAGGCCCAGGGATAGGGCCTACTGAGGCTCAGAGAAGGCTAACTAGAGTTTGGTCAAGAAAAGAATCTTTGTCACATGTAACAGGACAATCCTAGACATAGCATTATGGGGCGAAGGTCATAGGAGCCAGCTTAAAAATCTATTCCTGTGATCACTGACGTCATAAAAAAAGTGTTAGTTGTTAAAGGAACAACAGTTGTCACTGTGCACTTACTCCTCAGGTAGGACCTCTGTCCCTACTGAACTGTAATATGAGAATCGATTGCAAACTCTCTTCCCAAACTGTACTCTATATGTTGTGTGTGGGTGTGGGGGCAAACTGTTGAAGTCTATGATTAGCATAGAATTGGTCCTCTGTATATAAAGTCATACTAAAAATGATCCATAATGAATAAGGAGATTGGAGAAGGAATGGGAGGTGGGATGGGAGTGGAGGGGAGGGGAGTGGGGGAAAGAACTACTATATTCTTAAAGGTGTATCTATACAAAAATGCATTGATTAAATAAAAATTTTAAAAAAGGGGGAAAAAAAATCTATTCCTGGCTCTGCCATTAAGTGGATAAGAAACTCTCAATGAGGTCCTTCTTTTTGGGCAGCAAATTTCCTGGAATTCTTAATATTTTGCTAACATTCCTAATGACATTTTCTGAACTGTCATGGGATGTGTATGATGCTTCAGAGTTGCAAAGACACTTAAAAAAATCTCTATTCTTAGAGAAATTTTGTAACCTAAATAAATTGTTGTTTAGCCTCCATTGCCAATTAGATCACCTGGGAGCTTTAAAACTGTTGATGTGGGGGCCCTGTCCTCTAGCATTTAACTCCAGGAAAAGAATGGGAGAACGCGCCCCTCCTGTGGAAAGCATAAAGAGGGAGCAGCAGGGCCCTCTTTCAGCATGTAGAGTCTTGGAGGGGTGAAAGGGATAGGGCTGAAGGAGTGGCAACTGAACCTAGGTGTGCATCTGTACACAGGCCACCCCCACCCTGAAGTCACATGTCAGTTCTGTGGGTTTGCTTCTTAGCATGTCCCTAGATGTGATCCGAGGATGCAAGTCAGTAGACATTTTCTACAGGAGCCAAAACACTGTGTTAGAAACAGCACTCTGGAATACTACTAACTCCAAAACTCAAGTCTAGGCTGTCTGCCAGAGAAATGAATGGAATTTATCTTTTTGTTTAATTATCTCCCATGTGTGGTAGGGGCAGGGGCAGATAGACAGACTTTCTCTCATTTGATATCAATAGGACAGTGCTCAGTTGATAATGATATTCTCTGCCAAGGCCTTGATGTACAGAATTTTTCCCTGAAAACTTTAGATCCATTAAAAATACCAGGAAGAAATGTGAAACATTCGGTAGTGAGCTAAAAGATTACAGGGTATCCTTTCAATAGAACTCTAGGTATTTAGAGAAACCTACCAGGGTTGGGTTATCTGAGTCCAAAGGGTTCTGTACCTTTGGTTATCTTTGACAAATCTACAAAGTGGTAGGAATAAAAACTAACATCTGGAGGACTTTAAGTGTTATAGGTAAGGAGAAAGGGATCAGAAAAATGGCCAGAGGAAATATGTCAGCACACCCTATGTAACCTCAAACAGCTTCCAAGGCCAGAAAGCAGAAATCACTATTACAGCAAAGCCAAGACCCACAATCAGCTCCAGTTGAAACTATCCAACACGGCTGCTAACTGCAACCCTGTAATGACTGATAACCTATTATAATATCATTAAGGTAAAATTACCATGGCTGACACTCCCACTCCCATCATGCACCTGATGCCATGAAACTTCCAAGACTTCTTAAAAAGGTCAGAAACTAGCCAGTCACCAAACTCCTGGAAATCCCAACTCTTTCCTGCAAATATCTACCCAGAGCAGCACAAAAAACATAACCCCATATCACATAAAGGGATGACCTTACACTTAGGACACAGCTCACTCCAGAGCTTGCCTTCATTCATCTTGAATGTGTACTTTCACTTTGCTTTGCTAACCTTTATCTACATCTCATCCCCAAATTCCTCCCTCTTTGGAGGTAATAACCTGGATTCACCTATCCCACAACAATAGGCTGCAAAGGATTCTGGTTAATAGAAATGCATCATTGTGTTGCATAAAGATGCAATGGATTACTTATCACCCTATGGATATGTACTAGTTTTGTATCTATTAGCAAGTTTTTGTAATATTAGAAAGAAAAAGGGCCTGGAGATGTACAGCCACCTCAACAGGGAAGCCACAGCCATTGAAAAATGATGGAGGTGAGTCTGACTAGAACATGTGAGAGTAGTAGGCGAGTCTTTACAGGTAGTCTTGTGCAGGAACATAGAGGTCAGAGCTTAACACCATCAATATAAGGTAGAATGAAGCCATAAGCAAAGAAATATCCATTGCAGATTTTAAATTTCTAATACAGATTTTTTTACCTCATATAGTTGGAGCTCCATCTCTGTCTTAATTAGGGGAAAGTTCTTTGACAAAAATATCTATACCATAAATTAATATTTTAAGTCATAGATCTGTAACATCCTCCATAAATTTGGAAGTTCTTCGATATAAAATGTACCCAAGGTGTTAATGGACCAGTATCGCTGATATAACATGACTCATCTAAAGCTAAAGGAAGTTACTTGGAGGGTGAGTGCTGAGGCATCCCATATTGGAGCACCAGTTCAACTCCTGACAACTCCACTTTCATTCCAGCTTCCTACTAATGCACCTGGGAAGACAGCATGAAATTGAGCCACTATACAGTGCTTGGACACAGATGCTTAGGTCCTAGTCCTTCTGGTCTCCTTGTTCCGATTTTATAATTATAAATCAACCTCTTACTAAAATGAATGCACTAAATCAAGGGAGTGGTGCAGGCAGCCCTACAGGGTCCCCAAACACAAGAATCATGAGGCCCCCTGTAGATAATATCTTGTCCTGAGCGGTTTCTTCTCCAGGAACCCCAGCACCCATCACTACCTCCAGCACATAGGCCCCAGAATGAGTGGAGCCCGTTTTGCCATCACTGAAGGACACCACATGCTGAGCCATCAGAGGAGGTTCATGAGCAATGCGGAGCAAGCAGGAACCTGGAGGTGAGCTGCACACATACTTCTCAGCCTCAACTTCAAACTTTCACCCCTTCTCCCTTGGGGAGCTCATGGATTAAGGGACAGCTGCCTGGCTCTTTCTCTGTGCTTTGCAATAAGTGCCTCGTGTCTTGCACAATTCTGGTATCAATGATGAGCATCCTGTACCAGGCAAGTGGACCCAGTTTTGGGGGTTCTATAGTAACTCATTCAGTTTGTATTCATCTTGGCCATTGTCTGCCCTCATAGTATTGCAGGAGATTGGGTTTGGGGTACCAATTTAGGCCCCCTTTTCCCAAACATGCCTCATCTCCATTCTCCTTGGCTTGTGCCCCCACACTTGGAGTTCCTCAATGACAACTGCAGACTCCCTCAAATATAATCCAAGAACAGACACAAATTCCCTCCTCAGATATCATCAGTTTCCTCAAGTTTTGTGTTCCCTTCAACCCACCCATGGGGAGGTTTCAAGCTGGTCAGTTAGAAAGTCAATCTCCTTCACACAAACCTAACAAACTTGCACAAATGAACAGTGTGATATGTCTACCACTATAGCATCATTCAGAATAGATCCCCTGACATATAAACCCTGGGCTTACTTACTCATTTTATCTCTACTCCCCTGCCCCCAAATCCTAGCAACACTGATATTTTTCTGTGATTTTGCTTTTTCCAGGATGTCATAAAAGGTCCTTCAGAAAGCTTAAGAAAAATAGTTAAAAGATAAATTGTGTGCAAAAAACTAAATAAACTAAATAAAAATAAATAAACTAAATAATAAACTAAATAAATCCACACATACGTGGGGTCTTCAAAAAGTTCCTAGAAAATGTGTACTATTAAAAAGTATGCACTGGGCTGGTGCTGTGGCATACTGGGTAAAGCTGCCACCTGCAGTGCCGGCATCCTATATGGGCGCCGATTCAAGTCCTGGCTGCTGCACTTCTGATCCAGTTCTATGCTATGGCCTAGGAAAGCAGTAGAGGATGACCCAAGTCCTTGGGCCCCTGCACCCACGTGGGAGATCCTGAGGAAGCTCCTGGCTTCAGATCGACACAGCTCCGGCCGTTGTGGCCAATTTGAGAGTGACCCAGCAAATAGAAGACCTTTCTCCCTGCCTCTCCTTCCCTTTGTATTTTAAAACATACATTGAAATGAAGTTAAAAGATGTTTATTTTTGTACCAAAAAATCCCTCTTGAAAACCATGTACAATGTTCATAATAAGCATTTTCCATGAATAGTTTGAAGACTCTCAAATACATGGGAAACACACAGAGAACCAGTAGTTCTGAGAGGTAGAGCCAAAACAACCATCAAAGTAAACAGTAAGGAGAAATGCCTCTGTAGAGAGGATCTCCAAAGTATACTATCAATCGAAAGGAGCGAAGACAGAAAATGTGTCTGGTGTGCTACCACTTATATAAATAAGAGAGGATAATATCGATGTGGATACATGTTTATATTAACAGAGAATAATATGACAAATCATGATTTTTAATATTTATTTGTAAAGAGGAGATACCAATATTTATTTGTAAAGTAGAGATAGGGGGAAAATATAGACTTCTCTGAACGCACTTTAAGTTTTTTTTTTTATATAACGCTTTTATTTAAAGCACTTTAAGTTTTGACTTTAACATTTTATATAATTCTAAACTAACAGTGACTCAAATTGTAATCAACACTATATTTAAAGATAAAACCCAAATGGAACAAATACATCTGTATATCTAAGTGGTATCAAACTTCCTGAAAAGATGATTTCAAATAGCTCTGAAACACAGCAATTTTACTTGCTCAGCAGGATATATTTTAAGGGCAAAAAGACCTTTAAAAAAACCATCACATGTTCAATAATCATACTCTTGGTCATAATATTGGCATTATTATTCTGAGACTATCAAATATATTTTTGTAAATAGGAGTCATCAGGAGCCATTTTTCAACATAAGTGAAAAGAGATACAGATGCTTCTTAACTGTGTCTGCATAAATTCATGGTTAGTTGAAACTATCGTAAGTGAGAGTGCATTCACTGTGCCAAGCCTGCAGCATGCCCTAGGGTGGCAGCACAGCACCCTGGAGAGTGCTGGCTGTGTGCTCTGGTGATCTTTGGCCGACTGAGAGCTGTGGATCTCCGCCATGACCCAGCACTGTGAGAGTGTGTCAGACCTTACATTGCCAGCCTGCAGAAAGATCAAAAATCAAAGCACAGTTTCTACTAACTGCATAGCACTTTCTCATTGTCTTAAAGTCAAAAAAATTCTAAGCCAGGGACTGTTTACCCAAATTTAAAACCAGATGTTCAAACTTTGTAAAGCCAAATGTGAACTAATAGTTCCTCCTCAAAAGAATGGACATCACCTAGCTCTGCACCCTGTCAGAGACTGGAAACAAAGATCAGCCCAGTGAGTGCACACACTTCTGGGAATGAGGAGACAGGATACACAGGTTCAACTTGAAGAGCCCTGGGATTCAACATTGTATGTGCCTGGGTTGCTCCCTACTTACATGCCTTGTCTGTCCCTAAGATAAATAAAATCAATAGTGTTGCAAACCCATATGTCAAGCAGCTACTCCCAGGAAAAGCAGCCAAATCCAGAGTGAACATGCATGGCCCTTGCCAGCTGACACAGGATCAAGAAGACAGAACAGACCTGGCATGGACACTTTGGACACTCTTGCTCAGGTCCATTAACCAAAGCACAGGACAGGAAAATCCAATAATTCCCTGTGACCATGTTAACTAGAGAAAGGTTTGAGCAGGGGCTCCGGCAAGGAAAGAGGGCTTTGCACTCCTCGATTACTAGAATAGAATGGGCTCACTACCACCCCAACACTGTCAACCCGACTCAGAATAATTCCTCTCTCCACAGAGCAGGAAGCGGCCCTTGAGGGCAGCCACAGCAGTGGAGAACAACTGACCCCTGCCCCAGCTCAAGACGAGTGAGGCCCAGGAAACAAGCTAATTCTGGCCAAAGGTTGTTAGGCACTTTGTAATTCAGACTACTTTCCCTTAGAGAGTTAGGTTCACCCAAGATCACAGAAACAAGAAGTGACTTAAACTCCAAAGCAATCAGAGACAGGGGCTGTCAGCAGTGCCCGAGACGACCACCACAGAGGCAGGGCTTGGCTCTCTTGAGGCACTGTACGCCACGAGTTATGAACGTGAGCACATGGTTTTCTGCAATGGTACAAGAACAAATTGGCTTCAACTCCTATTACTTGCAGCCAAGTAAATAATAAAATAACACAATGAGGAAGGTCTGCTTCCCACCCTAATTACTTTTATCACCAGAACAACCACCACAACAAAACAGTCACATTGGACTAGTGGAATTTAAATTCCTCATCATAATATGTACTGGAGAATCGCTATATGCATCCACTGGGGTAGGTGGATAGGGCAAGAATTATTATCTCCATTTTACTGATGAGAAAACCTGGTTCAGAAAATTCAAATAAGTTAACTGCCATCATTGCATTACACCCCTGCTGTCACTCCAGACATATTGCTGGTACTAGGGGAGATTAAGCTCAAAATGATCCAATGTGTTAGATAAAATGACCATGAATTCACGCAAGAAAATAATTGCTTGGTACAAAGAAGATAAGTAGGAAAAATAGAATGAGGGGAAAGGGATGGCTCATTAAAAAATTAAATGTATTAATATGATAATAGGTAAACATACTAATGGAATTTAACAGAGGATCTGGAAGTAGTTCCTGGTTAATATAAGAATGTAATATATCATGAGTAATTCAGTTCAACAATGGAAATCATGGATTAAATAACTAGTGCTAGCCCAATTGACCACCACTTATATAAATAAGAATATTAAACTCTCTACTGTACACCTACACACATACACATGCAAACACACACACAAAGTTTAAACATTTAGATGTAAATCTTTGTTGAATATAAGTGATAAATTGTTTGAAACAAAAGTTTGTAAAAACAATGGATGACTTCACATACAACTTCAAGATAAAGATGTTTTCAATCAAAATTTCATTTTAAAAACTATAAAAGGAAAGATAAACTTCTTATGGTAAAGGATAATACCCTATCAAAAATGTGATACATTTAGGAAAATAGATTTATAATGCTCAGAAATTAAAAGGTAAATACCTGAAAAACAATGAATCCTACACATTATTAAGAAAAAACAAGAGAAAAAGTCAAAGAATACAAATAGGCAATTGACAGAAAGCACCTCTAAATGGCCAACAAAACACACAGAAAATGCTTAAAATGCAAAAATAAACTGGCAATAAAATATCTTTTTATATTTATCGCAATGACAAAATGAAAAAGAGCTAAAACATCATTGCTGGCAGTGATGTAGGGGAAAAGGCACTGTCTTACTGCGATGACTAAAAAACTTGAGTTGTCATTGTGTATTTGGAAGGTAACTTGGGATCTTCCACTAACAATTAATAATAACGACTAACAATACAATCTTTTTAAGCCAACAATTCTACTCTTGGGATTCCATCCCTTGATATGAAGGAGCTGATAGATGTGTATAGCAGCATCCATTTATCCAGTAGATTTTATTCAACAGCTATTTTTTTTTTTTTTTTTTTTTTTTTTTTTTACAGGCAGAGTGGACAGTGAGAGAGAGAGACAGAGAGAAAGGTCTTCCTTTGCCATTGGTTCACCCTCCAATGGCCGCCGCGGTCGGCGCGCTGCGGCCGGCGCACCGCGCTCATCCGATGGCAGGAGCCAGGAGCCAGGTGCTTTTCCTGGTCTCCCCATGGGGTGCAGGGCCCAAGCACCTGGGCCATCCTCCACTGCACTCCCGGGCCACAGCAGAGGGCTGGCCTGGAAGAGGGGCAACCGGGACAGAATCCGGTGCCCCTCAACAGCTATTTTATACTTGTCATTCCTTGAGGAGCTAGAGAGCACCAACTAAAAGATTCTCGCTTGTGAGAGACACAGAAGATAACTAATCTTAGCAGATACATTCTATGATATGTGAACAACAAATAAATGGCTAAAATCCAACCAAGAAAAGAGCTGAGAGGACTCGGGAGTGCTGTGATGAAAGGGCCGGGTCATCAGCACCTGCTGCCATAGCCGATTACCAGAGACCAGGAGGCTAAGACAGAAACAGTCATTGCCCACACGTCTAGAGGCTGAGAAGTCCGTGATCAAAGGCCCAGTGAGAAGGCCCACTTCCCGGTTAGTAGAAGGCTGTTTCATTTTAGCTTCCTTGGCAAGCACAGAGAAGAAGCAAGCTCTCTTCTCTCTCTTAGAAGGGCATGAATCCCATCACGAGGGCTCTTCCCACATGACCTAACTACTCTGCACAAGCCCTGCCTCCAAATACTTGTACCAGGACATTGGGAGTTAAAGAGTTCCAATAAGTAAATGTTACAAGGACACAGACATTCAGTACGTAGCAGCAGACTTCACTGGGAAGGTAGCTGAGTCCACGCCTGGAGGAAGTGAGGCAAAACTCGGTAAAGTGCTTTGCAGATGCCTCCAAGTAATGTAGGTTGCAACGCAAGAGCCCACCAAGGAGCATCAGGGATACTCGTATTGTGTGGATGACTGAGAGGAAACTGGAGTGTGGCAGGATGAAGACAGAGCGCGAATTGGGGAGAGGAGACAAGGTTGGTATGCAACACGGGAATATCCTTGGGAGCCAATCCTGCAAGGACTTTGGCTTCTATTGGGGGGTAAAACAGGGAGTCACTGCAGAGGAGTGACATAATCTCATCTTTGTTGAAAGGATCACTGTGGTAGCTGTTGGAAATAAACTGTGTAATTTACGGGGGAGGGATATCTCAGAGAAGAAGGGACAGAGAAGGTATATGGGGAGACAGAAGAAGAGCAAGTGCTACAGAGGAGGAGAGCGGGGGTGGGGGAGAGAGAAAGGGAGAGAGAGAGAGAGAGAGAAAATGAATATTCATCAATTGGGAAATGACTAAGATACTCCAGTTGGCTGGGAAAGATTTTAGTGAGATTTTGAATGAAAAATGCAAGATGGAAGACAATGCTATAATCTATTTTGATAAGACAAATAACCACCAAAAAGAAAGAGGAAAGGAAGCAACCAAAAACAGACTATCTTTTTAAAAAGCAACCATGATACAAGCACCATTACATATTTAGATCACATTATATGTGTGTATATGCCTGTGTGTGTCTCACCACACACATCCTCGGGTGGCTGGGTTCCCCAAATCTCCCACTGAGCTACAGGAGAAACCAGGAAAAGATCTGTGACAGGTCCATGGTCAACAAGTACAGAGGTACTAGTGTCCTTGGGCACTATGGAGAGGGTATGTATAAAAAATGCCTATACACACCTTGTGACTTAATAATTTGTTTCCTAATATTCACACAACAATATTCACTTACTTTGATCACAATGTAATCAATTACTTTTGTACAAAAGATTTATTGATTGATTTGAATGGCAGAGTGACAAAGAGGGAGGGCAGGACAGGTATCTTTCATCTACTGGTTCACTCCCCAAGTGCCCGCAACTCCAGGTAAGGTCAAAGTGAAGTTAGTAGCCAGGAAATCCATCCAGGTCTCCCACATGGGTGGCAAGAACCCAAGTACACTCCTCTGTTGCTTCCCAGGCACCTTAACAGAAAGAGGAGTCAAAGGCATGGAGTGGCCAGGACTGGAAGCACGCAGTCGGATAGGGGGTGTGGGTGACCCAAAGGGTGGCTTAAGCTGTTGTCACAAAACCCACTCTCATCAATGACTTTGAAATTACTTTGTTTTAACTTGTAAATCCCTTGTAAAACTATCTCCAAAAGCCTTTATTGCAAGTCAAGGAGCAATTATGTCATAGGTCAGGCTCAATGCCGGCATTTTTCCTTCTTTGAGACTATATGAGTCACCAATAGATTCTAAACAAACCTTCTAGACACCCTCGATAAGGGCAGCAATTAATTTTATCAGTTGTAAATTACCGATATGAAATTACCCACAGGAAAATAAGCCAGTATTTTAAATCTTTCCCACTCTTTCTCCTCTCCCCTGGGGCAAGAAGTCGAGAGAAAGATTGGTTTCAAGTGATAGCAAAGCAATTAATTGTACTGCTTATCAGTGGACACTTTCATTTAGGCTTGTTTAAAAATAAAGACAATTCCACTAATCCTAAAGTTCCTTTGCTCTGCCTACAGTGTCTTTACTAGCAGAGATGTAATCAAACAAAGATCAATGAGTTCAACACTATTGATTCGTCTTCTTTCTCCTTCCATCGTGATGTTGAATCAGTGAAGGAAAACCTCATCATGAGTAGATGATCATATGTTGAAATTCCACAAATCTGGCTCAATTGCACATTCCACATTTCTCATGAAGCCTTTCTAATGTTACAAGTGGTAGCTTACACTTGTGTGTAATGTGCAGTTCACAGGTGATGTACTTCCATGTGTATCATTACATTTCAACCTAAACATGACTCTGAAATGAAAAGGGGGAAGGTATTACCATTTTCACATGTCAGGTAACAGAAGCAAAGACCAGAGTGTTCGAATGGCTCATCCCAGATCACTCGGTCAGCAAGTAGCCAAGGTGGGACTAGCATCCAAGAATAACGACTCCCTTTTGAATGCTACAACTCAGAGACTCTGTGGCATACGTCTTGTTGTCCTTCTCCTTGAGGACAGGAATAAGGAGAAATTGGGAAGTGAAAAACTAGATGCATAGACAATGCCCCAGATCAGAGCCGTAGAAAATCTGCCAGAGTGCCGAATCCAGGACAGGGGCATGGTTGCAACCCAGGGATCAGGAAGGACACACTTATCAGCTCCTGGCTTCCTACCTGAGAAAGAATTTCTTAAACTGTAAGATGAAAACAAAAGAATGGCTAGAGAAAATGGCAACACTTCCCACTTGGAACCATTGAGAATGGGTTCAGCTACAGTGCTTAAGATCTGAGGAGTCTATACCTTGATGTTCCAGGAGCAGCACTGAGCATAACAAAAATTAAATTTGCATCCATGGAGGGAATTATGGTCTTCTCGGCATCAAGGAGAGTTGGTGGATTGAGAATCTCATCTAAAATATGACCCAACAGAAAACTGAATCATTCAAGAGACATATCTACTAGGAAGGAAAGGGGAGTCAAGTGGAATGCTAAGAAGATGCAATATTAATTGGAAATCCATAGATTTAAATAGGCTGTCAGGGAAGAGTATTTGGGTGAAGCAAAAAGAAGAAAGAAACATAAATTCTACCTGTGTGAGTATGAGTCTTATTAAAAAAGACTACAGCAAACATTATTTAAGAGAGGCATAAATCTCAAGACTGAATAACAGATTAGAAAAGAACTTCAGCTTCTTTTGAAATGGCAGATCTCTAGACCCCTAAGAAATTGCCACTCTGTTGGACGGAAAACAGACACTGGTGGGGCTGGCACTGTGGCGTAGCGAGTAAAGCTGCCACCTGCAGTGCCGGCATCCCATATGGGTGCCGGTTCATGTCCCAGCTGCTCTGCTTCCGATCCAGCTCTCTGCTGTGGCCTGGGAAAGCAGTGGAGGATGGTCCACGTCCTTGGGCCCTTGCACCCACATGGGAGACCCGGAGGAATCTCCTGGCTCCTGGCTTCGGATGGGTACAGCTCTGGCTGTTGCAGCCAATTGGAGAGTGAACCAGTGGATGGAAGACTTCTCTCTCTGCCTTTCCTTCTCTGACTTTCAAATAAATATTTAAAAAGAAAAAAAAAAGACATTGGCAAAATAAAAAAAAGGAAATGACAATGGTTAGACAAAATTCTAACACTAATCATTTGATTTCTCCCATTGAACAGGTGCAAAATAATCTGTGAAAGGAAGAAAAAACTGGACACAGGCAATGTTGAAGTGTCCGAGATAGGAGCACAGATTCCATGAACATACACCATTGCTATGTGATAGAAATCTAGCCCGGAATATTTAGCAGGTGGTTTTCCATGTAGAACCCAAAGCGATTATTCTTAAGAGCCAGCATGAAGTCCCAAAAGCAAGCTAGAACAAAGTAACCACTTTTCACCTTCTGACACGGTAGCTGGACTATGGAATAGGTTGAAGAGGACTTGCCTTAGCAGAATTTATGACATCCTCTCAAGATAGTGGACAAAGTGGACACGTAGGCTCAATGTTAGTACAAAGAACTAGATTTGTAGCTTGTTGGACTTGCTCTAAGAATGTTGATTGATGTGTCCATGTTAACCTGATAACAGAGAATTCTCTGGTTAGCACCTCTGGGCCTGGTCTTGGGCCAGGTCTCAATCAAAACTTGTACTAACAGAGTCTACTTCCTGACTTGCCATGCATCTGCCACCCTCCAGCCTCACCAGAAACCTGAACCAAATGGGGCTGCCTGTTGGTGGAGTACGAACCTTCAAAACTGTAAGATTCCCCAAAAAATCAAATTGGGGACATCTAAGGATTTCTGTTCACATGGAGGAGGGATGGATGTAATTCAGCAAGTGTGCAGCCAACAGTTTCATCCTTGTAGCCTGAGTGAAGAGAACCTGTAACACAATCCACACTTGAGCCAGTCTGTGAGTCTCTCACAGCGTATGGACAAGCGTGGCCCAGAGCTCACCCTGGCAGAGCAACAGGCTCAGGAGTGGAAGGAAGTTAGAATGCCTAAGAGCACAGAGTTGAGGTGCCTCTGATACTGTGTAAAGACACAAGACACACATTCAACTTCTGAGGACAACTGACCCGGCTCTTGAGTCCTGGCCTGGAGAGGGACATATCTCCACTGCCAAAGCTAGAGAAAGCAGATCTTCTGGAGCTCATACCATTCTTCAAGGATTCTGTGTGGGTTCAGTTCCAGCTAGAAGTGGAGGAGGAGTTCAACAGGTAATGAGACACTTTGCTCTGCCATCATGGTCCCCATGCAGATGCTGACAGTGAAACCTTGAAGACAGCAAAGGTGTGGAATTCGGCAGAAGTCCTGCTGGGTGAGCTGCAGTCTGTCAGGATGCAAGCACCGGGAGCAGCAGCAGTCAGTGCTGCAGGAGATGGGTGCCCCTGCACCCAGGGGACTCTCTGCAGCCTCACCTCACTGCAGATGCTTCTGCAGGAGCGCCAGGGAAAGGCGGAGCGTGAGCTAGACCACAGCAATGCCCAGGACCTGGAGATCAAGGGAAGCATCCTGATCCTCACACTGAGGATGGAAGAGCTAAAATTTTGTCCCACACTTACACTGCTGACACATGGAAGTTCACTGTCTCACTAGGGGCTGTTTGGAGGGAGTAATCTGCCTACAAGAACAGTACATGAAGTCAGGAGTTTCTAAACAGCTCGGAGGTCCTTGAGGTAAGTCCCTCCAACCCAAGAAAGCAACTGAGAGTACGTGCGGTGCCCTCCAGGAAGGCCACAAGACCCACTGCTGAGCACTGGCAAGGTCAGAGGGGATGGCTTCCGCACAGTCACTGCCTCTTCTTGCCTAAAGGGCCACCTCCACCTGGGGCTGCCTTCGCTACAAGCAAGCACGGGTTTGCTTGCTCCAAACACTGCGGTTGTTTAGGCATGCCCCTGGTTTCCCATCCTTGTTTATAGCGACTGGGCTTCTTCTGCAAAAGGTAGCCAGCAAATCTATCAGGTTAGGTATTGCTGTTTGTCAATGCCAGCCCTGTATCGTGTATGAGTATCACCCAAATAAGATTTTTATTATAAAAACATTTTATTAATAACTTGAGCAGAGACAGAGAAGCAGTGCTAGAGATGACTTGTCATAGCTGTTGGTTACATTTTCAGACAATTTCCTAGCAGTTTGACATCTCGTTGTTAGCTTGTATGGGTCATGGGGGGAGTATTTAGACTACAGAAATAAGCAAGCACTACACATCAGGGCGGTTCTTTTCGTCTCTCCGCAAGATGGGACTGACAGCCATTTACTAGCACACCACTGCATAGAAAACGTGTTCATTAGTTAGAACTCTTTTGACGAAAGACAGAATTGGTTTAAGCAAGCAAGCGAGAAAACAAACAAAAAACTTAGCAACTTGTTACTTCAAGTAACATTTACAAATAAACTTTGGAGGTGATGGTTTCAAGATATCCCTGGAACAAACATCCATAGCCACAAAACCAAAACTTAAAACAGTCCTGATTTCCCTGAAATGCTAGCTTTAACCACAAAATTCAGGATTTCCCAGGTCAGCATAGCATTACAATTCCTATTCAATCAGGTATGAACAAGCAAGCTTATGTGGCACTGCTACTCTAAAGACAAAGTAAATTTCAAATAACCAGTCATGATAAGAAACAATGTACTTCATCATCCATGCTTTATATGTTGTGCTGTAACTGCTGTAAGCTGAGTGCCATAATTTTTACCTTCTCTTGCTATATTACAATAAACTTTCAAATTTGTCTTATTCCATCTTGTTTCGTTTTTGATAGTTTTGATGACAAAAGTGGGATTTAAAGACAATTTCTGTCAAGCCTGAAAGCCAGTGAGTAACCAGGTACTGGTACCCACACAACCCATTGCACTCACTGCTTTTTGCTAACGGTGGAGTCCTATGGTTAGTCTGTCAAATTCAACCTTTGCTTTCTTTGTGTTAGAGGTGCTTGCTGTATACCTAGAGGATATTTTGTCCGTTTCTGTCTGTCTATTTGAGCTTGAGTTGAGTAAATGGGGATAGACTGTGCTTCTATGGGTTCTAGTAATTCTACTGGGTAGACTCCCCATAGCTTACTTAACCAGCATCCCTATGGGTGCCAGTTTTCGTCCCAACTGCTCCATTTCTGATCCAGATCTCTGCTAAAGTGCCTGGGAAAGCAGTGGAGGCCGGCCTAATTACTAGTGCTCCTGCACCTATATGGGAGACCTAGAAGAAGCTCTTGGCTCCTGGCTTCAGCCTGACTCAGCCCTGGCTGTTGCAGCCATTTGGGGAGTGAACCTGTAAATGGAAGACTCTGTCTCTGTAACTCTTTCCAATAAATAAAATAAATATTTTTAAGAATAATTTTTGGTCATAATCTGGTCTCACAAAAAGAAAAAAGGTGACTCTGCTATGATTATCATATCTACCCAAAAGAAAGAGTTAATTAGCACTCTGGTCTTAGTGGTTGAGATGATGAAATGGCCTTGTCAGCTCATTTTGTTAATGGTCTGCACACAAAGATAAGTGACTTATTGAAGAAGCATAAACTAGAATGGGAAGTGACTCCCTTGATGGAGTTAGAACATTAGCAGACAGAGCATTTGAGAGAACATTAGAACGGGAAAGAAACCACTCGGTATGCAAATTAATGACCTTGGAATTATAACAGTTGCAGGATCTTTGTCCTAACTTAAAAGACCTTTACTCTGCTGGTGCTGCGGCTCAATAGGCTAATCCTCCACCTGCGGCACCTGCACCCTGGGTTCTAGTCCCAGTCGGGGCACCAGATTCTGTCCCGGTTGCCCCTCTTCCAGTCCAGCTCTCTGCTGTGGCCCGGGAGTGCAGTGGAGGATGGCTCAAGTCCTTGGGCGCTGCACCTGCATGGGAGACCAGGAGAAGCACCTGGCTCCTGGCTTCAGATCAGTGCGGTGCGCCTGCCGAAGCGCGATGCTGCAGCAGCCACTGGAGGGTGAACCAAAGGCAAAAAAGAAGACCTTTCTGTCTCTCTCTCTCTCACTGTCCACTCTGCCTATCAAAAAAAAATTAAAAAAAAAAAAAGACCTTTACACAACTCTTTTGATAACAACATCTGTTGTTACTGCAAACATAAAAGACATTGGAAAAAGGATGGTCCCTTATCAAAACAGCAGTCTAGGTCATCTCATCAGCCATGAAAGAGAGCCTTGACCTCCTGCCACCTGCGATGTCTGTCAGAGTTCAAGGAGATCCACGGAATATCCTTGGTGAGATACTTTCAATGATTCCTTTAAATCAACAAGGAGAAATTAACTTAAAATAAACATAGAAATTTGTACTGGGCTGGTAGATGCTGGAAACTTGTTCAACTCTAAATCTTACTATGACACTGCAACAATATTGTCAGAATAATAAAAATATCTGAGTGGAGGGAGTTCTGAATTAAAGTCAGAGTTCCCTTGTTGGAATCCATAACTGACAACCCTGTCTCATACATCTGAAAGTCACACTTTATTATAGGATGCTGTCCTTGTGAACTTCCTAGGCACAGATTTTCTTTTCTTTCTTTTAAAGTATTTATTTATTTATATTTTAAAGTCAGAGTTACAGAGAGAGGGAGAGAGAGATAGTCCATCCCCAAATGGCAGCAACAGCCAGGGCTGGGCCAGGTCGAAGCCAGGAGCTTCATCCAGGTCTCCCACGCGGATGCAGGGGCCCAAAGACTTGGGCCGTCTTCTGCTGCATTCCCAGGTGCATTAGTAGGCAGTAGGCAGCTGGATCAGAAGTGGAACAGCTTGGATTGGAAACAGTGCCCATATGAGATGCTGGCATCGCAGGCAGTGGCTTAACCCATTATGCTACAATACCAGCCCAGAGACTTGCTTTCTAAACTAACAGGACAAATAAAATGTTCCTTGAGAAAAATAACTAAAAATTCCAGGCTTAGACACTGAAGCACTATGTATTTTACAGGTGCAAACTTAGTATCCTGAGAAGATAATAAAATTCCAGAAAAATACTGATATACTAAGTCTCTGAAATTTCTAATGCTCTATGGCCTCTTCTACAAATTTGGGAAAAATAAAAAACTCTGGGGGCCGGCACTGTGGCACAGGTTAATCCTTCGCCTGAAGCGCCGGCATCCCATATGAGCGATGGTTTGAGTCCCGGCTGTTCCTCTTCCAAATAAGTGGTTTGTACGTTGTGATTTAGTTCATCTTTGATAAAGCTGAGTCTCATAGTAAATTATTAAAAAAAATTAAAAAACTCTGAAGCATTAAATTCAGATTGATTTTTCAAATCTACCTCCTAAGTTACCTCGGTACTCCTTTATATCTGAAGCCATACAAGTGCTCACTCCAATAATAGAAGATTTAATTAAATAGAGGCTTATTGTTCCTTGTTCTAGTCCTTGTAATACACCTATCCCTTGGACAAGGATGGAGACTCAGACAGGATCTTGGAGCTACAAATAAACTTCTTAACCCAACATTTCCTGTGGTATGCAAACAGCCTGTGGAAACTGTACCAATTGGACCAAATGATCTGCAGTGGTGAACTCTCTATATTCCTATAGACAAAAACAGCCAATATTTGTCTATTTCTCCTTGGAAAAATCAACAATATACTTGGCCAGTAGTGCCTCAGATTTACTGAAGCTGCTTGACACTTTTCACAAGTTTTACATCAGCATTTAAAAACCCTGCGGTTTCCCAGAAATCCACCCTGATTCAATATGTAGATGGCTGCCTCTGCTTCCCATCTGAAGAGCACCGAGAAATTGATTCAATACAGCATGGCAACAATTGGCTTGTGGAGATCACAAAGCCTCTTGAGCTGAACTTGAATTGTCACAAGACGCAGTGCATTTCTGAGGTCATGACTGATCTACAGAAGAAATCTTTGTCTCAAGAAAGAATAAGTACTGTGCCAAATTATCCTAAACCAATGACGATAAAGCAACTCTGAGGGTCCCTTAGAGTTCCAGGAAACTGCAGGTCCTGGGTGCCCAATCTTTCTTCACTGGCTTCTTTATTTTTTTTTTCTTTTTTCTTTTTATTTATTTTATTTATTTTTTTTGACAGGCAGAGTGGACAGTGAGAGAGACAGAGAGAAAGGTCTTCCCTTGCCATTGGTTCACCCTCCAATGGCTGCCGCGGCCAGCGCGCTGCGGCCGGCGCACCGCGCTCATCCGATGGCAGGAGCCAGGTGCTAGGTGCTTTTTCCTGGTCTCCCATGGGGTGCAGGGCCCAAGCACTTGGGCCATCCTCTACCGTACTCCTGGGCCACAGCAGAGGGCTGACCCGGAAGAGGGGCAACCGGGACAGAATCCGGTGCCCCGACCGGGACTAGAACCCGGTGTGCCGGCGCCGCAAGCGGAGGATTAGCCTGTTGAGCCATGGCGCTGGCCGGCTTCTTTATTAACTAACACCATCACTCAGGAAACTCTTCCTTGGGAGACAAAGCAGCAGAAGGCCGTCACCAGAATTGGCTTTTATAACATCTTCCTGCATTAGGACCTTCTGGTTACCCTAAATCCTTGACATTGCCTGTGCATGAAGGAAACAATCAGGCTTTAGGCATGCTCACCTAGGAACATGGAGGAAAAAAAGACTGCTGGCTTTTCATGCCTGTAATTGGACCCTGTAGCCAGTGCAGCTCCAGCTTGTCTAACAACAGTACTGCAGCTGCTAGAATGGAAGACTTCTTTCTGGGGTTCATTCAAGGAAATAGTGTGCATCTGTAGGTTCCTCATGTTGTAGCAAGCTGAATAAAAGTGGAAGGTACCCAACATTTGTCAGCTAGCTGATGAATATCTTACAGGATTCTCCATCAATCTCCCTCAACCCTGTATATTCCTCACGATAACTTTCTGAACCCTGATATTCTCTTATCATTGCCTAACAAAGGGGTGACTGACAACTGTGTCCAACCAATTTGCCAAAATTTGACTCCTAGACTCAGATTTACAAGAAACACCACTGACTAATTGGAATTGAGATTTTATGTTTATGATTCCTATACTTAAAGTTCTAAAGAAAAATAGCAACCTGGGTTTGCTTTTACAACCCAGCATGAATTATTAGAAAGAGAAGTACTTCCTCAGTTTAATTTAGCTCTACTTCTGAGCACAGAAAAGCTTAATGGTACTGGTACATAGATAAGATTGTAAATATCTTATCTTTAGAAGTAGTCCATGCATTTGTATGTAAGGGAAACAAAGGGGATTTTTTTTAATAGCAAATGGTATGCCAATAAAAAAAAAATGAAGCACAGGTTGCTAATTTTTTGCATTAATCTACCTTCACAAATTGCTATCATATAAATTTCAGCTCATAGCCATGAATAACAGTATCAAGGAAATGCTATGGCTGATGTTTTCATCCTAAAGCTGCAACTCAAGAAACATCCAATGTACCAAAACCTTATAACTTCAGTGAACTCTGTATGGTTGAGCCATTGTATGGTAATAAACCATGGCATGCTCCTGAAACAAGATTTGCATAATAAAGGATGTAAACGTATTACAAGAGAGGAGCTCATGGAAGACCTAGACAACCGCTGGGTACTTCTAGTCTTTAAAACTTCCTGTTGGAACATTTCTGATGATGTGAGGTTCCCGGATTTAAAAGCCAGCCCATCGGAGTCAGTGCTGTGGCATAGCGGGTTAAGCTGCTATCTGCAGTGCTGGCATCCCATAGGGGCCGGGATTTGATTCCAGGCCCTGCTGATCCAGCTCCCTGCTAATGTACCTGGGAAAGCAGCAGATGGCACAAGTGCTTGGGCCCATGCATGCACATGAGAGACCCAGATGAAGCTCCTGGCTTCAGCCTGGCCCAGCCCTGGCCAATGTGGTCATTTGGGAATGAACCAGAAGACAGATCTCTCTCTGTCTCTCTGTAACTCTGACTTTCAAATAAATGAATCTTAATAAAAAAAATTAACTTCCTTTGCTGAAAGAACTGAATTCAGGATCTCATCATTGTATTGACAAGATGATAAGCTGATGCAGTTACTACAGTCAAAAGTTTATTAGAAAAAGTTTTCCACTTTGGAGAATCCCAAACTAAATTTCCTGTGACAGAGGAACTCAACTTACTAGGTAAATTGGAAAACAACTAAACAAGGTTATTACAACTGTATGTTACTACCGTTGTCCTTATCAGCCTTAATCTCCAAGGAAGGTTGCACCTACAGCAGTATAAAATTAAAATTTGAAAGTATTAACTGAAACCACATAATTACCTTGGCCTCAGAATTCCTTATACAGTTATTACTGAATGACCCATGCTTCTAATGGTAGAATCTTACGTTCTTCAAGTTCTTGTAAACTCTGACAACACCCAATGTTGTAAAGCACTAATTCAGTACTCAGAGTCTATTTCCAACAGGTAACAGCCTTCAGAGACCCTCTGCCAGATGAGAACATCATGCCGCACCACTGGAACCTGGTGACTGGGCATTCTGGAAACAACATCAGTGAGAAAACTGTACTCGGACCTTGCTGGAAAGGACTCTATCAGGTTATTGTAACCTCTTTTAGGTCAATTAAATTGCAGGGTATCAAACCTGGAATTCATATCTCTGAACTACAAAGAGATCCCTCAATACACAGTTGACTTAAAATTGGAGATATCCAAGAGGATGTTTCCCAATGAACAGGTGACAATATTAAATAGACAGCGTTTTTGCCCAAGAACACAGAACAAGGCTCCATGGATTCTCAATTATCTTTCCAGAGCTTTTTCTTGCTTCTGTAATAAGTACTGTGACCCTATTATTTTGCAAACTTCTTATGAACTTTTACCTCTGTTAGGGGCCTTCCCTACCCAAGTTGAATGTTCACTAAGGACTACTATCCAACACACAGCCTCTCTCACTAGCCGGAATAATTGCTGGCTCTTGTAACCATCTATATACTTAGGAAGAACCACAGTTAATACTAGAAGCAGGTCTTATACACATTTAGGTAATAAATTCAAGAAAATGGCTTTACAAAACGTCTTGCATAATCCCCTTGGCAAAATAAGTCATTCAACTAACACTCATGGCCAGCTGGTCTGGCACTGTTAAGAAGCATTGGAAGCCAAGAGACGGCTTCTAATTACTGTAAATTTTGTTATTGATGACATACCTCCAAGCACAGAAAAGCTTAATGGTACTGGTCTAACTTAAATAACTTAAATAAGGTCCCTGACTCACTCTATCATCAGATTCAGATGATGGAGACTGAACTTCTCTATGTGGTAATATGAAATCATGAATAGAAAATGACAATGACACCCTCAAGCACACTGTTAAAGAACTCCCAGAAGCCAAACATTGACTCAAAAGAATGTCTAGCAGTAAATGTAATGCCTGTGGAGGACAATTATGTAAGGCAGATAACAGTTGTGTATACCAGAGATCAACAAGCAGAGCAAATCTGGAAACAGGATTCATCATATTTAATTAGCAACAGAATGCCTGGATAACTGTCAAATTATAAAAACTCTATTTGCTCCTCTTCTGGTTTAAACCATGATCACTGAAACTGGCAATGTGTAGGTGCTAACATGACAAAATATAATCATGATATTCCTATCACTCTTTGAGTAGTGGGCACTGTGCAGGATTCACCTTAACACTCTCTTAATAATACTGGGTTACTTTTCTGTGTTGTAATTATATCAAGGTTGTCCACTCAGTCTAGACACAGGAGTCTGTGTTCTCTCTCACTCCAAATAACTAAGTAGGACTTTCTAGATGCCAGGTAAATTCCTAACGTAGGATCATTTGTCCAAAAAAATAAAACCCATAAACAAGTTTCTCATCTGCTTCAAAACCCAATTATACAAAAAAGTTCAGTTTCATTCTTTTGTGAGAGCATTCTTCCTACACCTGAGAGTGAATCAGAAAAATCACTTATCAATATCTTTGTAACTCATGAATTGTACCCAGAATCTCAGAGGCCTAGGAGATAAAATCTGAGTACCTAAGTAGAAAAGCCCAGTCAGTTGATGTGTTCAACTTGCCTCATCTTGGCTTTTGGGGACCCTGACTTTGGAATATTTTCACTCTTGCTATTATACTCCTATTCATCATATTGATAGTATCCCCATGCATTGTATTCTCTCAAGAGGCCCAAGTGCTCTTGGGAAGCCATTAACTCAGCAGATGATTTCCATGAGAGTTAAATGACAGAAAACCATATCAACTTTTGTCATCAGAAAACAACCCATTGGAACCCTAATATTCAACACTTAGAGGACCGTAGGGGAAGGAAATGACAAGATGTGGCTGACAGTAACACTTACTAGTTGGCCATACTCACAGTCTCAGTGAGAAAATGACCAAAACCGGGGAGATGGCTAAAGATAGACATTTTAGAAGGTGGAAAAACCACCACAGCTGTGTAACCGAAGCCTACAAATGTATCCTGATGTTCCTGAAGCACTAGCTCTAACCAGAAGCAAATGTCTAGCTTTCCCAAGTCAACATGACCTTAAGATTCCTTGCTAATCAGCTACAAACAACTGAGCTAGCTAGCTGCACTGCTGCCCTAAGAGGAATGTAAGTTTCAAGTAGCCAAGCACAAAAGGGAACAGCCCACTCTTACTTGTGCTTTGTATATTGGGCTCTTCCTCCTGTGAGCTGAGTTCTTTACCACTTTCGACATCTCTCAGACTGCAATCTGTACTTTCTCTTATCACATGATAATAAACTTTAAAATTTTTCTAACTTGATCTGGTTTTATTTTTGACAAACTGAGAAGTCTAGTTCAATCTGGCTTCCAACACAGTTGGAAGCTGGATTCACATGTTAAAAAGACTCAGCCTCCTTATTGCATATAATAATAAAGGATGCAATGTTAGCTTTATTCAGGGGTAACCTGAGTTTATAGCATTGTGACACCAGAGAAAAAGAATCTCTCTCTGCCCCAACAGTTTATTAACCCAAAGATCTACAAACTTTGATGAAGGGAACGGAAAGCTCAGATTGATCCGCTCTGGGATTTGTTTTCATCTCTGGGTTTGGAGACTGAGAGTGGGGAAGTGAATAGCCAAAGAAAAATCATGATTTAGTCACGAGGAGAAAGGGGGAAGGGTGTTTGGCTTCCAAGGACAAGATGTGTCCACCAACTACATTGACCTGATCTGTGAAAAAGATAGAAGAAGTGAAATTCAGTGAACCAAAGTATAATTTTAGCATGACCGACTTAATAGACATTGAGCACCAGATTAAGAAATATACTAACTATGCTATAATTGTTTAACTATCCCTGGAGTATTGGATTCTATTCTTGGCACTGTATTCTACAAGAACATTAAATATCCAAGGCTGATCAGGATGTCCTAAAACATGTAGAAGAATTTATGACAAAGGACTGAAGAAACCAAGGAATGTTTATTTTGGAGAAAAGGAGACTTAGGGGGATAAAAGATCTGTGTTTTCAAACATTCTTCTCTTCAAAGAGTAGAACGTCTTCTGTGAGACTCCAGAGGATAAAGTCAGAGGCTGGGGGCAGATGTAGGCTTAAGATGAGAAACTGCTAACTATGAGGGCTGCCCAAAAATGGGATGGATTTAAAAAAAAAAATTATTTATTTCAAAGTCAGAATTGGAGACAGACATCGTCCATCTGCTGGTTCACTCCCCGAATGGCTGCAATGGCCAGGGCTGGGGCAGGCAGAAGCCAGGAGCTTCTTCCAGGTCTCCCACAAGGGTGCAGGTGCCCAAGCACTTGTGCCATCTTCTGCTGCTTTCCCAGGCACAACAGCAGAGAGCTGAATTGGAAGTGGAGCAGCCTGGATTTGAATTGGCATCCATATCGTATGCTGGCACTGCAGACAGCATCTTAACCTTTTGTACCACAGTGCTGACCCCAATGTGCTGATTCTTAAATCAGAGAATCCTACATCATCAGGAATGGTCAAACAGTGTTTTCATGATCAAACTTTTGGAAGGCTATGAGACTCTGCTTGCAATATTATCTAGTGGAATAGTATTTTACATAGAAGCTAGGCTCTAAACCAAAGAGTAAGGCAAAAACTGCACTCAGCACAATCACCTGGAAAATTAGCTATAAAGTGTGTTATCTGAAACATGTTTGGGGGCATGAGATATGTACATATCAACATAAAATATAACTAATAATGAAGAATACTATATTAAAGAATGCAATTGTAAACACTAGCATCACAAAACCCTGTCCAGGTTTCTGTGGGGGTTCATGGGGACTGGAAGAACCAATCAGCTGCATTTACATTGGAGCATAGTGGGTGCATTGGTGACAGCACCCGACTCTTTCCTACCACTATCAAATAAGCACATTTAGTTGAATCATCTTGTTGTTTATTAATTGTCTAATAAAAAAAATGATTAGTTTTTGTCTTTGATTCCAAAGGAGACTCTGCATCTATGGAGTTTCCCAAATAATATACATGCCTCTCTTATTCACGCAACGCTTGGCTCACACCTGAGTTTATGGCAAGAGAGGAGGTGACTCAGGATGGGTGCTGGTCCCCAGAGGCAGCTTGACCTCTAGGGGAGGCCTAGGGGCTGGAGATTGCCTTCTATCACATGGCTAACAATTCAGTCATCCTCACATAATGAAATCGCAATAAAAACTCAACAGGGAGCTGAATGGAACCTGCTAGCTGGAGAATCTGTCAATGAGCCAGAGAATGATACACACTGATTTCCAGGGACATGGCATATAAGCTCCATACTGGGACACTCCCAGATATTGACCTATGTATCACTGTATTTGGTTGGTCCCGATTTGTACCCTTTAAAAAAAAAAACCTCAAAGTGTTATAGTAATCCCTGAATTTGCAGTCATGGGAGCCGTAAGTGTCAGTGGTCTTGGGATACCTGATGCGCTGTGGGCATCTGAAGTCAGTGCACCACTGATGATCATGCCTTCAACCTGGGGTCAGGTGATTAGTACCAAAATTTTTTGTTTGGCAGTTAGCTGCTGTCAGAGCACACTCTCACTTTAAGAAATATGAGATGGGGCCCAGCACTGTGGTGTACTGGGTAAAGCCTCTGCCTGTGGTGCCGGCATCCCATATGGGTGCTGGTTCGTCTCAGTAGCTCCACTTTCCATCTAGCTCCCTGTTAATGCACCTGTGGGAAAAAGTGGAGGATGGCTCAAGTATTTGGGCCCCTGCACCCACAAGGGAGATCCAAAAGCTGCCTGCTGGCTCTTGGCTTTGGATTTGTCTGGCTCAAGTCATTGCAGCCATCTGGGGAGTGAATCAGCGGATGGAAGGTTTCTTTCTCTCTCTCTCTCTCCCCTTCTCTGTAACCATGCCTTTCAAATAAATAAGAAAAATATGAAATGTGATTTATGGTACTGCTATAGAGTTCTGTAATTCCAAAATTCTACTTTGTTAAAGAAACAAAAAATTAGTAGAAAAAAAATCAGTACTTTATCATTGCCTGTAGAATATCCATTAAGCCATTGTCTCTCCCCCATCTCACTTGATGAAATTTATGTGCAAAGGGCAAGAAAAAGTTGAAGCACAGGAGTGTTACGTTCAGCTAATTTCATGTTAGTATGCATCCATGTTATCCCAAAGCCCTGAAGGCCTACAGTGAGCCTCGGCTGGTTAGGAAGAGAGGGCGGAGACCCTCTCTCAAAATCACAATATGGCCTGGAGACACTTATTCCAAAACAACATGATGGGCATGCCTGTGGTCGAAGGGCTAACGGGCGCCAAGAGTTTTCTCTTTCTTTTCTTTCAAAGAAATGTGAATCCCAGACATCCAGTGGTACTGTCACAGAAGCACAGGGGCAGGGGCCTCTGCTGGCAAGACCTTGCAGGGCCACATGGACACTGCATTCTTTCCCAGCCCCGAGCGGAATGCTCTTTCCCAGCATCCCTTACCGTATCCCTGGAGAGGTTTGGCTTGGCACAGAAGGGCCTAGAATGAATCTCAGAAAGCAGAGCTGGGAACAAGGAGGAAGATGGGGGGACCTTCCAGCCCAAGTGGAAAGGATTCTCAGGAGATAAGGCAACAAACTGCCTGTGACCCAGGTCTGTGCTCGGGGCTTCCTGGGGACAAACGGGTAAGTGCACAGGTCAAAGGGAGGACATCCGAGTGTCTGCAGCTCTGACTGTGGTTCCAGCCTGCCTACACTCAGGGAAAAGCCAGGGAGAACAATGCCACGTAGGGAGCCTGTTCAGCTGTGTGCCTGCCACTGTTATTTCTCAACAATAAATCCCACCAGAGTACCTCGTACATGATGTTATTTAGGGCAGTTAAGGGAGATTTTGGAATTACTGCGATGTCATTTAAATTCATTATCTAATGCTAATTAAAATGATCTGTTTCGCTGTCACCAAGGAAAATCTTGTTAGGGGAACTGATGAGCTGCAGCGAGCTCTCTGTTAGTGATTGGGGAGCAGATGCCTGCTTACAGCACCACACATCCTGTGCCATCGACAAGGGTGTGACACAATTAACCTGGCACTGTCCCCAGCCTTAAGCAGCTTTCAAGGCGTGCCAGGCATTTGAACAGTGCTTAATGGACCTCCCTCTGACCCTCTATGCCAGTCATCTCACACTTCTGGGCTAGGTTAGATCAGAGGTTTTCTACTGTGGCTATGCACTAGAATCTACAACAGACCTTGTACCAGCCGGATACCCAGGCTGTAACCCAGATCAAATAAACACAAGAGGATCTTCAAAAATTTCACGGAAAGGGTGGACATCTGGCACTTCGATTAAGTCAAACGCTTGAGATCAGAGTGCTTAGGCTTGATTCCTGGCTCTACTATCCGAACCAGCTTCCTGGTAATGCCACCCTAGACAGCAGGTGATAGCTCAAGTACCTGGGTCTCCACCATCTACAAAGGAGACCCAGATTGCATTAACAGTTCCTGGCTTCTGCCTGGCCCAGTCCTGGCTGTTGAAGGTATCTGGGGAGTGAACCAGTGGAAACAGATCTCTTAGTCTAAAAAATAAAACATTTTTTAAATAAATAAAAAATTAATAAAATTTTAAAAATTAAAACCAATGCAGTTGATATGCTAATATTTTTTAAAAGTTCATGGAAAATGTGTATAACCTTGTAATTCCTGGAGATGCGGCCCAGGAATGAGTATTTTAATTTTGTTGGTTTTGAGTCAGAGCAGGAGCTAGCTCCCATTCACTAGTTCAGTTCACTCCTAAATGCCCACAATGACTGGCCAAAGCTGGGAGCCAGGAACTCGGTGCAGGTCTCTCACTGGGGTGGCCGAACCCCAAATACTTGATCACCTGCTGCCTCCTAGGATCTACATTACCAGGAGCTGGAGGCAGGAGTCAAACCTAGACACTCTGAGATGGCATGTGGGCAGTAACCACTAGGCCGAACACCTGCCCCGGGTGTGTTTTAAAACCCCTCAGGGGATGCCAGTGTGGAGGCGGGGTTCATTACTACAGCATTCAGTGGTTTCAAAGGACCCCTGTGGTCCTGTGCCCCTCCCCAGCTGGGAAGACAGCAGATGACTGATGACCCAAGTGTCTGGGCCCCTGGAACCCATTTGGGAATCGTGGAGAGCTGCCCGCTGCCTAAAGCTTCCTTTCCCAGCATTGCTTGTGATAGTCCTGAGGCCACAACAGGGTCTCTGCAATCAGTATTCGTAGTGCGATTGAATCAAACCATGCAACACGTCAGAAAAATCTCTCTTCGCCTCGGTTCTGCTACATGAGGGCTGGGACTACCCGACCCTGGAGGTTACTCCTGGAACTGCTGCTCCTCCTTCTGGCTTTGCCTCCCCCTGCACTGCCAGCCAAGTGGCTGGCATACCCAGGGGCAGGCAGGAAGGCGAGAATGCAGCAGCAGGCAGCAACTGCATCACTGGAAGACAAAGAGCAGGATGCCTTGGGCTCACGGGGAATGAGCCTAGACATTAGGCTCTCAGGTTGAGCCGCAGACAGACATGACCTTATGTATGAGGAAAGGAAACAGATTTAAAGAACTATCGCATGTTGGCCCATTGTGTTTTCTTTCTGGTTTTTATTGGTGATTGTTTAAATATGGGCTGCAAATTCCTCTTCCCCACTTGCTGGAATTTCATGTCTTTTTCTGACTGTGCTTCTGGTCTGGGCAGCATTTGGCCTTAGGAACCTCCTCCTGGGATACAGCTTGCTGCTCATTCTCAGAGAAGTATCACTTTATTTTACGCCCACCTAAGTCTTGCAATAAACCTTCCCTTAGTGTTGTCTCTCTTTTACAGCTTTTCTCGATTCAAACAATTCTCAAGTACGTTGCATATGGGCAAAATTACCTGATTTGGGTTTTCTAATTAGCAAGAGGAAATTCTTCCATCAGCTCTATGCTTTCCTCAATTATAAAATTTCACTTAAAAGTCTCAAGCTGGTGAGAGGCTTTAATGTTATTCAGTAACTAAAATCGTAAATTCCTCAAGTTTTCTTTAAAATAAACTAAATTTAAAATGCAATCAGGATGTAACAAAATAGCCTTGCATAGAGTAGTCACATCATATTGTAGTTGACAACAAAATGGTAAGTGCAAACAGACTTGCATTGCTATTTGGAAATGGGCATTAACTGGCTGTTACCTTTTAGGAGGGAATGAATTTCCTACATTTTGTTGTATTAACAGGTTGCAAAATAACACATAACAACATCTAAAGAGCAACACAAAAACAACAACTTTCTAGTGTCAAGTCTTTTCACTGAAGTTTCTCAACAACTCTGAGAACAGAAGTCAGGCAAATACCACATGTATTTAGACCATATAATATAATCGTCTAATGGCCACCACATATCTGGTCCATTATCAATCAAAATGCCATGCACTGCATTTCTGTATGAAGCAAGCAGGATAGAAGCAAGCAAGAGGAAGATAAAGCAGTCTGATATACTTCAATGAAAACAAGACTACTGATATAAGATTGCAAAGCACCAGGAAATAGTCAATGACTATTACATTTCATTGAGTAAAATATTCCATGGAACTGTGATCTTTGGAGCTGGCTCTACTATGGGGACAGAAATCATTTCATAACTTACTAATATTCTACACATTTATCCACCTTTGCAGATTCTAGTCCTTAACTAACAGAAGAGTATGTCAAACAAAGTCACACTACCTGAAACACAGCAGCACCATGGATTTTCAGACCATGCTATGTCTGTCAGTGAGGTCAATCTCTGTGCCCTGTATCTAAGTTTTGGATGATTTTACTTAGCAGCAATAAAGATGACTGTTTCTTTTTGGTTTTTTAAATTTGAGGAGCAAAACTTCCATCTGCTGATTGACTTTCCAAATAGCCACAACAGCAAGGGCTGGGCCAAGCTGAAGCAGCCGGGTCCCCCACACAGGTGGCAAGGACTCAAGTACCAGGCCATCATGGTTGCCTTCCAGGGTGCGCGTAAGTTGGAAGCTGGATGGGAAGTGGAGGAGCCGGAACTTGAACCAAGGACTCCCATACGAGATGTGGTCACGTGAGGCAGTGGTATAATCACTGCATCAAATGCCTGTCGATTTCTTCCTTTTCAATTTGTGAACTGCAACCCTGTGACTTGAGAGCCAACGAGTTAAGGAATCTCTGAGCCATCTGGGGAAGCACCAGCAAAGGTTTACAAGGCATCTTTACATCCTCGCACACAACCTTACCAAGTCTGACCCAAACTCACTGAGACATCCAGTGCTTTCCCTACCCTTAAAAAAAAAAAAAAAAAAAAGATTTATTTGACAGTTGGAGTTACATAGAGAGAGGAGGAGAGGCAGAGGCAGAGAGAAAGAGGTCTTCCATTTGCTGATTCACTCCCCAATTGGCCACAACAGCTGGAACTGTGCCAATCTGAAGCTAGGAGCCAGAAGTTTCTTCTGGGTCTCCCACGTGCGTGTAGGCACCCAAGGGCTTGGGCCATCTTCCACTGCTTTCCCAGGCCACAGCAGAGAGTTGGACTGGAAGAGGAGCAGCTGGGACTAGAACTGGCGCCCATATGGGATGCCGGCACTGAGGCGACGGCTTTAAAGGCTACATCACAGCAACAGCCCCCGTTTCCCTACTTTTAAATGTAAAACAAGAGGTTCCTAAAGATTGTAACTCTCCCATGCTCCTGGTCAGAACCAGGTCAAGTGGCAAAGGCAGATCTTTGGAAGACAAACCCGAGGACTTTTCATTGCTTGCCTCTCAACTCCCTCTCACATTGGAGGGAACCTTTAACAGTCTTTGTAGAAATTAGCTTTGAAATGACCAATGTGCCTTTTGTTTTGCTTTCTGCAGCCCTTCTCTAAGTCCAGTCTCTGGGCTGGCTTGGCGGCGCAATGGGTTAAGCCACCACTTGTGACATCCCGTATAGGAAAGTCAAGGCCCCACTGCCCGGCTGTTCCATTTCCAATCCAGTGCCTTGTTACTGCACCCGAGAAGGCTGGAAAAGATGGTCCAAGTACTTGGGCCCCTGCCACCCGCCTGGGAGAGCAGGCTGGGGTTCCCGGCTTCTGGCTTGGCCCAACCCTGGCTGTTGTGGCCATTTAAAGTGAATCAGCAGATGGAAAAATCTCTTGCTCAGATCAATCTCTAAATCCATCTCTCACTCTCTCTCTGTTAAATTTTAAATAAAAAAATAAGTCTCTAAAAAAAAAGAACCAGCCCAAGTTCTTCTCAGTTTATTGGAATATTGATTCGATTTCCTGGAATGAAGTATTGACCAATTCTAGAACAGAGAAGAAAGTCAATTAAGATCTTTAATTAACAAGGGCCCTTTGTAAAGCAAGCTTATGGAGGCAGGTGTTTCTTTTTTCTTTAATAGATGAGGAAACTGAGGACCAGGCTCACCTGCTGGGCAGAGTCCAACAGCGTCCCTGTTCCCCCAAGCATCAAGAGCTGGGTTTGGGCCTAAATTAACTTTCCAGGTTCTCGCCTTTTACTTAGAGAATGCTAAATACAGGCCCAAACGCGGCATGCAGTGTGATAAACTTTACAAAGTGAGAAAAATACACAAGCCCATTAGGGCTTTATCAAGGGAGAATGGGGCCAAAGAAAGGGAATTATCATACCCTGCTCTGCTCGTCCTGAGTCCACGTGCAGAAGAGCGCGCCCGGCCGGTCTTCCTAGCTTTTTATGCGCTTGGAAAAACGGAAGTTTTGCGTGGTACCACCCCCACGTCCCGGGTAAGAGGAGGTACTTCCTGGGGAGGGGTCCCCTGATTGACAGGTAGGTGAACATGCAACACAAAGGGGATGCGGCTTCCAGCTCATGAACTTAAAATTATCTAAGCTTCCCCACATCAAAAGGAGTCCTGGCTCTTTCCTGTCTCCCGGAATTGATCTAAACTCCATCTCCGTTTGTCAAGACCACGATCTACCTTGATGCCCTCCACTTCTTTTGTGCTTGAGCCTATTGGGCCAGGGAAGTGATTCTCTTTACCCCCTTCTCTTCTCCAAGGAAGAGAAACCTCTCTAGCTCTCTGCCATCCACCAGAGCAAGTTTACAGACTTCCCAGCCAGGTGTTGACGAGAGGCAGCAGCTAAAGGTGATATTCTTTCCAGGGTTATTTGCATTTTTAAAGGAGTCTATAAAGCTCAAGTGTTTCATCCTCTGCTTCCTAACCTGTAGGCATAAGTGATTTGATTTCAAGAAGCCTGCAAACTTTATTTTCTTGCTCCAATCACTTTCTGTAAATGAAATGCTGGCTAACTGTCACATGTTCACAGCCAGCATATTGCAAACAAAGGCAGCAGCAGCCTTTTGCCTAGCGCTTAAGACACCAAACTGTGGTTGATCCCAGCTCTGGCTCTTGCCTTCTGATTTCCAACAATGCAGACCCTGGAAAGCAGTAGTGATGGCCCAAGTAATTCTGTTCCTAGCAACAGCTCCCAGCCCTGGCCCTGGCCCCTGTAGGCATCTGGAGAGTGAACCAGTGGATGGGAGACTGAATGGGAGATCTCGGACAAAAAAATAAATAAACAAAATTGTAAAAACATCTACTTAAGAGTGATAATGAATTCACGGACATTTCTATGTGCTTGCTTAGTAAGTAAAAAGTACATCTGTGACTGTATTAAGGCCAGGGGCTAATGTTTGACTACTTTTGAAATGTACACAACCAATGTTTGAGACTAAAAAATCTACTTAAAAGTGATAATGAATTCAGGCACATTTCTATGGACTTGCTTAGCCAATAGATGTTTAGAGACCACTGAAAAATTCAATGTGAAAAACGTCAGGGATGAGAACTTCTATTTTTATTATTTTTTAATATTTATTTTCATTTCTTTGAAAGGCAGAGGTACACAGAGAGGGAGAGGAGGAGAGACAGACAGAGAAAGAGGTATGTATTTTTCTTCCACTGGATTACTCCCCAGATGGCCACAATGGCCAGGGCTAGGCCAGGCACTTCATCTGTCTCCCACATGGGTTATGGGGTTCAAGGACTTGGGCCATCTTTTGCTGCTTTCCTAGACACGTTAGTAGGGAGCTGGTCAGAAGCGGATCAGCCAGGACTTGAACCAACAACCCTATGGCATGCCAGCCTTGCAGGCTATGACTTAACTCTTTGCGCCACAGTGCCAGCCCTGAGAACTTATATTTTAAAGTTATGACTTTCAGAGTTGCCACAGGGGTTGTGGTAGAGGCCTCTCCAAGGTCAGACAGATAAAAAGAAACTTACCCTGGGAATGGAATGTGGTCATTATCAGTTTGTCTGTGAATACTTCAACTGTAGTTATTATCTATCTGTTAGGTTCTGCTTGCTAGTACAGAGCAATGGTGTTAGCCCTGGCCAGACAGTGTGCAGCAGTAACTGCATACACATGCCAGTGTTGCATCAGTTCCTGTGGCCGCCAAGTAACATTAGAATAGCCAATCAAATGTACGCAGGTAGCCATACAAGGTAGACAGAGAGGCTAAAACCATATATAAGGAAACACTCTTCTTTGGGGCTCAGGCTTTCTGGATACGAATCCAACTGAGTCTGAGGCTGCATAATAAACTGCCTCCTGGCCGTGGTGTGTCTCTGCTCCGGAGTCCCACTACAGGGCCTTTCCAGGAAGCCCCAAGTCTGCAGTTTCGCCAGCCCACATGGAAGACTGGCTTTGAGAGTGAGAGTAAGCTCCATCCGGGAGCCATGTCCAGGTGGAGGTGTCACATCCATCCAATGAAGCCTTCCAAACATACAGTGAAACATACATCTCATCATGACATAAATGAGAAAACAGAAGCAGGGAAGCTACGTAACTTGCTCAAGGCCACTCGGCTACCAAGCCAGGCTTTAGACCACAATGTGCTTCCAAGCCTCTAATTTTACCTCATTTTCACTTTCCAAAAGCTCTGATTTGTGTCTTGTATGTAGCAGAAGACACTGCATCCTAACTCTGCTCACTTCTAGAAGGGTCAGAACACACTGCATCCTAACTCTGCTCACTTCTAGAAGGGTCAGAACACACTGCATCCTAACTCTGCTCACTTCTAGAAGGGTCCAGCAGTAAAGAAAGTCAGTGAGGAGGGTAAAAAGCTACTACCGAAAGCAATCCTGAGATGGGCATTGGCCTAGTGATTAAGAACCCGGCTAGGATGCCTACTGTCCACACTGGAGGGCATGGGAGTGAGCCTGGCTCCGGTGCCTGCCTCCAGCTTCCAGCTGACGCACACCCTGGGGGCAGCAGTGATGGCTGAGGTAATTGGGTTCTTGCCACGCACACCGAGACGCGGGCTGAGTTCCTCCTTCCCAGCCATGGCTTTGGCCCAGCACCCACCATCACAGGAATTTGGGAAGTGATTGGCACAAGGGAGTTCATTCGTTTCTGCTTCTCAAATCAATCATGATTTTTTTAAAAAATGTGAATCAGGCTACGTAGATTGAGGAGCAAACAAAAGCATGGAAGGGGGGCCAGCGCCATGGCACAGCAGGTTAATCCTCTGCCTGTAGTGCTGGCATATCATAGGGGTACCGGTTCTAGTCCCGGCTGCTCCTCTTCCAGTCCAGCTCTCTGATATGGCCTGGGAAAGCAGAAGATGATGGCCCAAGTCATTGGGTCCCTGCACCTGCATGGAAGACCAAGAGGAAGCGCCTGGCTCCTGGCTTCGGATCAGTGCAGCTCTGGCTATTGCGGCCATTTGGGGATTGAACCAACGGAAGAAAGCATGGAAGGTTGTAATTTTACCACCTGTAACATGATTTGACTCTAAGCCCATTATTATAATTTTTGACAGGCAGAGTGGACAGTGAGAGACAGAGACAGAGAGAAAGGTCTTCCTTTACTGTTGGTTCACCCTCCAATGGCCGCCGCGGCCAGCACACCGTGCTGATCCAATGGCAGGAGCCAGGTGCTTACCCTGGTCTCCCATGGGGTGCAGGACCCAAGCACTTGGGCCATCCTCCACTGCACTCCCTGGCCACAGCAGAGAGCTGGCCTGGAAGAGGGGCAACCGGGACAGAATCCGGCTCCCCGACCAGGACTAGAAAGAACCCCGTGTGCCGGCACTGCAAGGCGGAGGATTAGCCTATTGAGCCATAGTGCTGGCCGTAAGCCCCATTATCTTCCATATCACTAAGGAAAAAAAAAAAAAACAAACCTGCCTTTTCAACAATGCCATGCTAATGGGTGACAGACTGTAAGAGACACCCTGAAGGACTCGCTAAGGTGTGACCTGATGATGTCCGAGATAGCCCAGACCACTCTGGGCCATGGTGCAAGGAGCTTGGGACCCCAGGGCAAGGGAGGGCATCTTTCACCATTTGCTTCAGATGCCCCAGAATTTCAAATGCTGTGGTTTCAGCCCCATGCCAGCTTCTGAATTTGATGCTACATATTGATCAGAAGTGTTTTATTCATGAGCTGATCACGGTGGCCAAGGGAAGAGAGTGCTGTGATGCGGGAGAGTGGAGTCACGTGCCCCCATTCTAGGCAGGTCAGGACGGGACCACTCCACTCCAAGAAGGGGTCTGCAAATGTGGGTGGAGGAGGGGAACGCCTTGAGGGGTGCCAGCCAGACAACATACACCCACAAGGTTACTATTACCCGCAGAGTGGATTCCAGCAAATCTAAGATGTGGAACAACACAGATGGGGCAGAAGAGTTGGTCTGGCAACAAAAACAAGGCCCACATCGTGTCAGTTTCCTCAACAGTGCTTTCCTGCTCTTACACAAGTCTTTATAACTCAGATTTCTTTCTATCACCACCTACTGCTAAAGGCAGTAACACAGTCAGTATGTCTCCACTGGTATGTGTATGGATAAGACTGTGAGTTTGAAATGCAACAGGACCTCTATCTAAAAGGAGAGTCTAGTTCAAGCATCTGGAAGTCATTTAAAATATCTAAATTATCCATTCTGCTTGATTGCAGTCTTCAAGAACACAAAGTCAGATGATTCTCACGACCTTACCAGACTCTTTTCACCTTCCATTCAAGTACTCACCACTTATCAGGCACAACCAAGAGCTAACCATTTCCTCCCAACGTATAATTAACTCCCTATGAAAGAGAAAGCATGGGCCAGACTCTTATTCCATTTTCACAGCTCTTTCTGTCTACTTCATCAAGGGATGTATCCATGTTTAAAAACTGGCTAAAACTGGGCCGGCGCCGTGGCTCAACAGGCTAATCCTCCGCCTTGTGGCGCCGGCACACCGGGTTCTAGTCCCGGTCGGGGCGCCGGATTCTGTCCCCGTTGCCCCTCTTCCAGGCCAGCCCTCTGCTATGGCCCAGGAGTGCAGTGGAGGATGGCCCAAGTGCTTGGGCCCTGCACCCCATGGGAGACCAGGAAAAAGCACCTAGCACCTGGCTCCTGCCATCGGATGAGCGTGGTGCGCCAGCCGCAGCGCGCTGACCGCGGCAGCCATTGGAGGGTGAACCAACGGCAAAGGAAGACCTTTCTCTCTGTCTCTCTCTCACTGTCCACTCTGCCTGTCAAAAAAAAAAAAAAAACTGGCTAAAACTTTACTATGTATATACATATATATTTGATAGGCAGAGAAAAAGAGACTGACCAGTCCCTTGTCCTCCAATACTGGGATTCGGGGCTGAAGCTGGGAGCCAGGGACTTAATCAGATTTCTGATGCGAGTGGCAGGAAGCCAATTACTTGAGCCATCACTACCTCCTCTCAAAGGCAAGGATCAGCAAGGAAGATGGAATCAGGAACTGAACCAAGGCATTCTGAAGCAGGTCAAAGGCATCCTAACAGACTTCTTAACTCATAGGCCAAAAGCCTGCCCCATGTAAAATATTTTGATGAAAGATTTCAGACAGTTTCTTTATGGGAGTGGAAGCATCTGCGGTATCTTCCAAGACACTGTTTTGGGTACAAACATGGACCCAGCAACCAGTCTGTTTGCACACTCTGGAATGCTGAGCAGCCTTTGAGTTACTATTCATGGACAGGGAACTCACGGAGCACAGAGTCCTCCCGGTTCCAAGTGTCCATCTGCAAATCTCAAGCATCCGTCTGGGAAAGTTAGGAGACGTGGGGGGCAGGTTAGCGCTGGTTTTGCGTTCAGGAAGGTAGACATGGACATGGTTAGTTTCTGTGGGGTAACCAACACCACAGCTGGGGAAAGAACTCACGTGGCAGATTTGATGTTTATTTAGTTCAGTATTTCGGTCTAGAAAGTTTATGCTGACGGGCTCCATATGAACTGCTGCCATGCTGGGTCGTGTTCCCTCATGCGTTGTTTCATACGAGGCCGAACGTTCCCAAGATGTATTCTTAAAAGTGATTACTCTGTAAGTAATTAAGATATAACCTTTTCAAAATTTCACTGAAAATGAAAGACCCAAGCCTTTCAGTTTGGTCACCCAGGAAGCCATTCCCTCCAAGAGGCCCTTATTTAATGATGCAAATGCTTGTCACACAGGAGTTACAGGGGGAATGGGGTTCTTTCTCCTTGTTTGTATACAACGTCTGATCCCTGAGAAAAGCACAGAGTTAATGCAAATGGAAAACCAGAATACAGATTTTCAATTTGAGGACATTGTCAGATCCAGCTAACTCTTCCATGGCAAATAAGCCCTCCATTAATCCAGGTAGGTTGTTTTTAGTTTGAATTCACTTGTAAATTTCTGCTTCAAAATAGCACATTGTTGAGTTTATCCAGAAACAGTGGTCTAAGGCTTAGGAAATAAAAATACCACAAACTCACAAGAATAAAGTAAACAGCAGAGAAGCCATCAGTGGGTGAGCAACAACAACAAACACCTGGACAGGAAGCAGTGGGGAAAGTAAAATCGAGAAGGCTGAATACCCACAGTGCATGCAAAGCAACAAATCAATTCTCACCATGACAGACCAGCAAACTCCAACAACTGCAGGTGCCAGCTACTGGGGAAGGTTCATGGAGCCCGGGAAAGGAAAACAGGAGACTGGCCTAAACTGCAGAAGGCTGATGGCACATTCTGTAAACTTAGGCTTGCTCGCTTTGACAAGACTATGGGCCCAGGTACAGGAGGGCATGGGGAGCGCCCTGTACTGAAAGCACGCAGATTAATCAAAACCTGCATACCAAGAGTTGAGCAACCGTCAGGTCAGCTACAGGTGGATTTTGCTCTGAAGGCACCAGACAGCCCCAGATAAAAAGCCTACAGACACTGACATCTGGAGGCCCCCAGTGAAACAGCAGGATCCACAGCTAACCAGCCACACGGGGACAGAGAATACTGTGAGGAAAAAGAAGTTGCCCCCTTTCTCAGCAGTCTGTGAGATTTAAGGAGTCAAAAATCTCTCCTGACCAGACCCAGACCAAGCATCTCCCAGAATAGTAGGGCTTGCCTTTTTATTTTCTGATTTTTTTACTTGAAAGAGAGAGAGAGAGAAAGCGCATCTTCCATGTGCTGGCTCACTCCCCAGGCAGCTCCAACAGCGAGGGCTCTACCAGGCGAAGACCATGAACCAGGAGCTTCATCCAGGTCTCCAACATGGGTGGCAGGGCCCAAGCACTTGGGTCATCTTCTGCTGCTTTCTCCAAGAGAGCCAGAGCACAGAGCAGCAGCTTGAACTGCCACAGTACAACACTGGACCCACAGTTTGGCTCTTCCCACTAAAATGGTTCATGTGCTCAGCATGAATAAACAAACACACCTGACACATACCAATGCACATGACCCTGAAATATGAAAAAACTGGGGAATTACTTTTAATGCTGTAAATCTGTAGACGATTCCTCCCCTATGCCAACAAAAGTGCCACACACCAAGGACAGAAAATAGGGCCCTGGACTCCCACTGCAGCTTCTCAAGCAGAAGACAATATCGACCACTGCCTTCACATTTGTGGTAAAATTAAATACAATTCTACATCCAGGTGCCAAAGAGTCAAATAAAGACAATCAGATCTGGAAGGTCTTTACAAGGCCATCTCACACCCATTCTTCCTTGGGAAGTTACTTACAGGTTGTACCTCAATTCAAAAAAGGCTGCTAATTCCACAAGCGAAATATGAAGGTATTTCAAAGTTCACGGAAAATGCACTTAAAGAGGTTTATTTTCATGGAAAAATTTTGAAATCCACAGTTTTTTGTGGTTGTTGTTGTTACTAAGCACTTTTCATGTACTGTTTAAAGACCATTTGTACCCATAGGTATCAAAGTTGAACTGCACCAAAATAAACTTACCTTTTAGTTCCATTTCCCAGGAACTTTTTATGCTTGGGATCTGAGAAACAGGCTCTCCAAGGGGGAGGAACGAAGGGAAGGTGCAAGATGATGGTGGATGTAGTTCTTCAGGGCAACCAGAAAGCCAGCCAGGGCAACCCCAGCAGCAAGTGGAAATGCTAGCTGATGCAAGGTGTTGAGCATTGTGCAAATCACGGGTCACGGACAGTTAGCTTGGCATGCTTTCACTCTAATTTTCTGAGATGCACTGGAACAATGACATAAATGGAAAATTGGGTCCCTCCTCTCAGATAACCAGAAGTTCTGGGCAAGTGCGACTCCAGAAGCTGATTTATCCAGCAGGCCTACACTACTAAAAGTTCGATTGTTTCCACCTGTCGCTCGGCCACCCTCAGCATGTTTGCTATCTTTTCTCAAGCTACAAGACAGCATGACAGCTTTGGGCATCCTATGCACATTCCAAAGTTAGCAGGGAATAAAGAGCTGCTCTTTAATCCAAAGGGTCTCTAAGAAAACATTGCTGGGAACACCATTGTTCTCCAAGGTTCCGGCCAGGCTCCTTTCTAAATCCATCAGGGACTTCAGGAATGGGCCTCGTGGATGAGAAGTGCTCCTCTGCATAAGACACATGGGAGAAACATGTGCAAGGCTGGGGGATGTAACCTCAGCACATCCATGACCCACTCAGTAACACTGGCTACAAAACACGGAGTCATACCAGTCAGACTACATTATCCACGTGGAAAGGAATGGACGCCAGAGAGTGGGGGAGACTTGCCAGGCTTAGGAAAGAGGTACAGGGCTGCAAGGCAGCCGCTCATGGTGCCTGTGAGAGAGGAGTTTGAGCAATCCTAAAGAAAGGCTTGGGAAACATTAATAATGAGAATGAAGGAAACTAAGTAAATGAAAATAAATGAGGTAATCATTAATTCCAAGAAAAATAAAGTGGCAGAGGAAATGAGTTCACTACTTGATTCAATATTTAACAATCCATGCAGGTATAATAATGTAAACCCTGGACAGCGATTCATCAAAAATGATGCAGTTCCTGGGAAGGGAGAGAGAGAGTGAACAGCGTGGTCCATGTCCCCAGTCTGGGAAGTCCAAAGGCAGCAGGTAGAAATCATAGATGAACAACCACAAAGGTCAATCCAGAAAGTCACGTGGAGAGGGGCAGGCAGTGGGGTAAGCACTGCTGCTTACTTTACAAGCTTATCCAAGGACTCTTCCAAATTACGTACACGCCATCTCCATAGTTTCAAAGATGAAGTAAGTCCCACGTGTTTCTCCTCTCTCTGAATGGATCCCTTATTGGAGAACACAAATCGTAACGAGTTGTGACACTAGAGCCTGCTCTAATGCTGCCTTTCACCCACTCACCTTCTCGGGGCAGCCTGACAGCCCCCCGTTCCTGCCCAGCCCCACCACTAGCCGGGCAGCAGCTGGGGGAGAAGCATTCTTCCACTCCATTACTGTTTGTAGCTACTGCTATACTCCCAGTAAAGTAGGGTCTTTTTGCTTTTTCTTGTTAAACTTCTTATTCGGTGAAACATTAAGCCTTTCTACTGTAAATCTAAACTGTTATTTCAAAAATTAAAAAAAAAAGACAGAAAAACGGTAGAAGGAAGCAGGGAAGGAGAGGGAAAATCATTATGTTCTTAGAACTCTATCTACAAATCACATTGAATATTTTAACAACTAATTAAAATTAAAATAAAAAATTTAAAACAAAACTGTAGAGGGGTACAGGAGCTGTGGTAGCCTCAGCCGGGGAGTAATCCTGGGAACAGAGACTGGATGAGAAAGGCCCAGCAATCCCGAGGCAGGTCTAAGCACAGCAGCCCTGAGTGGCTCCTGGGTTAGAGCAGAGCACGCAGACGAGGCCCCACACGCAGCACTGAAGGCGGCAGGTTGCGCACAGCCATGGCCGCCGGAGCCTCAAGGATCCACCTATCATTCTAAGCTGTTGTTAAAACGACCAGTTAAACTTACATACTGTAACCAACTTGTACTTCCTCTTCTCTCAAATCCTTTGAGTGCTCGGTTTTAGTGACAGTTCCCAAAGGCAAAGTCTGATCACAGGGAGCTACATACTTGGAAGGCCCAAATCCTGAGACAGGCAGATTTTACCCTGACCCTCACACTGTGCTCACTGCGATCCACTAACTCATTTGGCTCATCTCTCCCTGCGAGCTTACCTTACCGGAGTGGTTCTGAGACAAATCTCTAACAAGGAACTTTCTGGTTCTGGGTATCTCCTAAGATTTCCTGAAGATCAGTTCAAAACCAATATAGCTCCACCTCAGTGCCCTCACCAACTGTCTCTGCTTTTCCACATTTTGACCACATTTGGCACAATGATCTCTCAAACGCTACTTCCTTCAAGAAACCTTCTTAGGCCACTCTCATCAAGAGGTGCACTCCATCAGTTCATTCAATCACCCTTCATGTATGTGATGGTCTCACTCCACATGACTGCTAAGTCTGCCATGTTACCGTCTTCACTGCAATCGAATTACTACTTGGTATGAAAAAGGAGACAACGGGGATTCACAAAAAAATTTAAAAATAATTTTATAAACAGATTCTTATATAAAGAAACAGCTTATACACAGCACCCAATTACCAACAAGGTGGGCCCTGTCACTCTGCACTTGGAAAACCGAAGATAGGAAAAATGATCCCGCTTTGTTCTTCACTTTCTCCATCTATGCAGTCAATTTTTCAAGCAGAATTTCTACTCCTTTGCTGGCGTTTTTGTTTTGTTCCAACGTGGGAATCAGGCTTTTCAATCCAGCTCGGACTTTGCCTGCAACTTCTTGGTCAGAGCTCTGGAGAAGGCTGAAGAGAGGAAAAAACCCAGAAATTGAATTTCATAAAAATCTCTAGATATCTGCAAATGCCACCCAGATCCACTGCAGGAAAGAATGTTAACTGTAAGACAAATCTTGTAAATACGTTCTCACTCAACGGATAAACAACGAGAGTCAGAACTATATTCTAAAACCACATAAAAAATATTCTATTGGAGCTGGCAAGGTGGCACATAGCAGTTTAAGTTATCACCTTCAAGGCCGGCATCTGATATGGGCATGGGTTCAATTCTTGTCTGCTCCACTTCTGATCCAGCTCCTTGCTAATGGCCTGGGAAAGCAGTGGATGGCCCAAGTGCTTAAGACTCCTGTACCCATGTGGGAGTCCAGCACTACTGGCATAAAGCAGTCATCTAAGAAAAGCTCACTGGGTAGGTGAACTAACCCGAGGGAATGGGTACACAGAGGGGCGAGGTAAATGGTGAGAGCTGTACCCTACAGCTCTAATATCTTTTTTTTTGACAGGCAGAATGGACAGTGAGAGAGAGAGATAGAAAGGTCTTCCTTTACCATTGGTTCACCCTCTAATGGTCGCTGTGGCCAGCGCACCACACTGATCCAAACCCAGGAGCCAGGTGCTTCCTCCTGGTCTCCTATGCAGGTGCAAGGCCCAAGCACTTGGGCCATGCTCCACTGCACTCCCGGGCCACAGCAGAGGGCTGGCCTGGAAGAGGGGCAACCAGGACAGAATCCGGCGCCCCGACTGAGACTAGAACCCAGGGTGCCGGTGCCGTCTACAGCTCTAATATCTAATGGAGATTGAAGAGCTTTACCTTGGCACTTAACACATTGGGTTTAAAGTTTGTCTCTGCAAGTCAACAACTGTACAAGCCTCAAGAGCATGCTATTTAAATTCCCTAAGACTTGGTTTCCTGATTTGCACAATGGAAGTAATGACAGAACTTGTTTTTTGAGGCTCAAATGATCATGTATCCAGAGTATCTAGCCAGAGCCTGACAGTAATAAGGACTCAATAAATGTCAGCCACTGGACAAAATAACGTCAGCCTCTGCTTTCTGAGACTTGCCAGAGGGCTCTGTCCATACTAGTGAATGGAGCCTGGAGGCTGGGGGAACAGCAGGCCTAATTCCCTTTAAACCGGGCGAGGCAATAGGCACTGGGCTGCAGAACACCAGCTCTGAATTTCCTGTTCTCCCCCACTTCTGCAGGGCCACACATAAATGTTCACCCCTGAAACACATTCTAGAAAGAAATCACTTGGCAATTTCAAAAGTGCCTGCTTTGAATAACGTCCATCATGCCCATAAAAAGGAGGCTAAGTTACCAGCACAAAGCAGCACTGTACTGTTTAAGGAAGACAGCAGCAAAGACAGCTTGCCATCTGCAAAGTTGAAATCTGAAAAGTAAAGCACCCTTTGAATGGATGTGTGACTCACTGGGGGCTTTATTTCATAAACTGTGGCTAAATACACAGTCATATAACGCCTAATAGTAATACAAGTTAATACAATTAGCATGTGTCACACCTTCAGCATTGTACATGTACAAACTCATTTAGTTTCTCTCATTTTTTAAGGATTATTATTAAACTGTTTTATAAGCAAGAGAATCAGGGCTCAGGGAAGCGGAATGACTGTTTCCAAGGCTATCCAGTAGGGCGGCGTGGAAACCGAGCCAGCGGGCCTCACTGCTAGAGATTCCTTTCGCCCAAACTCTCTGCAGCCAGCATACAAGGCTGATTTCTTCTTGTCATCCAAAACACTTTCCCACTTACTGTAAAAAGACAGCACAAAATCCAAAAAAATAAAACGAACAAACCCAAAACACATGAGTTGTAAGTAAAATATAAGCAAGCAGCAAACTTTACCAAAAAATTAAGTGAATTACATTATGCAAAAAGCAAACAAACATGATTACTGTAACAACATCTTTATAGCTCCAACTTCATTCAGAACCTCAATTATATCACGTGTGCCTGTCCCAATTCTATGCAGTACTCCACAGGGACCCTACACTACCCTTCTTATGTTTAAAACCCACCCAAATGGGGCTCTGATTGATGAGCAACATTTTTCAATTAATTTCATGGCATTGCTGAAATTTCTAGTTAATTGAGTGTAATAAAAGAATACATCAGTAGGTGTTAACACTTCAAATGCCTGCTAAAGAAACTCATAACAAAAAATCTCATTCCTCAGCTAATGGATTCTGGCAGTTCAACATCTATTAGAAAATTAACTGATTTTAATGAGAAATGCTGTAAATTATCTAACACATCCATTTATTTAGAGATACTGATATACCTGAAGAAATGAATGTTCTTTTGTGGGCCTGTTTGTGAGTTTCTACTGAAGGAACACTTAACACACCACTTTATAAACAATACAGATTAAATTGCCAGTGAAATACTGTGGGAAAATCAAACGAGGATTGGTAGCTGACTTTCCAAACCTTGGTGACACAGCAGGGGTAGAATCAACCATGATTACTTCAAAGTAACATACACCTCTTTTTTTTTTTTTTAAATAAGTGTTCTTAACAGAAGGGTTTCAGCTGTGCACAGTATGTGTGGAAATTTCAATGACTTGAAAATTAAAAATTCAACATTACTAACTCCAGAGAACAACGTGCAAGATGGACCTTAAAATCCACACACTACCAGTTTTCTCTCATTTTAAGATAAAAATCAATTTCCACATTGACTTCGGTAGCAAATGATTTTCCTATCTTTTTAGAACTGATGAGAATACTGAATGGAAATTACATGTAAAGTTAGGCAGGATTTAACCAACTTGGTCACAGTTTTCATAGGGATAGGACTTATTAATTAAAAAGAATACAATTATGTTTTGGTCAAAACTGTATCTGTAGTGAAACCATATGAAAGCAAAACCTAAAAAAACCCCTAAGGACCAAGCGAAAGGGCTCCATTTGCTTTCTGACATTGGTATGCCCGTGTAGACCACTGTGACCACGAGGAACAGAGTGAGAAAGGAGCACGGACACAGTGTGTCTTCTGAATGCATGACCAGGCCCTGCACAGAGAAAACCACACACTGCACGCACCTGGAAAGGATTATGGCACCTCGATTGACACTGGCCCACGACTTCAGGTTCTTAACACCAACATGCTCTACCAGTGCTTTTGCAAAGCAACCTGTAAAATGCACAGACACTTCATGAACATCACTTCCCAAGACTTAAACTCTCAGGCTCCAGCTCCATTGTCTTAAATCTGAAAAATGTTCTCATAAAAAGCTAATGAAAGAGTTCTTACTCAAACCCCTTAATGCTAAAAATTCCTAAGTAGGTTTATACAATGTGTTTTTAATATAGCCACTTCTTGGAATTCTGATCTAAATCCTAAGCTACGTTGAGCAGTAATTACTCAGGAAAAACAATGAATTCTTGTAAAACGTGCCCTTGATCATGTCTGCATGTCTTTCCAACAGTGAATGATTTAACCTGACCTGAAAGTTGTCTAGGAAGTAAATGTTTGTTTGGTGGAATCAGAGGTGCAGAGAACACAGCTGGTGCTGAAGAACAACAGTTTTGCCTCACACATGGTCATTCTCTCTGTAACGCTTGAGCATCAAAACTACCATTCAACTTCTGTTACTCTAGTACTTCCAATTCTCAAGGTTGTATTATCGTACTCATGGTCTCATCCCAATTTAACTATCTCTTAGATAAAGATAAAGGAGAAATTCTGGTGGCTAGAATTTAGTGCAGATGGACGTAGGGATAACCTACTTGTAGGCAAGCACCTTGCTTAGGTATCATGCATCTGCTGAAGGGAGAGAGACCAACAACTGACATAGTCTACGTTTTCCAAAAGTGGCTGTATTATCTATTTTTTGCACTCTTCTAGAATACTGTCTCTTTCCAATCCAGAGGTGCAATCTATATCTTCTCTTGAATCTGCGTAGGCTCTGTGATTGATTTGTGCCAGAGACTATGGTTAAAGTGACATTAAGTAACTTCTGAGACTAAATCACAATGTATAACGCATCTGCTTTCTTCTCTTGGGATGCTCAATCTCTCTCTCTGTTTTTAAAAGATTTATGTTATTTGAAAAGCATAGTTACGGAGAGTGAGCGAGAGACAGAGAGAGATCTTTTATTTGCTGGTTTGCTACCCAAACGGCCACAACAGTTACGGCTGGTGAGGTGGATGCCGGGAGCTTCAGAGACCCAAGTACTGGGTTATTGCCTCTACTTTCCCAGACCCATTAGCAGGAGCTAGATGGGAAGTGGAGCAGCTGAGACTGGAGCCAATGCCCATATGGGACGCTGAAACTACAGATGGTGGCTTAACCTGCTGCGCCACAAGGCTGGCCCGGGGATGCTCACTCTTAGAAACAAATCACAATATAGTGAGGATGCCCAAGTGGCTTAAGGAAAAGGAAGTGAGCCTGCGGGCTAGGACATGCCCACCATGTGAGTGTGCTGCTGTAAAAGCAGATGCTGCAATCCCAAAATGAGCAGACCCAGATGGTTCCAGTAAGAGCAGAGGCAAGCCCCACCCTGACTGGATGACTACTCTTTTGCAAAGTATGAAGCTTTGAAGTAGCTTGTGACACAGGAATAGATAATCAAAACAGACAAACCCTCATTTGGTGCTACATGAAAATGACAAACACATCAGGCTCCCACAGGAGTTATTTTAGCACTGTCAGTACATTTTAATTAGGAAGGAGAAAAATTACTAGAAAATTCCTTGGACTTTGAATGTAAGCTAGACATTTTGGCCTCAACTCATATATAACCATTTTTTTCTGAATAATGAAGAAGGTGTTGGATAATTTTTCTTCAATATTTATTATAAGCTTTCTCTTTCACAAAAAAGCTAATGTGAAAAACAGCCCTCAGCACCTTTTCTACTGCTATCCTGAAGGCCTCCACAGGCATTAGAACTGCAGCTTGCCTCAAGACACAAGTTTATAATCTGCCGCTTTTTCCAGACAGTGAGAGAAAAGCCCGAACTGTTTGAACTCAGTGGAGGGGTTTAACACCAGACAGAGCCAGGATTTAGCAAAAGAAACGTCTGGTTAAAGCCAGGACTGAGAGAGAATGGAATGCAGCTTTTCAAGGAGATAAAGGATGCTGTCCTCCTCGTGAGAACAGAGCTTCTACAGAGCAGCTGTAAGGCTGGCAAAACCCAGAGAGCCCCAAGCACCGGCTTGCTCTCCGGTCACATGCGACCCAGTGCCAAATAATTCTGCTATGCTTGCCTCAAATCCAGAAATACCAAGCCTTGAGACCGGAGTCACAGCATTAACAAGTGGGGCTCTCCACCCCACCCCTCATCTTCCAGAACAGCATGGCATTTTAGGGCAATGACCACACCCAAGCAGAAGTCTGAAGTAGCAGAGCAGGGAAGAGAGAGAGAAGACAGGTGGGAAAGGGAAAAAATTGATTCTTGGACACAATTTTTAGAGGGAAAAGCAGTATCTGCAACCTCTACATCATTTCTTCATGCAGCATTCGTGAACACGTGACATACCACACCCTGAACTTTAGTGGCCAGTGCACAGTTCAGGGAGGCCAGCAATTACTGAAGTTCTACTGTGTAAGACAGAGGAAAAGTGGTTTCACAGCCTACCTTCTCTTCCACTTTCTTTCATCTTTCTGTCTTGCTCTATCAACCACTTCAGAACCAGATGTCCTGCAGGATGTTCTGCAACATGAAGCTGCGAGGAGTCAAGAACACGTTCATTTTAAAAGCTGGCTTTCACACATGCCTCGACCCACGATTCATTCTATATCACCACATACAGGTAAGGGCTCATCCAAGCTTAAAGTTCCGCAGAGCCTAAGAGGTCTTTCCCAAAATGCCCATCATACTGGTAGGGACTAGTGCCACTGCAGTCCCCAGCTGGACCTCAAGATGGTCACATGGGGCAATGCACCTAGGGCACAGCACGTCAGGCTCAGTTGCAGGAGGCCTAGTTTGAACTGCACCCCCAGAATGCTCATTTTGAAATCACGGCAACTACTACTTAGACTGCAGCAGCAGTTCTGAGGTACAACTGAACGAAAACCGAATGCTGAATGATGTTTAAATCCTTGACTACATGACAGGTGTTATGTGAGGAGCAGGCCAGGGCTCTCTTCAGCCCAGCCTTCCTCCTTTTTAAGGGCCACAGCAACTGTCCCCACAGGCCAAGAGGCACTCTCTGCTGAGTACAGGCAAACATGCTCAGTAGGGATTCATCTTTCCCATGTAGTCCTATGATGTGCTCTAGGAGGGCAGAGACCCGGGCTGGACCCAGGGCCATTGCTCTTTCCCAATCCCATGTGTCAGAAGTAGCCAGGGCACTCAATGCTTGGCATCATTTTCTCCAAAAAGAAATACCTGTCCTTAGCAAACACTGCCAATTGCAGGGCTTTGACCCAGATGGTTAGGGGAATCAGAAGTGAATACAGGGTCCGGCGCTGTGGCACAGCAGGTTAATGCCCTGGCCTGAAGCACCAGCATCCCATATGGGCGCTGGTTCAAGACCTAGCTGCTCCACTTCCAGTCCAGCTCTCTCCTATGGCCTGGGAAAGCAGTAGAAGATGGCCCAAGTCCTTGGGCCGTTGCACTCTTGTGGGAGACCCAGAAGAAGCTCCTGGCTCTTGGCTTTGGATCGGTGCAGCTTCGGCGGCCGTTGTGGCCAATTGGGGAGTGAACCTGCAGATGGAAGACCTCTCTCTCCTCTCTCTAACTCTACATTTAAATTAAAAAAAAAAAAAAAAGAAAGAAAGAAAAAAAAAAGTGAATCCAGTGTAACCCTGCTGTGGAAGACTCTTGGGTGCCTGCTTAATAAACATGCCCTTCCCCAGCTCTCCTCCCTGCAGCAGCCCCTCCTCATGTGCATTTTCTAAAGGGCTCTCTCCAGGGCATTCACTGCCAGCAGGCCTGGTAAGCCGGAGCCGGTATGTGACTCAGTTCTGACAAACAAACGTCAGGCAAGCCTGTCCGGGGGTTCTCCTAGGTAAAGGAGGAAAAGCCCCATGCTCTTGTTTTCTCCCTCCTGCTCGGGACCCAGCCGTGATGGTGTGAGCTGACGCTGCAACAGGGAGCCTGCGATCATGCAACCACACAGCAATGGCAGCAGAGCAAGGACAGAGCGGGCCCAGGAGGCGGTGTCCATGAGGCCTGCCCCGCATGTGGTGCTCTGCTCCACTCTACTCCTTACTGTGGTAATGAACGTCTGATGAGGCCATGAGGTGTTCTGATGTTTGTGGCCACTGCCGTCCACAGTGACAGAAGTCCGGAGATTTGGATAAAAGTTCAGATCCCCCTCACATCCTAACCAGGCTCCCATCAGTTCCCATCACAGTCCAAACCAAGCTACTACAGTGATTCCCTTGTTGTCTGGTTAACACCCTGCTTGCATGCCACTCTTCAACGCACTGAGCATCGCCAGGACAGAGACCCCATCGTTTCATCTTTGAATACTTTTACAAGCACTCAGTAAGGAGTTACTATAATTTTTAAAAGCTTCATTTATATATTTGAAAGGCAGAGTGAGAGAGAGGGAGAAACAGAACGCAATCTGCCATCTGCTGCTATACTCCCTACGTGGCTGCCACTGCCAGGCCAGGATCAGGCCAAACCCAGGAGCCAGGAACTCAGGCAAGGCCTCCCACTGGGGTGGCAGGAATGATCATCTGCTGCCTCCTGGGGGCATTTCCAGCAAGCAGGGCGCGGAGGTGGGAATCGACCTCAGGCACCCTGAAAGATGCAGATGTCACAACTGGTGGCTTAACCCTTGTGCCGGTGCCCACCCCGACATGTCTGATTAATGAATGAAAGGAATGCAACCTGAACAAATCCTTCCATATCCAGAACCTGTAATATGAGGCATAATAATGAGTGGGGATTCCAAGAATCAAGTAAGATAAAGGCTATCATGAGATGAAGTGAAAGCAGAGGCCACTGCCTCAGAAAACAGGCTTCCCACAGCCACCTGTCAGGAGTCACAACCTTGTCCAAAACGAAGGTTCTGTGTGGTCTGGACTCCACTTCCTCTTCCCTGCACTCAGTGACTTCCAACTCCTGCACCTTCTGTTCTCACACACGCCTGGCTCCCTCCTTCCTCAAGCCGTTCCTTTAGCCCAGCATCTTTTACCATTTTTCACTGAGCAACTATCGAAGGTCTCAGCTTAGCTTTTACTGCTTATGGGAAGCTTCCTGGCAATCAGCTGGCTTTTGTATATTCTGACACAATCCCACAGAACCTGTAGTTTTCCTTCACAGATCTTATCTTAATACTAACTTAATTATTTGTGTAAATATTTTTTTTGGAAACATATGTTGGCCTTTGTCTAGCACTTATCAGGGGCACAGTCAGTTGAATTTAAGAAGGCAAGGTAGAAGAACAAGAGTGGCCGGCGCCACGGCTCAACAGGCTAATCCTCCGCCTACGGCACCAGCACACGGGGTTCTAGTCCCGGTTGGGGCGCCGGATTCTGTCCTGGTTGCCCCTCTTCCAGTCCAGCTCTCTGCTGTGGCCCGGGAAGGTACTGGAGGATGGCCCAAGTGCTTGGGCCCTGCACCCCATGGGAGACCAGGAGAAGCACCTGGCTCCTGGCTTCGGATCAGCGCAGTGTGCCAGCCGCAGCACGCCGGCCACAGAGGCCATTGGAGGGTGAACCAACAGTAAAGGAAGACCTTTCTCTCTGTCTCTCTTTCTCACTGTCCACTCTGCCTGTCTAAATAAATAAATAAAAAAGAACATGAGTCCCTGTGCCGGCATTGTGGCGTAGCAGGTAAAGCCACCGCCTGCCACACTGGAATCCCATATGGGTACCACTTCAAGTCCCTGCTGCTGCTCCACTTCTAATCCAGTTCCCTGCTAATGCACATGAGAAAGCAGTGGATGATAGCCCAAGTGCTTGGGCCTTTCACCCATATATGAGACACAGAAGAAGCCCCTGGCTCCTGGCTTTGGTCAGCCTAGACCTAGCCAGTGCAGCCATTTTGGGAGTGAAGCAGCAGATGCAAGATGTTTCTCTCTGTAATAGAGCCTTTCAAATATAAAAATAAATCTTCACAGCAAAATCACAATAGAAATTAAGGGTACAGAATATGCTGGAAAAGGCAGCCTAGAGTCAACCATGGATAAGACAGTAAGAGGATTTTGCCATTACTCTGTAAGCAATGTGGAGTCGTGGCAAGTTTTTGAGAAAGAGAAGTGTTGCAAGGGCCTGTTTTGATTTCAGAATCTTCCACATGCACTTGTTCTGAGAGACAAGCTCCGAGTTCCTGCTGTGCCGTTCCCCTGATGGGAGTTTCTGCAGTGTGGCCGTCTGTCTCAGCTCATTACCTCTCCGTCGCTGCCGCCGGGATGCAGGGGTGCTGCTGCCAGGGTGGCGATGGCAGCCATGGCGGGCTGAACGTCCCCAGTGGCAGATCCGAGAATGCTGGACACTAACACACATGCAGACTTATCCAGCACCAGCTCCTGGGCGTGTCCTTGCAGGTAGCTTAGCAAAGCTGGAGAAATGGACTCTAAGAGCTCACGTCGGCGGATCGCTGTATCTTTCTTACTGTCAGAAAATATAAAAAAAGAGGAATTTGGGTAAAATAAATGGCAAAGGAAATGTGGCGATCCTATTACCACAGAAACTTCTCTAAGTGCTTATCACTGCCTTCCCCACCCTCAACGTTGATAGCCTATTTTAAAGAATACAGAGGGGCTGGTGCTGTGGCGTAGTGGGTAAAGCTGCTGCCAGCAGCGCCATGAGTCCTGGCTGCCCCACTTCCGATTCAGCTCTCTGCCATGGCCTGGGAAAGCAGAAGACGTCTCAAATTCTTGGGCTCCTGCACCCGCGTGGGAGACCCAGAAGAAGCTCCTGGCTTCAGATCGGCCCAACTCCAGCTGTTGCGGCCATCTGCAGAGTGAACCAGTGGATGGAAGATGTCTCTCTCTCTGCCTCTGCCTCTCTGTTACTCGGTGCTCAGTGATTTGAGTGTTTGTTCTATTTGTCATTTCTATGTCTCCAAGAGATGAACAGTGCCTGGTACAGAACAACCACTCATAAATGAAGCTTGGATCATACAATAATAGTAATAATATTATTCATATTATATATGTTTGAAAGAAACAACAAAATATTGCACAGGGCAACACACATTAAGATTACTTTACGAACCCTACTCTCTGCACTCAAATGCTCTGTATACATGCTAATAAAGCAAAATAAAATACACTGCACACCTGAGTGTCTACTATGTGCCAAGTGCTCAGAGGTATTCTTTTGGCATGACACTTTTGTTTCACTTTCAAGATGAAAACTCCTGTACCTGTGTAGGAGTTCTGGAGGAAGCTCCAGGCTCCTGGCTTTGGTCTGGCCCAGCCCCAGCTGTTGCAGCCATTTGGGGAGTGAACCAGAGGATGGAAGATCTCTTTTTCTTTGTCTCTCTCTAACTTTGCCTTCCAAATAAACAAGAATAATATTTTTATTTTTTATGTATTTATTTTGACAGGCAGAGTTAGACAGAGAGAAAGGTCTTCCTTTCGTTGGTTCACCTCCCAAACCGCTGCTACGGCCAGCGCGCTGCACCGATCCAAAGCCAGGAGCCAGATGCTTCCTTCTGGTCTCCCATGCAGGTGCAGGGCCCAAGCACTTGGGCCATCCTCCACTGCCCTCCTGGGCCACAGCAGAGAGCTGGACTGGAAGAGGAGCAACCGGGACAGAACCAATGCCCCAACCGGGACTAGAACCCGGTGTGCCGGCATCGCAGGCGGAGGATTAGCCTAGTGAGCCGCGGCATTGGCCATAAGAATAATATTTTTTAAAAAATGGGATTCACCTCTTGAGAAATTTTATAGAGAGAAGGTGTGCATCCTTGAGTGGACCTGTGGAGGCACGGGCTACTCAGCATTAATGAAGAACTGAAGCAGAGGAACGAAGGAGTGAAGCCATTCTACTTGCTGTTACCTGTGTGCATTTCCATCTCCTTTCTGTAGAACTTCGATGATTTCTCGTACTGTATGGGCAGGATCTCTGGGGCTTAGCAAATATAACAGGACCTTTCTTCCATATTTGTCATTTACAATGCTAGGCAAGGAACTGATAATCTCCTATAAAATTACAAACAACAACAACAAATTAATGCTACATTTTAAAAATATACTTGGGAAGTGAGTGGTAAAGAAGTTTGCACTGTGCTTCACTTGTTATATAATTCCAGGCTTCCTCCACTCTTTGCACAAAAGTGTATGTGCTTTTGATAGTAAGAGTAGTTAACACGTGTTATTCTCCAGGGTACTTAATGGAAAATGTGGAGCTAGTTATGCATCATCGCATTAAAACACAGAGACGCACCCTTGGAATGCAGAATCCATTCTCTAGTGTGACTGGCATTACTGATAGTTCTTAAGCCACTGTATTTTGGGATGCGGCTTGCTGGGGTCAATGCGTAGACACAGTTCATCTGCAGCTGCAACATCAGCATAGATAAAGAATGTTGCTGTTAGAACTGCCCTGCTACGATGTATGATGTACGTGATGGAGATAAACACATTTCATTAAAGAGAACAAGTGGTAAAGGCTTTTAGAGTTGGTGGCTTATTCAAGGCAAATGAATGCTGTTGTAACCACTGTGCTGAGCAACAAACACAGAGGGGAAGGGCAAGCAGACCCAGGGGGCCTCCACTAAGCAGTGACACAGGGGACTGTGACTTTTTCAGGCAACACCCCCAAGGACAGGAATCTCCTTCACTGGTGGTTCAGACTGAACTGACAAAACCAGTGCTGGCCCCACCTCAACTGAGCTCCTGTGTAAACTTCATGATGTTTTCAAAGACAGAAACACCACTGCATTAAAAAATCCCTTTACTCCTAATAAAGAATTCACAGCAATCAATCAATCAATCAATAAATAGCAAGCATTAGCTGGCATTTCCGCACTCTGACAGTTCCATTTCTCCTAAGAAGACCTACAAATATTCAAATGCATGTGTAGTTCCAGCAGCACAGATGGCTTACAGTGCCAGGGCCATACAAAGAGCTCAGCCCAACCCGTTAGGTTCGCAAAGATGCTTCCAGCAGGGGAGAGGAGCGATTTGCGCAGAGGATGTATAATGTCAGTGGCAGGGCTGTGCCTAGTCCTGGGCCCGACTACAAATCCAGTTTCTTTGGAAGAACACACGGCCTCCTCTTAAGAAAGGAATTCTCTGTAGGATGATGTATTCAGCTTTGCTTTTCTCAAAAGCTTAGGGCAAAGTTAGCAACTTTAGAACAAAGAACCAAGCTAAAATCTAAGACAGTAAAATTAATGATTCTACAGCTGACAGTGTAACTCCACATACCACATTGGTTTGTAGTAGTCCCAGACCTGCCTTACGTCTTTGCACAAAAGCATTTATGCTTTTTGACAGCAAGAGTAGCTAACACGTTAAGTGCTTAATTTGAGCCAAATGCTGCTGATAGTCTATCCTGTTAAATACTCTTCACTCCATGGTGCCCTGTTCCCATGACTCCAACTCCACTAAGTTCTCCTAACTGCTTCTGAAGAAGTTTAAAGTCAGAGGATAAAGATCAACATACAAAATACTGAAGTTCCCAGAAAACCAATCTAACCACCTCAAAATGGGCTTATAATTTCAATCATCTGGGGGAAATGAACTTAAAATTTTGGTAATAAAAGGGAAGACAGAAAAAAATCTACAGAATTCTTTACAGAACAGGAAGTTCTTCTGTAATTTCAAAGTAAAAGATCATAAAGTGGACTCGGCACGAGCAAGTTTTTGATCATGAAGCGTTTGTTTGGGCCCCTAAAGAGGGGTTCTTCTGAGTGTCTCCAGGGCACCTTTCTTTAGGTACCCTGTTTGGAAGTTTCTCCGACTCACAGAAGAAGACAGATGCACTGATTTGTTGTTTGATCTGTTAACTTGATGAGACAGAAGGGGTGAGAAGGACACAGGCTGGGCTCTTTCTAAGACAGCGCACTGACGGTCCCTAGTTTACCTTTGAGGAGTATGCCAGGAGCGACTATCACAATCACTCTGCATTTTAAAAATGAACATTTTTTCTCAGTATAAGAAGGAAAGGGAGGAAGCATGCAGCTAGCAACATATTCCACACTGAGCGCTTGGACAGAAACAGCTTTATAACATGCTAAACTGGTACTTCAAGATACACACTGGGCCGGCGCCGCGGCTCACTGGGCTAATCCTCCGCCTGCAGTGACGGCACCCCAGGTTCCAGTCTCAGTTAGGGTGCCAGTTCTGTCCCAGTTGCTCCTCTTCCAGTCCAGCTCTCTGCTGTGGCCCAGGAAGGCAGTGGAGGATGGCCCAAGTGCTTGGGCCCTGCACCTGCATGGGAGACCAGGAGGAAGCACCTGGCTCCTGGTTTCGGATGGTAGTGGCCATTTGGGGGGTAGACCAACAGAAAGAAGACGTTTCTCAAAAATATTTACTTCAAAATTTAAGATTTAGTTTCCCACTCCCACCTCACCCTTGTTCTTTCCAGTTTTGCCCTATCATGTAAAAATACGTTTTCAAATAAACCAAACAGTACCTAAGTGTGGTTATATATGGTCTACAAATCCATTTTACTTTAACCCAGATTAAAACCATGTTTTTAGATCACTGCCCAGAGGAGACTATGGATTACCAGCAACAAGTCTAAGTAAGTAAGAGACAGCTATGGCGCAGCTCTTTTTGTGGTGAATTTGGTCTCTGGACTCCTCAAGTCAAGCTCAGGCCTCCAGCAAATCCTTTAACCTCTCTGCACATCTGTGTCCTCATTTTTTATTTTGTTTTTTTATTTTTTAAAGATTTATTTGAAAGTCAGAGTTACATGGAGAGAGAGACTTCCATCTGATGGTTCACTCCCAACTGGCCGCAAATTCTGCACCAATACAAAACCAGGAGCCAGGAGCTTCCTCCAGGTCACCCACGTGGGTTCAGAGGCCCAAGGACTTGGGCCATCTTCTACTGCTTTCCCAGGCTACAGCAGAAAGCTGAATTGGAAGTGGAGCAGCCGGGTCTTGAACCGGCTATCCCAGCCCATCTGGGATGCTGGCACTTCAGGCCAGGGCGTTAACCCGCCGTGCCGCTGCGCCACAGCACCGGCTCCTATGTCCTCATTTTTAAAAGGAAACAGTACACCTTTTGGATCCAGGAGCTATTACCAGGAACAAATGACAAAATTTATACTCTAGGTTAAAAACCGATATAAAGTAATTGTTTTCAATTACAGAGACACTTCTCAAGATACAGCATCCTTAACATACCAACAATTAACGTCCCAATTGAAGACTATGGCTTAGTTTACCTCTGACAGGAACTAATTTAGAGAAAATAAAAAATGAACAGATGGCAAACACCGAGACTACAGTAGGTGAGAGGATGCAGAGAACAGATCTAGCTTGAAGATCATAGAACATTACTTGGGAACTGACCAGAACTTGGTCTTGATGGGAAACTAGGAGTGATTATCAGGCCAACACTCCAATTTGACTTTTCAGGAGATTCACTCCCTCTGAAAATGTTTAAACACTCTGTTTTCTTGGCTCTTTTCTAAAGCATGGCATAATGTAATGGGTTTTGTAGTGGCTGGGTGGGAAATACATGGTCATGTGATTGTATATAAACATCTTGTATGACTAACATATTTGACGATTCAGCAATTCTAAGTAAATGCCTAAAAGAAACTCTTATTGTGTGCACAAGGAGACAGAAATAAGAATGATTATTTGAAATAGAAAATATTAGTAAGAATTTAGAAAGTTTTTGAAATTGTAAACAATCTAAATACCACAAGGAAAGTAGAAAAACAAATTCAAATTGCAGTATATTTATATGGCAGTCTACTGTTTGACCTCAAACAATGAATCAATGATTTAGAACAGGAGTGGGCAAACTATGTCCCATGGATAAAACCTAGCCTGCAGCTTACTGGACATTCTCCAAGTCAGCAATGGTTTTTAATAAGGTCAAAGGCTTGTTAAAAGGCGAAAAACAAGACAAAGAGTATATGACAGAGATCACATATGACCCAAAAGACCTGAGATAATTACTATCTAGGCTTTTACAAAAAAGGCTTGCCAGCCCAATGATGAATATCAGGTGTCAAAAATGCAAGTTGCACAAGAATACATAAGATAGTTTTTATTTACAATTTATAAATATACAAAATCATATTATATATGCTCTACATATAGTGGACAGATAAGGAAATATGTATGCACAATAAATGCCCAATTCACTACAGTAGATAGGATTGGGGTAAGTACACAGAGGGCTTGAACTGTACTTGTCAGATTTTACTTCTTTATGTCAGATGGCGAGAAACTGACTGCTCACTACACAAGCTGAAAAAATGTATTTTGAATACATTTTTAAACAATACATCCATATTTATTCACCCTCAAACAGCAACTGGCTAGTATTTGTTTTTTCTTTAGGATCACTGCTGTCAAACTAGCTGTATCCTGTCAATGACGTCAGGGTGAAATGGATCTAATTTTCTAAGTATATTTATATTGGAAGTAAAGTATGTAAGAAATTGTTTGTATTCATTATGAAAGGCGAAGGGTTCAGCTGCCCAGGCTCTGATTTCAACCTGAGATTCTGGGAAGTCTGCATATCCTGAATACAGAGTTTTACTTAGCAGTATTCAACTTTCCTATCTAGTTTTTAAAAGCTTTATTTATTTATTTAAAAGGTAGTGTGACAGATAGAGAGGAAGAGACAGAGAGAGGTATTTTCCATCTGCTGGTTTCTCCCCAAAAGCTTGCAACAGCCAGGGCTGGGCCAGGCTAAAGTCAGGAAGAAGAAATTCCAAGTGGGTTTCCCACATGTGTGGCAGGAGCCCAAGTGCTTGGGCCAACACCCACTGCCTACCAGGTGCATCACAGGAAGCTGGATCTGAAGCAGACAGTAGCCAGGATTCATACAAGGCACTCCAACACAGGTCGCTGGTATACCAAGCAGCAGCTTTGCCCGCTACACCACAACACCCATTTTTGGTATGATATATTTAAAAGCACTACATGCTGCAACAGGTTTTTGTGGTGATGGGTGGGAAATACACAAGACAGACTAGCATGCCAGAGTTTTATCACTAGCTACATAGTTGAATGATCTAAGAAGCTGTTGGGCGTTTGGCAGTTAGAGACAACAGATCAACAAGTAAAGTTATTTTGGAAAGTTGCCCCAAGTTAGAGAAACTAATCAGGAAGATGGGTTAAATAAAATCCAACTGCTAAGCACAAGTAAAGAAAATTGTTTCAATGGATATTTTATGTGAGATGAATCTTTGGAAAGAATTAACCTAGCAGACAACACTGGCAAATCCTAAATGAAGTTTGGTTTCTTACAAAATCCATTTGGAACAGTTATGCAAATTTTAGCCCTCAGGAAAATATTAAACAAAAGCAAACTTTCAATAGCCCAGTCTGTTTCCATTTCTGTGAAACAACTTATTCATTAGCCAATTCTATGGCTTCACATCTCTGTCACAGGAATGAAAAACAATCATTATTGATTGGAGTCAAAGGGTAATAAAGTCACAAGGAATATGTCAAAACACTCAGTTTGTGACAAGCAAGTCTTGCCAACTTGTTTCTTCCCACAATCCTATCCCAAAGAGAGTCACCACACTCTTAAAATAGTCAAGTCCAAATTTGGAAAATGACAGCAAGGGCATGAGAAATTCACACATACTAGGATCTACAGCTGGCATCTAACAAAATAACCTTCCGTTTCCCGAGCTGATAGCAATTTTTTTACCTCATCCAGCTCTACTGGTCCAGAAAGGTCACAGGACCACCACCTGACAACAAAAAGTAAATTCTCTCTAAATCATCCGTGCACTTTCCCTTGTTTATGATGTCAAAGCACCTCCATCACTAAGATTTCTCCAGAGACATGTGTCAAACAGAAATGTCTGAAATTTTCACATGAATAATAACCATTTATACAGATTAGGTGGTTTTCAAAACTTAAATCTGGCTACTGCTACCAATGTTTCAATTTCTTATTCCCACTCTTGTAACCTGTACCAAATACCACATGTACATTAAAAGAAAACGGAGAGAAGAGAGAAAGGGGGCAGTCGCTGCAGTCCGAAGGAAAGAGAAATAGCTCAGAATGTAACTTATTCTATAGTAATTTTACCAAGAGGACAACACACTTTTCTGCATTCAAGTAATACCATTTTATTGTCCCTGTACCAGGCCAGAAAAAACTGCTGAAATGTAAAAAGCAAGCCAGGATTTTGATCTTAGTAATAACTTTTAATCTGATTCTACAAAAGCTTTCATGAAAGCTCCAATAAACATCATAACTGAGTGAGTGCTCTGAGTTTGTTTGTATTTTCTGTATCAGCTCAACCTCACACAGATGTATAGATAAACTGAGTTAACTATGCAGCAGAGTTTCTCTATAGGGAGAAAGAGTTTAAAAGGCCATGGATAACCTCTGCCCATACATGAAAGCCTGAATAACTGAAGATTTTCTATAAACTAATTACTGGCGAAATCTCAACAAGGCTTTGCTGATTTTTCATTTTTCAGTATCTCATACCATCTAAAATCCAGGTTATCTTAATCCAAAATTAGTGCTAAGATTGATTTACTCAGTCTTTTAAATATTTAAAATGGTGTTAATAAATCAATGCACAAGCATATAATTTATATAGGAATAAAGCAAACCTTTAAAATTAGACTTGAGACAACTAAAAAGTAACAGAAAAAACTGGTATAAAGCCATTGAAAAGTATTATACATACATGTGAGAAAAAATTATATATTCATAACTGATGAACTGATGTAACTTAAATTCAAGACAATCAGAATTACTTACTGATATGATTATCTGCTTCACAAGCTTAGTATCGTCAATGCAATCAAATGCTGCCAGTAAAACCAAATGCGAGTATTGGCCCTGTAAAAAGTGGAAGCCAGTAAAGGTTAAAAAGAAATACATAGATTTTTCCCTCTTATTCACTGCATAGAGTCGCTGTGTAAAACCACCACTGTCTACTTGTCTGATACAGGGTAAACAAGATGAATAAAAACCATTCAAATGAACTTCTTTGCTGATCACAATCTAGTTAATTATATTCCAAGAGAAAGTCGACTTTCTTTTAAAAAAAGAAACATAAGGTGCTTTCATTTTAATACTTCATTATCAAATTGCCCAAGACTAACTAAGATACAAACCTGTCCAAACAGGTATCCTATTAATGAAAAGCTACTTGAAAATTAACTCATGAAAATTGAAGTGGTAAGATTAAGTGGGGAAAAAAACTATGCATATATATAATACATAAATCATGAAAAAATATAAACTCAGACATAACTGAACACATCCTCCATACCTAATACATGCATACAGAACATCCTGTAAGGCTAAATACTACAACGCAATAGTCATGTCTGAGTTAAAGAATCATAAATGATTTTTCATTTTCTTTTGTATATACTTCTTTAAAATGATATACTTCTTTAAAATGATTCTAAATAATTAGAATAAACATAAACTAGAAAAGTATACTTATACTGATTAATACAGAAACATCTTTGCTTTTTTGATATCCTGGGTGATGATATCCTATGATTTCCTCTTAATTTTGAAGGAGACTTGATTTTTTTTATAATAGCTAACATTCTCTCAGAACCAGATACACCGAATATGAACTGAAAACTGTAGTTAAGATTTCAATGAGAAACAATGATGAGATTGCTAACTATATGGTCAAAAAGACAAACCGCAGGCCGGCGCCGTGGCTCAACAGGCTAATCCTCCGCCTTGCGGCGCCGGCACACCGGGTTCTAGTCCCGGTCGGGGCACCGGATTCTGTCCCGGTTGCCCCTCTTCCAGGCCAGCCCTCTGCTGTGGCCCGGGAGTGCAGTGGAGGATGGCCCAGGTGCTTGGGCCCTGCACCCCATGGGGAGACCAGGAAAAGCACCTGGCTCCTGGCTCCTGCCATCGGACAAGCGTGGTGCGCCGGCCGCGGCGGCCATTGGAGGGTGAACCAACGGCAAAAGGAAGACCTTTCTCTCTGTCTCTCTGTCTCACTGTCCACTCTGCCTGTAAAAAAAAAAAAAAAAAAAAAAAAGACAAACCGCAGAGAAATAACATAGGTATAACATCCCTACTAGAGAGGTCAACAAACAACTAAAAATGTACAAAGAACATGAAGAGTCAGTCAGTAAACAGAAAAGTACAATGTTTTCAAATGCATGGAATAATGCTGTAAGAATTCATTCAGTGTGATAATTAAAGCAACAAAATACCATTTCCTATGTGTACGATAAAAAAATGGAAAAAATTTTGCTAATAACAAATTTGTCAATGCTTTGGATACAAAACAGGCACATATTTATGCTGGTGAGTAAATAAAATGGTTGAACCTCTTTAATTCTAGCTATACAGATTCACCCTACAAACATGCTTCCACATACGGATAAAGACTTATCCATAAGGATATTCACTGCAGTACCAATTTAAAAAGCATGACCAAGAACAAAATACCTCAGGATGAACACAACAGAAGCTAGTACAGAATTAACTGTAAGGGAAAAGAAGACAATTTCACAGTTTTTGGAGACTTTAACAACGATTCCCTTTACAACTGATAGAACTAGAAAATAATACAGAAATCAATAAAAACATTGTTGACCTGACCAACACTATCAACTACCTTCATCTTACTGACATTTACAGAAAGCCATACCAACAAAACCACAATATACTCTTTCCAAGATACTAAGATAAACCATATGCTAAGCAAGTCTCAACAAAGTAAATCAACTAAGTTAGTTCTTCTTTCCGCAGAGGTAACTCTTGGACAGTAAAGAGTTCCAGCTGCTCTGCTTCCCATCCAGTTCCCTGCTAAACAGCCTGAGAAGGCAGCGGAAGACAGTCCAAGTACCCGGGTTCCTGCCAATCACAGGGTAGACCCAAATGGTATTTCTGGCTCCTGGCTTCCACCTGGCCCAACCCTTGCTTTCGGGGGCATTAGGGAAGTGAACCAGAGGATGTAAATCTACTGTTACTCTGCCTTTCAAATAAAGAAATACATAAGACTTAAAAAAACAAAGATACTAAAAATTTCTGTTTGTATCACAATGTCATGTTGGGATTAGTTTATCAAAAAGCTTATTGTTGAATTATCTGACACAACTAAACTGCAAAATCAAAACAACCAAATCAATTTTATTATTTAAACATGTCTTACTATCAATCTATTAGAACCTTCCATTCTATCTTTACTCATCTCTAATTTAAAATAGTCAAATGAAACTGTCGATGTATACATGAAGACTGACTTAAGCCATAACTGATGTCTATGAGTCTGCATTAGCAGGAAGCCAGAATCAAGCGGCAGAGTCAGGAATCAAACCCAGATATTCTGATACGAGATATAGGCATCTTAACAGCTATGCTGAATGCCTGCCCCCAAACATTATTTTTGAGGCATTTAATTCCTGATAAAATAACTCTTTTGTATCCAATAATTTCATTAGGAAAGCTGTTACTGCATCTCCAGAATACTCCAAAGAAACATGGAATTTATCAGTTCAAAGTCTTCTATGTCTATACTAAATTTATTACAAGAAAAAAGATAAATTTTAATTTCTGATATGTTTTGATGGTAATAAAAACTTACATCAAGTTTTTTTTTTTTTTTTTTTTTTTACAGGCAGAGTGGACAGTGAGACAGAGAGACGGAGAGAAAGGTCTTCCTTTTGCCGTTGGTTCACCCTCCAATGGCCGCCGCGGCCGGCGCGCTGCGGCCGGCGCACCGCGCTCGTCCGATGGCAGGAGCCAGGAGCCAGGTGCTTTTCCTGGTCTCCCCATGGGGTGCAGGGCCCAAGCACCTGGGCCATCCTCCACTGCACTCCCGGGCCACAGCAGAGGGCTGGCCTGGAAGAGGGGCAACCGGGACAGAATCCGGTGCCCCGACCGGGACTAGAACCCGGTGTGCCGGCGCCGCAAGGCGGAGGATTAGCCTGTTGAGCCACGGCGCCGGCCTACATCAAGTTTTTAAAGTTCAATCCAGTATTATTCGCCTATAGCCTAAAAGCTGTATATACCTTACCCAGCCAATAACTCTTATATTTAATGAACATGACTAGAAACACTAAATTGAAGAAGCTAGTAAATTACAAGACTTTTAAGAATATTGAGTAAAAATGAAGAACTGTCATAATACAATATTTTACTGAAAGGGAAAAAAGAATACATTTGGGTGAATCCCATTTTGTGTAAATAACATGAAAATATACATATGAAAAAAGTGCAAAGAAATAAAACAATGGATAATTTTCTTCTAGGGAATGTTTTGAAATTCTCCAACTTTCTCTAATACTATGAATCACTTGACTATTAAAAATAATAAAATAAGTAGTTTTAGTGTACTCACATTAGCCACCTTCTCAACGTAAGATTTCATTGTTTTCACAATCACTTTCCTGTCCTGAGAAAGGAAAAATTGCCTCAATGATCTCTGGTTATAGATTAAGGGTATTTCCTTGTTAACATTTTTACATTAAAGTATCAGCTGAGTGGTATACTTTCTATCAGTTAAAACAAGAGTCACACTGCCAGAAGGAGAAGTTTGCATTCAAAAAGTCCTCTCAGAGCTATTATAATCTTGGGCTTGTACCGGACAATCCATTCAGACATTAATTTGGAAGCATAAAATTCCGGTTGAAAGGCAAACCTCGTGAAGGCATCTTTTACAGTGTAACCCGTGAGATCTGCCTTCCACTGTCTAAATTCAAATGCAGAAGAGTCTAGCACACAGTACTCCAAATGCATTTGCCGAATTAAATTAAATTTGCATAAATAAAAAAAGCCACCAGTGTACAATTATCTTTTGAAGGTGGGATTATACTGATTAACGAAATGATGATCATTTGTTAAAACTTCTGTGCTTCCCATGGGTCCTAACCCTTCTTCCCAGCATACTCAACACCCACATAAAAAATATGGCTAGCAAGTCATGTCTTTCTTCCTCCCCTCCCCCATTATGCTCAATAAATGAGGAATGAATGAGACTCACAAGTACCAAAAGCTTCACAAAATAAAGCTGAACAAAAATATTGCGTTTATCTAGCTGACAGATACTTTATCATACTTTAGTGGAACCACAAGTTGTCTACTGAAGTGGAGAGGAAATACAAGGCCTAAAGACATCTAATGCCTGGGGCACAACTTTAAGGAGGGAATGTGGTTTATGCAAAATAGGGCAAAGGGCAAGGCCATAGGGGACTGAAAGCCGAAGGCAAGACCAGCATACAGATAAGGCATGGTCCTGACTGACACACTGTTTACCTACAATCAAGCCCCTGCCCACTCACCTTGGGCGTTCCATGCCACAGACAGTGCATGGCCACTCTGGCGCCATCGTGTGTGTGTGCCAGGTAGATCACCGCTTCCCGGATAGCTTCAATCACTTCCTAGGAAACAACTGCTGTCAGAGCTTTGAGTTTTTTTCCCCCACCTCTTTTTGCTGTTTGATCTGTCTGTCTACAAGGAGGCAGTTATGCAGAGACAATGAAAGGAGGAAGGCATAGGTAGTAGTTTTATTTTCAATTTTGTAAACAGTAAAACAAATATAACCTCATTTCAGAAACATTCTTTGCCACTAAGAACAGGCAATCAGTAGGTGACTGCTATTAAACAAAATAACTGATTTCTATCAATGTGTGATTTTAAAAGGCCCATATCCTACAATACAGCGTAATATATTCTAAATGATTTTCTAAGAAAAAGAGTTCTAACAGGTGTGAAAAGAGGAAAGTTTTTAAAAGAACAGCTTCTTTAAATAAAATATGCGTCTCTAAAACAGACATGTATAGAGAGAACCAAAACACTTCGAAAGAAGTTTTCTTTTTCAGATTATCACTAGTTACCTCTAAAAATCACACCATAAACTCACTTAAAAGACATTACCCTCAGAAAATATTAACATGTTTGTTAACATTTAGTCCAGGCCCTAAGCCATAAATACTCTTCTATAAATTTCTCTTACAAGGTAGTTTAACTTAATCTTGAAGCCTTCATTTTCAATGTATGTAGTGTAAGTACACAGCATGTACAAGGGTTGTGGTAGCCAACCCCTGAAAGGCACTGCAGCCTGTTCCCAATGTAAAAACGAATATTAAAAGAAAATGAGTAGTAAGCCTCATGCCAGAATAGAAGGGCAGTTACCTAAGTTCATCAGCAAGCAATTTCACCCCCGAGTATTTTATAATCCTCTCCTAGGAAAAAGCTGAAGAACACGGCTGCCTGAACTTAGGAATCTTTTCCAAGCTATCCAGTTGGAAGAGATGCACAGGTTCCAAACACGCTTCCATTATCCCAATGCTTTCTTTAAGGCTCTTTTTGAAAACCCACCTAGTGCCAGAAAAGTCAATGTGTCTCATGACTTTACTTTCTAAGTTTTCAATGATTTCCGTTGCTCTGAGGAAATTAAGTTTGTACGCCATTTTTGACAGGGTTAGAATTCCTATGACTGGCACAATCCAGCATTTTTGTTAGAAGGAGCTGGTCTCATTGTTCTAGTTGTCCCTTGTGCAGAGAAAAGGGGGACACAGGGACAATAAGCTCACTGTACAATGAGGCAAACCAAGTTCAGAGAACTGAGGGATGAATTCTCCTCTGTATCTCATCACTGACTTGAAGGGCACTGCAATTTACCTTCACTTTCTGTCCCTTCTCTTCCTAGCTTACAAGGGCCAGGTTTTCATGGGCCATTTAGTTTTACATTACGTATCCTCCTCTAACCCTCTAACCTTTACTGTCAGCATAATTTTTCTGGGTGGGGGAGTAACTGAACAGTTGAATTTAAAACTACCTGAATGCTGAATACTCTCTAGATGATAATTAAAATCTAAAAATTCAACAGAATTAATAAATAGAGCCAATTCTATTGCTTTCTGGAAAAAACCTACATAGAATCAGCAGACTTATTCAAAGTAAATTTAGTGAATTATTTTTTCTAAATAGGGAAGCAACTGTTTAAAATTTCCAAAAGCAATGTTTATCAGAGCAGTGCTTCGGATTTCTATGAGGCTCCTCCTCTGTTTTGGTTTAAGAACAAAAACCAAGAACTTACTGATCTGAGTTTTGGGGGTGCATAGGTAAAAAAGTCCAAGAATACTTTATGCACCAACGAGTGCTTAATCACAGCTTCCCTGAAAGGAGAAAAAAAGAAAATACATCAGTTCTGGCACTATGGTCATATAAAGATAAGTAACCTCAGCTACTCTAATATAAACAAGTGAAATCATTTTATTAAATATAATTTATCATGAGACCAATTTTTATCTTTCAATAATATTAAGACTTCTAACAATTGTTTAGGCTATAAAATTCATTTAGTGTCACCTACAGCCAAGACAAAAGAACAAATTTCTATCTACTCATCTGTGAAAGCATTAAAAATATGCTCTACCTTCTTAAATAGACATCTTTATATTTTTCACCAGCAATGGATACATGGTGAAAAATCTACATGTGAACCATTCATTTTTTCAGTTTTTAAGATAATTTATTTTATTTTTATTTGAAAGGGAAACAGAGACAAAGAGAGAACTTCCACCCACCGGTTCACTCCCCAAAGACCTGCAACAGCCAGGGCGGGGCCAGACTGAAGCCAGAAGACAGAAACTCAATTCAATTCTCCCACACAGGTGGCAGGGACCCAAGTATTTGAGACATCACCTGCTGCCTCCCAGGGTACACACTGGCAAGCAGACAGAACAAGGACTTGAACACAGGCGCTTTGATACAGGATGCAGGCATCCACATAGGATCTTAACCACCAAGACAATCCTTGTATTCATTCTTTGTTTGCTTGTTTAAAGATGTATTTATTGAAAGTCAGAATCAAAGAAAAAGAAGAGTTCTTCCATCCTCTGGCTCACTTCCCAGGTATCCCATGACTGTAGTAGGGACCCAAGCACTTGGAACATCTTCAGGCCATTAGCAGGGAGCTGGATCAGAAGTGGAGAAGCTGGGACAAGAACCGGCACCCATACAGGGTACCAGCATTACCAATGGAGACCTTACCCACTATGCCACAACACTGTCCCCTGCACCCATTTTTCTATAGCTAGTTTCTCTCTGTCAACTAACTTTTACATTCAGTTTCATAAAATATTTTAGCAGAAATAAACCTTGAATGGGGATAGGCATTTAGCCTAGAGGTCAAATCACCAATTAAGACATCTACATCCTGAATGTAACGCCCAGCTCCAGCTTCCTGCTAATGCAAACTCTGGGAGAGAGCAATGATGGCTTAAGAAGTTGGGTTCCTGCCACCCTCAGAGGAGATCTAGATTGAATTTCTTGCTCTTGACTCTAGCTGTTGCAGGCATTTGGGAAGTAAAGCAGCAGATGTGAGTTCTATCTCTTTCTCCAGAAAGAAAAGATGGGGCAGGCGCTGTGGCGTAGCGGGTAAAGCTGCCACCTGCAATGCACTGGCATTCCCATATAGGCGCTGGCTCAAGACCCGGCTGCTCCACTTCTGATCCAGCTCTCTGCTATGGCCTGGGAAAGTAGTAGATGACCCAAGTCCTTGGGCCCCTGCACATGGGAAACCCAGGAGAAGCTTCTGGCTCCTGGCTTCAGATTGGCACAGTTCCGGCCATTGTGGCCAAATGGGGAGTAAACCAGTGGATGGAAGACCTCTCTCTCTCTGCCTTTCCTTCTCGTTCTGTGTAACTCTGACTTTCAAATAAATAAATAAATCTAAAAAAAAAAAAAAAAAAAAATAGAAAGAAAGAGAAGAAGGAAAAAGAAGAGAAAAAAGGAAAGGACAAATATCCCAGGGACCAAAATAGTGTTAGCAACTGCAATGGCGTCTACTTGATCCATGCCTTCTAGTCTGATGCTTGGTGAATTGAGGTATATATTCAGGCTGATGGTCAGGCATCAAAGACCTAAAGTTCACAGGGAATATCCACAGAGCAAAAACTAATGCTGCCTTTGTGTGCAAAGCACCCTTCAGAGTGTTTTAGAAATATTAAAACATTTAGCTTCACAGAATCCTATGAGGTAAGAACAACTCTAATCCCAGTGTTATAGAAATGAAAACTAAAGCTCAGAGAAGTTGCCCAAGTCTGCAATTAGTAACAGGTGGAGTAGGTGTGGGGTACTAGGCATAGCACCCAGGCAGTCCGTTCTCAAAGGCCATTCTCCCAGCAACTCTACTATGCTATAGACACCGAGAATGTCACATGCACAGGCTTCTAAATCAGTAATCCAATTTAAACAACAGACAATATGCATAAAACTATTTAATACATAGGGGCTCAACTTTAACATTTTATTGGGGAAAATGTTTTATTACTTAATATGTTATAATTTTACAGGATACAGTATAAGAAAAACTGCTTTCCCTCTGCACCGAGGGTTTTTTTTTTTTTTTTTTTTTTTTGACAGGCAGAGTGGACAGTGAGAGAGAGAGACAGAGAGAAAGGTCCTCCTTTGCCGCTGGTTCATCCCCCATTGGCCGCTTCTTCCTGGTCTCCCATGGGGTGCAGGGCCCAAGCACTTGGGCCATCCTCCACTGCACTCCTGGGCCACAGCAGAGCTGGCCTGGAAAAGGGGCGACCGGGACAGAATCCGGTGCCCCAACCAGGACTAGAACCCGGAGCGTTAGCCTAGTGAGCCGCGGCGCCGGCCACCAAGAGGGTTTTAAAACAAAATTTGTAAACGTTTATTTAGGGTACATTAAGGAAGAAACAGCTACTTTTTCTGGGCAAGGGTTACACAAAACTTCCCTTCTTAAGATGACTCCTTCCAATTTGTTAAAAACAAAACAACAACAAAAAACATTTTTCTTACTTTTGAGCCATTGGCGTTAGAATCTGTTTCATTTCATCCATAATAAGCTCTAATTTTTCTGGCTGTACCTCTAACACTTTGTCCAGAGTTGGATGATCTGCTGACTGCAACAAAACAAAAATCAAACTTCTTTAAATGAATAAAACTCTTCACTTCAAAACAAAGAAAATCATAGTAATTTTTTTTTTTTTTTTTGCAGGCAGAGTAGACAGAGAGACAGAGAGAAAGGTCTCCCTTTTTCTGTTGGTTCATCCCCAATGGCCACTGCAGCCAGCACACCGCGCTGATCCGAAGCAAAGGTCAAGTGCTTATCCTGGTCTCCCATGTGGGTGCAGGGCCCAAGCATTTGGGCCATCCTCCACTGCACTCCCGGGCCACAGCAGAGAGCTGGCCTGGAAGAGGGGCAACCAGGACAGAATCTGGTGCCCCAATTGGGACGAGAAGCCGGGTTGCCGGTGCCACAGATGGAGGATTAGCCTAGTGAGCTGCGGCGCCGGCCCATAGTCATTTTTAAAAAGCTTAAAATAAATTTGAGATTTCCCATATTTACATTAATGAAAGCCCTGCTACATTACACACTAAAGCAGCAATTCCTGATTTTAATTCTCAGTCTGCATGTCTACCAACATTTTCCGGACATTCCAGCTAAACAACCGAGCTTACCAGCCAACAGGTACTTGTCAAACACCTGCAATGTGCCTAATCCTAAATAACTGGTTCATATATTCTGGCTAACATCTTTTGCAGTTATTTGGATTATTCCTATAGGGAACTCATACAGAAAAAACACAAGTTCAACCTCGAAACTAAACTTGATTAAGGAAGGCCACTCAGGAACCAATCCACATCCCTTCACATAAATGCAGGCATTTACATCCAAAAGTTTGGAACAGATCTCTTAACAGTACTAGGTCCACCGCTGGCCAGTCTCAGATTCAGTTCCTATGCTCTTTACAAGTTTAGGTCTCTCTACTCCTTTTCCTCTCCATATACTACCTGCAGGAATGCAGGAAAAAACTGGCAAATCAGAGCCCAACACATTTCAGTCAGACTTGGCAAGCGGGTACTTAACAAAGCTTTGCAACTATTGAGAATCTTTTACCTCGCTCTGACCAACTAGAAATAGAAGAAATGAAGCATTCACACGGAGCACGTGGGAAGGAGTAACAATAGTTTGATGTCTCAATACTCTGGGACAGAGAGAAACCTAAGTGTGATCACTTGCTAGATATACGGAGACAAAAGCATTAGAAGAAAACTTCTGAAAACATCACCTTGTAAAGCTGAAACGTATTTCCATAGAGTTCCTCTGTGAGCATGTTCCTCTGCTCCAAGATGGCTTTGTCATTGTAGGCATACTCCACAATGGCTGACGCCTCTGCATGCCGCAGCATCTTGCGCACATGGCCTTTAAAACTTCTGATTATCTCTGCAACCTGTGGTTTACTTCTAAACACGATCACAGGAGAAATAAAAGCATAACTTACTGCTCTGGAGACACAATCATAAATGCATGTGAGCAGAGCTCTCCTACAGTGAAATACTTATGAGTAGGAAAATCAATGTGCCCCGTATTTCTACTTTACACTTGAAGCTACTCAGGAGCCAGCCCAGCCAGGTTTGAGAGCAGCTGTGCTTCCCAGTGGAAAGATCCTGAGCGAAGTCATTTACTCACTCAGTGTCTAAGTTTCCTAACTCACAAAGTACAAAGAAGGCTGCTGCGAGGATTAAATGGCTAAGATGCACTGAGAAGTGAGACCAGCATCTACCACATGCCCAACGCAAGTCAGCTCCTATTAAACTGGTCAGCTGGGGGAAAAGAAGGGCAGAAGAAAAAAGGGAGAAGTCAAAGACACAGGGAAATAAGAATCAAATATATTACACACCTCCCTTTTAAAATAGGGCTTACTTATAAGTAGTGATTTACATCCTAAAAATCAAAGCAGACTATAATTATACCTAATAATATCTTTTTGAAAATCTTGTCAACTGCACATGTTATACATTTTTATTGTTGGTTATCATATTCTGGATATTATTAAACTCACAAAGACTGATGAAGTACCAATTCACCTCATTTAGGAAATCCCCCCGTTCGACTTTTCCTAACCCTCTAACCACAGCTCAGGACCTACTCACCTGCCAAAGTAAACCCTTCACCTGCCAAACACTGGTAACTAGTCAGGATTATTCCATCACTTGTTTTCCAAACATTCAAGAAACAAAAATTTGCCTTTACTAATTGTGAAGGCAATACAAAAATACTCATTTCATTTCAATAACTGTTTTTAACTTGCTATTCCCTAGAAATCACACAAGCACGTGTGGAGCAGTATTTATAAGTAATATTTGAGCACACTCAGAATCCACATCTTCAAAGACCTAATGAAAAATGTACTTATGAGCAGAACAACTTACCCATACATAAGAAATTTCTTAACAATATTTCTGGAGTATTTGGCTTTACTTAATTCAACCAAATCACCTGAAAAACAAAGTATATGAAAGTGATTTGATATTATACTTTCAGTTCTCTGGAAACAAAGGGAAGAACTAAACACATGAACAATGCTGAGAAGACAAATAATTTTCTATCTGTCCCAGGCAAAGAACAAATCAAAACAAAAAGAGCCCTGCAGAGGACACATCAACAGAGTTACTTTCTAAGACAGTCCTGTGTATTTCAAGAAAAAACAGGTGACTCATTACAAATCATAACAATCTTCAGAACGTAACAAATACCTTGCAATTCTTCAAATGCCTGTTTTCTCTGTTCTTCATTGCCATATTGAATGTAACACTGGATCACACGAGTTGAATCATGTGCAAATGCAATCTGTAGGAAAAGTAGTTTGAGCTTCTGAAGAGATATCTTTCTTTCTTAACATTTGTTTCATTGCTACTCCTTTTAGTATTCCTTCTTAGGAAAAAAAATAGCATCTTTATGGATGAAATCAAACCCAGACTACTTCAGAGGGGATATACTTAGTAGAATTGTACAGAACATCATTCTTTTGCTTTTGCTGTCTACCACATTTGAAAGGTATAATTAATAATGAAACTAAGGCAGGGTTAGATTTAACCATTTTACGGGATCCCTGTAATTAAAATCAAGATCAAATCAACTGAAAGCCATCAAAGGACTATGTGGGCAGTTTTCATTTCTCTCAAAGTTACTTTCTTCAAAAGGGTGCTATGTAGTCTAAAAAGCCTATATTATTCAGGCCAGCGCTGTGGCGTGGCAGGTAAAGCCACCGCCTGCAGTGCTGGCATCCCATATGGGTGCTGGTTCGTGTCCCGGCTGTTTCACTTCAAATCCAGCTCTCCACTGTAGCCTGGGAAAGAATTAGAGGATGGTTCAAGTCCATGGGCCTCTGCACCTGCGTGGGAGACCCTGAAGAAGCTCCTGGCTCCTGGCTTCAGATCCTCACAGCTCTGGCCACTGCAGCCATTTGGGGAGTTAACCAGCAGACGGAAGACCTCTCTCTTTCTTTCTCTCTGCCTCTGCCTTTCAGATAAATAAAATAAATCTTAAAAAAAATAAGCCTATTATTCTACAATTCCTATATATGTGATTTAAGAATGTTTGGCATTGGCAAATGTATGGCATGCATAAGGTAGATCAAGCTAAAAGTCTTACTCCACAAATGGCCAACTACACTGTAAGTCAAACACTCCATATATTCTCTGTACATATATCCTATCATATTCTCAGAAAAGTTGTATTTCAAATCTGATTCTACGGCCCATCCCTCTCACAAATATGGGATGACTCAGATCCTTACTGAAGGACCTCTGATGGCTTCTCTGATTCAGAAATCATCAGTCATGAAAAATTATTTTTACTACATTATATTAGTACAAGTCTGCTTCAAAAGTGCTTACTTTTATTCACAATGTCTTTACAATATTTTAATACTAACATATTCTAGCATTTGTTATAAGGAATATTTAACCTATATGGAGTTTTTAGTCCATGCCATAAGATACTGGAAATTCTGGGGCAATTATGCTGGAAAAAATAATGTTTACCTGTTAATAGCCAAGTATCTTTTCCTTACAGAGGCATTTTTTTAAGGATTTATTTATTTATTTGAAAGTCAGTGTTACACAGAGAGAGGAGAGCAGAAAGAGTGGTCTTTCGTCCGCTGGTTCACTCCCCAGATGGCTGCAAGGGCCAGAGCTGTGCCAATCCGAGGCCAGGAGCCAGGAGCTTCCTCTGGGTCTCCCACGTGGGTGCAGGGGCCCAAGGACTTGGGCCATCTTCTACCGCTTTCCCAGGCCACCAGGAAGAGGAGTAGCTGGGACTAGAATCGGCGCCCATATGGGATGCCAGCGCTTCAGGCTAGGGCGTTAATCTGCTGCGCCACAGTGCCAGCCCCAAGAGGCAATTTTAATTGTATAAAACGGAAACACTGTGTTTGGCTTACTTACAGTTTTAATTTTCCCTTGAATCAACTTCTGCAAGTCACTCATTAACTTTACTCTTTTGTCTTTGTCACAGTCTTTTCTACAAATGAAAAGAGCAAAAACATACACTTTAAGCACAGGATTTTACACATATACAACTAAAAATCACACCAGTCAGTATATGTTCACCAGTTCAACATTTCTTTTAGAAAGCTGCAAACCTCTGACATCAAAATTACTAGTCCAGGGCAGCCAGACAAAAGTAATTTTCTCAGAAGCAGAAACTCATCTCACAAGGTGTAATTTTATGCATCAATCTAAATCTTAACAGCCAGAAGTCTAAAAGTAAAGAAAATAATAAACCAATCCTTAGATATTGAATACCTAAATGTCTCAAAACCTAGCTGATAGGAAATTGTCCTTCATTTTCTCCGAACGCCCCAGGAAGGATGTCCAATCCATTTTAACTCCTGGACATTTCCATAAACAAAGCTGACACCATCTCACTGACACCATTTCTGCAATGGCACACATCTGAATCCTGATGCTTCTCCTGGGTGTCATGAGTGCTCCCTAAATAACTCAAGGGCTCTGTTCCTTATTTCAGGGCCTCTCTCTATTCTCAGAGCACATTGGTACCTTTCCATCATCTCAAAGGTGCTAATCAAGATGGCATCAGGGAAAAGTTACCTTCTCAGGATCTCCCAAATCTGCTTTGCCCGAACAACAATGTCATAGTTAGTTTTATCACTCAGTTGCCTGCTCTGCTTCAGTTCTTTCTTCTTCTTTTTGAAGTCATCCCATTTGGGTTTCTTGGCTGCTGATTCTAGTTATTATACAAAGTATTTTCAATTACAATTAACATTCTGAGTGCCATAAACAAACACAAATTAGGTACAAAGGGCAACCAGTAATCAGGATCAAAACTCAATGTAGAAGCCAGAAGAGGGAAAATAACACTCCCTACAAATTGATAACTTCCTGCATTTCCTGAGCAGTTTTTTATATTCTACATATGGCTAAAATGAATCATTCACTTAGTAGCTCTTTATTGACTGTTAGCAGGATGCTACTAAACAAAAAAACAAAACTAAAAGGAATGTAAAAGCAACTAAAACATTAAACATCATTTTCACCTTTAATACAGGACTCTATGTTAGAACATTAAGATCACTGACCTTAAATGATAATTAGCTTTCAATGGAAACAAAAATCGGTCTAAATTTAAACAGCCAGGGTACAAGCCCAGAGACATGGGCTTGTTGTTCATGACAATGCACAATCAAAATTTCTAAGTTCCCTACAGAGTGAGGCTATCAAAATCAGTTACCTATTATTATTTTGCTTTTTTCCTCAAAATGAATAATTTACCAATTGAATCAAAAAGCCCACCGAGTCACAAAGATGAACCACTTAATCTCTTAACATTATACACGGTGGAGTGCCCTGCACTAGACAGCAGAGCACAACTAACTACAGTTTATTTAATTCTACAAATAGCTGAGCACATATGACATAGGCCATTCTGGGTTATAGCAAATTTATATTTTCTGGGATACACCTAGTAACAAATACCTCTCAATTGTTGGTATAAAAACAGGAGAAAACAAAATCAAGAGTTCTGTTCGGAAACACCAGAAACATACCTCCCATTGCAAAAGGAACAAGGGTTGCAGCATGCACCATCTTAACATAAGAATGAATGCGTAAAATAGAAGTGTCAAGAACTCCAGTAAGGAAAGGAAGATTTAGGCTAGCAAAGAGGAGATAGGAGAAAGTTGGAGAACTATGTGGGGAGGCAGAGATGAGGAAGAAAAGCAAAGTAACAGAAAAGGTAAGGTTGAAGCATGAAAGGATCCTCTTCCCATCTCCCTGTCCTAAGGCTGTGGTCCCTCCAGTGAGCAACCCTCAGGCAGAGTAAGGAGTAAGGACCAGGACTGAGAAGGCCTCAAGGCAACAGTCTTAGCTGGCAGCAGTTAGACAGCAATTGTGATGAAGAGATTAGCAGTTCTGTTTCAATGACAAATAGGAGCCCTGCCAATACATCTAATGAGTGAGCAAATTATCTGACCCAATTCAAATCCAATCAGTCATGTGCAAAGCCTGCTTGAACAAGGTCTCCAGGTCTCTTGCTCACCAAGGCGTCCCTAGCCAAGGCTGACAATGACCTAGGATACACTGGTTCTTTAGGGGTGGCTTCTACACGGACTATTTGGGTCTGTATCCTTACTGGTTGTTCATTTCTTTCCCACCACTTGGCATAATGCAGAGGAAACGCAAATATTTGAATGAATGAGTGAATGAACGAATGAATTTTAGCCTGAAGTAAGCAGTGTCACACTGAGATGCCACTAAAGGAAGCCATTACAATTCAGCTTAACTTGATGGCCAAGTTATCTTAGAAAGGGTCCAAAAAATAACTAACTCTTAGCACCAGAGGGAAGCTGTGGCCAGGAAAGATACTTTTTTTTTGTTTCTTTTAGCCCATTTGCCTTTCTTCCTGCCCATTTGCCTTTCTTCCCGCCTAAAAATACTGCATGTCAGCAAAGCCCGCATGCATGAGGATTCAGACAGCAGCTCGGGAGGGCGAGGCCTCTGCACAGCCTGTGCTAAAAGGATAGGGCTCACCATCACTTTTATTGTCTGACTGGAATTTTCTCTTCTTGTTGAATTTATTTGCCGCCTGAAATTTGTTCTTCGATCCTTTGTCCCCTTGTTGCTTAGTCTTGAACTGCTTCACACCCTTTTTCCCAGGTTTTGTGGCACTCTTCTCAAAGTTCTTTGATGTGATTTTAGGTCCATTTTCCTTAGTAACTTTCTTTGGGAATGTCTTTGAAGAACCAGAATCTAGTGATGATGACAAATAATTATTAGTTCAATGATTCTGGGCCTTGATTTCTTCTATACACTGGACTATATTTGCTCTTTATCTCTTGCCCTATGCAATACTTATCTTTTTGAATAGAGTATTAAAGCAATCAAAATTTATCTGACAAAACTGTAACATATTCAAGGAATATGTAAAGGAATAAAATAAAAATAAAATAAAATAAAAATAAAGTAAAGGAATGTACAATAAAAACTATCTATAATTCTGCCATCTAAACATTGCTGTTGGTTTAGAAAAACTTCTCTAGTTTTAAGCAGATAGCAGAGATGAGATAGGTTATTTTATACATCTGTCTACTCTGCTTTATATCATTAATGAATTTACTAATTTTTTCATTTACTTACTTTCACTTTATGTAAGAGACAACAGATCTTCATCCACTCATTCAGTCTCCGAATGCCCACCAACAGTGAGGGCTTGGCAGGCCAAAACCAGGAGCTGGGTACTTACTCCAGTCTCCCACATGTTTGGTAAGGACGCAAGTATTTGAGCCATCATCTGCTGCCTCCCAGGATGAAGATTAACAGGAAACTTGATCAGAAGCGGAGTATTTGGGACTTGGGACAGCCCCTCGACATGGCATGCTAGTATAGAAATCAGTGACTTAAGTCGCTGGGCCAACACCCATTCCCATATCATTACCCTTTAAATGCGATTCTTGGGGCTGGTGCTGCAGCACAGTGCATAATGCCACTACCTGCACCGACATCCTATGTGAGCACCAATTCTATTCCTGGTTGCTCCACTTCTGATCCAGCTCCCTGCTAATGCACTTGGGAAAGCAGTGGAAGATGCCCCAAGTCCCTGGGCCCCCACACACAGGTGGGAGACCTAGAAGAAGCTCCTGGCTTCAGTCTGGCCCAGCTGTGGCTGCTGTAGCCATTTGGGAAGTGAACCAACAGATGGAAAACCTCTTTCTCTCCCATCTCTTCCACTCACTGTAACTCTGCCTTTCAAATAAAATAAATACATTTTTAAAGAAAAAAACATAATTTTCATTGGCTTAGGAATCTGAGTCAAAGAATAAAATGGATACTCTTGAAATTTAGAAAATATATCATAACAACATATTTAAAATGTTAATTTTCTAATTTTAGTTGAGAAAAAATCTTAAAGCCTTCTAATTTAAAGCCGCCACCTGCAGTGCCAGCATCCCATATGGGCACTGGTTCGAGTCCCAGCTGCTCCACTTTCAATCCAGCTCTCTGCTGTGGCCTGGGAAAGCAGTGGAAAATGAACCAAGTCCTTGGACCCCTGCACCTGAGTAAGAGACCCAGAGGAAGCTCCTGGCTCCCGGCTTTGGATTGGCGCAGCTCCGCCTGTTGTGGCCATCTGGGGAGTGAACCAGCAGATGAAGACCTCTCTCTCTTTACCTCTCTCTGTAACTCTGCTTTTCAAATAAATAAATAAATCTTAAAAAAAAAAAAAAAGAAACTATCTGATAAAAACCTCCTCTGACAACAAAGCTTGCAAATTAAGTACTTAACAAATAAGAAGCAAATACCAACAGCTATGCCGTAAGTCTATTGCAAGGGAAAAAATAAAGGTTGGTTTGATAATATACAGTCATTTATACATCTCTGACTTCTCTTTTAAAATACTGACACCCAATGGAATAGAAAAGACATCACCATTAAAAATTCTAAAGCTTAAAGAATTTGGTTTGGGGCTGGAGCTGTGTTGTAGTGGGCTAAGCATCCACCTACAGCAGTGGTCCGTATCCTGGCTGCTCCTCTTCCTATCCAGCTCTGCTATGGCCTAGGAGAGCAGTGAAAGATGACCCAAGCTGCACCCACGTGGGAGATACAGCCTCCGGCCATTGTGGCTATTTGGGGAGTGAAGCAGTGGATGAAAGACTTGTCTCTCCCTGTGTGTCTGTAACTCTACTTCTCAAGTAAATAAATAAGTCTTAAAAAAATTTTTTTTTTGGTTTATCAGCAATAAATATAAACAGCCCCAATTTCTCAAACACTAAAATAAAATACATGGTAGAATGGTGTGACTGAAATGAGGCGACAGCATCAACAGCTGAAATCAGGGGTCTCCCAGGAATAAAGCATTCATTAATCAACAACTTCCTAAAGGTCTAAACTTCATAAGGAACAGGCTAACAACATATATATGTATCTGCCTCCTCCTACTATTTAAATCCTAATCCTAGTCCATGAATATAAGTTGGGCTCTGTTCCAGTGCCCCACCCCACAAATGATATTGGAAAAAAACAAAACAAGATGAAACAAAAACACAACCACACATGGGAACCATGTTTGTGTACGGCTGTCTTACCACTGTTTTTAGGAAATCTGCTTTTTTCTTGCGATGGCTTTGTATTCTTTCTTGTGAAATTTTTTTTCCCCTTTACTTCCATTATAGCCAACTCTGGAAAACCAAAAATAAAGCAATCATTAAATGGCTCCTCACCAAGTACATGTCATTAAATAGCCATTGCCAAATTCTGTCCTTGGGTTCACAGATACCGTTCAAATCGCTCAAGCAGAGTATGGACGCCCACCCACACAATTTCTGCAATTATGAAATCAGTCTCTAAGATTTAAACCTGAAAAGGAACAAGACATCAGAGTGAAAACGATGAAAATGCACACACCCCAGCCAGTGTGTGACTATCGAGCAAACAACTCAGTTAACAGTAGTGGCTAAAAACAGGTTGTTACAGTAGTACAAGCATCAGTGTTTGCACCATTAACCCAGAAAGACTTGGTGATGAGTAACTTAACATATATCTTGTTCTCTATCCTATGAAACCAGAAACAACTAGTAGGTTGCACTTACCACATATTTGAATTAAATGAAAGAAAATAAGGGACTATCTGAAAGATCCCTATGTAACCCGACACAAGTACAACAAAGATTACCAATGTTCAATTCGTGATTGTCTTAGCAACAACTCAGAAACTTGCAGTGAACTCCAAAACAAGATTATGTCAGATCATTTAACACTTCATTTAAATGGATCTGCCTAGCAGGTCACTTCTAGGGTACAGGCATGCCATGGTACACAGGATAAAACAGATAACCCATATGTACCCAAGGCTCCAGAAAGAAACAGAACAGATCAAAAACAAAAATGTTGGCTCATTTCTTCAGTTTCCAAAGTTGCACCTTCAAGTCATTCCTAAAGTAAATGCTAAAGAGTATGTGTTAGGGATCCCTAGACAACACCCAATATTTCTAGGTTACAATCCCTCAGGATAGTTACAAGTATAAAGAGAAAACAGGGGTTCCAGGAGAATTCAATGACAACAACCAGCTTCTAAGGAAATGCTTCCCAGTTCCTTAAATCGCTTTTATGAACGATCAATTGCTAGGCAAAGGCCAAAGTATGCAGGGGTTTCTAACTTGAGTTGAAACCTTATTCCTGGACCACCCTAGCGTGTTTCTAGGGAACACTCTGGAAAATGCTGTCTTAGTCTACTATTCTTGAATATAATTCTGAAAACTAGATGTCCCCTCAGCTATTCAGCTTCCTGGGGCACGTAGGACCACAGGGTCACTTTCCCACGTTGGCTAACACTATCACAACCACACCTGCATCTCTTAGCTCTGCTGTGCATAGCTCTCTAAGAATCCATTCCTTTACATGTTTTCTGTGTAAATTTGTTTTAATTTGTGTTAGACAGTGTTCCCACATACACTTGCCCAGTTTCTCCTAATTGTTAACATCTTTTTTTTTTTTTTAATTTTTGACAGGCAGAGTGGACAGTGAGAGAGACAGACAGAGAGAAAGGTCTTCCTTTGCCATTGGTTCACCCTCCAATGGCTGCCGTGGTTGGCGCGCTGCGGCCGGCGCGCTGCGGCCAGCACACCAGCACACCGTGCTCATCCGATGGCAGGAGCCAGGTGCCAGGTGCTTTTCCTGGTCTCCCATGGGGTGCAGGGCCCAAGCACTTGGGCCATCCTCCACTGCACTCCCTAGCCACAGCAGAGAGCTGGCCTGGAAGAGGGGCAACCAAGACAGAATCCGGCGCCCCAATCGGGACTAGAACCCGGTGTGCTGGCGCCGCAAGGCGGAGGATTAGCCTGTTGAGCCACGGCGCCGGCCCATAATTGTTAACATCTTATCATAGGCCAGTGCATACCGGGTTCTAGTCCCGGTCGGGGCACCGGATTCTGTCCCAGCTGCCCCTCTTCCAGGTCAGCTCTCTGGTGTGGCCAGGGAGTGCAGTGGAGGATGGCCCAAGTGCTTGGGCCCTGTACCCCATGGGAGACCAGGGGAAGCACCTGGCTCCTGCCATCGGATTAGCGTGGTGCACCAGCTGCAGCACGCCGGCCGCGGCGGCCATTAGAGGGTGAACCAACGGTAAAGGAAGACCTTTCTCTCTGTCTCTCTCTCTCACTGTCCACTCTGCTTGTCAAAAAAAAAAAAAAAACATTTTATCATGATGATTTATTAAACCCAAGAAATTTGTATTAGCACAGTACAGTTAACTAAGCCACAGGGGCTTATTTGTCCCACCTCCCCTGCCACCTTGTCCACTAATGTCATCTTTCTCTACCAGGATACACTGAATTCAGGCATCACGTTGCCTTTGTCTTTTGCAGAATATGCCTCACTGGGGCTTGTCTGGTGTTTTCTCACAACTAGACTGAGGTTCTGGGGTTTTTTTTGGAAGGATACCAGAGTCCTCCTGCCACCCTCTACCAGAAGTGAGCCATGAAAGTGCAGCCTAAACCAGAGAGGGAAATAGAATTAATAAGCTCCATTTCCTGGAGAAAGGAGACACAGAAAATGCATAGAAGTACAAGAGTACTTCATAAAGTTCATGTAAAATGAAATCAAAAGATAAGTTTATTTTGATGGGAAAAACTGAAACCCAGGCCTAGTTTTTCCTTAATATGCATTTTCCATGAATTTAAAAAAGACACTTATTTTATTTACTTGAAAGGCAGAAAAGACAGGTATCTCCTATCTGCAGGTTCACTCCCCAACTGCCGGCAACAGCTGGGACTAGGCCAGGTCAAAGTCAGGAGCCAGAAACTCAATCCAGACTCAGGAGCACTTGAGCCATCACCTGCTGCCTTCAATATGCCTATCAGCAGGGAGCTAGAATCCAACACAGAGTCAGACCTGGATTTGGGCATCCCAAAGGGCATCCAAAGTGCTAGGTCAAACACCTGCCCCTCCCAGAACTTTTCCAAGTTTGCTCTTAAACCGCCACAGCAACAAATAAACATTTTGAGATTATGCAAACATCCTTTAAACATCCTCTAACCTAAGCCTTCCTAGGTGGATCGCGCTTGCAGCAATTACTGCAGCATTTGAATGAGGACTTTCTGTTCCTCCCATTATGTTTCCCTTTACAATTTCAAATCCACCTGGAGAGATTTGCCTCCTTTTCTACTTATTCTTCATTTGTAGCAGTATTATCTCAAGTACTTACTTTATTTACTGATTCCTAACCAAATACCATTGCTATTTGGTTGCACAAATAGTCCAGCAGCAAGTTTTCTAGGTTGCTGTGTCCTTTTGACATGGTCTTTTTAAAAGTATGTCCTTATGGGTGGGGCCGGTGCTGTGGCACAGTGGATTAAAGCCCTGGCCCTACGCACCGGCATCCCATATGGGCGCTGGTTCTAGTCCCAGCTGCTCCTCTTCCAATCTAGCTCTCTGCTATGGCCTGGGAAAGCAGTGGAGGATGGCCCCAGTCCTTGGGCCCCTTGCACCCACATGGGAGACCTGGAGGAAGCTCCTGGCTCCTGGCTTCGGATCTGCGCAGCTCTGGCCGTTGCAGCCATGTGGAGAGTGAACCATCAGATGGAGGATCTCTTTCTCTCTGTGTGTAACTCTGACTTTCAAATAAATAAATGAATCTTAAAAAAAAAAAAAATACCAAAAGTATGTCCTTATTTCCTGGCACTTGCTTCAAGTTCATCTTGTATTTTTCTTTTTTAAGATTTATTTTATTTATTTGAAAGTTACAGAGAGAGAAAGAGAAAGAGAGAGATCTTCCATCCACTGGTTCACTCCCTAAATGGCCAAAGCGGCCAGAGATGGGCCCGGCCAAAGCCAGGAGCCAGAAGCATCTTTCGGGTCTCCCACAAAGGTGCAGGGACCCAAGTAGTTTGGCCACCCTCCACTGCTTTCCCAGGCACATTAGCAGGGAGTTGGATGGCAAGTGGCACAGCTGGGATTCAAACCATTGCCCACATGGGATGTTGGTATCACAGGAAGTGGCTTAATCCATTATGCTACAAAATCAGCCCTGTTCAGTGAGATTATATTTTTAGAAAACATTTCGATTTATTGTCACAATCTGCATTCCATACCCAGAATCGCTGTCTGATCTGCCAAATATATTATAGCCCACTCACTCTCTTTGGTGCACAGTTCCAGCGGTTTTGACACAGTCAACAATTTCAGGGCAGTTGTTATCACCATCAAGACTCCTGGGCAGCTTCTTGTAGTCAACCCCTTCCCTGTCCCTAAGCTGCTACTGGTCTGTTTTTCATTCTTATTTTTTCCTTTCCAAGGTGTACTATAAATGGAATCATACAACAGGAAACCTTTTGGGTCTTGAGTCTTTCACACAGCAAAATGCATTTTGCTTGGGGACCCAGTACCTTCATAACCAATCATTACATTCCAATGTCTCTCAGAATAGCCCCCTCTTGTTACACCTTGCTCCGGCTGGTTTACATTTAGCTCCACTATGCAATCCGATCTGCTACCTGATTAATCTGCCAATAACACTCCTATTTCATTACACTGCCACACTTCAACTGCTTCACAACTTTCCCGCTGCTTACGGGAAAAAGTTCAGACTCAGACGGGCATCCATGGTCACTCAAAATCTGGTCTCATTCATCCCACTCACAAACCCCACACAGGAGCCAAGCTTCCAGACTCCAAACTTGAAAGCTGGTCTTCTCTCAACTCCAGGTTCAATGAGAATTCCTGCTCATCCCTCAACTCTAGGTTCAATGACATTTTCATATAATTTCTCTTCCATATATTTTCCCTTTTCCCAAATGATTTTCTATGGTCCTCTTAACATCTACACCTGGAGTTTACATTAAAGTTATGCATGGACAATTCCATCTGCTCACAAAGAAACTTGTTGAATATCTACAAATTATGGGATGTCACAGGGTTCAAAAAAAAAAAAAAAAACAAGAAAGCCAAGGTGTAGTCTAACAGGTAAAAAGAAAACTAAAACACACTGCAACAAAGTGTTATAATGGAAGCAGGGCAGTAGGCCCCCTCTAACTGCAGGTTCTGCATCCATGGAAACAACCAAATGTGTGCCAAATATATGTAGGGAAAAAACAGGGTCTGTATTAAACATAGAGACTTTTTTCTTGTCACCATTCCCTAAACAATATAACAAATATTTAAATAGCATTTACATTGCAAAAGATATAAGAATCCTAGAGATGATTTAAAGCACCAGCATACAAGATGATGTATGTAGATTATATGCAAATACCAGATCATTTTATGCTGGGGGTGGGGGGAGGAGAGGAGAAGGCAGAGATACTTAAAGACAGCTGTATATACAAAGTGTCAAGGTCCTCACTAGCTGACCACCCAGTTCTGCCAAACGAAGGGAAATACAGGAGCCTTCCTAGAGGAGGAGGAACAGCCTGAGACCTCCTTACTCCCCTAAGCAGGCTTGGCAACGCCCTCTGAACGCAGCGAACATTCAATACCAATCTATAGATGCTGCGATCCTTCATCTCGGTCCTCTCTTCCTTCTCTCTCCACACTTCTCCTAGGTAACTGCATCCAATTTCTTCCTCACTTTCTATGCTGAGGACTTCGAAATTGCTTCTCCATTACATCCTTCTCTCCGGGTTCCAGACCTGCTAATCTGTTCACCTGCCACCTCCGATTATGCGACTAGAGGTAACTTACTATGTCTGAACCCTCAGTCCCTGTATCTACTTCCCCTACTTCATTCTTCCTCGGCAGCCAACTGCCCATCATCTACCCTACTGCAAGCCAGAAACCGGAAAAATTACCTTTGGCATTTTTCTGACTTGTGTTTATCGTATCAATCCATCAGTATGTTCTCTTGAGTCCCCTTAAGAAATAACTCTAATCATCCAACTTCTATCTCCACTCCCACCACCTTAATACACACCATCAGTAAGTTCTTCAACAAACTTTCAAGTTAAATAACACTTCCTAAAGAGTACCTAGGGCCATGTTTCTCCCTTGCTTGTAAGCCTTCGGTGTTTCCTACACACGGGAAACAACGGGGAATGTTTCCTCCTTGTACAGAATGGCCTTCGAGGTCCTACAGAACCTCAGCGACTCTATCTTGCACCGCTGGGCTACCAGCTCCCATCTCAGGGGCTTCCCCGTTACTGCCTGCGCTTAACACAGCCCTCCCTGGGTTTCGGGATCGAGGGTTCTCTCCCTGCATGTTTTAGGTCTCGGCTTATAGACCCCTTCGACCCCTCTTCAGATACCCAGGACCCAGCTCGATTCCTTCCCGGCGCGTATAACCTGTACATTCAGGCGGTAACAACATCATCTGGCCCTGACCGCAAGCCGAACGGAGGTTTCTCAAACACAGGGGAGACAGGCGGACCGGAGCCAGCACAGGCCGGGATTTTACGACAAAGCTACTTTAGTCTAACCGCACACTCAGGACAACGTGGTAGCAAGAGGGGTCGCGGCCCCGCCCTCCTCGCTGAGCTCCCGTCCATCCTCAAACTCCCAGCCTTCTCGCCACAGACGGAGACAGAGCACAACACTTCTCCCCCACTACCACAACCCCTCAAGACCCTTCCAGCTTCACCAGGCGGAGGGCGAACCCCACCCCCACACAACCCCAAAGTGCGCCCCACTCACTCCACACGTGGGGAAAGTCGGGCACCGGCAGCGGACCGCTGCTTCCGCTTCCGCCTCGCACCTGGCTCCGCCCCCGGGCCGCTGTTTGTCTTCTTCCGCCGCGTTGCTGGGGTTAAGAGGTGGAGCTTAGCAGGAAATACGGCATTTCCGAATTTCTATTGGTCCGCTTGTCTTACCTCATCTGCAGGCGCGAAGTGTGCGTCGCATGCGTGTTTTGGCCCTTGCAAGGACCCGTCGGGCCGAGAATGCGTTAGCGGCTCCTGAAAGTGACGCCATTAACCCTGTCGCTTCCTTGACCCGGGAGAGACGGAGGTCTCTGCGGAGGGTTGACAGGTTGTTGGAGAGAACCTGGCTGGCAGTGATTACTAAAAGATGGTTAATGAATAAGATGGTTATGAAATAACAAGGCTAACTTTGTGTATGTGTGTTTTATTTACTTCGTTTCTGAGCAGTCTAGCTTGGAGAATAAAAGGCTATCCCGGGAGTGGGTTTGAATTGTAATCCTGGTGGTTCTCATTTGCTAGCTGGGTAGCTCCAGGTAAATTGCCGGATTTCGGATTAATAGTTAAATCATATGCAAAGCTCTCAGCACGATGAAGGATCATAAAAAGCCCTCAACAAATGTTTGCCATTTTTAATGTCTGCCTATTTTTGAATACTGCAATTATCCCACTTTTTACTTTAAGAAATAAGAGTAGGATATTAGCCCCCTATTTGTAGGAGAAAAAACGGACACCACAAAGTTGGTCGTTTCAAACGATGATACCATTATCTAACTGGAAATCTGAATTCAAGTAGGGCTGCAGGACTTTCGAAGACTCCCGGGCAAAATTCTTAGCTTTTCCCAGTTTGCAGCAGTGCAAGGCACTCCCAGGAAAGTTGTAGCATGACGCCAATTTGTGTGTCTTTCATTGAATGCTCTGTTGCTGCTGTGTCCTCTGTATGTTCTAAGGACACTTGTCACTGGACTTAAGGTCTGCTATGGGGCCGACGCCTTGGCTCAATAGGCTAATCCTCCGCCTTGCGGCGCCGGCACACCGGGTTCTAGTCCCGGTCGGGGCGCGGGATTCTGTCCCGGTTGCCCCTCTTCCAGGCCAGCTCTCTGCTGTGGCCCGGGAGTGCAGTGGAGGATGGCCCAAGTGCTTGGGCCCTGCACCCTATGGGAGACCAGGAGAAGCACCTGGCTCCTGCCATTGGATGAGCGCGGTGCGCCGGCAGCCGGCGCAGCGTGCCGACCGCGGCGGCCATTGGAAGGTGAACCAATGGCAAAGGAAGACCTTTCTCTCTGTCTCTCTCTCACTGTCCACTCTGTCAAAAAAAAAAAAGTCTGCTATGATAATCGAGAATGTTTTCATCTAGAGTCTATAAACACATCTGCAAAGACCCCCCTTTAAAAAAAGATTTGTTTACTTATTCATTATTTAAAAGTCAGAGTTACAAAGAGGCAGAGGCAGAGAGAGATCTTCCATCTGCTGGTTCACTCCCCAAATGGCCTCAACAGCTGGAACTGGGCCAATCGAAGCCAGGAACTTCTTCTAGGTCTCCCACGTGGGTGCAGGGGCCCAAGTTCTTGGGCTGTCTCCTACTGCTTTCCCAGGCCATAGCAGAGAGCTGGATTGGAAGTGGAGCAGCCGGGACTCAAACCAGCACCCATATGGGATGCCGGCACTGTAGGCGGTGGCTTTATCTGCTACATGCCACGGTCTGCTCTGCAAAGGCCTCTTTTGAAGTGAGGTCACTTTCACAGGTTCAGGGGGGATAGGCCATGGATGAATCTGTTGGAAACCATTCAATCTCCTACTCTGCAAAGTTGAGGAATTGGGACTTGATCCCGAGTGTTAAGCTTTGGATTTTATCACATTTCCACTTAGGCTGTTTCCTGCCTCGGGAGGCACAACACTTGAGTGGGTAAAGTATGCTTCCTGGGACAGCTATCTCACTATTTAGCCTGTAGATATCTCATAAATCCTTGCCTGCTGTAACTGGTACAAGTATGCTTACATATCAGCTTCCACAGGTCAATGAACAGTTTGAAGTTCCTCAACTTTTGGAGAAAGGAGAAACATATAGCAGATTTGATCTGGTGAGCTTGGCTCTAACTCAAAACAGCTGCCTCTAGACTGCTTTCTGTAATCCATTCTCCTGGAAATGCTCAAGAGAAGAGAATAGAGAACAAGAGTTGCTGGTGGGCCATTAACAGTATCTTTTGAGCAAATAGTATGGCAATGAGTACTGAAGACACTCAATCACCTGACAAGTAAACACGGGCAAAAAACAAAAAAATACACCCTACCACACCCGGTCCTGGGGAGAGATCCATTTGTATTTTCAGCTCCACAGACAGTATCACCCCATATCCTCCCAGACACATTCATGTAGCCACCTTAAAAATATGCATCAAAACCTTACTATTCATATGACTTTTCACTGGGGAGCAAAGAAAACTTAATGATATCCCAAAGACCTAGATTATGATGGTAATATTTTTTGACAAGTCTTTGGTTCTGTCAAAAAGTGAGTTGACTTGCATATTTTAATTGTTTGGAGTTGAAAGTATTGTGTTTTTACAGAACAGCACAAAAAAGTTTGATCCTGTGATTTTATTTCCTACCCAGAAGCCCATTAATTCTTCAGATTTCTAGTGACCAAAATGTGGAACCCTATGGGTACTCCTGGAAGCATGAGTCACCCTTCTTCCATGATCCACTGTACAGTTTAATCAGTAACTAGCACACAGCCAAGCTCTTAATCACAATACCATAACAAGGCAGTTTAGGGCATGAGCATTGCAATCCGATAAGCATGGCTTAAAATCCAACTTCCTCAGGGCTGTGGACAAAATAGCTAACTTGTACAAGGCTCAATTTCTGTGTATGTAAAGTGGAATAAAACAGTTAGCTTTGGAAATTCCTGTGTGACTTAGAAGTGATACTATCTGTAACATTCTTAATCAATGAGTGATTCATAGCTTAAGAGAAAACCCAGATACATCCATTAGACATACTTTTTTCTGTAAGAAATGAAAAGCTCAGGTAATAGTGATTTAATTGATATTTTTCTTCACTCAACAAAAATTAAAGCCGTTTGTTTTAATTCAGTGATGCCACACATCATCAAAGATCCAAGCTCTTTCGATCTCTGTGTTCCACTATCATCCTCAACTTTTCCATCTCATACTCCTTGCTTTCCAGTTACAAAGTATAGTCCTTAAATTCATTCCTCAGATTGTATCAGCATGGGGAAAGTGATGAAATCCACTTTTTCTACCCAGAAAGGCTCTGTCCTCTTCTCCCAGAAGGAAAAGTCCCAGCAGGGGTCTCCCTTCTATTTCAGTCCCTAAACCTGCGTTACACAGTCACACCCCAAACTGAAAGACCATCAGACATAACGTTAACGAGACATTTGGTTTTTCTTCTTTTTGCAGTGCTCTGGTATAAAATTAAAGGCACTTGGCAAATATGCTTCCATCAGCAAGAGAGATTTAATGTAATCTGGTTAAACTTAAAATAACTATAGTATCCAAGGTGATAGATCTCAATTTTGGCAGCATGTGGCAATCACCTGTGGAGTTTTAATAAAAACACCAGTAATGCCAGTTTAATTGGTCTGGACCAAGACCTAGGTGTCAAACACATGGAAAATTCTCTGCCTCCTACTAAAGGGTAGGGAAGATTAAAAGCCACTTTTTAAAGGGATGAGGTCAGGCTGTTGATTTTATTTTCTAGTTAAGTGAGGGTTAGACTCTGCACCTTCCTGGTACTTCTGATGGTATTCACCAGAATCAAAGAATTAAATGTATAATACATTTGTTTTTGTCAGTTGAATATCTTGGACATAATTGTATCTTTCTTGCTGCCTAAGATCTCCTATCATGATTTGACATAATTAAATATTGGAAATAATTTAAATGTGAACTGTACACTTCCAAAAACATTCTGGGAAATGCTGCTTTTTAAAATACTTCATGATTTCATGCAATTTTCTCTGTCATAAAAAACATAAAGTATGTTAGATGTCAGCTCCCACACATCTCCCCTTCCCAAAGTCATATTTTTGGAGTTCTAATTAGTGTATTTTTAACTAATTTGGATTGTTTTTCTGTTTCCCAAATGCATAAGCAGGGATAAAGGGCATATTATTGATATAAAGAATAAGCGAGATTTTGGCAAAGATTGGGTTTTATTTTCAGGACCTATTAGAATCTTAAATCCATGGAAACGGGGCAGTTGCCAACCCATTTTCCTTCAGTGAAAAAGAACTGCTTCTGAAAAGGGTGCACTATGTGGTTCAATAGCATAAACTTGCAGAATATACAGATCTCACATCAACATTAACTGAGCACTCACAATATTTTAGCTACTATATAGTAAGCACAAAATTAACCTTATCCTAATTTTCTTTCTTTGGTGATATGCTTTGGATTAGCAGAAAAATTATATGACCAACATGGAAGTTTACCTGATGCAGTTTAAAGGCTCAGCTTTAATAAAGGATCATGTAACCATAAGATGAAGGAAGAAAATAAAAATCAGTATCGTTTAGTGTCTATGAATCAATCACTTACACGTACCACACATACAATACTCTATGGGTTCTTAGGAAATGCATGCAAATAAATAAATAAATATTCTATGGGTTTGTAAAAGAAAATTCTTTAAGCAACACTTACTAGCTCTGCTCTCTGGAATGAGAACAAATCACATGTTTGTGTTTTACGTTTTCATTTAAATTCTATCTTTAGGCATAATAAAAGATATTTCCTTTGGAAAGTAGTGATTAACTTCACCTTGTGATTTCTTTAATGTATGGGTAATGTAGATCTGAAAACCAAACACATATTCACTTGTGTACAAAAAGGGAATTGTTTTAAATATGAAGAAAAGTCAATCATTTTCTAATTATTCCCTCTTGCTTATTTAAAAAGAAAACCTTAGAATTTTAACAAAGATTTATTTGTGTATTTATTTTAAAGCGGGGAGTAACACAGAGAGATCTTCCATTAGCTGGTTCACTCCCCAAATGGCTACAAGGGCCAGGGGTGGGCCAGGCTGAAGCCAGGAACCAGGAGATTCTTTCAGGTCTCCCATGTGGGTGGCAGGGACCCAGGTACTTGAGCCACCTTCTGTTGCTTTCCCAGGCATTTAGCAAGGAGCTGGTTTGGAAGTGGAGCAGCTGGGACACTGACTAGCTCCCATATGGGACATTAGTGTTGCAGGCAGCAGCTTAACCCACTATGCCACAAAATCAGCCCCCTAAAACCTTAGAAGTTTTAAGTTGGGTCTTAGAATATTGGGCTTCAGATGATTTATCTGTACCTATCAATCCAGCCTACCTGTTTCATTTAAAAAGGAAAGAAAAGACCTGCTTTCCAAAACTTATTCTGTCAGTTTGAATTCTCTGGGAAGCAGACGCTGAGATAGAATTAGGAGGCCAAGATATTTACTGTGAGAAAAATCTATGAAGGATGAGAGAAAAGGAAATAGGAGTGTATTAGTCAGCATTTCATTACTAGAGTGAAATACTTAGGGCAAGTTACTTATGAAGGAAGAGCTGTGTTTTGGCCCATGGATCTGGAGGTTCACAGTGCAAGATCAGTCAGGCCCTACAGGCTCCATCGTCTGGTGAGGCCAGAGAACAGCAATGGCAGAGTGCATGTGAGTGAATGGTCACATTGTGAGCCAGGAAGCAGTCTGGTTAGGCCCAACTCAACGTTTATAACCAACTCTCTCATGAGAGCTATCTTCTAGGGGCACATCCTCAGTTAGCTAAGGACCTCTCCCATCAGGCCTACTTCCTAACACCTTCCTAACAGCTCCTGAATTGTTCCTGTGGGCTTTTTCCTCCTAAGGGGAAAGTTGGAAGAGAGTGCTGAGTGGTACAAACTGCATTCTCCTCAGGCTACAACAGGCACTCATTATCTCCCTCTTCCACTGCCCATTCTAAACTCAACCTTGGTAGGTCTTGGTGACTGACCTGTGGGTGACATAATCCATCACTCCTGAGAACCCCAAGACCCTAGCAATCACACCCTTCTGGGGCCATACATGGCCACCTCCAGTAACATTAAGGGTTAAGGAGTACTCAGAAGTGGCTAAGTGGATTGCCTGGGTTCTGAGGTACACAGAGAGATCTTTGATTCTGACTTATTTATTCTGCATTCTGAATGGCAGCACCCCAGTTCTGCAGATTATTGCCTGTAAATTGGTGCTTTGTGGTACCTCCACCAGGCCACTGCAATGCTCTATCATACTGGCTGCTTCTGGATGGTGCAGTAAAAACTAGGACTTGTTGGTCACATGACCATGGGCTCACACCTGCACTTCCTTTGTTGTGAGATGTGTACCCTGTTTGGAAACTATGCTGTGTAGGATTCCATGCCTATGCATTAGGAACTTCACGAGCTTCTGGACACTGAGGCTGGCTGAGGGTCTGTGAGTAGAAAAGGCAAATCCACACTTGTAGTAGGTCTCTATCCCCATGACAAGAAGTTAGTGGCTCTTCCAAATGAAACAAGACCTATGCCATCAACTTGCCACTGAGTGGCCTGCCTGTTGGTCTACTTTGAAAATGGTGCCTACCAAGGGCCCCTCATTGATTTCTCTTGCTGGAAGACTAAATTTAGAGGGAGCAGCAGTTGGACTCATCTTGCTAAGTGAAAGTTTACGATGTGAGGCCCATGTATCATTCCCACTTATTCCATTGAGGTCACACATATTCATGGGATCATCATGCCCAGTGCTGAAGACTGACAAATGCCAACTGGCTAAGACATTTCACCCACCTGGTTGTTCAATATGTTTTCCTTAGTGGGTGAGTTTTAATGGGTATTATTATGTGAAAAGGTTTAAACTTTGGGTATACTCTAATTTGAATCCTAGAAGCTTTACTGAAATGGTCTGTCCCTAAGTTTTTGTCTCTGCCCTCTAAACACATGTTTCTTATCAAGATCTCTAGTACTGCAGCTATGTCTTTATTTTATTGATGTAATGGATCCATGTGATATTCTGCAGAATGTCCAGATGGTCCACATCTCTTTGGACTATATTAAGACAAGGTGGGCGAGCCAACACAGCTTTGGTGCAAAACTAAATGAATATTGTTGTTCATTCCAAGGAATGTGAACTGTTCCTGATCCTATTTTCCATTTATTTTTTCCCCTTTTTTTTCACCATCTGTTATGACAACTTGAGCATTTAACCTCTGTTCAGCAACAGGGCGCTGCTTTTTCAGGCTCTGAAAAGCCACAGAGCAATGTGTTTGTCCCATCCCTCAGGGGCCTTGCCAGGGTGCTAAAACCCATGTCCTGAGAATGTGACCTCAAGTTGAAGTATTCTTGCTTATTCACTTTTACCTTCTTTTTACCTTTAACAGATTGGTTCCCACATAAATCTCTTGTGTTTGTAACTCAGTCTTTGTTTCTGATTTCTGGAAAGCTTGGAAGAGCACAATTGGTCCCAGGAGTATTTCCAGGCAGCTGGCAATAAGATGGGGGTTTTGAGAGGGGATTGCTCAGCACCACCTGGCAAGGACAACCACAATCTGAGTGGACACACATGGTCCCTAGCACAACACAGCTGCCCAACTGGCCAAGTGCCCTCATAATCTACCCACTGGGTATTTCTCCTCTCTTGATGGTACACACTGGACAAGTTTTACAAGATCTTTGTAATATAATCCCCCTTCCCCCAAAGCAGGCTCAGCTTGTCCCTGGGATTAACTCTACTTATTGTCTAGCAGTTAGAAAAGGCAGTGAAGCAGCCTCCTGGTAGGGTGGGGAGGGCAGCTGCTATCTTGCAGGGAGAGGCCCCTGCAGTGTCTTCCTCTATTAGGGATGTACACATATTACAAGGAGGTGGGAGCCACCTGGCAAGCTCTGTGTGTTTAGGGTAGTCTCTGCGATCACCTACCTATGTATCTATTTCATATGTCAGGGTCTCAACTCTTCCCAAACAAGGCACTGACCCCAGTGTACCAGACAACTTTGGCTGAGCATTAGAAAGGTTCTGGAGATTCATGACTCTTAAACTTTGTACTTGCTCTTTCCTTTCAGGAGATAAGAGCTTCTTTATTTTTTGTTTTACATCAAAGAGGGTTGTGGATCTCCCACTGGCTTCTAACTGTGTCCACTTTCTCCTTTCTCCTCTGTAGGGAATCATTTGCCTTCACTGTCATGTGAAATGGCTCCCCCCTTCCCGTAATTTCCAAATGCCTGAACCACTGCACTGCCAAGAGCATTTCTTTCCAGATGTTCCCCTACATCATAAATAGTGGATTTTTTAGCAGTTGGGCAGTCACATGGTGTACTAGGGACCGCGTGTGCCCCATATACCACTTGGATTGTGGTTCTTCGTGGCAGGTGGTGCTGAGTGATTCCCCTCTCAACACCCCATCTTAATGCCAGCTGTCTGGAACTATGCTTGGGAACAATTCCATTATTCCAAGTTTTCCAGTAAGCAGAAACAAAAACTGGGTTTGAAACGCAAGAGATGTATGTGGGCACTACGTATGGAGCCTGTGAAAGACAAAGGAAAGAAGAAAGATGCTTACTGGGAGAACTTCGGAGTGTGGCCAGGGAAGGAAGGCTGTGAAGAAAGAGCTGGGTGGAAGCTCTGAGAAAGCTTTGGGAAGGCTGCCAGAGAGCTCCAAAGCACAGACTAACCATTGGGAGAAGTGGTTTGGCTCTTTCATCCTGGCCAGGAGTAGGCCAGGGGCACTTTGCTCTTGGTTTACATAGTGTGTGTGGGACTTGGAAGATTTTGCCCAACTATACCCATTCCTCTTGCAACAGTGGATTCTTTCTTAAAGGAAGAGCAGTCACATAACTAGGTCAATGGCAAGACCAAGAGAAAAACCATAACCATCATCAGGGCTGTAGAAGTCATTGTCCCCTGTCCTTTCTATTCCTTTTTGGGCAAAAATAATGCCTGCCAACATGTTATTTGAGATATATATATATATATATATATATATATTTAAAGATTTATTTATTTGAAAGTCAGAATTACACACAGAGAGAGGTAGAGACAGAGAGAGAGAAGAGAGATATTCCATTCGCTGGTTCACTCCCCAATTGGCCACAACGGCTGGAACTGCGCTGAACTGATGCCAGGAACCAGGAACTTCTTCTGGGTCTCGTTTGTGGGTGCAGGGGCCCAAGGACTTGGGCCATCTTCTACTGCTTTCCCAGGCCACAGCAGAGAGCTGGATCGTAAGTGGAGTAGCCGGGACTCGAACTGGCATCCATATGGGATGCCGGCACTGCAGGAGATGGCTTTATCTCAGCGCTGCTGAGAGAAGGCATGGCTGTTTTGGGAGCTCACCAAACAGGTATCTGAGCAAGGAACCTCCATGGCCGGAGGGAAGAACTGGATCCAAGTCCTAGGGCAGGAGGTTGATGGTGTGTTTTAGAAACAGCCAGAAGGCCAGTGTGGCTGGGGTCACCTAAGGAGAAAGAATAACTGGAAAGAGGCCAAAATGAAGATGGGACAGTTAGCAGAGAACAAAAGGCACTGTAAGAACTTTGGGTTTGGGCCAGCGCGGTGGCTCAACAGGCTAATCCTCCGCCTTGCGGCGCCAGCACACCGGGTTCTAGTCCCGGTCGGGGCGCCGGATTCTGTCCCGGTTGCCCCTCTTCCAGGCCAGCCCTCTGCTGTGGCCCAGGAGTGCAGTGGAGGATGGCCCAAGTGCTTGGGCCCTGCACCCCATGGGAGACCAGGAAAGAGCACCTAGCACCTGGTTCCTGCCATTGGATGAACGCGGTGCGCTGGCCGCAGTGCGCCGGCCGCGGCGGCCATTGGAGGGTGAACCAAAGGCAAAGAAAGACCTTTCTCTCTGTCTCTCTCTCTCACTGTCCACTCTGCCTGTCAAAAAAAAAAAAAAAAAAAAAACAAAAACAAAACAAAACAAAACTGAACTTTGGGTTTGGAGTCAAATTAGGAATCATTTTAGGGTTCTGAATAGGAAGAAAAATAGACCTATACCAAAACAATACACTTTTGTAGAATTCAAGAGCATGAAATAGATTTGACCATGTTGTTCTGCTATGCAAGAACTGGCTATAAAACTCAGTGTAATAACTTCTTTTCAAAATGGTTTTTACTGATAGCCACATTCTTCATCTCTAGAGAACTGCAGGTCTTGTCTACCATTTTATCACCTATCACTCTTATTTTCTCAACAGCAGAAGGAGGAATGATGACCAAACACTTAAATATGACTAATTTTCATATTGCATATAATTTTAGCATATATGTTTAATACTTGTAATATAGGAGGTATTATTCTAAATGTTGCACATATATTGATTTATTTATGCACCATTAAATAAGATTCATCAAGTTAAAATGAGCATATTTCTGTATTTATTTTTTAGCTCCAGTCGTCACTACAATCATATGTATTAGGCATGACTGTTTCACAAATAAAGAAACTGAAGCTCAGAAGTGATACATGCCCAAAGGCATTGCTAATAAATGGTGGAGTTTGGATTTTGCCTCCTCAACTAGTATTTGTAGGGTTATAGATCATATTTTGAGGTTCTAAAGATGGAGTTAGCTTGTTTAAGGACCCTTGAAGGGCTTATAGCATAGGAGGAATGTGAGAATGCAGAAGTATGGCAAGCTTCAGAATAAAGAAGTAGAAGATGAGGCCAGCGTTGTGGCATAGCAGGTGAAGCCCTGCCTGTGACACTGGTATCCTACATAGGCACCTGTTCATATCCCAGCTGCTCCACTTCCAAGCCAGCTCCCTGCTAATTTGTCTGGAAAGAAACACAGAAGATGATCCAAGTGTTTGGGTCCCTGCACCCATGTGGAAGACCTGGATGGATCTCCTGGCTCCTGGCTTTGGCCTGGCCATCTGGAGAGCAAACCAGCAGATGGAAGGTTCTCTCTCTGTGTCTTTCAAATGAATAAATAAATCTGTTAAAACAAACAGAAAAGTTGAGGAAAAGTGTCCAACTCATAAGACAAAGTATACTTCATGAAAAGGGGAATTAAAAGATAGGTGAGTATTGTGGCACAGTGGGTTGGGCACCACTTGGGATGCTGGCATGATATATCAGGGTGCAAGTTCCAATCCTGACTTCTTCACTTCCTATCCAGCTTTCTGTTGATACATCCCGAGAGGCAGCAGATGAGGTTTCAGGTGCTTGGGCCCCAGCTGTCCACGTGGGAGACATAGATACTGAACTCTTGGATTCAGTTTGGTCCAGCTTTGGCTGTTTCGGGCATTTGGGGAGTAGACCAATGGATAAAAGTTCTCCCTCTGTCTTTCAGGTAGATGAAAAAACAGGGCCAGTGCTGGGGCCCAGGGGTTAAACTGCTGTCAGCAACACAGGCACCCATACAGGTGCTAGTTTGTGCCCTGGCTGCTTCACTTCTGATCCGGCTCCCTGCAATGTGCCCAGGAAAGCAGTGGAAGATGGCCCAAGTAGGTGGGCTCCTGTCTTGGAGACTTGGATGAGGCTCTTGGCTCCTGGCTTCAATCACTAGGCCCTTGGAGCTATCTGGGGAGTGTATCAGCAGAAGGAAGATCTCCTTCCTTCTCTCCCTCTCCCTCTTCTTCTCCTTGTAACTATGCCTTCCATCCATCCCCTGTTCACTCCACGGATGGCTACATTGGCCAGAGCTGGCCCAGGCCAAATCCAGAACCCAAGAGCCAGGAGTTTCATCTAGGTCACTCTCGTGGATCATAGGAGCCCAAACACTTGAATTTTCTCCTGCCTTCTCCAGGCCGTTAGCAGGGAGCTCTATCAGAATTAGAGCAGACAAGACACAAATTGGTATCCATACAGGATGCTGGCATCACAGGCAGTGGATTTACCCCACACACCACAACTCCGGCCCCTAACAATATTTTTTAAAAGAAAATAAATGCTTTTAAAAAAACATTAGTCTGATCGGTGACAACTAACCGATCACCAAAAAGGAAACCTGTTGAAGTGAAATGGACACTATGAGAAACAGTGACTTGATCAGCCCTTGTCCTGACTGTCGAGGAACAACTTAATACTTTATCCCTTTTAGTATTTTTTTGTTCTACTTAATACTATTGGTTGAACTCTATAATTAACACACAATTATTCTTAGGTGTTTAAATTTAACTGAAAAGTGATCTCTGTTAAATATAAGAGTGGGAATAAGAGAGGGAGGAGATGTACAATTTGGGACATACTCAAGCTGACTTCCTCCAAATGGTGGAGTTAGAAACATGCCAGGGGATTCCAAGTCAATCCCATCAAGGTGGCATGTACCAAGGCCATCTCACTAGTCCAAGTGATTAATTTCAGTTCACAATTGATCATACTGATAGTGATCATATAAACAAGACTAGTGTCTGCTAATACTAACTGATAGAATTAAAAAGGGAGAGAATGATTCAACATGGGAAGGGGGATACATAGCAGACTCATAGAATGGCAGATGTCCTAAACAGCACTCTGGCCTCAGAATCAGCCCTTAAGGCATTCAGATCTAGTTGAAGAGCCCATGAGAGTATTTTAGGCATGGAAAGCCAAGACACTCTGGAAAAAAAAAGAGGACCTAAACGAAAGATCTCTGTGAGTGAGAGTCCAGCAGAAAGAACGGGCCATCAAAGAAGGAGGTACCTTTCTCTGAAGAGAGGAAAGAACTTCCATTTTGACGACGACCTTGTCTAAATAAGATCAGAGCTGGCGAACTCAAAAGGCTTCCATAGCCTTGGCAATCTATGACAAGACGCTAGAGAGATTACTGACGCCATAAACAAGAGTGTCAATTTGTTAAGTCAACAACAGGAGTCACTGTGCGCTTACTCCTCATGTGGGATCTCTGTCCTTAATGTGTTGTCCAATGTGAATTAATGCTATAACTAGTACTCAAACAGTATTTTACACTCTATGTTTCTGTGTGGGTGCAAACTGTTGAAATCTTTACTTAATATATACTAAATTGATCTCCTATATGTAAAGAGAATTGAAAATGAATCTTGATGTAAATGGAAGGGGAGAGGGAGCAGGAGGAGGGAGGGTTGCAGGTGGGAGGGAAATTACGGGGTGGGGGAAGCCATTGTAATCTGTAAGCTGTACTTTGGAAATTTATATTCATTAAATAAAAGTTTAAAAAAAAATTAGTTTGGTACAAAAAATTGAAATCCATGCATACAAGAGGTTTTCAAAAAGTTCATGAAAAATGCACAGTATGAAAAAACAATGCATGGAGTTCACAAGGTGTTTTGTACCAAAATTACCTTATCTTTTAACTCCACTTTTTCCATGAATTTTTGAAGTAACTCTGTACACTCAGCAAGGTCACAAAACAGTCAATGGTTGTGATGGTTGGTAGCCTTAGATACACCAAGCTTGGGTTTAGGTGTTCAGCAGATACAGAGAGTGGAAATATGCTTGGAACCTCTAAAGTGAAGGAGATTTGTAGGAACCAGGATGAGAGCAGGTAGAGAACAGGCTAGATTAAGCTGGGTTACAGACTGTAAACTAAGAACCATTTGCACTTAAATCACTGGAAGTTGCTGATGAGTTCTAAGTAGAGACAGTGATGTTTGCTAAGATTTTTTTTAATTATTTATTTCAACTTTTAAAGCAAGATCAACATACCAAGACTGTGTCTAAATCGGGAGAGAGGTAAGAGGAAGTGTTTTAGAGTGAGCTGGCCCTAAAACAAAGATTCGAATACAAATAGCTTATTTTGGAGGTGAGCTAAGGGAATGCTTACAGGGAATGAGGAGTGAGACAGAGAACATGGGAACGGAAGGTAGCCCAGAGCGTGCACTGTCCAGCATTTGCCAATGTGGGTAACTGGAGATTCACCTTCTTGGGGAACTCTGGGAGCAAGCATAAAATGCATGCTTCAGAGGTACCTGCCTTCAGGGGTGCAGGGGCTGGGGTTTGGGTACATGAACTCCAACCAGCCACTGGGTGAGGGCTGCTTCTAAGGGTGAGGACTCATAGTTCCTAGTACTTTCTATCTATCATATGGACATTGAAGTAGTATCTGGGAGCATTGAAGAACCCCGGCCCCCCAACAAAGATCCATCTGCTGGCAGTGAGGGGCGGGATACTGTGCAGTATAGAGGCAACAGTAGGGATGTGGACAGTCTACTGCAGGATCTGCTACAGGTAAGAACAGCTGGGTTACCTAAGTCCCCCCCAGCATCACATGGGTCGAGACCAATGTGCTGAATGCAGGGAATGAAATGAGTGGATGGATTTTAAAGAGTTGTATAAAGAGGCCGGCGCCGTGGCTCAACAGGCTAATCCTCCGCCTTGCGGCGCCGGCACACCGGGTTCTAATCCCGGTCAGGGCACCGGATTCTGTCCCGGTTGCCCCTCTTCCAGGCCAGCTCTCTGCTGTGGCACGGGAGTGCAGTGGAGCTTGGCCCAAGTGCTTGGGCCCTGCACCCCATGGGAGACCAGGAAAAAGCACCTAGCACCTGGCTCCTGCCATCGGATGAGCGCGGTGTGCTGGCCGCAGCGTGCCGGCCGCGGCGGCCATTGGAGGGTGAACCAATGGCAAAGGAAGACCTTTCTCTCTGTCTCTCTGTCTCTCACTGTCCACTCTGCCTGTCAAAAAAAAAAAAAAAGAGTTGTATAAAGAAAGGTTGATCATACAGATTCTTACCTTATAAGGCAACAGGTGATTCTGACCCTTTATTGACTTCAGTGTCAACCTCTAAAAAAGGTAGCCTGGTCCCACTTGCACTTTTTTAAATACCAATGCATATATACCATTAACCTTCTCTATTTAGGATTCCATATGCACAGATTTAGTCAACTGTGGCTCACAAGCACTTTAAAAAAATCACATCTGGGCCGGCGCCGTGGCTCAACAGGCTAATCCTCCGCCTTGCGGCGCCGGCACACCGGGTTCTAGTCCCGGTCGGGGTGCCGGATTCTGTCCCGGTTGCCCCTCTTCCAGGCCAGCCCTCTGCTGTGGCCCAGGAGTGCAGTGGAGGATGGCCCAAGTGCTTGGGCCCTGCACCCCATGGGAGACCAGGTAAAAGCACCTAGCACCTGGCTCCTGCCATCGGATCAGCGCAGTGCGCCGGCCGCAGCGCGCTGTCCGCGGCAGCCATTGGAGGGTGAACCAACGGCAAAAGGAAGACCTTTCTCTCTGTCTCTCTGTCTCTCACTGTCCACTCTGCCTGTCAAAAAAAAAAATCACATCTGTACTTAACAGGTACAGATCTTTTCCTTGTAATTATTTTCTAAATAACACAGAACAACTACTTACACAGGGTTTATATCATATTAGGTTTTATGAGGGTACTTCAAAAAGTTTGTAGCAAATAGAATTAAAAGATAAGTTTATTTTGATGTAAAAAATTTGAAATTCATACACAGCTTTTCCCTCAATACACATGAATTTCAATTTCTTTGTACCAAAGTCTAATTCCATTTTTCATGAAGTCTTTTTGAAGTACCATCATGTAAGTAATCAAGAGATGACTTACAGCACGCGGGAGGTGTAGGTAATGTGCAAACACTATGGTATTTTATATAAGTGAATTGAGCATCTGTGCATTTTGGCACCCAAGCAGGGGGTAGGGAGAATCCTGGAGCCAAATCCTCGTGGATACTCAGATTTGATCACATTAATGAGATTGGCCTTTTAAAATACCTATAAATTATACACGTTAGGGAAGGATCTTGGGAAAGGTGGGAGTGAAGCTTATAAACACACTGATGGAAGAGTAGTGTAACATCCATATTCCACATCTGCTCATTTTAGTCACTCTGGTTTTTTCTCATGGGAGCAAAACAAAAAAAAATAAAGAAAGAAATAATGTAAAGCAAGAAAATTACCTGGGTGTAACTGAGATTAAAAAACAAGTACAACCTAACCATCTGTTCGGATATTTCCAAAAAGGAGTTTTTATGAAAATTGAACTAAGATTAAAAATCAGAAAATAGAAGTATGGGAAAATAAGTTATTGAGGCACCAGTCTCATTCTCAAAGCTCTGACAACATGGGAGGGATCTACCCCTTTCTTCCCTCCTTTGCTCCTTGGCAGGACACAATAGATTTGTATTAGTCCATTTCTGATACTCTAACAACCCACTTGAGACAAGGGATTTTATAAAGAAAATATTTATGTAGCTCACAGTCCCTCACACTAGCCTTCTTGTTCGCAGAGTCTCAAGGTGGCTCAGGACATCAGCTGGGAAGAGATGGGGCGCAGGTGTGTCTACCTGCTCTGCTCTCTCCTGACACAGCCACCACTGTTCACTCACGGCCACCCCACTGCCCATAACCATATCTAGTCCTAACAGCTCCCAAAGGCCCCCGCCTCTGAACACCATCGTCATACTTTGTTTCCATGTTCTCGAACTGGCTGGGAGGGAAAGCATCCAGGTGTCACCGGGCAGGAGTGGCATGGTGATGGGGAGAGAAACAGCGGTGGTTAGAGCAGAGCAGATCTGCCAGCAGAGAACACAAGATGAGATACGCTTTTGGGGAGGGGGCATCAGGCTTGGGGCATGAGCGTTTCCTTGGCAACCACAGCAAGCTCTAGATTCAAGGCCCTGTTCCTCAATTTGAGGGCAGCTGAAGTCCTGTGGGACACGTGGTGATATGCGAGCAATGAAGGGTTTCCACAAACACAACTAAAAATGCTCCACTAGCCCTGGTGGGGCGGGGGGATCTTAGCCAAATCTATCTGATTTGGAAAGACAAACTGCTGATTCTAGCAGGAAATTGATGACTGCGGCAGAAGGAATAACTGAGACGAAGCCTTTCCTCTTTCTTTGGCTTGCAGTTAGGTGCAAGGAAGTAGCATTGCGAGCTCCGGTGAAAGGACTGTGACTGATACTTTGTCAAGGTCGTCGTGAGTCGCTATGACGGTTCCACACTTGGACTGCCTATGTAGGCTCCTCTACACCGACCTCAGGGACCCAAAAACATCTGATATGCTCCTCTCTTCTTCCAAATCTCCTCCATTAAAATATGACGACAAATCTGATGCCACTTGAACATGAATGGAGATACAGGACTTAGAGATCTTTGAAGGAAATGAGTTGGAGCAGAACAGAGAGAAAGGAAGTAGAGAGAGCAAAGCAAAGGGAACAAGAAGACAGGGCAGAAGAGGAGGGTTGGGGGGAGGAAGGAGCCCAAAGTAGGGGACAATGCTAAGAGTGGACAGGCAGAGGAAGAAGAGGGGGGAGGACAGAGGATTCTCAAATCTGACCCCTTTGCCTTACCAAATGTTGGGGTGCTTTAGTACTCAGAGTCCCTCCTTCTGTGCATGAGAGCAGCTCTTCTAATGCCTTTGGGGTAGCTTGGCTAAATAAATGTGTACTATTTAGTCAGTGGCATGTACAGACTCAACAACACTCTTAGGGAGACAGTGCTGTGGTTCAGCAGGTTAAGTACCCTCTCTTTGCTGCTTGGCTCTCTGGAATCCCATACTGGAGAGCCAGTTTGAGTCCCAGCTGCTCTGATTCCAATCCACCTCCCTGGTAATGTGCCTTGGAAGGCAGCAGAAGATGGCCCAAGGCCTTGGACCTCTGCCACCCATGTGGGAGACCAGGATGGAGTTCCTTGCTCCCAGCTTTGGCCTGTCAGCTCTGGCCACCGTGGCCATTTGGAGAGTGAATGAGTGGATTTAAAATCTCTCTCTCTCTCTCTCTCTCTCTCTCTCTCACACACACACACACACACACACACACACTGGGTTTCAAAGAAACAAATCTTTTTAAAAACATATAACCACTTTAAAAATAATATACAAATTTGGAAGTATTTTTCTTGCTTGCACATTTCATTTATAAGCTTGAATTTTTTTGATTGAAGCATCTTTGTTATCAATAGAGTCGGTTTTTGAATCAACTGCTGTTTCCAGAAAGGAGATATACAACATTAAATTTACAACTCAGAAATCATGACTCTTTGCCTCTTTTTCTTAAAAAACTGATTTTTTTAGGTGCCCTCCAGTAGCATCCAAAATCCGGTCCCATGGAACTCATTTATAGCACACTTTGCTTACTATTTTATTTTTCAACACATAGCAGATGAGTGAACAAGTTCTATAGATGAGAGGGTTTGTAAGGACTGGACTCGAAGGTGATTTGCCTTCCTTTTTCTTTGAAGTAAAATTTGGACATCCAGAAGGCTGGCGCTCTGGCGCAGTTGGTTAAGCTGCCACCTGCAGTGCTGGCATCCCATATGGGCACCAGTTCCATTCCCAGCTTCTCCACTTCTGATACAGTTCCCTGATGATGTGAATGGGAAATGTCACAGGATGGCCCAAGTCCTTGTACCTGGGCACCCACGTGGGAGATCCAAAAGACACTCCTGGCTCCTGGCTTCGGCTTGGCTTAGCCCCGGCCCTTACAGTCATTTGGGGAGTGAGCCAGTACATGGAAGAGTGCTGTCTCAGCCTTTCAAATAAATAAATATATCGGGGCTGGTGCTGTGGCATAGCTGGTAAAGCTGCCATCTGCAGAACCTGCATCCCATATGGGTGCTGGTTCAACAAGTCCTGTCTACTCCACTTTTTTTTTTTTTTAAGATTTATTTATGTATTTGAAAGAGTTACACAGAGAGAGAGAAGGAGAGGCAGAGAGAGAGACAGAGAGACAGAGAGACTGCCTTCCATCCACTGGTTCACTCCCCAGATGACAAGAGCAGCCTGAGCTGTGCCAATCCGAAGCCAGAAGCCAGGTGCTTCTTCCAGGTCTCCCATGCGGGTGCAGGGGCCCAAGGACCTGGGCCATTTTCTACGGCTTTCCCAGGCCATAAAGGAGAGCTGGATCAGAAGAGGAGCAGCCAGGCCTCGAATCTGCGCCCATATGGGATGCTGGCGCTGCAAGCGGCAGCTTAATTCGCTACTCCACTGCACCAATCCCCTGTCTGCTATGGACTGGAAAAGCAGAAGAAGATGGCCCAAGTCCTTAGGCCCCTCCAACCTCATGGGAGTTCTGGAAGAAGCTCCTGGCTCCTGGCTTCAGATCGGTGCAGCGCTGGCTGTTGTGGTCATCTAAGGAGTGAACCAGCAGATGGAAGGCCTCTCTCTCTCTCTCTCTCTCTCTCTCTCTCTCTGCCTCTGTAACTCTACCTTTCAAGTGAATAAATAAATCTTTTAAAAATAAATAAATAAATCCTTAAAAAACTGGGCTACAATGCGGCCTTGAAATAGTCAACGGAGCACACATTATGAGAAAACTATGCATGGATAATCTTTTGCCCCAAAATAGACATACCTTTCTTTTTTTAAAGATTTATTTATTTATTTGAAAGGCAGCGTTACAGAGAGGCAGATGGAGAGCGAGAGCGAGAGAGGAAGAGAAGGAATCTTCCATCTGCTGGTTCACTCCCCAAATGGCCGCAACTGCCAGAGCTGGGTTGATCCGAAGCCAGGAGTCTGGAATCTCTTCTGGGTCTCTCACATGGGTGCAAGGGTGCAAGGACTGGGCTATCCTCCACTGCTTTCCCAGGCACATTAGCAGGTACCTGGATCAGAAGTGGAGCAGCTGGGACTTGAAACAGCACACAAATGGGATGCCAGCACTGCAGAAGGCTTTTCCTTCTATGCCACAGCACTGGCCCCAATAAACTTATCTTTTAATTCATTTTTTTCATTACATGGTTGAAGTTACCTCTTCTACACTAGCTTTTCTAGATGAGACAGTTTCATGGCCCAGAGCTGGGACTGAGTCATTTTGACTTAAGATACTCAGCAGATTCCTTAAGACCCCTGTTGTCAGGTCCAAGTATTAGGATCAATTCTAGCTGAATTACAGGTGGAGAACACCTCGCAGGAGGTATTTTAGCTCTCATTAGGTTCTGGATGATTCTAGCTAGGTTGGCCTCATTAGGAACTCTGCCCTGTGAGAATGCCAGTCTTGTCTGACCACAGCAGTGGTTCTCACCTGAAGACACTTTGTTTCTCAGGATCATCTGGCAGAGCCTGGAGATATTTTTGATTGTTCCTACTGGGGTGTGTTAGCAGAATCCAAAGAAACAGAGCCAATAGGATATGAGTGCAGAGGAGTATATAGAGAGAGTTATTTTATGGAATTGACTCATGGCTACTGAGGCTGGCTAGCCCCCAGCTCTGTGGCTTACATCTGAAGGTCATCAGGTTGGAGACCTAGGGAGGAGTTGATGTTGTAGTTCAACTTCATAGGCTGGTAGGACTCCCCCTTGCTTTGGGGAAATTCATTTTTCTTTATTCAGGCCTCCAACTGACTGGATAAGGCCCAGCTGCATTATGTAGGGGAATCTGCTTTACTGAAAGCCCATTCCTTTAAATATCAACCTCATTCGAAAACAGCCTCACAGAAACATGAATGGTAATATTTGACCAGGAATCCAAGCACTGTGACTGCCACGCTGACAGAGAGAATGAACCATCACAGGTAGGGAGGGTGCTGCTGGTATCTAGTGGTTAGAGGTCAGTGATGTGATGCAGCTAAATCCTATGGTGAGTGCAACAGTCCCATGTACGAAGAACTGTCAGATTTGGAGTATCTGTAGGACCAGCATTGAGAATCTCTGGGTCACAGGTTCCAGCCACAGACTAGGTGATATGACCATGCTGCCACTGACTTTGGGTCACAGAATTTTCCAGTTTGTGGGGAGCCATTAGTTTCATCTGGGTACAAAGCAGTTGGTAAAAACATCTCAGTGGAGATCATTCTTCCTTTCTCTTTCTGGAAAAAGAAAAGAGGGCTCCTGTAGTTGGACACTATCTTTGTCCATTTGTTTTGCTGTAACACAATACCTGGTGCTAGGTTATGTATACAAGATAGAAATCTAGTTGGCTCACAACTGCGATGGCTGGAAAGTCCACACAGCCTGGTGCTGGTGTCTGGTGTGACCCCCAGCTTCCATCCCATCACATCATAGCAGAGAAGCATAAGGGAAATTGGCAAGCATGAAAGGGGTACAAGTGTGAATGAGGAAGCAAGAGAGATTCTGGGGGAGGCACCAGATTCTTTGTTAACAACCCACTCTGGAGGGCAAGATGATATTGCCCAGAAAAAAAAAGCATCAATCTCTTATAGACCTAACTACTCCCCATTAAGCCCCACCTCTAAAAGTTTCCACTGTTTCTTGGAAAATGGCCCAAGTACTTAGGTCTCTGCGCTCACATGGGAGACCCAGAAGAAGCTCCTGGCTTCAGATTGGCCCAGCTCTTCCCTCTGTGGCCATTTGGGGAGTGAATCAGCAGATGGGAGACCTTTCTCTCTGTCTCTCCCTATGTCTGTAATTCTGCCTCTCAAATAAAAAAATAAAATCTTAAAAAGTTCCCACTGATTCAACATCTCCACACTGGAGAACGTGTTCCAGGACATGAATGGATGGGAGACAAACTATCTTTCAATTGTAGCAGACACTGAGGTTGATGCTATAGCTTGGCTATTGTGAATAGTGTTGCAATGAACTTGGAAGTGCAGAAGTCTCCTCAACAAGCCCATTTTAAATTTTGGGGGTAAATTCTCAGAAGTAGGATTGCTTCATCATATGGTCATGCTATTTTCAGGTATTTGAAGAAACTTCATACAGTTTTCCATGGGCTGTGCTAATTTACATACCCACACCCTTGCCAACACTTGTCTTCTGTTTTCTGATACAGGCCATTTTAACAGGTATTAAATGGTATCTCACTGTGGTTTAAACTTGCATTTTCCTATCAATTTTGCAATGCTGAGCATTTTTTTCCCACATATTCTTGGTCACTTATACATCTTGTTTTGAGAACCGTCTATTGAGGTCTCATGCCCAGTGTTGATTAGGTGTTTGCTTCCCTGCTATGAGTTGTTTCTATTCCTCATAGATTTTGGAGGATCAGCTATATGGCATGCAAATATTTTCACCCAGTCAATAGGTTGTCCCTTCACCCTCTTGTTTCACGGATTTGCAGAAGCTTTGAAGTTCGATGTACACCTATTCGTCAATTCTTGCTTACACTGCCTGAGCTTGTGTAATCCAATCTGAGCTCGATGTCCTGTGGTTTCCTCCCAATATTTTCATTAGTGATTTTACAGTTTCTGGTTTCCTGGGGAAGTCTTTAAACCATTTTTTTTTTGACAGGCAAAGTGGACAGTGAGAGAGAGAGACAGAGAGAAAGGTCTTCCTTTGCCGTTGGTTCACCCCCCAATGGTCGCTGTGGCTGGCGTGCTGCGGCCAGCGCACCGCGCTGATCTGAAGGCAGGAGCCAGGTGCTTCTCCTGGTCGCCCATGGGGTGCAGGGCCCAAGCACTTGGGCCATCCTCCACTGCACTCCCTGGCCACAGCAGAGAGCTGGCCTGGAAGAGGAGCAACCGGGACAGAATCTGGTGCTTCAACCGGGACTAGAACCCGGTGTGCCAGCACGGCAAGGCGGAGGATTAGCCTATTGAGTTGCGGTGCTGGCTCAAACCATTTTTTTTTTTAAGGTGTGAGATGAGGCTCCAATTTTATTCTGTTACGTGTGGAGGCCCATTGACCAATGAATAGATAAAGAATGTGGTATTTTTGAAAAGAAGGAAATTCTGTCACTTGTGACAACATAGATGGAACTGAAGATCTTTAGGCTAACAGAAATAAACCACACGGAGAAAGGCTGATATTGCTCATTCTCACTAATACACGGAATCTAAAACAGTAACTCACTGAAGCAGATAGTAGAATGGTGGTTACCAGGGCTGGGCAGTGGAATTAATGGGGAGATGATGATTTCAGGGAACAAAAGTGCAGAAGGAAGGAATGGTTTTTTTGCAATCTATTGCACAGTGTGGTGAATATGGTTAATAACTGTTTTACATTGCAAATTGGCTGAGACTAAATTTCAAATGTTCTCACAAGATCTGATACATACTTGAGTTGATAAATATTTGAGTTGATGTTAATTAGTTTAATTATTCTGCTTTGTATGATTTTTTACCTCATAAACATGTGTACTTATACATTGTCAATTTACAATAAAATAAAAAAAGAGAGCTCCTGGCAGCTCTTTCGACCTGGGTAGTGTGAGCTTACAGGTACCTGGAATAAAATCAGCATTTGAGGGTTCATTTGGGTAAGCACCAAAGAGAACAATATCCAAAACGACAATGGATTTGCAGAGAAGAGCAGAGTAGAGGCCAGTGGCACACTGGCTACCTTCATTTATTCACTTGCTTAACCAGCCATGCAGCCACCCACCAACAAATATCTAGGCTACTAGTGATAAGGCAGCCCCTCTCTGTTATTGTTTTGCCAATTAATAGTCTAGCAGGGGAAGTCAGGGAATGTAATGTATCTAGAATCCGTTAGCAACGAGAAATACACAACCTATCAAACAGATGACTTGCTCCTTGTGATGTGAAACAGCCTTGGATTTGGGGCCACAAGTAGGTTCAAGTCCCTGCTCTCAGACTCCCTGGCTGGCTGGGCAGTAATCTCGGGGACAACACGAACTGTCATCCCATGTCTCATGGGAAATTGTTGTGAGAAGCAAATATAATCACGCACGAAATGCTTTGCTGATTGTAATACTCTGACCTGGATGTACATTAGAATCACCAGGAAGTTTTTTTATAACTACTGATTCCTGGGCCTACAGCTCAGACTAGTTGTGACAGTATTCATCAGTGGAGGACCCTAAGCATTAATGTATATATTTAAAAAAAAAAAGTCTCCCAAGGAGAAATAAAGAAATCCATTCCATACAGGCATTGCCCAACTTTATATTGTTGCTTCCCCAAAAGTAATCACGGTCAAAACAAGCAATCTCACGATTCCAAGTGTGTTCCAAGATTGGCTCAAATCATGCAGGAGATGTAGATTTGAGACTCTATATTTAGGGGGATCTTGCATTAATGCTGTAGGCAGCAGAGGAACCTGGTAGCTCAAAACATACTGGAGAATCAGCCAGTGACCCTTGTGGGCCACAAGAGGCCAGGGGGATGGGTCTTACTGCAGCAAAACAAAACACAAGAATTCAGCAGATAGAGTGTGATCTCCCAGTGGAAGGAAATATGATGTTCTATCCAGCAGACATTCGATTCTCTATTCTCTAATTAGCAGCGCTTTCAACACAGGGGATACAGCAATGAACTGAGAAGATAGCTATCTATTCTCACGGGGACTGTGTTCTAGTTGGAGAGGAAGACAATAAAAAAAATCATAGCTCAGATACGTGAAATGTTAAAGGTGATCATGCTACGGAGAAAAATACAACAATAATGGCATATGACGTTCCTGGCACCGGAAAAGAAGTGAGGGAATGATCTACGCTGGTACCTGGAAGAACAGGGTTGCAGGCAGTGGGAACAGCAAGTGCGAAAGTCTGAAGGCAAAGACACGCCGGCTTAAGGTGAAAAGCAAGCAGTGTAGGTGAGGCAGAGTGGAGTTGAAGATGAGGTTAGCGAAGCCTGTGCAGGATGCGTTAGTGTGCGCTAGGCTAGTGGGAAGAATTTGCTCCTTGCTGCGAGGGAGGATGTCCATGAGCAGATGGGTGGTCCAGTCTGACTGGCATTTTCACAGGATCATTCTGGCTGCCGTGTGGAGAGCAAACCGAGGTGGAAAGCGGCTGTTTCAATAACTTGAGAGAAAGGCACCAGGGAAGAGCAGCACAAGTTGGGCGGAGTCAACGGGAGATGAGGAGCCAGCCCCGCAACAGGTGAGGCCAGGCCAAATTGAGCAAAATAAGAAAGAAAACTCTGGGGCAGTGTGTCAGGACTGCTGACAGTCCACCGAGATCCACACCACTGCGGTGGATACAGAGGAGGACACTGCCCGCAGCCCTCCTCTCTTTTTGTCCACCTTGGATTTGATGCGATCCAGGCACCGTCAAGCATGAAACCCCCTATGGTGGGGAGAGGGAGACCTTGGCCATCGTGGAAGCCTTGTGACAGTTCAGTTCTAATACTGCCCATCACTGCCCCCTGCTGAACGTTTCTAAAAAGGAGGCGAAATGTGATTCGGCTGAACCTTGCTGGAACACTGTCCTACCTTGAACTGGTGAGACTGGGAATTGAAAGACTGCACGTGTGCAGTGGGCAGCACCCGGCAGAGCTGAGCAAGGGCCCGTGATTTGCTGGGAAGGCTCCTAATTAACGGCAAGATAAAACATTCACTCAAGGGGGTACATTGGCCACCAGGTGGCACTATTTCCTCTGAAATGCCTGATCGTACAGAAACAAGAATGAAATAGAGTTCCCCCAGGTTCTTGGCAAGCTACAGAGAATAGTGATTATTATTAATACCTCTTTTCAAGTCAGGTGGCTAGAGCCCTGGAGGCAAGGCATGAATGCGGTTCTGTCCAAGGCAATTCTTCAGGCTTCTTTTGCACGGGACAGCTTGGAACACTGTGTTCTTCCCAGCCAAGCTCTGAACAGACTTTCAAATAAGGGTTCTTAGCTCCAGTGGCTACTGAACTCCTTAGCACTGGGTTTGTAAATGCACAAAGAGAAAGAGAAAGAGAGAGAGAGGTCTTCCATCCTCTGGTTCACTCCCCAATTGGCCACAACAGCTACAGCTGCATCTATCGAAGCCAGGAGCCAGGAGCTTCTTCCGGGTCTCCCATGTGGGTGCAGGGGCACAAGCACTTGGGCCATCTTCTACTGCTTTCCCAGGCCACAGCAGAGAGCTGGATCGGAAGTGGAGCAGCTGGGACTCGAATCAGCACCCATATGGGATGCTGGCACTGGAGGCGCCGGCTTTTACCTGCTTTGTCACAGCGCCGCCTCCAGGATTTGTCTGTTTCACTTCAGCCTCCCTCATGCACAGAACAGGTTGGATGTGTAGGAGATGGTCAAGTAATATTTGTTGAAGGAACAGAGCAGCTTGGATGGAACAAGAGTACAAATAATTCTTGAATTTCAAATCGTTAGTCTTTTTGGAGCATTGTACTTTATTTGTTCTAGAAGCACAAAAACAGATGAGTGAATTTCTCAGGGTGGTTCTAACAGACTGTGTCATGGTAGTCTGTAGAGATGACATCGTAGGACTTAGAGTAGTTGGAGGAGCTGAGCTGTTGCCTGGGATGACCACGTCCCACATGGGAATGGCTAGGTTCAAGTCCTGGCACTGCTCTCAAATTCCAGCTGCCTACTAATGTGCACCTTAGGAGGCAGAAGGAGATGGCTCAAGTCTTTGAGTTCCTGCCACCACACAGGAGATCTGGGTTGAGCTCCGGACTCCTGACTTTATTTACTCTTGCCTAGCCCCTCTTGTTGTAGGCATTTGGGTAGTGAACCAACAGATAGAAGAATTCTGTCTGTCTCTAACTGCCTTTCAAGTAAACAGGATAATTTTTAAAAAGACTTAAAGTAGGTATACCAGGAATGAGTTTTTATAATTAGTATAATATGTACAAATATCTTTATTTTATGTAAACAAAATTCATCTTTTTATGAGGGTATTTCAAAAAGTTCATGGAAAATGGGATTAAAAGCTTAAATTGGCATAAAATTTTTTGAAATTCATGCATAGTTTTTCATAATAATACCTTTTTCATGAGATTTTAAGATTATCTCAGAGCACAGATTTCAAAATCTTTTTCACCAAAATAAATTTACATTTGAATTCCATTTTCTACACAGTTTTGAAGTACCTCATACACATGCGAGACAACATTTAATGAAAACCAATGTTTTCTCTTCATTTATTAATTATGGGGAAAACTCTATTTTATATGTTCTCCGCAAAACACTTGTTGGTCATGAGTGAATTTCAATTAAATTTTGAAATAGGAGATATATATTGCTAAACACTAGAGAATGGGGTAACTGTTATGTGTAATATACAAATACATGTATGGGGGACAGATGAGACATTAATCAACTTTTGATAGTAAAAATGAAAGCAGGTATTTGTATAATTAATAATTTAAGTTCTTTGTAAACTGACTTGCTTATCATGCAGAAGACACGTAAAAGCATATTTTTGCTTTGTGCCTCAAGGTGGAGTTTACGGAGAGAATGTACAAATGAGATCACTGAACTCATGCTGGTGGGACTTCTGTAATTTAATAGGCAACCAACAACTCTGAGAAATTCACGCCACTGCAATGTTTCTTAGGGTAGAAAGTAAATTCTATCATCTGCAGACTGAGAGCTCATTCCAAGTCAATCAGCCTACAGAAGGTGTTAGGAGACAGTGCTGCCAGCAGGTGGTGCCAGCAAGCAGGCATCAAGGACAAATTCTTGCACAGTAATTTTTTTTTAATATATATATGTTCTGAAGTTTATTTACTATACTGGATTGTTATATCAAAACCACGGGTGAGTCCTCTTGCTAGTAGTGTATTTTCTGACAAGTGGTTAAATGCAGATTAAGAACAAATCAGGCGAATTAGAGCCTTTAAAAAACAAGTAATTCATTGTTCTCATATCTTATCAGTGTGTAAGATAAGTCATCCCCTCCATGATCAATCAGTCTTCCAGACTCATACTGATATATGAGCTGCTTTTCATCAAATGGGCTAATAACAACAGAAAGGTTGCTTTGGGCAATTTTAGGTTATGTTGAATGAAAAAGTATAATGTCTAGAATAAAAGAGATGATGGATTTTCTTTCCTCTGGGCTAGTCAGACCATGTGGCAGGTTGTACTTAGCTTGGAACATCATATTTTTCAAACAGATACAGTCAGACTGGATTACTTCAAGGAGGGTGGCATGGATCAGGAGGACTTGGGGTACGCATGGGAAATACATAGTACAGAGAATCTTTAACCAGGAGGAGGAGCGTGGATCATGAGTAGCAGGGGGAATAAAGTACCTTGCTTGCTTTCAAACAGAAGAGCATACATTCTAGAGAACGTGTAGAAGTGCACTAAGGGACCAACAAGTAAAGAGGAAAGAATTGAAATTAGGTGGCAACAAACAGAACGTTCAGTCACAAGCGTTCCAACAAGAATGAAGAGGTGTCATTAGGCAAGAATGGATTATTCTCCAGAAGTTGTCGAGCAGATGGACTCTAGTGCCAGCTTTTATAGACAACAGGAAGACACAAGTATCAGATGAGGGGTAGATGAGGTCAGAGCTTTGAATCCCTGGAACAAGCATTGGTGACAATCTATCATAAAATTGTTACTAAGTTTGAAAAGACACTGGCAACATGGCTCATAAATCTAAAAGTTGTTTTTTTTTTTTTTTTTGACAGGCAGAGTGGACAGTGAGAGAGAGAGACAGAGAGAAAGGTCTTCCTTTGCCACTGGTTCACCATCCAATGGCCGCTGTGGCCGGCGCGCTGCGGCCGGCACACCGCGCTCATCCGATGGCAGGAGCCAGGTGCTTCTCCTGGTCGCCCATGGGGTGCAGGGCCCAAGCACTTGGGCCATCCTCCACTGCACTCCCGGGCCACAGCAGAGAGCTGGCCTGGAAGAGGGGCAACCGGGAAAGAATCTGGCGCCCCCACTGGGACTAGAACCCAGTGTGCCAGCGCTGCAAGGCAGAGGATTAGCCTGTTGAGCCACGGCACTGGCCTAAAAGTATTTTATTTATATGACTACCATTTATTCTGATATTTACTTCTTAATCTGTAAGGGTGACATGCCATTTCTTTTTATGACATAATTGTTAATGACAAGTTGTAGTGGGTTTGCACACACACCCTTCCAGGCAAAGTAAAAGGGTAGGAAACCACTGATTGAACTCTCATTTTTCTTGAAACACAATTGTAACATTTGAAATTTAAAAACATTTAAGCTACTTATCTTAGTGGTCTTTAAACGTTCCTTCAAATCCTCAGAAGGTAATTATTCTAGATCCTTGAGGAATGAGATTTGTTTCTGCTTGCCCTACCTTTCCCATTATCTTGAATGGTCTTAGACATGTGAGGTCTTCGCTTGTCACATTCATTTCAAAGGCATATCCTGGCTTGTCTTCAGGTTTTTACTACTGGAATGTGTATCCCTAAACACAGTGATTATGATTTGGCCTGTTTTGGGCTGTGTGAAAATGGAAGTATGGAAAATGTGTCCTCTTTTTTTTCAATATTGAAGAAAAAGAAGATCATTCCAGATGTGTGTGTATGTGTGTGTGTATTTGTGGCTGACTATAGCCACAACATAGCACAATTTCCCAATTTTACTTTGATGGACATCTTTTCCTTTCTTGACTAATGCTTCTCTGAGCATGCTTATCCACGTCCCCTCATGCAGCACAGAGAAGAATTGATGGAAGTGGAGAGTTTTAAAGGAAATAAAACCTCTGTGAAAATTAAAAACCCTTTCTGTGCACAATTACTGAGCCAATCATTACTGTCAGGAGTGGTTCATGATGAAAATACTTTCAATCTATTAACAAAACCAAACGATAAGCACTCAAAAGTATCAGGAATATTGTTTCAAGGATGAAGAGGTCATTTATAAACTTGCCTTTTTTTCTCTTGCTCTAGAAATAACTACCTAAATGGATCTCTCCTTTTTTTCTAGTGTTCTGTTGTTTTCCATTTGGATAAAAAGATGGTTGTATACAAAAATGCACACAGCAGGAACGTGCAGCTCACTGAAACCATCTGACATGCCCTGTGGAGGACACCACCAAGCCACAGCACTTGCAAGTCCCCACAGGTCCCTCCCCATCACCTCCTTCTCCTGCTCCCTTTGTACAATCCCTTTGTACACTCATTGCTTTCTTTTTTTTTTTTTGTCAGGTAGAGTTATAGACAGAGAGAGAGAGAGAGAGAGAGAGAGAGAGAGAGAGGTCTTCCTTCTGTTGGTTCACCCCTTAAATGGCCGCCATGGCTGGCGCTGCGCCGATCCAAAGCCAGGAGCCAGGTGCTTCTTCCTGGTCTCCCATGTGGGTGCAGGGGCCCAAGCACCTGGGCCGTCCTCCACTGCCCTCCCGGAACACAGCAGAGAGCTGGACTGGAAGAGGAGCAACTGGGACTAGAACCCAGCACCCATATGGGATGCTGGTGCTGCAGGCAAAGGGTTATCCAAGTGAGCTATGGTGTCAGCCCCTCATTGCTTTCTTGTTTGTCTTTTACCACACAAGTGTGCACCCTTCAACATTATCTACAAGTTTTTGCCCATTTTGACCGCCATAAAAATGAAATTTTAGGGAATCATTTTGTGTTAACCTTTCTTTGCTCAATATTAAAAAGAAAAAATATTTATCTGTACTGTTTTTGGAACAGTTTATTTATTTGAAAGGCAGAGTAAAAGAGAGAGAGAGAAAGATCTTTAATCTACTGGTTCATTGCCCACATGCTGAGCAGCTGGGGCTGGGCTAGGGTGAATTCAGGAGCCTGGAACTCCATCTGGGTCTTTCAGGTGGGTGGCAGGGGCCCAGGCACTTGGACCAGCATTACTGCCTTGACAGGTGCATGAGCAGGAAGCTGGTTTGGGAGCAGAGGTTCCAAGGCTCTGATATGGGATTCGATTATCCCAAACTACTGCTTAACCTGCTATTCTACAGTGCCCAGCCCTATGCATTCTGTCTCATGCAGCTGCTATTTATTGATTTGTTTGATCTGTATGGAACACTGTTAGGTAAATTTTCCACAATTTATCTATCACTTTTACGTCAATAATCTTTCCCACTATTTTGCTATTTTTTGCATTTTGCTCTAGATTTCCTTCTACACGTCTCCCAGTAGCCCCATAAAGACATTTCCTGGAGTTCATGTTTGGGGACAAGACTGCCAGATTCAGGGGGATGCATATTTACACTTTCATTAGAGAATGACAAATTATTTTCTCATATGGACACACATGGCAACCAGAAATACACGTGAGGCCTTCTGGATCCATGTTCTGAACATCCGGTACAGTCAGACTTTCTAAATTTAGCAATATGGAGAATGTGCAGTGGCATCAAATTATTGCTTTATTTTCTTTTGTATTAATGAAGATGAATACATCTTCATTTGGATCCCCTCATTTGTTAATATCTAAGTCTTTTGTTCATATTTTCTGCTGTCTTGTTTTTCTCTTACTGTGTATAAGAATTCTTCATATATTTTGGATAAAAGCCCTTGGCTACCAACATACATTATAAATCTCCTTTTTCACTCTATGGTTTGCATTCTCATTCTTTCATGGTGCTCTCTGATGAACAAAGCCTGCAGTTTTAAAATTGTCTGATTTATTGATCTATTTCATTATTACTGCTCTTCTGTTCCATTACATATTATCATAATCCAAGATTATGAAGATAATCTACTGCATTGCTTTCTGAAATATTTATTGCTTTGCTTTTTCACATTCCAATCTTTAATCCTTTGGAATCAATATTTGTGTATGGCCCAAAGTACGGATACAGGCTGTCCCTCCCTCCGTTATTCCCTTCCCCACTCAGGATAGTCAATTATACAGTATCCATTTATGAAGAAAAATCAACTTTCACCTATGACTTTGCAGCGCTTCTTGAACCATAAGTTGAATGATCATTTAATTTGTTTCAGTTTGTACTGTTGGTCTACAACTCTATCCTTGCGCCAATCCCTCCCTGTCTCACTGCCCACAGCAGTGTCATCAGCCCTTGATACCAAGATGGCAACTTCTCCCATCTTTTCCTTACGTGTCCTGGATCTTCTTTGCTCTTTGCTTTTGTATTGAATTCAATCACAGAAACAGATAAGTTTAGTTTTATTTCTGTCACTCACCCCTCTCTCTACTAACTTCCTCTAGAAAGTCTTTCCATGCAAGTCAACTTTATAACAACACGCTTGCTTATGTAACTACTGTTACTTTCTTTCAGGCTCAGAAGATTTGAATGAAAAATGTGCTGGGGCTGGCATTGTAGGATAGCAGGTAAAGCTTCCTCCTGTGGCCAGCATCCCATTTGTGTACCCGTTCATGGGCCGGCTGCTCCACTTCTGATCCAGCTCCCTGTTAATGGCCTGGGAAAAGCAGCAGATGATGGCACAAGTATTTGGGCCCCTGCTACCCACATGGGAGACCTGGATGAAGCTCCTAGCTCATGGTTTCAGTTTGGTTCAGTCTGGCCTTTGAGGCCATCTGTGGAGTGAACCAGTAGATGGAATATCTCTCTTTCTCTCTCTGTAACTCTGACTTTCAAAATAAATAAATAAATATTTTAAAACTTTTCTGGTATTTTTCAGAAAAATGAATTTTGTACTTGTTTAATAATGTAGAAAACAATAGAGGACAATTGTCCTTAGTATCTTAGCACATCCTTGACAAATAAACTCAATGGATCAAATGGATCATTCAAACTACTTTTCATTTCATGTGCATTTAAACAGGATGACCTAAGGACTAAGATGCCAAGCAGCGTGTCACTGGCAGCTTTCACTGAGGGAGAATTCCACAGTCCTCTAGTGACTTCAACTCCATCCTGGGAAGCGGTCTGAGTGACTACTTGGCTCTGAAAAGGGAAGCCACATCGCCTCCCTGCCCTTTCCCGCCCTCACAAAGCACCAGAATCGACCTGCTGTGTAGGGCCGTGCAGCTGATTTCTGTTCCAGAGTGAGTCAGGGCAACTCGCTGGGGCAGAAGAAGCCCTTGCATCCTGCAACACTGGGTGCAAGTTTTGGGCACCAGCCTTGCAGCTGTGCTCACTCACGCTGTGTGACTCAGGAGAGTTCCCCTCAGCTTCTTGGGGAAGCCAGCACGAGCAGTACCCCATAGAAATTATGGATGCTACCTGGTAGAGTTCCCTCTGCACCTCCTAGCTCACAGTGCTGGGAGCCCCAGGCACCAACCCTAGAACACCCTTGAATACCGTGATAGAACTGGGGCAATTTCATCTGCTCCTTGCAGAACTGGGACTGTCAGTGTTTGTATTATAACCTTTGGAGTAATTCACAGTCACTTGTGGTATCTAGAATACTCTGCTTCAGACAGGTACCTACCACTATCCCCAACACCTGACTCTTGCCCTGGGAGCAGCCCTAAGTCTCAAAACTGGGAAATGTGATCTGAACCTGCACTATTCCTGTAGACTACAGGGTACACAAGAGATTTTGCCCTGGCAGGAATGGGTCTGGAGAGGTGGAATGCAGGCATTCTTCCCTAGGTCCCACCTGTAGAATCCAGTGGCTTTGAGGAAGTTTGGTACTGATTATTACAGTCCTGGTGTTTCAGGGTTCAGTGGGGTCATTACCCAGATCTCCCGGGGTAAGAGTCAGGTGTTGGGTGTACCCTGAAAAGTGGATCAACAAATGACTTCAGAGAGTTTTTGGGAAATGAAAGAACAAAACACATTGACAAAAGATTTGAAGTCTATTCATAATCATCTAATAATATGCATTGTTCAAGTTTTTGAGAAACAATGGAAGAGAGAGATCTCGCAACCACTGCTTTGGTACCCACAATAGTCAAAAGCCAGGGCATGGCCAAGCTGAAGCTGGGAGTCAGCTATTGAATTCAGGTGTCCCAAGTGGGAAATAGGACCAAATTACTTGAGCCATGATCTGTTGCTTTCCAGAGAGCACATTAGCTGGAATCAGGAGTGGAGCTATGCCTCAAACTCAGACCTGTAAATATGGGGTGTAGATATCCCAAGCGGTGTCTCAATGCCGAGCCTAAACATCTACCCATCCTTGGACCTTCTGAAGACCCTCCTATGTGTTGTGCTTTCAGCAATCCCAGGAAGAGGCTTGCTCCTTCAAGGTCATCTTAAGCTGGCAATTTGACTTCTTTTCCAGTTTTATCACTTTAATCAGATCCTCACTGGAAGAGATTCCAAATTAATAAGGATGCCCAGGGAAGGGAAATTGAGCACAAGAACCCAGTAATATGCTTGAGGAAATTAGAAAGGACTGTACTTCTAATAAAAAAAAAAAAAAAACAGCGGCTCTGAAATTCCAAGTTATTGACCTTGCATTTCACTCTTGACATCATTGATAGGTCATTAAGCAAACCTCCCTTTTTTAGGTCCTCTTCCCTCCTATCCCCATATTGTTAGCACTGCTCACAGGATTAAGTTAAATAATATAATCTGTATTTAAATCTTTGCCACTTGGCCTCCTAGGATTTTCTTTTATGATTAAGTGGTTCCATTCTTATCTTTATGGACATTGTTAGGAGATGCTCAATCTCCATATTCCTTTGTCTATCAAGATTCCCTTGGACATTCTTGGGTTGCATATTGAAGTACAGCATACTTGCAAACTGACTTACAGAATAGCATAGCCTTATTCTGCAAAGTTTGCCCATTTTTTCCTAATGCTTTTTTTTATTTTTATTTTTTGACAGGCAGAGTGGACAGTGAGAGAGAGAGACAGAGAGAAAGGTCTTCCTTTTGCCATTGGTTCACCCTCCAATGGCTGCCGCGGCTGGCGTGCTGCGGCCAGCGCACCGGGCTGATCCGAAGGCAGGAGCCAGGTGCTTCTCCTGGTCTCCCATGCGGGTGTAGGGCCCAAAGACTTGGGCCATCCTTCACTGCACTCCCTGGCCACAGCAGAGAGCTGGCCTGGAAGAGGAGCAACCGGGACAGAATCCGGTGCTTCAACCGGGACTAGAACCCGGTGTGCCAGCACGGCAAGGCGGAGGATTAGCCTACTAAGCCACGGCACAGGCCCATTTTTTCCTAATGCTAAGCTGTGTTAATGTTCTTATTTCACAGCCATATGCTGATGTCTTTGATAATTGTTTACCTACAAATATCATTGGGGAATCTGTGGGCTTTGTTGATGATAAAATTTTAGTGTAATATCTCAGACACGGGCTAGGAAGAGAAGACATAAGTGTGCTAGGTATGCAGAGCAAAGGAGCCAAACATTACCAAGTTGGGAAAAGAATTAGGAAGAGAAGGAGAAAGTGACTGGGATCATTGAAGAGATTGGCATAGATATGATAAAGAAAAATGATTGGTGGCACTCTGACACTGATGTCATAAGTCATCTTGGGTTTTTCTCATCACATGTTCATGTGATATTAATGCAAAAAGAACAGATGTAATGTAGTGCATAGATACAATTTTAAGAATATAATGAGAGAGTGTGGGATTCCAGGGTGGAGAGCAGTTGGTAGAGCTGGAACTTCATGTGATTCTCAAAACTCGAGGAGGAGCTGTGTCCAGGGCTATGGCTATAACTCTGCACAAAGACACTTATTATTGGTGGGTGAAGAGACTGTACAGCAGTTAGTGGAAAGGAGAAGATGAGTGTGCCAATGTGGATGCCATTGTTGTATCAGTGGGTGTTGATAAAGAAATTGTCTATGCAAAGTCAACTGCCTTGCAGACATGGCTCTTTGGTTATGAACTAGCTGACACTATCACGATCTTCTGTGATGATAGAATCATCTTTATGGCCATCAAGAAAAAGTGGAGTTCTTGAAACAAATTGCCAACACTAAGGGCAGTGAGAATGCTAATGGAGCCCCTGCCATCACACTGCTAATACAAGAAAAGAATGAGAGTGATAAGGGAAGCTTTGACCAAATGATAGAAGCCTTTAAAGAAAGCAAGAGTGGCAAGAAGAGATTGGAGTGTTCAGCAAAGACAAGTTCCCCGGAGAGTTCTTGAAGAGCTGGAATGATGGCCTCAACACAGAGGGCTTTGACAAAATAGGTGTCAGTGCAGTTGTGGCATATATCATGGCCTTAAAGGAGAATGGGGAGCTCAACCTCATGAAAAAAGCAGCCAGCATCACCTCTGAGGTCGTCAACAAATTCTTCAAGGAAAGAGTCGTGGAAATCGTTGATGCAGATGCGAAAGCTTGGCAGAGCAAACTGGCTGAGTCTGTAGAAAAGGCCATTGAAGAGAAACATATTTAGCTGGGGTGGCGCCTTCTACTGTGGATATGTGTTACTCTCCTATTATTCAGAGAGGTGGCAACTATAATCTCAAGTTTAGTGTGATGAGTGACAAGAATTTTAAGCATTTTGGGGCCATCACTTGGGCCATGGGTATTTGCTTCAGATCTTACTGCTTCAACCTTGATCACACCTTGATGGTTGACCCTTCTCAGGAAGTTCAAGATAATTACAGATTCTTACTCCAGCTTCAAGAGGAGTTGCTAAATGAATTAAGGCATGATGTGAAGATATGCGATGTGTATAACGCTGTCGTTTAAAAGCAGATTAAAAAGCAGAAATCAGAACTGCTGAACAGAATTACCACAAATCTAGAATTTGGAATGGGAATTAGATTTCATGAAGGTTCTCTAGTAATCAATAGTACAAATCAGTATGAAGTGCTGAAAGGAATGGTTTTCAGCATCAATTTGGGATTCTCAGACCTGACTAGTAAGGAGGGAGAGGAACCAAAAGAGAAAACCTTTGCTCTGTTCATTGGTGATGCAGTACTTGGGGATGAGGATGGCTCAGCCACTGTGCTCACTTCTGTGAAGAAGGAAGTGAAGGATGTGGGGATTTTTCTGAAGAATGAAGATAGAGGAGAAGAGGAGGAGAAGGATGAGGCAGAGGACCTTTTAGGAAAGGGGTCGCAAGCAGCATCACGTACAGAGAGAGCACTAAATGAGGACTGCCGAAGAGAAGCAAAGAGCACATCAAAAAGAACTGGCAGCTCAATTCAACGAAGAAGCAAAGAGGTGACTGAACAGAAGGGAGAGCAGCAGATTCAGAAAGCTCACAAATCTAATGTGTCCTATAAAAACCCATCTTTGATGCCTAAGGAACCACATATTGAGGAAATGAGGATCTATATTGATAAGAAATATGAGACTGTAATAATGGCAGTATTTGACATTGCCACATCTTTTCCACATTGCCACAATCAAGAATATAAGTATATGTGGGCCGGCATTGTGGTGTAGTGGATTAAGAATGTAAGTATGTGTGTGGAGGGAGATTATACCTACTTGCAGATCAACTTTTATTGCCCAGGCAGTGCTCTGGGGAGGAATGAGGGCACCATCTTTCCTAACACTGAAGCCACTTTTGTCAAGGAAATTACATATTGAGCTTTGAGTATGAAGGCACCCAGAGAACAGACAGTACCAGCACTGAATCTTCAGAATGCTTTCTGGATTATAAAAGAAGTCCAGAAGCATTATAAGACTCGAGAAGCAGAAGAGAAAGAGAAGGAGGGCTCTGTGAAATAAGACTCACTGGGGATCAATCTAAACCAGAGTAATCCCAAACTGAAAGAGCTGTACATTTGCCTGGACATTGCCCAAGAAAGAACGCAAGGCTTGCTGGAGGCCCATGTGAATGGTTTCCACTTCACTTCTGTTTGGGGAGACAAAGTGGATATTCTGTACAGTAATATCAAACATCCATTGTTCCAACCCTGTGATGGAGAAATGATTGCTTTCACTTCCACCTCAAGAACACCAGTCTGTTTGTGAAGAAGTGGCACACAGATGTGCAGTTCTACACAGAAGTAGGAGAGATCACCATAGACCTGGGGAAGCATCAGCCTATGCATGACTGAGATGACCTCAATGCTGAGCAGACGGACCGAGAAATGAGGCACATACTGAAAACAGCTTTTAAAAATTCCATTAAGCAAGTAGAGGCTCTAACAAAGGAGGAACTGGAATTTGAAGTACCTGTTAGAGACTTGGGATTTAACGGAGCTCCCTGGCAGAGTACCTTCTGCCTACAGCCCACTAGCAGTCCACTGGTAAATGCTATACAGTGACCCCCTTTTGTGGTGACTTGGCTCAGGTGGAGCTGACCCACTTTGAATAGGTCCAGTTTCACTTGAAGAACTTTGATATGGTAGTTGTCCATAAGGATTATAGAAAGAAAGTGACAATGATCAATGCTATTCCTGTTGCCTCTCTGGATCCCAACAAGGAATGGCTGAGTTCCTGTGGCCTAAGGTACATAGAAGGACAGTCCCTGGACTAGACAAAAGTCATGAAGATCGTTGTTGATGACCCTGAGGGCTCCTTTGAACAAGGTGGCTGGTCTTTCCTGGAGCCAGAGGGTGAGGGCAGTGATGCTGAGGAAGGGGAGTCTAAAATCCAAGAGGAGACGTTTAATCCATCAGAGCATGACTGTGAGGAGGAGGGGGAGGAGGACAGTAATGAAGATTTCTCATCAGAAGCAGAAGAACCAGACTAGTCCAAGGAATTGCTGGGCAGTGAAGAAGAGAGTGGGAAGGACTGGATGAACTGAAGGAAGAAGCTCAGAGAGCAGATCGTGAGAGTCATTACGAGGAAGAACAGAGTCGAGGTAGGAGCCGAATGAGGAAGGCCTCTGTACACAGCTCAGGCCATGGCTCCAACATGGCTCCAGATACAGCTCTGCACCCTCAAGAAAAGGAGGCAGTAACTTCCGAACTTTGGACCTCAGCTCCATTTTTCCTTCAGCCAAGCCCTGAACATTTTACATGACATAGAAACTGTGTTTTTCCTTTTGTTTTCTCTGAGGTCTTGCCATTTGTGCTTATGGGTTTAGGGGGCCATTTGTGTGGACCATGTACTTGGGGAATTCCAGGCCCACCAGGACATGTACCAATGGCCCTATTCAGATAGCAAGGCAGGAGGTGAAGAAGGACAGAGCTCCCTGGTTAATAAGTAGTGTTCCATTACTCTCTTCCTGTCACCCTCTGCCAGGACGGCCATGGTTTCTGACATCTTACTTTTTGGTGCCTCAAAGCTGTATTTCCAAGAAAATGGTACAAGGTGACCCTTTACTTGTTCCATGGTTCTGACTAGCAGATTCACTCCGCCATCCTACCCTATTGCCAAGACCTTCCTTGTGTCTCTTTAAGTTCCATCTTTGCAATAGTCAAAAAAAGTTTCTTGGAATTTGCTAATGGTGGGGATAAACCAAGCAACTTGAGCTAGCGAGACAGATTGGGCTAGTGCCTTCGTCTGAGTTTTCCTGCTTTCTTGCCTTATGCAGATTCTGAGCTATTTCTGCCGCCTTGGGAGACAAAAGCAGCAGCAGCATTCCCTGGCTCAGTTATTTCTCATTACAAATTCACACTCGGTTCAATGATAGATGGCAGAATTGCCACTGTGTCCTTTCTTTTCTGATGCATCTAAAGAAGAATGGATGGGCCTCATACACTGCCTTCCAGCGAGTTCTAGAGGGAGGCCCAAAGCAGTCAACTCTTTAGATCTGGAAGGCGCAAGGCCTGCTTTGGGCCTACAATACCCTGACAAGAGAAGAGAAGAGGAAGGGAGGCCACATCTACCATGCAGCCTCTTCTCACTGCTGCTCCTTGCTTTTCCTTGTCCTGCCCTGTCCTGTATTTATCACAGTTTCTTTTGAATGGCTTTTTCATGTCAGGGGAGTTTATCCTGCCATCCTCGCCTCCTGGTTCTCTGCATCCACCTGTCCCCCTGCAGTTCCTTCCGTGTTCTGTGACTTTTAAGACAAGAGAGGGGGAGGGGTCATGGATTTTATGTTTGTTTTTCTCCTTAGCAGTAGAACTTTATACTTTGAATTCTGAAAGAACTAAAAGAAAAATAAAGCATTTTTTTAAAAAAGGAATATAATGATGCCTCCTCCCCTTCCTTCCCTCTCTCTTATTTCTTTAGTACTTTAGGAATATAGTGATGATCATATGGTTTTTGTTCTTCATTCTGTTGATGTGCTATGTGACATTTGTTGATTTATGAATGTTGAACTGCCCTTGCATCTCTAGCATGAATCCCATTGAACATGATTTGTGATCTTTTTGATGTGATTGTGGATTTGGTTTGTTAGTGTTTTGTTGAGTATTTTTGCATCTATGTTCATCAACGATATAGATCAGTAGTTTTCTTTTCATGTTGTGTTTTTATTCAGTTTTGATATCATAGTGATTCTGGTCTCTTAAAAAGGGTTTGGCAGAGTTCCATTATGCTCAATATTTTGGAACAGTTTGAAAAGTATTGGCTTATTTGTTCTTTAATTGTGTTTGCAGAATTCAATAGTAAAGCCATCAATTCCTGGACTTTTCCTTGGTGGAAGACTTTTTTTTTTTTTTTTTTTTTTTTTTTTTTACAGGCAGAGTGGACAGTGAGAGAGAGAGACAGAGAGAAAGGTCTTCCTTTTGCCATTGGTTCACCCTCCAATGGCCGCCGCGGTCGGCGCGCTGCGGCCGGCGCACCGCGCTCATCTGATGGCAGGAGCCAGGTGCTAGGTGCTTATCCTGGTCTCCCATGGGGTGCAGGGCCCAAGCACCTGGGCCATCCTCCACTGCACTCCTGGGCCACAGCAGAGGGCTGGCCTGGAAGAGGGGCAACCGGGACAGAATCCGGTGCCCTGACCGGGACTAGAACCCGGTGTGCCGGCGCCGCAAGGCGGAGGATTAGTCTGTTGAGCCACGGCGCCGGCCAGGTGGAAGACTTTTAATTACTGCTTCAGTCTTTGCTTGGTGTGGGTCTGCCTAGGGGAGTGAACCAACGGAAGGAAGACGTTTCTCTGTCTCTCTCTCACTGCCTGTAATTCTCTGTCTCTCTCTCTCTAACTCTACCTGGCCAAAAAAAAAAAAAAAAAAAAAGATTCTCTATGTCTTATTGATTTAACCTTGCTGAGTTATATGTATCTAGGAATTTATCCATTTCTTGGAGTTTTCCAATTTGTTAGCATATAGTTTTTCACAGCAGTTTCCTGTGATCTTTTGTATTTCAGCAGTGTTGGTTGTGATGTCTCCTTTTCCATCTCTAATTTTGTTCAAGTTTTTTCTCTTTTGTTCTTTGTTGGTCTGACTAAAGGTTTCTGTGAGAAATCTGCTGTCAGTCTAACTGATTTTCTTTCATTATTATTTGATGCTTTTCTATTACTGTCTTTTGGATTCTCTCCTTGTCCTGAACAAAATGAGTAGATTGGATTAGTCCCAGAACGGGAGGATGAAGAGGCTGTATCATTGATGGTAACAAGAGAGAAGAGCTGAAGATCTTTGTGAATTAAAGATTTCCTTGAGGGAGCAGAGTTTGGAAGTCAGTGGATGCCACAACTTTTTGTTTACACTTCAATAAAGATTTCTGGACAATTTGAAGACCAGTGGATCTTGGGCCATATTTTAAAATTGCTCTTTGGAAAGAATGTAAAACAGCAGTCTGTGAAAATGCGATGTCACTGACCCTCCTGGGTCATGCTTGGCATCATCTCTTTCTATTCCCAGGACATCATGCCTTCTCTTCCAGGTTTCATACCAAGTACCAGTTTCAGGTGCTACGTTAATTTCTGATAACTGATAAAGCCCATAACTCTCCCAACAGTATTTGTATTTAAACAATCATCAAAGATGTTAAAAAAAAAAACCTGACCACTAGACTTGCTTAATGTTTTTTCATTTTTGGTATTGAAAATAGTATTTTGTGGATTTATTTTATAATTATTTCATTAGCAGCAAATTTGATTTTTTTCATGTTAACAGGTTTGTTTCATTTATACTCAGCATTTTTTCTCATATCCTTCAAATATTTGAAAACTGGAGTGTGTGCCAGTGTTGTGATGCAGTAGGTTAAGTTGCTTGTGATACTGGTATCCTATTTTGGAGTGCTAGTTCAAGGCCTAGTTGCTCCACTTCTGATCTACTTTCTTGCTGATATGCCTGGGAAGGCAGTGGATGTTGGCCCAAGTGCTTGGGCCTCTGCCAACCAAGTGGGAGAACACAATGGAATTTCTGACTCCTGAGTTTGGCCTGCCCCAGCCCTGGTTGTTGTGGCCATTTGGGGAGTGAACCAACAGATGCAAACTCTCTCTATGTATGTCTCTCTGTCTTTCAAATAATAAATAAATCTTCAAAAATTTACCAGGATAATCAACAGTAGGCCACAGTGTGGTTTTTTGGAAAAATCTTCCATGCTCATGGATTGGAAGAATCAATATCATCAAAATGTCCATTCTCCCAAAAGCAATTTACAGGTTCAATGCAATACCAATCAAGATACCAAAGACATTCTTCTCAGATCTGGAAAAAATGATGCTGAAATTCATATGGAGGAATAAGAGACCTCGAATAGCTAAAGCAATCTTGTACAACAAAAACAAAGCTGGAGGAATCACAATACCAGATTTCAGGACATACTACAAGGCAGTTGTTATCAAAACAGCATGGTACTGGTACAGAAACAGATGGATAGACCAATGGAACAGAATAGAAACACCAGAAATCAATCCAAACATCTACAGCCAACTTATATTTGATCAAGGATCCAAAACCAACCCCTGGAGTAAAGACAGTCTATTTAATAAATGGTGCTGGGAAAACTAGATTTCCACGTGCAGAAACATGAAGCAAGATCCCTACCTTACACCTTACACAAAAATTCACTCAACATGGATTAAAAACCTAAACCTATGATCTGACACCATCAAATTATTAGAGAGCATAGGAGAAACCCTGCAAGATATAGGTACTGGCAAAGACTTCTTGGAAAACACCCCAAAGGCACAGGCACTCAAAACCAAAATTAACTACTGGGACTGCATCAAATTGAGAAGTTTCTGTACTGCAAAATAAACAGTCAGGAAAGTGAATAGGAAACCAACAGAATGGGAAAAAATATTTGCGAACTACGCAACAGATAAAGGGCTGATAACCAGAATATACAAAGAAATCAAGAAACGCCACAACATCAAAACAAACAATCCACTTAAGAGATGGGCCAAGGACCTCAATAGACATTTCTCCAAAGAGGAAATCCAAACGGCCAACAGACACATGAGAAAATGTTCAAGATCACTAGCAATCAGGGAAATGCAAATCAAGACCACAATGAGGTTTCACCTCACCCCGGTGAGAATGGCTCACATTCAGAAATCTACCAATAATAGATGCTGGAGAGGATGTGGGGAAAAAGGGACACTCACCCACTGTTGGTGGGAATGCAAACTGGTTAAACCACTATGGAAGTCAGTCTGGAGATTCCTCAGAAACATGAATATAACCCTACCATACAACCCAGCCATCCCACTCCTTGGAATTTACCCAAAAGAAATTAAATGGGCAAACAAAAAAGCCGTCTGCACACTAATGTTTATTGCAGCCCAATTCACAATAGCTAAGACCTGGAACCAACCCAAATGCCCATCAATAGTAGACTGGATTAGGAAATTATGGGATATGTACTCTACAGAATACTATACAGCAGTCAAAAACAATGAAATCCCGTCATTTGCGACAAAATGGAGGAATCTAGAAAACATCATACTGAGTGAACTAAGCCAGTCCCAAAGAGACAAATACCATCTGTTTTCCCTGATTGGCGACGACTAACTGAACACCAAAAGGGAAACCTGTTGAAATGAAATGAACACTATGAGAAAATAAGACTTGATCAGCTCTTGTCTGGACTGTTGATGTACAATGTAAATCTTTACCCATCTTAGTATCTCTCTTTGATGTTTGTTTTTGTGATAGTACTAATGGTTGAACTCTGCAACTAACACACAATTAGCCTTAGGTGTTTAAAGTTTAACTGAAAAGTGATCCCGGTCAACTTTGAGAGAGGGAAAAAGAAAGGGAAGATAGGTACAATTTGAGACAAACTCAACTGGACTTGCACCAAATGATGGAGTTAGAAACATGCCAGGGGATCCCAATACAACCCCATCAAGATGGCATACACCAATGCCATCTCAACGGCCCAAGTAAACAACTTTAGTTCACAAATGATCACACTGAAAGGTCTAAGAGTCAAAGGGAACACACAAACAAGACTAGTTTCTACCAATACAAACAGATAGGACCAGAAAGGGAGAGAATGATCCAACATGGGAAGCAGAGTCACAGAAGACTCATAGAATAACAGATGTCCTAAATAACACTCTGGCCTCAGAATCAGCCCTTAAGGCATTCAGATCTGGCTCAAGAGCCCATAAGAGTATTTTAGGCATGGAAAGCCAAGACACTCTGCAAAAGGAAAAAAAAGACCTAAAGGGAAGACCTCAGCGAGTGAGATCCCAATGGAAGGAACGGGGCTACCAAAGAAGAAGGTACCTTTCTCCGAAGGGAGAGAGGGACCTCCACTTTGACTGTGACCCTGTCGGAATAGGATCAAAGTCGGCGAACCCTAAAGGCTTCCATAGCCTCAGCAACTCATGACTAGAGCCTAGGGAGATTCCTGACGCCAAAAATAAGAGTGTCAAATTGTTAAATCAACACCAGGAGTCACTGTGTACCTATATCCCATGTGGGATTTGCCCTTAATATGTTATCTAATGTGAAGTAACGCTGTAACTAGTGCTGAAACAATATTTTTACACTTTGTGTTTCTGTGTAGATGCAAACTGATGAAAATTTTTACTTAATACATACTGAACCGATCCTCTCTATATAGATAATCGAAAATGAAAAAAAAAAAGAAAAACTCAGTGTTACATTGGAAACTGCATCAAAAAAATTAATCAGTTTCAAATATATATATATATATATTTCATGTAGGATCTCTGTCCTTAATGTGCTGTACAATGTGACTCAATGCTAAAACAAGAACTCAAAGAGTATATTTCACTTTGTGTTACTATATGAGGGCAAAGGGACGAATTCTTTACTTAACACATGCTAAATTGATCTCATGTACACAAAGAGAATTGAAAATGAATCTGGATGTGAACGAAAGAGTGGAGGGAGCAGGCAAGGGGGGAGGGTTGCGGGGGGAGAGGGAAAATATGGGGGGAAAGCCATTGTAATCCATAAATCGTACCTTGGAAATTTATATCCTAAATAAAAGTTAAAAAAAAAGAAAAATAAATAAAATGAAAAAATTAAGCTGGAGTGCTATTTTTTCCCACTTATACAAGATCTTTGTGAATTACAGAAATCAGCCTGTTGTCAATCTTATCTATTACAAATGATATTCCAATTCACTAATTCATTTTTCTGCTATATTGAACCTATTTTATATTCTACCTATTGTATTCTTTACTTAAAATATTTTCATTTTCACTTGGTTCCCTATTGAATTCATCTTGCTGTTCTTGTTTTGTATATCTAACATTTTATCTTTTAAAAAAGATTTACTAGTGTATTTGAAATGCAGAGTTGCAAAGTGAAGAGAGGGAAAGACAGAGAGAGAGAGAGAGAGAAAGAGAGATTTTCCAGCCCTGGACTCACTCCCCAAATTGTTGCTACAGTCAGTTCTGGACCAAGCTAAAGCTAGGAGCCTGGAACCTTATCCAGGTCTCCCACATGGGTGGCAGGGCCCATAGCACTTGGTCCATCTTCCACTGTTTACCCATGCACATTATGAGGTAGCTGGATCAGAAGTGAAGCAGTCAGGGCTTGAACTGTCACTCATATGGATGTTGGCGCCACAGGTGACAGCTTAACCTGCTATATCACAGTGGTACCTATCACAAGGATAGGTATGTTATGTATATCACATATTATCCTCTTTAGATGCAATATGAAGTATTCATCTAAGTGTGTTTAAGTGAGTAGAAGGAGAGGGCAAGGATGAACCCCAAGTATCCACTGGACCATGAATGAGCTTCGCCATTTGCTACCATCTTCCAGGTGACTCCTCTGCACTTGGAAGAAAGTAGCACTTGGGAAAAGGAGCCTCCTCCCTCAACAGCCAGCAGCAGTTGTGGGATTGGAGGAGAAGGCTAGTACTCCAGGATTGCTCAGCCCAGCACCTCCCTTCATTAAGCACCTTGCCCCTGCGAAATTGAACGTGTTCCCTGCAGACACAGGTGGAGAAATGTGGCCAATCGCAAGGATTTCTGCAACAAAGAGTCAACTAGTGATTGTCCGCCAGGACCATAGAGGAGAGGCATGTGCAGAATTGGGTCAGCTTCCCTCCAATATCTCTTTTCACTCTTGCCTCAGGTCCCCCTCCCTCTCGGCTGCAGCCAACTGCCTGTCCTATCAGAACACAAGACAACCACACCTCCTCCTTGCAGGATGCTTCACACACATCATCACGAGTTTCCAGAACGTGTTTCCTCTTGGACCTAGAGTTTCTCCAGGGCTGATGACCCAGGAAAGGACCAGAAGGCTGGGCATCTGGTCATGGCATGGGTTTTCTAGGACTGTTGTCACAGATTGCCACATGTTAGCTTTAACATCATAAATGTATAACCTTATCTGAGGACCAGAAATTCAAAATCAAGGAGTTGCTAGGAGTAATTCCTTCTGTAGGCACTGAGGCACGTTTGTCACTGGATTGAAGGCACAGCCAGATAATCCATGATGATCTCATCTTGGCACCTGTGACTTAATTGCATCTGCAAAGACTCTTTCCAAATAACGTCACCCTCACAGTGTCACGGCAGATGTGTGCATTTCAGGGCCACTGTTCAACCCTCCATAGCCATCTTCGTGGGAGCTAAAAGCAAGAGCGGCTGGTTGACTTGTAAGTGTTTCATCCATTTATCCCAGCAGGACATTTGTGCTACCCTGACACTCCCTTTGTCTCTTGCAAGACATACATTCTTGAGCTCAGAGGCCACATACCTCTGGTAGCCACGTAAGGTCTCGTTTTTTCTCTCCAGTCTCTAGGAGGTCATAAGAACTCTTGTTCAGGACACATTTCTCAGTCTGGCTTTCAGGAGAGCCATGAATTTGTCCCGGGGCCTTTGACCTTCCATCTCTTCTGTCAACTTTAACAGAGACTTAATAGACATGCCTAGCAAGGCCAGACTCTCTAAAAATCTATAAGCCATTAACCATAGCTATAGTAAAGTAATAAGAATAAATTCCCACACTTGCTTTCAAAGCATGCTGGGATTCAAAAGTGACCTGAGAGTGACAGCCAGCAGCTGGGCCTGTAATCAGAGGGGACTGGCCAGGAGCAGTCAGTCCCTGGAGTTTTCAAATGATGTGACCCCTCTGGAGAAGGTGCCTGGCTTAGCCTTGGGATGATGACTCATTAGGAGCCGAGAAGGCCATTCCTTAACACGGAGAAGGAACAGAGATGCAGGAAGGACTTAACCAGGAATTAGTCATGGCAAGCTCCCGAAGTAACTGGGCTTTGATAACCCCGAGTTTTACTTTCCTAAATGGCTCGGAGTTGCATTATGCCTATTGATCTGCCAGTGCTTTCGCAGCCTGTAGATGATGAGCCTTTTAGCGCACTCCATGACTGAAGGGCACACAACTGTGAGAACAGCTCATTTCATTTTTTTTTTTCGATTTATACAAAGGATACTGTGGCCCGAGCCCTCTAGGCACCCATCTCAATACATAAATATGCCAATTAAGCTAAATGGAGATCCTGCAGGTTAAAAGTGCCTCCTAAAAGAAGGAGGCTTTCTCCTAAGCCAGGAAGTTTACCCACAGAGAAATGCCACATCAACAAAGGTGGGTTTGTGCCCAAACAAGAAAGTTAAAAAAAAAAAATCAAGGCTTCTGGGATCTAAAGGAAAAGAAAAAATACTTTTACCCTAAAGAAAACTGGGGAAGATACCTTTAAGCTGTGTGTTCAGGACTCTATGCTACTGCCACTACTGCATGCTGTGTTTACTGCATTTGCGTGGGTAGGGGTGGGTGTGGAGGGAGACTAGGGAAGTAGAGACCTGAGTATAAGAGTGTCACAAGCACCCACCAACATCACAGCGGTGTGGTGGGCGAGACGGGGTCAGACACGCTGCAGCCCGGCCACTCCAGCGTGGTCCATGAATCCCACGCTCAGCAGCCTCGGGATCATGGGGGAGCTGGCCAGGAAGAGCTGACCTCAGGCCCTGCCCCAAGTCAAGTTAGTGGGAGCCTGCTTTCTGGGAAGACCTCCAGATGATTCTCAGGCACATAAAACCATAAGAAGCCAGATCAACAGTAAATGACCAGTCTGCCACTCACCCTGCCCTTCCCTGCTAGGCTTAAGCTGCTTCTGCCTGATGAATGGCACCGAGGGAGGGCAGGGCTGCATCCAGAGAATGGGCTGAGGGAACACAGCAGTGGGCTTTAATCCATCTTCAGTTCATTTGCGTCTAAGAGTTTCAGAAGATGCTCCTGAATGGGCTTAAATACTCAGTCCTACCATTGTACACCTCTGAATTCTTCAGGATCAGTTACTGATTAAAAACAAAACAAAACAAAACGGAAAACTGGGCCTCTGGAGCCAGCACTGTGGCACAGTGGGTTAAGTCACGGCTTGCAACTGTGACATTCTGTATCAGAGTGCCGGTTGTAGTCCCAGCTGCTCTGCTTCCAATCCAACTTCTTGCTAATGCACTTGCGAAGGCAGCAGCAGAGGACTCAAGTGCTTGGACCCCTGCTAACTGTGTGGGCTACCTGGGGATAGTTCCAAGTCCCTGGCCTCAGACTGGCTCAGTCGTGGCCGCCGTGGCCACCTGGGGAATGAACTAGCTGATGGAAGATCTCCCTCTCTGGATATCTCTCAACAACAAACAAATACATGTTTTTAGTTTTTTTTTTTTTTTTTAAAAAAAACCTGATCTTTGGGTGTCCATTGGCCAACATCTTTTTTCAGATCCCATGTAAATAGAGGGCACTCAGAGGCCAGTGTGACAGAGCCACAGTCAGCAGCAGGGGAGAGGGGTTTTGCCTTCAGTTCTTAGCCCTCAGATGCACTTTGTTATCGACTGAAAACAGAACCATCCTCCCAATTGTTCTTCCACTTCTGTTTCCTAAAAGGCTTACAGATGCCCCAAACCCAACAATGTCAACATGATCAAAACTGCTGAATCAAACCCCAAGCGTCTTCATTTACTCAGTTTCTCAGGCAGACACTGATTCGGTCGGTGAGCGTTTGATTGGCCCCTTGATATTAATCTGGCACTCTCAGGCTGCTGGCCTCACCTCTGCTTTCCTTTCCTCCCAATCATTACACAGAGTCGCCTGTCGCTGCCTCCATTTCCTTAACACCTTGCTCTCTTTATTTTTCTGTCCCTATTTCTCCACAGGGGGGAAAAAAAAACTTTGACAGTCACTAGTACTTCTTTGTCAAATGCTTGGCCATGCAGTAGGAAAGACAAACTAAACAGTGTACTTTGTCTATGGCTTCCATCATAGATTGCATTTGCTCTCTTCCTCCTGTAACTTCTCTTTCCTTTTACTTTGTCTTCTTCTCTAATGTTCAGCTTTGATTGATTGCAGAAAGAATATTCACATATTTCTCAATTTCTATCACACAGGTTGATAAGGACTATCACTTTTGAGCAGATACAGTGTGGGGAAGGCACTGTTGAACACTCAACTCACATTATCAGTTACACTCTCAACATGCCATCAAGTACATTTTAAAGATAATTCAAGGCTTGAAGGAGTTAAATAACTTCCCCAGGACTACAAAGTTGGTAGTGGGGAGCAAACCCACACAAAATACAGCCAGGAGGAGTCTGTTTATCTCTGGGGGAACCCAGAACAATGGGAGCCGGACACTGGTCAAGTCTTTACACAAGAGCAGTCCTATATGGCTGGAGTGCTTGGTGGAGAGGGTAGGGGGAGTCTGTGCCACAGATGGTCTCAATTAGGAGAATCATGGTGAGGACTGCTAAGCTGACAAGCAAGCCACGAACAGGAGCCGCCGTAGAGAGGCTGAGGCTTAGACAAGGAAGAGGACGTGGTGTCAGCACAGAAGCTTCGGCAAAGTCTTACTTGTTTCACCTAGAAGCTCTTAACCCCAGTTGCCTAAATTTCAAGTAGGATTATCAGAATTTGGTTCAGTCCAGCAGACACTGCTCGGTTTTTTGTTTCTTTGTGCTTGACATTGTCGAGTGGAAAAAGGTGGGAGGGTTATATTGATGTAACTGCCATGATTCACTACCAGAGAGAATGGAGGAGAATGGAGTGTGTATTAGAGTCTGAGTCTGAGTTTCAAGACTTGCACAGGTTCCTCATCTATAAACCGGGATAATAATAGCACCTGGCTCACTCAACTGATGCAGAGAGCATGACTGAGAAGTGCTTATCACCTAGAAAGCATCCTTAAAAAAACTGATGGATTGGAAGCTGGGGGAGGTAGGGGGTTAAGACACAGTCTTTGCTTTCAAGGCTTCTAATGGGGCAGAAGGGCAGGGGACGGGCCTTGCACCAGCTAATGTAACCATTTAATGTGTCGGATGGGATTCTCATAGGGAAGCATTTGTTGGGTAAACATGAGGAGGCAAAATGCTATCTTTAGCAGGCAGAATACAAGAAGGAGAAGCAAAGGACGGGAATGGTGGAGAGGCAGATTCCAGCTTATCAGGAGGGATTACTTCATGACAGTAAGAATCACCATAAAGCGATGAAGAAGGAATTTCCAACACTGGGATTGAAGAGGTCAGAGATGGACGCTGCCCATGGACAATGCTCCGAAAAGACAGTCAGAGGAACGAATGACTGAACTGATCTTGTTTTTCTCCTATCTGGCTCCCTGACCTGTATGTATTAGAGACTCTCAAGGTCAAGGCATCTTCCTCCTCCTCCTTTCTTTCATCCACTCCCGCTGACCTCTCCCACTTCTATCTTCATCTGAGGTCCCTCTTCTGAGCTCCAGTCATGTGTATCCTACTGCTGATTGAACTTGGATGGTTCCAATTCCCCAAGCCCCAAACGGAACCTATGATCTTCCCCTATAAAACCTGGCCCTTCTCCAATCTTTGAGCAGGGCCTCAAAGGCATTTCACAGGCATGTCACCTTCAAAGAACTCCCCTGCTGCGTCGCGATGGAAAAGTGAGAGAAATACTGTCAGTAGAGGGAGATGTCAGACAGGAAAAGAACCTCAGAGGTCCTGACAACACACTTTATAATCTCTTTTTTTTTTAAGCTCAAACATTTTTTGCTATTTTTTTGAGCTCTGTAAAACTTAATGTTGTTATTTTATCACCTCTGACAAGGGTTTTTTCTATAGTTGGGTGGGTTCTTTCTGCTAATTTGCCTTATGCATGTGAAACAATCTTTGCATTGGGGTTTTAACAGATATAATACACACACACACACACACACACACTAAGCCTGTCTCCTCCTGCCGCCAACTGAATATAGAGGCTACTCCATGAATCCAGCTGGATATGACTAAGCTCAAGCAAGCCACAGAGATGCAATGTCTGCAGAGAAAGACACTTGCCCAGGCCGAAGTCCCAGATTTACAAGAAGCTTTCTCTGGATACATGCATCATTGCTTCTCAGGGTCACAGGCAGTTCCTTAGACACGCACAGTGGTCCAGCCACAGCAGGTGCACACGGTCAGCCCCATTCTTGGCTTCACTTTGTCCCCACCTTTGTATCCTCAACAATTTATCTTAGGAAACTAGTTTAAATCCTTTAGAAAAAAGGATGAATGAATGGTTGGATGGATTAACAGATAAACAGATAGACATACTCTTTGTAGCCACTTGTGAAAAGTGGAATTGATAAAGCCATTGATCCTATTCACAGTCTCTCTTTTCTTCGTCTAATCCACATGCTCATCACTCATTTTCCTCCCTTGCCTCTGGTACCCTTCTGCACTCCTTAACCCACCTCTGTACCAGGCGGAGTTCTGGGTAACTGCAGGCTCACTGTGCAGAACTTTCCAAGGAAACCCCCTCAGGCATGCACTGGAAACTCTGGGCTAGGATTGCCCTTGTTGGTCACTCTCCTGCCCTTGCTTCATTCTCCTGCCCAGCTCTGGCTTTATTCCAGAAAGCTCCCCTCCACCTTGTGTCCTGCCTAGGATGCCTGAGTCTGACATCTATTGTTACATGAGGCAGTTATACATAATGGTCCTGAAATGGATAAGAATTTTGGAAGCCAGGGGGTTTTGAGGAGAGAACTACTAGAGAACAAAGAATCCCAGCTGACGCTTTTGGTAGGAGGGTCATACACTGGGGACATCCTTTTAGCCAGGAATAAAGTAATCATGCCTATGAATGCACTTGCACACACACATAATCAGACTCAGCACATCTTAGTCATGCCATTCACCCTCACACATTCCCACCCACCAACTCTCAAGAGGGAGGATCTTCAGCTATTGAGGCTCTTACTTTCTCAAAAGGTCATGGCTTCACACAGGAGGAGTTCGGGCAAAACACTTCCTACTGCTTCAGCCTGTTTGACAGTTGAGTCCATCATACTCTAAGAGAGAGAGAGAGCTTTCATTTCATAAACATGAATTAAATACCTATTGCATGCAAGAGAACCTAATGAACAAATGGAATGGAGGTGGGAGTAGAAACACATAGATGTTTCCGAGCCAGTCCCCTGATATTCTTTGGGGAAAGTACCTTAAGGGAAATATTTATTCCAAATTGGCAAATCAAAATCACCATATGCAGTGAATCATGATTTTGCCTGGCATCCGTTGCCATCACATTAATCATGCTGAATTCTTTCACAATTTATGTGGCTATATTGTGCAAATCAGCTTGCTAGACAAAGATAACTATGAGTACCAACTCTCCAGGAAATGCAGTTAGCATCAATTAAGCCCATCATTGAGTCATCAACAGCTTGGAAAATGTTTACTCCCAAACCACTGGAAGAACGAGCAGGCCAGACAGGGAACCAGGATGTACTTCTCAAGGAAAAAAGGAGAGATGTAGCAAATGGGGGCATCAGTGGGCAGTTTTCTCCAAAAAGGAAGCCAAGAAGTCTAGAACAGACTACATCTTTTCTTTTGGTTTATGTGCAGTTGCTGCATTTTAATGCAAACCTTTGTGTTACCTATCTTACAAGTGAAAGAAGCACCAACTTATTCTGGCCATTCAACAGCCCTCAGCCCTGACCACTTTGCCACAGGACCTCATGCTGGCTGGCCTCCCCTCTCTTGATGTATTTATTGCAAATTCCTGCATGGGTAGTGCTTTCATTTCTGCCTTTCTTGGCATCTGGCAATGGTCATGCCTATGCTTTTGTGCTTAGCTTTATGGGATGCTCTGATCTTCTCTTTTCTGAGAACCTGTAGTTCTCCTCCCCGTGTCTAAGGTTATGCAGCAAAATAGTACTTCCAGGCCTGTTGTTTCCTTGGAGCGGCCCTCACTCCCTAACATAGGATGGTAATGCACGTGGAAGTGCTTCAGTAACAGCGAAGCAATGTACACATGCTAATTGACATGATGAAGTAGCTCTTCTAAGCATCTCAAATTGATTTCCAATGACAATTCCTGTTCTCAGGCCAAATGTGAAATAAAATTGCCCCCTTGCTTCTGTGATGCCTGAGCCATTCAGGCACAAGGCTGTTATGACAGCTGGAAGTCATTTGACAATGTGCTTCACTTCACTTGGCACGTCAGATGATCATTTAAAAAATTGAGTTCTATTTTTTTATATTAAACTTGGTTCACATTCAAGAGCCACATGTTCCCTCCTAGGCAAGAGGCTTAATATGCAGCTCAGGACTGGGGGAGGCTATTGAATCAGAGGAATAGGGGCTTGGTTACATGATCAAACTTGATGGAGGCATTACAGGGAGGGTTAACCAAGAGGGAGGTGTTTGAAACACAAGGCCAAGCCTGACATGGGATAGGTGGTGATGCTGGCAGCCAAGGAAGGACCCATGGGTGTGCTGGCAGGAGAGTAGGGTTTCCCAAAAGTGATGAAAGGGAAGGAGTGATGGTTAACGAAGTTCCATGACACCCTGGGGACTTGGTTAAGAATGCTGAGGCAAAAATGTCACATCTCCCACCTTTGTTCCCCCAGGGACTTTGCATCTCATCATAGGTCAAATGCATTACACTCTGATACATTAGAACTCAACTGAGACTCCTTGTATTATACCTACCACCTAATAAACAACTATTTTCCCTCAAAATAATATTACCATTAAGAACTCAATAGCTGTTGGATAAAGTTAAAAAAATTAACTTTTCTCCATGTTGTCAAATTCCTGGTTTTGTAGATGTAGAATAGTATATGCCGTTTAATACCGCTTGTGCCAAAATGTGGATAAGAATGTGTGGGTATATGAATGTTCATGTGGAAGAATGGACAAGAAACAAGCAACACTGGCTTACTCTGAGGAACTGAACTGGAAGGCTGAGGGGCAGGAATTCAGGGAGATAATCCTGTGTACTTTCTAAACAAAATTTATTTGACAGAGAGACAATGAATGAATGAATCTTGATCTTACATCGACTGGTTCATTCTGAAAATGGTCATAACAGATGGGGCTACGTCAAGCCAAAAGCCAGGAGCCAGGAACTCCATCCAGGTCTCCCATAGGGGTGGCAGGAACTCAAGTACTTGAACCATCATCTGTTGCTGCCCAGTAACATTAGCAGGGGGCTGGAATGGAAGCAGAGTACCCAAATCTCAAACCTGTACTCCCCTGTAGGATTGAGTGTTACAGCAGTGGCTTAACCCATTGCGCAGCAATGCTTGCCAGGGGGCATTCTCTTATTCTTATTTTACTGATTATTCTTAATTAGTAAATGATTGCTGATGAGTATTCACTGATGGATTTTTATCCCCTTGAGGATAGGGACTTGGGTGTTCTTAGGACTTGGACAGTCCATAGCACTCAGCATCCAACAATGTGCTAATTGATAAGCCAATGTGTTAATCATGATCAAATGCAGTGCCTAGTCTTTTCCTAAGTAACAGCCTGGGTGCTGAAGATTACGAATATGATTGTGTTTTGAGGAAAAAGAAAGGGGACAAGACAGCAACTTCAAAAAACAGAAAAACAAACAAACAAAAAGAGCTGTGACGGTACCAACAAGAGAATTAATCAGATTCCTTGCTACCTTACTACTCAAAGTGTCATCTACAACTAGCATCACCAGGGAGATAATTAGAAATGCAGACTCTCAGGCTACTCCCTCAACCTACTCAATCAGATTGATTTTTTTTTTGTACAGTCTATTTGTTTATTTGAAAGACCATATATGGGGGTCAGGGAGAGATCTTCCATTCACTGGTTCCCTCCCCAAATGGCCACAACAGTCAGGAATGGTCCAGGCCAATGCTAAGAGTGTAGAACTCCATCCAGGTGCCCCATGTGGGTGTCAGGGGCCCGTGTACTTGGGCCATCTTTGGGCTGCCTTCTCAGGTGCATTAGCAGTGAGCAGAATCAGAAGTGGAGCATCCAGGACTCAAACCAGCACTCCAGTGTGGGGTGCTGGCAACGTAAGTGGCAGCTTAAGCCACTGCACCATGATGCAGGCCCCAAGAGTGCATTTTATCAAGGTCTCCAGATGCTTGTCCTGCATATTAAAGCTTGAGCATTAGCACCCAGGGACCTCCTCCACATCCATCTTCCGATCTAGTCCAGCATCAACTTCTCTGCCCATGAGGACCAAGGGCACAACAGAGCTTGTTCCTCAGTTGGGCACTGTTCAGTGGGCCTGTGGATGCCATTCCAAGGGCCCAGCAGGCTCCTCCCCAGATGTTGGCAATTTGAGTCTTATCTCTCCTTCTCTCCACACCCATGCAAACGTGGTGTGTGTGATTCCATTGTTGGATGAGCATGGTTCTGGAGTATTTGACTTGAACACATTCCTCCTCTCTTAATTTAAGTCTTTCCTAACATCTGGTAAACAGTGCTAGCTGCTTCTGGTGCTTCCAACGTAAAGGCGATTTTGCTGATTTCCTCAAATTACTTGTATATTGATAAGTTATCCATAAGTAGAATTTCCATAACTTATATTTATCCTATTATTATGACAATGAATTAGGTTCTCAAGGAAAACAGCATATTGAAAATTAAATGGATGGCCGTGGCTCAACAGGCTAATCCTCCGCCTTGCGGCTCTGGCACACCGGGTTCTAGTCCCGGTCGGGGCGCTGGATTCTGTCCCGGTTGCCCCTCTTCCAGGCCAGCTCTCTGCTGTGGCCCAGGAGTGCAGTGGAGGATGGCCCAAGCGCTTGGGCCCTGCACCCCATGGGCGACCAGGAGAAGCACCTGGCTCCTGCCATTGGATGAGCGCGGTGTGCCGGCCGCAGCGGCCATTGGAGGGTGAACCAATGGCAAAGGAAGACCTTTCTCTCTGTCTCTCTCTCTCTCACTGTCCACTCTGCCTATCAAAAAAAATAAATAAATAAATTAAAAAAAATAAAATTAAAAAAAATCACAGGAAAATTAAATGGATGTATTTTCATTTCTCCCTTAAATCATCACTCATCTTGTTTTTCCTTTATAGTCCTTTTGTCCAAAAGCAACAGTGGATGAATGAATGAATGAAGGCATGATTAAATGAATGAGATGGTTTCTTTTCTTTTTTTTTTTTTTGTATTTTTGACAGGCAGAGTGGACAATGAGAGAGTGAGAGAGAGAGAGAGAAAGAGAGAGGTCTTCCTTTTGCCATTGGTTCACCCTCCAATGGCCAGCGCATCGCGCTGATCCGAAGCCAGGAGCCAGGTGCTTCTCCTGGTCTCCCATGGGGTGCAGGGCCCAAAGACTTGGGCCATCCTCCACTGCACTCCCTGGCCACAGCAGAGAGCTGGCCTGGAAGAGGGGCAACTAGGACAGAATCCGGCACCCCGACTGGGACTAGAACCCAGTGTGCTTGCGCCACAAGGTGGAGGATTAGCCTAGTGACCCGTGGTGCTGGCCGAGATGGCTTCTTTACCAAGGCAATATGTTTACAAATAAGCTACCTACAGAAAGTGGTTTTTCTAAATTCTTTTCATATGTTAGACACATTCAGGAGTTTCTTCTGCAAAGTGGGTAAGATGTCACTCCATATTTGATAGCTAGATCTTGAGGCTGCCACCCTTAGGTAGGAGAGTAAGATTATGGAGTAGGGGAAGGTTAACACTTTTCTGCTCTAAGAGAACTGTGGCCCAAGGCCAGTGTTGTGTGTGCAGTGGGTTAAACTATGGTTTGTGATGCTGGCGTCCCATGTTAGAGAACTAGTTCAAGTCTTGTTCACTGCACTTCTAATTCAGATTCCTGCTCAAGTGCTGAGATGGCAGAGGAGGATGGCCCAAGTACTTGGGCCCCTGCCATTCATGTTGGAGAACGAGGATGGAGTTCCTGGCTCCTGATTTCAGCCTGGTGCAGACCTGGCTCTTACAGTCATTTGGGGAGTGTCACTTATTCTTTTATATATGTATATATATATATATATATGTATGGGTATTTACATACATAAATATGTATATATACTTATATACATACATACATTTATATACATATATGTATATATATGTATATGTATATATAATTCTGCCTCTCAAATTTTTTTTTAACAAATAAGAACTGTGGGTTATAGAGGGCAAAAGACTAGTTAATGGAGTTAGTCAAACATGTGTCCCTCTTCCCCTGTCATGGAAGTACATGACAGGTGGGTTTTAGAAAGAATCTAAACCTGGGGCTGGAAAGTAATTTATTCACATGAAAATAATAATGGCTACATTTAATGAACTAGGCACTATATGAAGTGCTTCATATACAACATTACGTTCAACCTTCATAAGAACCTATTATTCAACCCTCATAAGACCTTTATGGTTATTGCTTTGTTTCGGCAGATAAAGAAACTGAGGCTTAGAGAAGTCAAATGACTGCCTCAGGTTTATATATCTCATAAATGGCAGAGCAAGCATTAGAACAGACATATGTCTGGCTAAAGACTCCAAGCCTTTAACTGCCCTGCTACAATATCACTTACAGTAACAGCGGGTCTAGAATTTAGATGGTTTGCCTGTCTAGAGTCTCTATATCCTCCAGTTCATCCTGTCTACTCCCACCACAGCGATCTATGATACAAACCTGATTGTGTCTCTCATCTATTTAAAAAATGCCAAATGGCTGATTACTTATCTGCAGGATAAAGGTCAAAGTCAAGATGACATACCTTTAGGAGGGGAACCACTGAATGAAATCACGGGAAGAGCATTTGTTGAGTGAGCAGTCAGTATCCTTCCTATCTGAAGTCTTTTGAATAGCATTTTAAAAAATTTATTTTATGGGGCCAGCACTGTAGCGTAGCGGGTAAAGCCATTGTCTGCAGTGCTGGCATCCCATATGGGTGCCAGTTCGAGTCCTGGCTGCTCCACTTTTGATCCAGCTCCATGCTGTGGCCTGGGAAAGCAGTACAAGGTGGCCCAAGTCCTTGGGCTCCTGTACCCCCATAGGAGACCTCAAGGAAGCTCCTGGCTCTGGATTGGCACAGCTCTGGCCATTGCAGCCATTTGGGAATTGAGCCAGCAGATGGAAGGAAGATCTCTCTCCCTCCCTCTCTGCCTCTGCCTTTCTGTAACTCTTTCAAATAAATAAATATTTAAAAATATATTTTATTTCATCCACAAATGGCTATTCAATTCAAACAACAGGACTAAACATTTGCGGCACCAGCAAGTGATCACATGGGGTCTCACGCTTAGATGGGTTTGGGGTTTAATGCTTTGAAGTCATCGTCTTATAATCCTTAATAATTTTAAGTTTGGCCGGCGCCGTGGCTCAACAGGCTAATCCTCCGCCTTGCGGCGCCGGCACACCGGGTTCTAGTCCCGGTCGGGGCGCCGGATTCTGTCCCGGTTGCCCCTCTTCCAGGCCAGCCCTCTGCTGTGGCCCGGGAAGTGCAGTGGAGGATGGCCCAGGTGCTTGGGCCCTGCACCCCATGGGGAGACCAGGAAAAGCACCTGGCTCCTGGCTCCTGCCATCGGACGAGCGCGGTGCGCCGGCCGCAGCGCGCCGTCTGCGGCGGCCATTGGAGGGTGAACCAACGGCAACGGAAGACCTTTCTTTCTGTCTCTCTCTCTCACTGTCCACTCTGCCTGTAAAAAAAATAAAATAATAATAATTTTAAGTTTGTGTCTGATGGGACAATGAAGCATGAGCCAGGCCTTGTTGCCTTGACTCATGGGTGTCCCACCTACTACAGCCTAGCTGAGATGGGTTCTTATTCACATGCCAACTCCCAAGCAATGGCTGGCATTCCTTCCCCTGCTCTTGCCCTTTGCCTAATCCAGAAACCAGGTCACATCGTTGACAGGTGGTTTAGGATTCTGACCCCAGAGTGGGGTCTGGGCATGGGCACAGGAAGGATTGAGGTCAGACAGGTGTTCTACTTCATCCAGGTTAGGGTAGGGCAATACTAACCCCAACCAGGGGCTGACTATGTCAGTTGATAACTCTGTGGGACCCTCTTGTCCATCTCTAATCCAAGTGCCAGGAAATTGGAATTACTAAGGGTCACTTGTCCCCTGTGTGTTGAGGCAGTGGGCCCAGGGAAAGGAGAGACTGACTTAACCACATAGCTAGGGCTCCACATCTTCTTTTAGAACTGAACCTTGTAAATTATGTAGCATGCCTTGTCTATAGATCTTTGGAATATCTCTTTGAAAGTAGGGTCTCTTTGAATACAGTAGAAATGTCAAGTCATAATAAAACTGTGACATTAATGTTACCTCCAAGGGTGCTGGGTGCAAGACACTAACAATTTAATAAGTTTGGGCCTTTGCATTGACCTATGCTAATGTGTAATTTCATGCTGTTTTGCATGGCAAGGGAAGTTTTTCAGAATTCATTTGATTGCAAGATCAATGTGCAAATGCATTATCTGCCTGCCTTGAGCATGGTCAACTGTTGACCTCTCCAATTAAGAAGACCTGGGAAAGAAAATTCAATTATAATGAACAAATGTTTCTCGAACACTTTCTATGAATAAGGACCTGTGCCAGGCCCTGTGGGGAATATGCAGATATGTGGAGTTTGTTGCTGTCTTTGGGTGCTTGCAAGCAAGTTGGAGGAGGCAGAGATTTATGTATGGGTGACAATGGCCTCACTGTGCTACCTTAATTTAGGAAAGCAGAGGAATGGACTACATGGAGCAGGGCTGTGTGCATGTAGCCCCTCATAGCAAGTATTGCTGAGTCCTTGCCCGGTGTCCATTCCCTGTGTGGGAAGAGAACCCTCGTTTTTTCAGTCTATTCCTTGGGAAAGATTAGTCTATCTCCAGCTCAGCAACAAGTGTTGAACAGCCTAGCCCTTTCCTGATAATTCCATGCCTCATGTCAGTGACTGCTTGAGAGGCAGGGATGTGATTTAATGCTAGCCAATGGGACATGAAGGTAAGTGTGAGGGTTACTTGTGGAAACATTTTCTTGCAGTAGAGAAAGATTTTGGTTAAAGGCATGGGTTCTGCAACTGACTGCATAGTTTATAATCCTGGCTCCTCAGTCTACCAGCTACATGTCTGTAGGGAAGTTACTTAACCATTCTGTCTGTTTCTTTATGTGTTAAGTGGAGTTTATAATAGTGTGAGCAAGTAGGGCAGTTTTGAGGATCAAAATTAGTTACTGTTTAGAAAGCATTTAGAATAGCATCTAATACATAAGTGGTAAGTGTCATTACCGTTAATTTAAGGGGTGAATATTAAGCACATGATAAGATTGATCTCTTTATTATCATTTTCCATTAGGGTCTTGTGTTATTGGCAGACACAATTGAGCCTCTGCTTTCTCTTCCTTGTGTGTGTTCTGGACGTCCTCAGCCTGTGGGCCTTTCAAGTCTCAAAGGTGTCCCAGAGGCACATCACAAAATGTGGGTGGCCTCAAGCAGTTCCTGACATAAGTTCCTGGCCATCTCACTGTAGTTCTGGCCTTTTCTTAATTATATTTAGATGATTTCATGAAAGAGATTTTCAAGGTTTTCTTACATACTCAAAAATACACTTGGGGCTGGCGTTGTGCCGTATTGAGCTAAGCCACTGCTTGCCATCATCCCATACTGAAGTTCCACATGCTGCTCTTCTGATCCAGCTCCCTGTCAATGTGTCTAGGAAGGCAGGGGATGGTGGCCCCTGCCACCTATGTGGGAGACCAGGATGGAGTTCCTGGCTTTTGGCTTTGGCTTGACCCAGTCCTGGCTGTTGTGGCTGTTTGGGAGTAACCAGTGGGTGGAAGATCTCTGTGTCTCCCTATCTGTTGCCCTGCCTTTTAGATAAATATATAAATAAATAGTTCCTAGGGAAAAAAATTAAAAGCTACTCTTGATATTCACATGTGTATTAGAGTTCTCCAATCAGAACCAATTGTGTGTGTGTGTGTGTGTGTGTGTGTGTGTGAGAGAGAGAGAGAGAGAGAGAGAGAGAGATTGATTGATTGATTGATTCAGGAGGAACTGGTTCACTGTTATGGAGGCTAAATCCCTCACCCTTCCATCTGCAAGCTGGAGACCTAGGAAAGGCAGTGGCGTGATTCTAGTTCATTCCTAAGGCTCCAATGCCAGGGGAACTGACAGTGCAAATCCTCATGAGCTTGCTTAAGCAGTAGAGCAGGATGAAGAAGGGGTGAGGTCCTCCTTCCTGCAGCTTTTTATTCTGCTCAGAGCACCAGAGTTTGGACAATGCCCATGCACACTGGGGAGGGCCATCTCCCTCACTGAGTTCACTGATTCCCATGTTAATCTCATCTGCAAAAACCCTCAGAGACACATTCAGAAATAAGTTACTGTGGACATCCATAGCGCAGTCAAGCTGACATAAAATGAAGGAAATCAGTGGGGGACCTGCTTTGAGGTCACTTGTAAATTTGCAAATACTGCAGTAACATAACTTTCCTCACAAAGTACAATAAACTCCACTTCAGTAAGTTATCTCCATTGATACCAAATAATTCTATAGATGGTCAGTTGAAATAATTAGTAAAGTTGCAAAATAGCCCCGCTGAAATAAAGGCTTCCCAGAGTGTTGGGCTAAGAAGGTCTGTGAGGCTCCATCAGAGTTCAGGGGAAAAGCATGCTGGGATCAGGTACGACTGTCTGCTTTGAGCTATGGGTAGAGGTGGTAGTGGAGGCCATATTGCATTTCTGCAATCTAGGATTTACAATTGCTGCCTATCCTGTTTAAAAGGCAATTCACACATTATTAGGTTGATTCCATAATTCTAGTTACTTTTCAGCACCAATTTGTTTACTTAATCAATGTACACTTACTGGGCACTTGAGATGCATTAGACATGCCATTAAGCATTGTGGAAAATTTAAAAATGAATGATATGGATCCAACCCATAAAGAGCTCAGACAGTACAGAAAGGTCTGGCCGTGTGTGTGTGTGTGTGTGTGTGTAGGATAAAGTGGTAAAAATACTGCCAAGATTACTAGTACTGAAACAGTATTTTTACACTTTGTGTTTCTGAGTGGGTGCAAACTGATGAAATGCTTACATAGTATATATTGAATCGATCTTCTTTATATAAAGATAATTGCAAATGATTAAAAAATCTTGGTGTTAAACTGGAAATTGCATAGACAATTAATCAATTTTTTTAAAAAAAAATCATGTAGGATCTCTGTCCTTAATGTGCGGTACATTGTGAATTAATACTATAACTAGTACTCTAACAGTATTATCATTTTGTGTCTCTATGCGAGGGCAAACCGTTGAAATCTTTACGTAATATGTACTAAATTGATCTTCTGTGTATAAAGAGAATTGAAAATGAATCTTGATGTGAACAGAAGGGGAGAGGGAGCGGGAAAGGGGAGGGTGGGGGGAGGGAGGGAAGTTGTGTGGGGGGGGAGCCATTGTGGTCCATGAGCTGTTCTTTGGAAATTTATATTCTTTAAATAAAAGCTTTATAAAATTAAAAAAAAAAATACTGCCAAGAAAGGCCTAGGGAAGGGAAGGGACCAGCGGGTATGTCAAAGGTGGGAGGGGCTATTTTCAGAGAGTAGAGAAGGTGATCAGTAAGACAAGCTGGTAAGGGGGCATTTGACGCCAGCCCTGCAGTGCTGTAAGATCGTTCATGTGGACAGACAGGGAGATCATTTCAAACTGAGTGGTCAGAATGAACAGAAGCACCCAAGTGGAGAGCTGAAGGCTCTGGGTGAACAGCTGACAGATGAGACTGTGTGGTTGCTGTTGATCCCGCTTCTCCCTACAGAGTAAGCAGTTGCCTGGTGGGCTTCATTAGGCTGCTGTGCTGATGTGACATCCATTTTTATAAGGGTTGCTTGGACCAAGGGAAAACATGCTCTTGGAAAGATCATTCTTCATCACCATTTGACATGTGACACATACAAATATCTTCAAGTAAAGGGGACACTGCGCTGGTATTTCACGCTGCACATTTTTATTGTAAACCTAAGAGAACCGACAAAGGCTCCTTCTATTTCCTTAACAACACACAGGATCATCAACTGCTGTCAGTAAAGAACATTCCTGATATCATATTACTTCATTACATGAATAAGGCAAGTGTTCTTAACACACAAGTGAACTTTAAAACTCGTTGTTGATTTGCTGAAAATATTTGCTATAGATTAAAAATGTAAATAGAGGATCACTCCTAACATGCTATATATATATATATATATATATATATATATATATATATATATGAGGTAGAGTTTTCTTAAATTTCTTGAAAATACTTCAAAAATTAAAGCAATGCTGTTGGCTTTGTCAAGACAATAGTAAAGATAAACCAATTTTTTAAAAAATTGTTCTTCAGGCACGTGCAAGAAGCTCTGAAGATCCAGTCCAAGAAGCACCAAAAATGTGTTTGTTGTTAATTTAGGATGTAAATTTTTGAGTTAGGAAATGAATTGCGTAAAATGAAGCATCCTTATAAAAATTAGAATGCATAGAATGTGAAATATGAACTTGGCTGTTGATGAACTTGTCAGCCCTTCGTTTTACTTATTACTGGCTTGCAACTGTCTTCTAAGCAAACCGAAAACAGAGAAGGTGATTCTGTGGCATTGAAATCATTGAGTTGCAAACAGATCCACAGCTATAAGCAAGCACGTTTGCCTTTTTTGCCCTATCCTTGCCTTTCCATTTGCACTCCCATGCCTTTCCCTGGAGTTTTTATGGGTAGCCCTAAATCTATATTTACCCACTATATTTAGTAAGCTTGATTATGCATAGGCTAAATTCAGATATGAGACGATAATCCAGATTTTTGTTCACTGGAAGAACTTTTTCTTTCCTATACATTTTTAGCACAGGCTAGGCACTGACTTATTTTTTTGCTATTTAATGGAGCGACATTGTGCCTAGGGCTCCTGCCCTTACTGAGCTCTTCTGGAAGGTGCTGATCACACAGCTGCCCACGCCAGCTCCTTATGGACATTTAAGGTCTCTTCTTGGATGCACTTTTCCTTTTTCCAAACTGTCATGTAAATGCAATCGTTGAGGATGCAGCCTTTGTGTCTGGCTTCTTCACTGAGTATCATGTATTTGAGATCATCCATACTGTAGCAAGCAGTACTTCATACCTTTGTATTGCTGAATACTATTCCACTCTATGGACAGACTACAATGTTCATTTCCTCTCCACTTAAGACACCTTTAAGTTGTTTTTGATTTTTGATGACTACAAATAAAGATGCAATAAATATTCCAATAGAGTTGTTAGTGTGAACATAGTTTTCATTTCACTTGTGTTCATACGTACAGATTGTCGGGTCATGTGGTAAGTGAATCACTGTATAAGAAACTGTCAGACTGCTTTCCTGCACATCTGTACCATTTTGTGTTCCCAACAATGAATGTGAGTTCCAGTAGCTCCACATCTGTATCAGCACTTAGTATTATCAGACTTTTAAATTTTGGCTATTCTAACAGAGATGTGGTGATATGTCACTGTGTTTTTAAAAATGTTTTATTTCCGCCTTGCGGCGCCGGCACACCGGGTTTTAGTCCCGGTCGGGGCGCTGGATTCTGTCCCAGTTGCCCCTCTTCCAGGCCAGCCCTCTGCTGTGGCCCAGGAGTGCAGTGGAGGATGGCCCAAGTGCTTGGGCCCTGCACCCCATGGGAGACCAGGAAAAAAAAAAATGTTTTATTTATTTGAAAGGCAGCGTGACAGAGAAAGAGGGAGAGACAGAGAAAGAATCTTCCATCTTCCGGTTTACTCCCCCAAAGCCACAATTGCCAGGAGCCTGAAACTCCATGTAGGTCTCCCATGTGGGTGGCAGCGGCCCAAGCATCTTCTGCTGGTTTCCCAGGTGCATTGGCAGGGAGCTGCACTGGAAGTGGAGCAGACAGGTCCTGAACTGATGCTATGATATAATATGGGATGCTTATGTTGCAGGCAGCAACTTAACCTCCTGCACCATAATGTTGACCCCTTGTTGTGGTTTTGATTTACATTTCCTTAATGACTAATAATGCTGAATATTTCTTCCCATGCTTATCTGCTATTGAGTCTTCTTTGATGAAGCATTTGTTCAAACATGTTGCTCTCTTTTTCTTTTTAAATCATTGTATTCCCTTTTTATTGGGCTTATTTGAGAGTATTTTATCACAAGTTCTTTTTGTATTCTGGACATAAGTACTTTTTTCACATTTGTAATTTCTAAATAATTTTTAACCAGGTTGTAACTTGTCTTCTTATTCTCATACCAGGTCTTTCACAAATGACAGATTCTTAATTTTGATGAAGTACAACTTATCTTTTTATTTATTTTTGTTGAGTTTTTGGGATCATATCAAAGAAATCTCAGTCACAAAGGCCACAAAGATCTTATCCTAGAATTTTTATGTTTTTAGGTTTTTTTCAATCTATGATTTCTTTTGCATTAATTTTGGTGGACTGTATGAGATCTCACTGGAAGTCCAAGTTTTTAATATTATATGTCAATATCCAAGAATTCCACCACTGTTCAAAGACTTTACCTCTCCACTGAATGTTCTGTGCATCTGCTGAAAATCAACTGATCAAGCATGTTAGGGTCTGTTCCTGACCTCATTTCCATCCAATCGATCTACATGTCTATCATTTCCTCAGTTTTGCATGACTATGATTATTGTAGCTTTACAGCAGAAAACTTACCCCTGTCTGAATTCATTTCATTCATTATTTTTCTGATGTCTGTTGGGAGACATCAAATCATGAGACTTTCTGTGGTCATTATACCAGGGAGTTTGTACCTATCTCATTCTCTGTTATACCACAGTACCAAGAACAGAGCCTGGCACACAATAATTGCTTTAAAATTGGTTGAAAAGGAGCAGAAAGTCAAGAAACACTTCAATTGAGGAAGCTGAAGGGATTTAGCATTCGGGGGAACAGGGATCAAATAGTTTTGTGAGAAGCTCTGAAGGTAATAGAGGTTTGGCTTTTAGTGCTACTGCGGAAAGTAGAACAATTCTCGTGTTTTAAAAATTTACTTATTTGAGAGGTAGGGAGAGAAAGAGAAAGAGAGAGAGAGAGAGAGAGAGAGAGAGAGAGAGAGAGAATGAATGAATCTTCTGTCTGCTGGTTCACTCTCCAAATGTGTGCAACAGCCAGAACTGGGTCAACCTGAAGTTAGAAGACAGGCTCAATCCAGGTCTCCCATGTGAGGGACAGGCACCCCCAGTTCTTGAGTCATTAGCTTCTACCTCCCAGGGTATGCGTTAAGAGGAAGTTGGAATAGAAGTGGAGCCAGGACTTGAACTCAAGCACCCAATATCGGATGCATGCATCTCAAGTGGCATCTTAGCCACTGCTCCAAATGCCAACTTCCTTAACTGCCCCTTTGGCCACATTTTGATAAATGCTTAGGTCTTCTGGGACCCACTAGTTTTGTGGAGCACATTCATTCACTCATTTAATAGACAATTATTCAGCACTCATTCTTTTGTAAAAATTTATTTATTTATTTGAAAGAATTACAGAGAGGCAGAGGCAGAGGCAGAGGCAGAGAGAGAGAGAGAGAGAGAGAGAGAGAGAGAGAGGTCTTCCACCTGCTGGTTCACTCCCTAAATGGCCACAACAACTGGAGCTGCACCGATCCAAAGCCAGGAGCCAGGAGCTTCTTATGGGTCTCCCAAGTGGGTGCAGGGGCCCAAGGGCTTGGGCCATCTTCTACGGCTTTCCTAAGCCATAGCAGAGAGCTGGATTGGAAGTGGAGCAGCCAGGACTTGAACCAATGCCCATATGGGATGGTGGCACTGCAGGTGGCAGTTTTACCCACTACTCCACAGTACTGGCTCCTCAGCACCCATTCTGTAACATTTTCATAAAGGGCAGTAGACAAAATTCTGTACTTAAAGTATGCAGGTAGCAGACAGGTAAAACAAGAATTACAACAGACAGCCTGGTGTCTTCAAAGCAGTGTCTGCCTGTGGGTTGGACAGCTTGCTTGTGCTTTTGAATTTCATTGGGAAACTGAAAAAAGGACACTAACACTATACCACTGGTTTTTGTGTGTTTTGTGTTCTAACTTGGCTCCAGCTGTTTCTGGGTTTGGTGATTGTTTTATGGATTAATTCTAATCTAGGTCTCCTAATAAATGCTTCCTTAGTGTCCCCTACCTCGCCATCAAGTCACTTATTGCAGTTACAACGTAATTCATGATGCATTTAGCTGCTAACTACAGTGGAAGCTTCTGGAAACAGGAGCTGCCTCTGTCTCATTTATGCTGCATAGATCCTGTGATGGGCTGCTGTGGGCCCCATTCATGAAGCACTAAACTCCAGGTTCTCCTAAAACCTACTAGACTACCAAGAGCTTTCCCTTTCTCATAAGTGGTTTCATCCTATGACACAGTTTTTCTGTTTTAGAAACAACTGCTCACTCCTCTCTTATTTTCAAATTGCTTTAAATAATTACTATTAAACATAAAGTGTCTAGCATGGGTGTTTGGCACAGCAGTTAAATCATCGCTTTGGATGCCCACATCCTGTATCTTGCAGTGGGTTTGTTTCCTGGCTACCTCACTTCCAATCCAGTTCCCTGCAAATGCACTTGTCGGCAACAGATAACAGCTCAAGTACTCCACCCACGTGGTATACTGGGATTGACGTCTGGCCTCCTGGCTTTGGCAGGGCCCAGCCCTAGATGCTGTGGGCATTTGGAGAGTCAACTGATAGATGGAAGACTGCTTTCATTCTGTCTCTCAAATAAAAATAAGAAGAAAAAAATCAAAGGTGCCTGTATTTGAGTACAAGATCCACTTGGGATTCCAGCTTCCTGTTAACATATACCCTGTGAAGCATCAGTGATTGTTCGAGCCCTTGTGTTCCTGTCTCCAATGTGGGAGACCTGGAATGAGTCTTGGCTTCAGTTTGGCCCAGTCCTGGCTGTTGTGAGTAGTTGAGGAGTGAGCCAGCAGATGGAAGATACTCTCTCTCTTTCTCCCCTCCCCTCCTTCTTTCTTCCCTCTTTCTCTCTCTTCTCCTCTTTCAAATAAGATGAAAATAAATAAATAAAAAATAAAGTCTCCCCCCTAATAAAAACAGAAACTTTAACATTATGTTCCATTGCAGATGTTTATGCTTCAGTAACAGTCTTTTGATATTGAGATATTTTTAGCATGTCACTGGTGTCTACACAGTATGAGGGATCAGTCCAAAGATAAAGTCAGCATTTTTCTCTTGTGGACTGGCAAGGCTGATCATACCCTAACAATGAATATAACAAAAGCAAATGCAGAAAAAAATTATCCATTCTGATCTTAATGTACTAAAACTTCCTCTACCTAACACCTTTTTAGTTTTCTTAAACACACACATTCATGTGCACACACAGACATAAACACATGTGTCCAAATGGACCTGAATGGTATGCGTCTGGCAAAGGGTATTACCACTGCAGGACACTTCACTGAGCACCTGCCCTAAGCTAAGAACTCTTCAAGGATCCTGTCGTTTGGTCCCCATCTCCACTGAGGATGTTGAGCCCTAGATACCAGAAAAAGGAGGTTAAGATACATCTCTAAGGTCTGGAATTCTTAGGAGAGTTTTATTTTTTTAACTCACTCTTCTGCTTAATTAAAAATTGTCCATCAGATTGGCTGCTGAGAGACAGAAAAGAGATAAGAAAAAAGGCACCTGCTCCTCAACCAACAGCCCATATTTTTTGAGTGGGCATTGGTCATCTTGAGCTATTACTAGACCTTTGACAAGCTCTCACCTTGACAGTGTGGCTACTGTACTCATGCCTTCATGCAAATCTGGGGTTGGTCCTGGCCAGGGCCCTCTCTAGGTGTGTTTTTGGTAACACTCATGTTCTTTTAAGATGAGATGGACATGCGACTCAAGAATGAATGGTTTTCATGGTTCTTGCATTCAAAAGGCGAGTTTTCAACAACTTCCAAATATGCCTATTCTTTTGCAAAACTCAAATGACTCTGATTGGAATAATCTAAAATATAAATTTATATTTCACTAACTATTTACCTTACTGAGAGTATCAGAGAACAGAAAGAAAAGGGGGGAGAGGGAGGAAACCAGCATTTAATGCCTACCAATTATGTGAAGGTCAAGTACAGGGACACACTACGTAAATCCTTGTTAATATCCCAGGGAGTCTGGTGTTTTTGATCCCATTGTACAGGCCTAGGCAGTTTTAATGATTTGTTTTCAGCTGGTCAGTATACTGGTGAACAATTAGACCTGTGCCCTTTAAGTTACACGGCACAGCATGTTAGTGAGGGGCGGAAGCAAGGCCTCCTTTCCTGTCTCAGGATCCAAGATGAGAGCTGTACTTCTAATGGTGGGCATGGGTTTCAAAGTCTCCCACCTTGTGTGGCACCTTGCAGACAACACAGCTACCACTGTAGCTCTACCTGTTTGTTTTCCTCTACTGCTGCACGGTCAAAATCTCATTTCTCACCATTGCCAGATAATTCCTGCTTGTGGTTTTCTGAGTTGCTTCTTCTCTTCAAACTTTTCAATAGAAACACTTTGAGTAAAAGCTTTGGGAAACATGATATCAGGGAAAATTCTCTTTTTAAGAAGCAAACCAAGAGTGGCAGTGACCAGCAGTTTTATCTACATGGTTGATTTCTTGTGTGGAGTTTTAAATGGCTCACACTGGATAGCTGTAAAGAAAGAGAGGTTTTCCAGAAATATTGGCTGTGGTCATCTCTCTGTAGAAAATTCTTTATATCAGACAGAAAAAAAAATCTTTAGTTTCTAAAGAGAGGCATGTTTTGACTTACATCAGCCACACATCAGACCTGTCTCCAAACTGTAACTTAAATGAACTCATGCTTTAGGTGTACTGGAATAACAACTACACATAGTCATTTCTTAGTAAATGAAAATCAAATGAAATTATCTTTAAATGCCACATTTTACAGATTAGAAAACAGAATGCCAGAGAGAAAGCGCTTATGCCTGAGTCCACATAGCTCATTACAGCTCCCCCAGAACTAGAACCTACTCTACCTGAGGTCATGCAGCTCCTTATAGCTCTTCTAGAACTAGAACACACTGCCCGAGGTCCCAAAACTGTTCATATGCCATCCTGAAGTAGAACCCGCTCTGTCTGACGTCACACGTAACTCATTGTAGCTCCCCTAGAACCAGAACCCACTATTTCTGTGGCTACATAACTCATTATAGCTCTGCCAGAACTTGAACCCACTCTGCCTGAAGTCTCACAGGTCATTATAGCTCCTGCAGTGCTAGGACTCTCTCCAATGTTCTTTGCTTCAATGTTAGATTGTTATGCACAGAATTCTATCAGTGGACTGTAAAACAGCTCTGCATCAGAAACCATGCTCCTTAGAGAAGAAGAGAACTAGGAGACGCTTCTCCTCTCAGGAAAGATGGAATTATTCCAAACTTCTTTACCTTGTCATTAGGCAATAGAGATTTCATACACATGTGTATGAGAAGGACAGGGGCATTTCTTACCTAAAGAATGGGTTCTTTAAATCCAGGACATTCCCAGACCTGAAGCTTGTTTGGTTCACCAGGGCCACAATCTGAATGTCATAGCTCTGCCTGTATCACAGAGAAGAACACATCAGCTCACAAGACCAGTTAGTTATTCACCTTGGTTTGTGGCAGTTTTTGCATGCACTTCTTCATGAGGGTCTTGAGAGCCCCAGCTTTGCAAATGATACATGTCTGTGTGTGTTTATCTGGATGTTAATAACACTGCCAGAGGTAACTGGAAACTTGAGTATTTGTTACAGGAGCCCAATAGCTATTGTTTCTTATCTCAGTAACAGAATTGCATTATGGGTCTTCATTGGAGCACCAAAATGTTCTTCATAATGGAAGGATTAGCTCAGCTAAATTCTCAGACTGACACAAAACGGGTAACACGTGATTCATTTTAAGAGGCCCCAGATGAAGGCCGACGCAGTTACAGTGGGAAGAACTGGCTGACTAGAATAAGAAATGGAGGTATCCAATATGGCTGGAAAGGGTACAGCCACACTAATTTCATCTGCTCTGTGATATGAAAGAACAAAGGGAGGACCACTTTCCCAGGGATCTGATGGAAATCTTTGGGGGAGAAGTAAGAAAGCAATGAAGGCTCTGTGGGACAAGAGGAGAGAAGACAGACACACTGCCGCAGCCAGCCAAGAGGTGCAGCCAGAGGCTGGCTGGGAGCTGCCATCTTACCACAAAGCAAGAAATTGTTATGCACCCGGAAGCTCAGTTTTAGCCGAGAGGGAATTCCACAGTCACTGATTTTATTTCTGCCTAGAGGGCTGCCTAGGGTCTGAGAAACTGCTGAGGTTCAAGCAGGGAAGCCACAGTGCTCCCTTTTCTCCCTCATCCCTGCAGAGCACCACACTTGGCTGCCCCAAGTCACACAGCATCCCTCTGTTCCACTCCTACCAGACTCAGAATGAGAATCAGGGCAATGTGTTGGGCAACGGTCATATCCCGTGTATCCTGCAACTTTGGGAATTTGGGGGCTCCAGCCCAGGGCTACACTCACATACTCTATGTGAGCCATGGGGATTCACCTTAGCTTCTGGAGGCTAACACCAGAAGCAGCCCATAAAAAAAAATCTGCTCTTACCCTGGGCATTCTAGGTAATGACACCACTATAATGTGCAACACAAGGACTGTAACAATTAGCTCTAAATTTCTCAATGCCACTAAAATCTACTCAGTGGACCTAGGGAAGAACCTATTTGCATTCCACCTCTCTGCACTCACAGCCTCAGAGTAAAGTCTCCTGTACATCTTGGAGTCACCTTCTAGGACTGGAAGAGGGTTCAGTTCACACTCGAGTCCCAGCACTAGGGAACTTGGTGTTCTACGCCACAGCACCAGCTGGACTCTCCTAGCAGGACCTGAGGAAGGGTCTATCAGCATCACACTGTCCTGGTGCCTTCAGCCCAGGAGCACTCAGGCTTGCAGGTAGGATCTGTGTCTCCCTCAGCACCACGATAAAGGTCCTGGCTATTACAATCACCAGGGAAACTGACATCAAACTCTCTGTGGACCAAATACACAAACACTAAGAAACCCAGATTCATTCCAGAGCCACACTTCTATCCCTGTGAACTGCAGCGGACTAGAACACAGTGTCACATTCACAACTGACACAGATTTACTCAAAATAAATCAAAGAGTACACTCCTGGGCTCACCTAGAACCAAAGCCAAAGCAATAAGCACAGTGATACCATGCATTCCAGCTGAATCATAAACTCTTTACCGATTAAAAAAAAACCTACCCCATAAAGAAGAAGGGACAATTACACTAGTCATGCAGATGTCAATGTAGGGACACAGGAGACATAAATAGGCAAGGTAGCATGACACCTACAAAGTAACACAATAATCCTCCAGAATTAGATTCTGAACTGCTGGGAATCTATGAATTCAAAATAATTATTATAAGGAAACTCAGTGAGATGCAAGAGAATATGAATAGACAGATTAAAGAAATGAGGAAATCAATGAGTAACATGAATTAAAATATTACTAAAGAGATAGAACTCATTAGGAAGAAACAAATAGAAATGTTGGGGATGAAATCTTTAAGCAGTAAAAAAAATATGACTGCAATCTTTAACAGCAGAATAGAGCAAGTGGAGGAAAGGATTCTGACCCTGAGGACAAGACTTTTAAAATAATCCGATCAGACAAAAGCAAAGAGAAAAGAATTAAAAAGAATGAACAGAGTCTGTGCAAAATATAGGATACCATTAAACAACAAAATATTTGTATTATAGATATTCCTGAAGGAGAAGAACAGGAAAAAATGTATTGAGAACTTGTTAAATAGAATAACAGTTGAAAATTTCTCAGTTCTTGAAAGAGACATGGACATCAAGACACAAGAAGCTCAAAGAACCCCAAGCAGACTCAACCTAAAAAGGTCTACTCCAAGGCCTGTAGTCATTAAATTGTCAAAAGTTAAGCACAAAGAAAGAACCCTAAAAACAGTAAAAGTGACAATTTAAATATAAACAAAAACCAATTAGATTAACATTGGACTTCTCAGTGGAAACCCTACGGGCCAGAGAGAGTGGGATGATATATTCAAGGTCTTAAAAAAGTACAGCCAAGGATATTATATCCAGTGAAGCTATCCTTTAAAAGTGAAGGGGGAATAAGGTATTTTTCAGATAAGCAAAAAATGAGAATTCACCACCAACAGACCAGCCTCACAAGAAGTTATAAAGGGCATCATGTATTAGAAATAAACATGGGCCAGCATTGCGGCTCAATAGGCTAATCCTCCACCTGTGGCACCGGCATACCAGGTTCTAGTCCCGGTCAGGGCGCCAGGTTCTGTCCCAGTTGCCCCTCTTCCAGGCCAGCTCTCCGCTGTGGCCCAGGAGTGCAGTGGAGGATGGCCCAAGACCTTGGGCCCTGCACCCCATGGGAGACCAGGAGGGGCACCTGGCTCCTGGCTTCGGATCAGCGCAGTGTGCCGGTCACAGCGCGCTGGCCGCAGTGGCCACTGGAGGGTGAACCAATGATAATGGAAGACCTTTCTAAACTCTCTCTCTCTCTCACTGTCCACTCTGTCAAAAATAAAAATAAAAAAAAAAGAAATAAACATTATGAAAATATTTGACACAACCAAATTCACTAACAGAGCAGGTAAAATCTTTATCCAATCACAAAACGATAAGTCATTGTTCTTATCTATCAATATTAATATTGATTAAATTTTCCAGCCAAAAACCTTAGGTTGGCTGAATGGATAAAAAACCTAGACCCCACTATATTCTTCTCACAAGAAACTCACTTCACAAAGATACACACAGACTGAGAATGAAGGGTGGGAAAGAATACACCAGACAAATGGAAATCAAAGGCTAGCAGGCATAGCTATCCTGATATCAGATAACAGAGACTTTAAATCAAAGACTGTAAAAAGAGATAGAAAGACATATTATGATAAAAGGTTCATCAAAAAGACATAACAATCATAAATACATAGGCACCTAAAACAAGACTACCCAGATAGATATAGCAAAAACATTAGACCCAAGGGGAGAGGTAGACTCCAATACAATAATAGTGGGTGACTTCAACACCCTACTCTCATCAAAGGACAGATCATCCAGAAAGAAAGACACATTGGAGTTGAAGCATACTATTGAGTAAATGGACCTAAAAGACTTTTACAGGACATTTCATCCAACAGCTATAGAATACACATTCTTCTCATCAGCACATGGAACATTTTCTTTTTTTTTTTTTTTTTTTTTTTTTTTGACAGGCAGAGTGGACAGTGAGAGAGAGAGACAGAGAGAAAGGTCTTCCATTGCCGTTGGTTCACCCTCCAATGGCTGCCGCGGATTGCGCGCTGCGGCCGGCGCACCGCGCTGATCCGATGGCAGGAGCCAGGTACTAGGTGCTTTTTCCTGGTCTCCCATGGGGTGCAGGGCCCAAGCACTTGGGCCATCCTCCACTGCACTCCGGGCCACAGCAGAGGGCTGGCCTGGAAGAGGGGCAACCAGGACAGAATCTGGCGCCTCGACCGGGACTAGAACCCGGTGTGCCGGCGCCGCAAGGCGGAGGATTAGCCTGTTGAGCCACGGCGCCGGCCAACACATGGAACATTTTCTAGGACAGACCACATATTAGGCCACAAATCAAGTCTGAGAAATTTAAAAATATTGAAAACATACCTTGGGTTTTCTCAGGCCATATAGAAGTAAAACTAGAAATCAATAAGAACAACAATAGAACACTCATAAATACTGGGAAATTAAACAACATAATGCTGAATGATCAGTGGATCACTGAAGAAACTACAAAGGAAATAAAAACTTTGTTGAAATAAAGTGCTTACATTCTAAAAGGGAAATGTCTCAAATTAAAGATCTAATGATGTACTTTGAAGACTTAGAAAACCAAGAACAAATCAAACTCCAAATCAGCAGTAGGTAAGAAATAATAAGGATTAGCACAGAAATAAATGAAATTTAAACTAAAAAACATTACAAAAGATTAACAAAACAAAAAGTTGTTTTTTGAGAAGTAAAATAGATAAACTTCTAGCCAGGCTAACAAAGAAAAAAAGAGAAAAAACTCAAATCAAATTAGAGATGAAAAAGGAGACATTATAACCAATACCACTGAAATACAAAGGATTATAAGAAACTATTATGAAGAACTATATGCTAATAAACCTGAAAATATCAAAGACATGAATAAATTCCTAGGTACATATAACCTACCAAGGTTAAATCAAGAAGACACAGACAGTCTAAACAGACTCAAAATGAGCAATGAGATTAAAGCAATTATCAAAAGTCTTCCATCAGTGACAAGTCTAGGGTCTGATGGATTTACCTCAGAATTCTACAAAACATTCAAAGAAGAAGTAACTCCAAGACTTTTTTAAATTACTCCAAGTTGTTGAGGAGACTGGAACTCTGCCAAAGTCTTTTTATGAGGCTAGCATCACTTTGATATTCAAACCAAAGATAACACAAAATGAAAACTACAGACCTGTTTCCTTAATGAACATAGATGCAAAGATTGTCAACAAAATACTAGCAAACTGAATCCAAAATCACATAAAAAAGATCATACATAACAATCAAGTGAGATCCCAGAAATGCAAGGGTGGTTGAACATTTGCAAGTCAACAGACACCATAAATAATAATAATAGAACGAAGGCCAAAAAATATGGTCACCTCAATAGATACAGGGAAAGCACTTGATAAGATCCAAAACCCCTTCATGATAAAAACTTGCCACAAATTAGGTACAGAACAAACATTCCTCAAAATTATAAAAGCTATATATCCCCAAATCAATGGCCAATATCATACTGAATGAGGAAAAGCTGAAGCATTTTTCCTCAGATCTGGAACCTAACAAGGATGTCCACTTTTTCCAGTCTTTACCAATACAGCACAGGAAGTTTTAACAAGAGCAATTAGGGAGGACAATAAATAAAGGTCATCAAAATTGGAAAAAATGAAGTCAAATGATCCGTGCTTGCAGATGACATGATGTTGTACATGGAAAACCCAAAGACTTCACCAAAAAGTTGTCAGAACCAATAAACCTACTTAGTAAAGTTGCAGGTTACACAATAAAGACATAAAAGACAGCAGCTTTTTATATGCTAATTATGAACTCACTGAAAGAGAAATCATAAAGAAACCCCATTCACAATATCTCAAATAAAATATTTAGGAATAAATTTAACCAAAGAAGTGAAAGATCTCTACAAAGAAAATTATCAATCATTTTTGAATGAAATCATCAAAAAAAAAGGAAAGATATTTCTTTCTCATGAATTGGAAGAATCTATATCATTAAAATGTCTGTACAACCTAAAACAATCTACAGATTCAATGCAATCCCTTTCAGAATACCAACATTCTTTACAGAATTAGAAAAATTAATCCTAACCTTCATATAAAAACACAAAAGACCAGAAGAGCCAAAACGATTATGAACAAGAAAATTCAAGTTAGAGGCATCATAATATCTGACTGCAAAGCACATTACAAAGCTGTATTAACTAAAACAACATGTGGTTGCATATAAACTAAAACATAAATCAACAGAATAGAGCACCCAGAAATTAATCCATGTATATACAGCCAACTGGTGCTTGACAAAAGTGCTCAGACTGTGGAGTAGAATAAAAACAATCTCTTTAACAAATGCTGCTGGCAAACTGGATTTATATATGTAGAAGAAAAAAAAATTAGATCCATACCTCTCACCAAAAACAAAAATCAACTCAAGATGGACCAATGATCTAAATTCAAGGCAGACTATGAAGTTGCTAGAAGAAAATGTAGCAGAAACACTCCAAGACATTGGTGGAGGGGACAACTTCTTGGACAAGTCACCCCAAGCACAGGCAACAAAAGCAAAAGCAACAGTAAATAAATGGGACATAGCAAAGGAAATGAGCAATAGAGTGAGAAACACCCAGCAGAATGGGAAAAATATTTGCAAGCTATCTATCAGAAAAAGAATAATACTCCCAATACATCAGCAACTTTAAAAACTCAACAACAACAATAAAACATAACCAATCCCATCAGAAATGGGCAAAGGACTTCAGTAGAAATCTCTCAAAAGAAGAAATACACATGACAAACAAAAATATGAAAAAAAAAATGCTCAGCATAATTAGTTGTCAGGAAAATGTAAATCAAAACCACAATGGAAAATCACCTCACCCCTGTTAGAATGGCTAAAATCTAGAAGACATAGAATAACAAATGCTGGCAGGAATGTGGAGAAAGGGGAATATTCATATATTGCTGGTACAAATGTAAATTAGTGCAGCCACTATGGAAAACAGTATGGAGAGTTCTTTAAAAATGAGAAATAGAGTTGCCGAATGATGCAGCAATCCCACTACTGAGTATACACCCAAAAGACATGAACATACTGTATCGAGAGATACCCGCACTGCATGTTCACAGCAGCACTGTTCACAACAGCCAAAATTTGGAATCAAACTAGGTGTCCATCATCTGATGAACGGATAAAGAAAATGTGGCATATCCACAAAATAGGACATTATTCAGCTATTAAAAAAGAACAGAATTCTACCATTTGTGCAAAATGGATTCAACTGGGAGGACATCAGATCGAATGAAATTAGCCAGACAGAGAAAGACAAATACTACATGTTCTGCTTTATATGTTGGAGCTTACATTAAAAAAGTTTTCAAAAAAAGAGAAAAAAATAGAAAGGTGTGCATGTATCAGTAGTGATGCAAATGTAGTTTTGCAAAACTTTTTTTTTATATCTTTATAAAACCAACGGTTGAGAATGTTATACTACTATAGTTTCATTGATCTGTGATTATTGCAAAATTTACTGTATATGAGTGAAATCATTTTTCCATTCAGTTATTGTTTGTAGCCACTGTCTACGTTCCCACTAAACTAGGGTCTTTTTGCTTTTTAACTGTTTAAACTTATTTGGAGAAGTAGTAAGCCTTTTTACTACAGCATAAATTTAAAATATGTTTTCTCAAAAACTAAAAAAAGAGAAAAAGAGGGAGGGATGGGATACAGTTCTTAGAATTGTATTACATTTAATTTTTAAGTTAAAATAAAAATCATCCTCAATGACACATCAAAAGGGGCTATATTTGTGGCATTTACATTAGTCATTCTTAATACTGTTTATATGTCTTCTGACTATGAGAGTCTTATACATATTCTCTGTAGAAAAACCAGGGGAGGGTTTCTAGCATGTGGCACAGTGGGTTAAGACGCAACACCATCATCCCACATGGGAGTGCTGGTTCAAGTCTTATATGCTTCACTTATGGTGCAACTTCCTGATAATGTTTTTAGCAAAGCAATGGAAGATGGCCCAAGTAACTTGGTCCCTGCTACCCACAAGGGAGACCTAGATGACATTCCATGCTCCTGACTTCAGCCTGGCCCAGTCCTGCCTGTCATGGTCATTTGGGTAGTAAATCAGCTGATTTAAGATCTTTCTCTCCATTTCTTCCTCTCCCTCTGTCTTTCTGCCTTTACAATAAAAAAAAATCTTAAAAGAAAAACTGAAAAGTAGGGAAATCATAAATTAAATAATTCATAAAGCTGCTAGACAAATATCCTTTCTGCTAACCTTACAGAATAAATTTCCCTTTTATGTTTATCTTTGTATTATTATAGATGTAAGTGCTTAGCAAAATGATGCTTAAGTGTCACTTCATGTTTTTATTTAACATAAGCTAGGGTTTGTCCTGTAGGAGAGTTCTTGAAAATGCCATTTTCTGTGGCACTGAACAACTATAGCTCTATTTATTTGATAATTCCCCATTGCTGAATATTCCTATTGTCTGGTATCACATTGTTACTTACAATAATAAAAAACAAGTTTTAATGGATATATTGTAAGGGATATTCTTGAAATATGTATTTATGGCCATCTACAATTATTTCCTTGCAGAGTTAGACACACCAAGCTAAAGTATGTAGATGGTTTTAAGGATCCCAACATCTATGGCTAACATGTCTGCTGCAAAGTATACCAAATTATTTCCTTAGGTGGTATGAAGGTGTTAATTTTTTTTATGTCCTTTCCAATCCATAACATTTAAATGGTTGATTTTTTAAAATAGATTGTAAACAGTGGGTTATTTTTATTTGAGTTTTCTTGATTGCCAGGTTTCTTTTTTCAATTTCAAAGGTGGATGACATAAAGTTCTCCATATCCTTGCTCTCACCCCGTCATTGCCAATGGTGGCCTGGGTAGGCTTAAACATAATGCTAGATACTATGGGACTAAGAGGAAAACATAGTCAGTCATAAATTACAAAGTCAAATAGGATTATGTCTGATCCTATTTCAACTCATCTAATTGACTCAGAACATTCTAAAAAGTTTTTTCTTTTATGATACCTGTATCTTGTATTTCAAGTGTGGGACATTCTTGAAGGTAGATTTGCAGGGAACCAGACATGGTGATAATAAGCTCCTTAGGCAAGGCTCAAACCTTCCTGGAATCATAGACAGGCTAACAGGTTAGCCTCATAAATACGTCAGGAAGAGATCTGTATACATTTCTGGCCAAGTGAAAATCACGTTCTTAACAACGTCCAAAGTAGTTAATCCAGAACTTAAAGCAGAAATGGAGGACACTGAAGTATGTGCATTTATGGAGGTATGCATGAGTCAGGCCTGCCACAGCTAAAAACTAGATGTTGTGGTTGAGAGGAGCAATCAGTATACCATGGCTTCAGCAAGGCTCTTCTTTAGAACGCTAGGTATGATATTATTGTCATGTTAAATGCACTTTTCAGAACATACATCTCTTTACCTCTCATTAAAGTCCTGTCTTCCCTGGAGAAGGAAAAACATGAGAGTGTCACGGCTCAGTGTGGTCAGTGAAAAGCAGAGACCCACTGGCAAAGCTCTTCATTGAGTCTGGGAGTGATCAGGGGGTGAAGTGGGGAGTTAGGTTCACTGACTTGACAGTGATTCCCCTAACCAAAGAGAATATGACTTCACCAAAAACAGTAGGAAAATAACATAATTAAGAAGCTATGTGATGCCCATAAAGCAACTAGTAATGGATAATCTTCCAAGATTGTATCTACATAACACTAAACAACTATTAAATCTTTAGAACCAGCTATTTGGCAATGTTCATGTTAATGAAAACCTTAGTCTTTGCCAGGCTTAGTCATTTCCAACTCTGAAAGACATAGCAGGTGATTTAAGTGGGGATGTACATTAGTTCCAGGGTTGGATACCAAATCATCACTTTGCTAACATTGTTTGTGCAATAGCCAAGAAGATACTGGAGACTTGGGAAGAGAAAGTGCAGGACATATCTCTGGGGAAGATGTGGTCTTTGAACACAATCAGAAGATAAAGTTGCAACAGTGGGATAGGCTAAGTTCTGACCATCAGGGAAGACTGGGATGGAGAAATAAAAGTGAAAGAAATATTGGGGAAAAAAATGACCCAAGTCATGGAGGACTGAATGATTGGTAAAAAGGAAACAATGGGATCCTCAGTAGGCATTGGCTCTATGCCAACATTCTTCAAATGTTTTTGACTTTTTCCCAGAGAGAAGTGGGATAATACATTGGGTTTGGGAGAAAACTCAATTTTCTAGTTGAATCGTATCCTCCCAAAATACATATTCATGTCCTAACTACTGGTACCTATGAATATGACATTGCTTGGAAATAGGGTTTTGCTCATGTTAACCAAGTTTAGATGAAGTCACACTGGATTTGGGTGACCCCATATTCAGAGATTGGTACTGGTTTAAGAGGAGAAGATACCAGCAAAGGGAAACAGGGAACAAAGTCATCTGAAGACAGAGGCAGAGAGTAGAATGACACAGCTACAGGAATGCCAGGAATTGCCAGGTGCCACGAGAGGGTGAGAGATCCCAGAGCAGCTCCTTCCTTTGAGCTTCCAGAAGGAACATGGTCCTGCTTGATTTCAGACTCCTGGACTCCAGAACTGGGAGAGAATACATTTCCTAGGGCCGTCATATCAGTTTCCACAACCTATATGGTTTTAATATTGAACATTAATGAATCTGCTAGGTATAATCTGGATTCTATTCAGTAAAAGTTAAGATGTTTGCTAAGGTCACCTATTCTGTCATGTTTTGCAAAGATGGGATAGTTCAATAAGTCTCCAATTATTTAGATAATGTGGTGCAATTTTGGGGAGCTAATGCCAACCATGTGGGGGCACATGGGTTAGCACTGGAAGAATCTGAAAAACACTGTACAACACAGAAATGTCACTAAAAATTGCAACAGCACATTCTAGTACATCATTGTGCCTGACTGTGTGCAATAATTCTTCTTTCTGATGTAGCTGATCACTTAGCCACTGTGAGGTTTTATGTTATGTGCTGCACAAGGTAAAGTAGTTCAATGATGATCATTAAGAGTAGCTCCTGAAGCTTCCACAGCTTTAATTCTTTGATCAGCATATCTTCCAGCGTTAGAAAACCACAGAACTCATCACATTCTCTCTAAACCAAATCCCCTGGTAGATCTCAGTATAACAAACCTTCACAGGATCCAAAATTTTAAAAAAGTTTCAAAATATTTTGGCACAATATAAGAGGCTGAGCTAGATCCAACAATCAGCCTATATTTATTTTCTCAATTCATCCTTTTTATTTCTATTTTGGTATATCTTATAAAGTGCGTAACAGGAACTTCATGTGGGTGTGTGTGTATCTATGTATACATACATCTATACATACACACACACACACACACACACACACACAAATTTCCCTCTGCCTGTTAACAGAGGAGAAACCAGTGGTTCTAGGCTATTATGATTATTACTGTAGTCCATGTACCTAATCATAAGACAAATACTGGCGTGCTTGGCAGAGACACACATCAAATATTCTTACTGCAAGGTGAAAATGATCAAGAAGCTTTGGAGACCACTTCTGTGATCTTCTGGGATACAAACTTCATAAAGTTCCTAAAAATGATAGGTTCTATTTTATCACAGAGCACAGAATGATGGGAGGCTGTCAAAAATAAAATGCTAACAATGCAATCATAAATGGTCCTGGTGGGAGAGAAAAGGGCAGTCATTGTGACACCTGTGGGTTGCAGAGGGAGTTCTCCCAAGAGTTCAGAGTTCAAAAGAATACATAACAAAAAGGGCAGGGCGGGAGAGCCTCACCAAGGCATTTCAAAGTGTCAGCACTTTATGGAAAAAATAGCACGAAAATACCAACATCCAGCAATGCTGGAGCTTGTAGAAAATACTGGAGAAAACAAGACTTTCAAAGCAATAAAACCTGAAGCATCTGACAGCACAAAAGAGAATACGGAAAGAGGGAACGGAACTGAAGTTTACTGGGGGCACATGGTGTGTTCATCAGTACAGGAGGCTTTCCCTTTTAATTTTTGCAAAAGCTTGCCGGGCTAATGATTCTAAATGCTGCTTCAGAGATGATGAGGGGAGGAAGCTGATGCTAGGGAGACTCATGAACTTGCCCAAGGTCACTTAAATACCAATCAGTTCTTTTTAATTTGTTTCTTTTTCAAACAGTTCTTTATAAAGAAGAGACTGAACAGAAATGGAAGACAGTGACTCAAAACCTGATCTCTTTTCACTACACAAGGGTACTGATCATCGGATAAAGAACTTCTTTGCTCCTTTCTCTTTCTCTGGCTAAGTACTGCCTGCCAAGGCTGTCTTAGCTGTTTCAGTCTTGCCAGACTAATTTCCTAACGACAGAGGGTTTCGCCAGTGCATGGCTCTTTCCTTCAGTTAGTCATTCTACAACATTTGCTGTGTGTCTGCAATGTGGGAGGATACTTCCAAAAGTTCATGGAAAAATGAACTGAAAAGATCAGTTTAGGGGCTAGCGCTGTGGTGTAGCGGGTAAGGCCATTGCCTGCAGTGCCGGCTACCCATATGGGCACTAGTTCAAGTCCCAGCTGCTCCACTTCTGATTTAGTTCTCAGCTATAGCCTGGGAAAGCAGAAGATGGCCCATGTCCTTGAGCCCCTGCACCTGCATGGGAGACCTGGAAAAAGCTCCTGGTTCCTGGCTTTGGATCAGCCCAGCTCCAGCCATTGCAGCCATTTGGAGAGTGAACCACTGGATGGAAGACTGATCTCTTTCTTTCTCTCCCCCCACTCTGTAATTCTTTCATATAAATAAACAAATCTTTAAAAAATGATAAATTTATGGTGATGCAAAAATGTTTTGAAATCATTTCATAATAAACATTTTCCATAAACTTTTTGAAGATCCCTCATTTGCCTGAATTTCATTTTTTTCCACACCAATTTAAACTTATCTTTTAATTCCACTTTCCATAAACACTTTGAAATATGCTCACATTAAACGAGGAGGGGCACACCATAGAATAAGTCTCCGTTTCTCTTCCTGAGAAGCTCACCCACAGTCGAATAGACATATAGAACATCAGTGCTCTAACAATGGTGTGAAGGGCTGTAGAAGCCCCAGGGGTCACGAGGCAGGTGTCTGAGGAACACAGCTTGCCTCCTACTTACCAATCAGGAGTAGTGCAGAAGGGTAGAGAAATATGATCAATAAGGATGTAACCTAAGCCATGTCAGAAATAGTGGAAAAACAAGATGATTTAAATCTGCCCACCTAAATATACACCAACATTCTTTAAAAATAAAAACATTCGAACATAGAAGAATACTCTCTTGCAAACCACAGAAAAGGCAAAATCCCAAACTCCAGGCAGATGTTGGCTATTGCTCCTTCACACTTTTTTTAGAACTGGTCATTAAACAGATGGCTTATGAGGATTTAGAAACAAAGTGGTAACTTCCAGGATGAACATGGCGTAAGTCAGCATTTTCCACTTCTCCTGGAAACCATCCAAATCCAAGGGAATAGAAAGATGCTGCAGACTGCAGACCTCCTTTTCTACAAAACCAAGGAAAAGATACAATCTGCAGTTTCCAACATATGTGGAAGGGCTTTAAAAGGAGTTGACATTGGTTGTAAGCCATATGGCAAAAATGTGTGAGAGGAGATTGAAAGAGTGGCACAGCACATCTCAGAGACTGCTCACACAAGTAGACTACCTGAAGGTTAGGGACATTTTCTTGAAATGCAAAAGGTATGTATGTATATACACACACACACATACACACATACATGCATATATAGTAACATACCATGCAGGGCTTGAAGTGAGTGGGACTTTGGACAGAAATGTTCCTGGAAGTAGAGCATGGTGGAATGGAGTAGAAAATACAGGAGAAGTCATTCTCCCAGGAAGCAGCATGACTCTGTGGCAGCAGAGAAAGAGATAGTTTACACTGAGAACATCAGATAGCATGAAGATGGGCACATCTTGCTATGCCACAGGATGCCATTATCTAAACAGCTGTAGGGAGAAGTCTTAACGTTTGAGGATGAGCAACAAGAGCATTAAAGTAATCGGAAAGACAGATTTATTATTGAGAAAAAAAAGTTGAATAGTGAAAAGAATAGCAAAATTTATACACGAATGAAGAATCTGTATCCTATAAATGACGCATGGCACAGATAAGAATGTGAACAAATATTTTTGTCAAAATTTTAAAACCGTGATGAAGCATTTACTTCTGTGAAAGAAGCAATAACATTCCTGAAGGCGGACCTTGCTGCAGAAATACCAACAACTCAAGGGAGAGAAGACAGGTCTCAACTTGCTGATGTGAGGTTATCTTTGAGATGCATTGCTAAGTAAAATAGCTTAGATGCAGAAAAGAGATACAGAAGATATAAAATGGGGGAATTAAATAAATGAATTCCTACCAGTACAGTGTTTTCTAACTGTATCTCCTTAATGAAACCCTGAAAGCATATGCAAGAAACAATAACAAGGGCCATATAATGGAGAAGACAGAAGGACAAGACTTTTTATTATGTGTTTTCTTTTCTCAAAAATTTTATTTACTTGAAAGGAGTGAGACAGACAAAGACAGAGAGATGAACAGAAGGAGAGAGAGAGCTGCCATCTGTTGGTTCACTCCCCAGATGTCCACAATGCCCAGAGCTGGGGCCAAAGCTGGAAGCCAGGAACTCTCAGTCTAGGTCTCCCGGTTGGGCAGGAACTTAACCACTTGAACCATCACTGCTCACTTCTAATGTCTGCAGAGTTACCTGTACCCTGATGTTTACTGCAGATCAACTCACAAAAGCTAAGATATAGAATCAACTCAGATGTCCATCAAATGAAGACCAGATAAAGAAATTATGGGATATGTACACCATGGAATACTACACAGTGGTAAAAAAAAAAAAAGCAAGCAAGAAATCCTGTCATTTGCAACAAAATGGATGCAACTGGAAACCATTATACTGAGTGAAATAAGCCAGTCTCCAAAAGAGACTGTGGTAACGAATAGAGTACCTAAAAGGTAATCTATAGAAGTGAAATTGACACTTTGAGATGAGATGACTTTGAACAGCTCTTACCTCAACTGTTGAGGAACAGGGGTTTCCTTTTTTTCATACTCTTAGTGTAGGGTAAATCTTTTGTTTTTTTTGTTGTTGTTGTTTGTTTGTTTGTTTGTTTTTTTGGACAGGCAGAGTGGACAGTGAGAGAGAGAGAGACAGAGAGAAAGGTCTTCCTTTGCCGTTGGTTTACCCTCAATGGCCGCCACAGCTGTCATGCTGCGGCCGGTGCATCGCACTGATCCAAAGGCAGGAGCCAGGTGCTTATCCTGTCTCCCATGGGCTGCAGGGCCCAATGACTTGGGCCATCCTCCACTGCACTCCCTGGCCACAGCAGAGAGCTGGACTGGAAGAGGGGCAACTGGGACCAGAACCCAGTGTGCCGGCGCCGCAAGGCGGAGGATTAGCCTATTGAGCTGCGGCACCAACCAAATCTTATGTGAATAAAGTTAATTGAAAATAGATCTTTGTGGGGCTAGCACTGTGGCGTAGTGGGTAAAGCCACTGCCTGCGGAGCTGGCATCCCATATGTGCGCCAGTTTGAGTCCTGGCAGCTCCACTTCCAATCCAGCTCTCTGCTATGGCCTAGGAAAGTAGTAGAAGATGGCCCAGCTGCTTGCACCCCTGCACCCGCACAGAAGACCCAGAGGAAGCTCTTGACTACAGCTCCAGCTGTAGTGGCCAATTGTGGTGCGAACCAGCAGATGGAAGACCCCCCCTCCCCTCACTTTCTCTCTCTCTCTCTCTCTCTGCCTTTCTTCTGTGTAACTCTGACTTTAAGATAAATAAATCTTAAAGAAAAAAAAGTGGGAGAGGGAGTGGGAGATGGGATGGTTGTGGGTGGGAGGGAGGAAAAGCTGCTATAATCCACAAGTTGTACTTTGGAAATTTATATTTATTAAATGAAAGTAAAAAAAAAAGGAATATAGATCTTTGTAAAAAATAAGAATGAGAGTAAAACAGGTTCTAGTCCTGGTCGGGGCGCCGGATTCTGTCCCGGTTGCCCCTCTTCCAGGCCAGCTCTCTGCTGTGGCCCAGGAGTGCAGTGGAGGATGGCCCAAGTCTTTGGGCCCTGCACCCCATGGGCGACCAAGAGAAGCACCTGGCTCCTGGCTTCGGACCAGCGCGATGCGCTGGCCGCAGCGCGCCACCCGCAGCAGCCATTGGAAGGTGAACCAACGGCAAAGGAAGACCTTTCTCTCTCTCTCTCTCTCTCTCTCTCTCTCTCTCTCTCTCACTGTCCACTCTGCCTGTGAAAAATAAAATAAAGTAAAAAAAAAAAGATTACTAGGTAAAAGAAAATAAGACAAAAAAATCATATTTTAAAAAAGGAAGCTGGAGGCTCATATCCAACCCAGGTACTACAAAATAGGATGCTGGTGTTTTAATTCCTTGATTAAATGTTTTACATCTATATGAATATTTTAAAAGGAGACATCGATAATCAGGTTATTTCAGAGGGGGAGAACTTATAATTTCAAACTATCTAAAAAATCATTCTTCTAGGAGGGAGGAATTCAGAATGTAGTCTACCAACAGGGGGACTGGTAGGGCATTCAGCAGAGCCTTCCAAATATTTGGACAACTGACAGCTTAGGAACAGAGCTTTGTATCTTGAATTCAGAAGCACAATGAATATCAATGAGCATAATTTGTAGGAAGATAAAGGATCAACAATTAGAATCATGTTTTAATGCATAAAGAAGTAAACTATTTTAATAAGCAGAGAGGAAGGCAGTAATGGCCAATGTTCACATGAAAAGTTATTTAATCTTATCAATAATTAAAGAAATGCAAACTGAAGCAAGATGCTTTTAGAAATTAATTTTGGGGTTGTCAGGTTCTCATAATCGTATCGACTGATAACATTCAGCACAGGGAAAGATGTGAAATGAGCAAGATTTTCTTTGGCTGTGTGACAGGTGCAACCATTGAAAAAGATCGTATTTGGCAATGGATAACATGGACATACCCTGTGGCACAGCATCTCTATTGCTGGACATCTCATCTGGAAATATCTGTCACTGTGCCCACCATGTGCAGAACTTTCGCAATGACAATAATAAAAGCATGGAAGCAAAACAATGAAGCCAGGATTTTAAAAACATTACAGTATATGCACGGTTGTTATGCATCTGTTGAGAAGGACAAAGAACCTTCTGTACAGATCCAGCACTTACTAGTAAGTTAACAAACGGACTTGAAACTACTAATGTAATCCTCCTCTAAAAAGAACAAACCTCACAATGATGTGGCACGTTGCTGCATGAAAGTACCCAAACCAAACTGTCATGCCAGGACAGTGGGGTGAGAACAGGGAATAGAGAGGGACTCTACACACTTCTGTCACTTTGAACTTGTAGGTGAACTTGTAGGTTTCTGCAGGTGAAGCGAGGAAGAAGCTAAAAGGGTTGAGGTGTGAGGTGGTGAGCTCTCTGTCGCTCAAGTGTTCCAGCACAAGCCTAAGACGAGGGGGGGCAGAGAGAGAAGAAAGTCGAGCGTGATGATCTGAGTGCTCTTCCCAAGCTGCTCCTCCTCCCCCTTCGAACTCACACGGCAGAGCCCCAACAGGGGAAAGACAATAAACATTCTAAAAATGAGATAAATCAAAGTAATTGCTGCAGGACCCTTGTGAAGTCGATTACCATAAGGAAGCAACCAGTCCTTCCTACACATCAGAAAGTGCATTTCTCCCCTGCAGTGAAGATCAATTTGACTGTACTAAATTTGGGGGCATGTGGCTAGACAGCAGCAAGTCCAGGAAGCTTACATGAGGTTTAAACTTGCTAATTGAAGCCCTTGGCAAGTGCTCCCATGATCTATCAGATTTCCTTCCTTCCTCCATGACCAGGGGAAGAAGGCTGCTCTTGATGTTCCTGAAGCTCCTCTTACTTGACACACTCAGTTCAAGGACGACACGTATCCTGCAGGCTGTGTAGACTTTGCGAAGACTCCTGCAGGCCTTCGTACAGTGCTCTGTGCATTTGTAGTTGCATGGAGTCTCCAGAATCTGCCAGCTTCCTCCCACTTCAACCCCCCCCCCCATGCCCAGTTAACAGGTGAACGTGCACCTGTACTTCCCTACTTACTGTTTATTGGCTACAAGCAGCACTTTCCCTGAGAGCGTCTCCCCTTCCTTGGCAAACAGAAGAGTTTGAAGAAGGCACCGCACCTGATATCAATGAGTCAGAGGCTCAGTTGGAGCTGCTGACAGCCAAACTGTCACCCTGTGGGGCAAGAAGAGAGTTAACAGCCGAATGTATGCCAGACCCACACGAATGGGTTAGACTGGGTACTGAGGTTGAGAAGGGATTTTCATTCTTTTTGACACACGGACCCTTCAAAATGAGGGCTCAATTGGTTGAGCCATTACCATGTATTGTGCAACAGGGTAAATTTATCTCTGTTATCCCATAACATGGCCAAAACCACCCTACGAAGAAGGCCCACACAGGTTAAGCGATCTGCTCAGCATCACACAGAAATACCCTGGAGAACCAGGCTTCAAACCCATGGATTTGGCAACTCTGTTAACCTCCTAGGGGGGAAAAATTGAAAACCATACATCGAGGGGTCTTCAAAAAGTTCATGATAAAGACTACACACAAAATTTCTGACGTCAAAATATAATCCTGTTTTAGTGTCATTTTCCCACAAACTTTTTTGAAACATCCTCGTATTTCTCAATCAAAGATCACCAGAAACCCACCAAGTATCTCAGTTAAATTAGCAACTGATTTGGTTGAAAAGTGTGGTGAGGGAAGAAGTCTGGAGTCAGGGCTATTACTGTCTCATTCCAGACTGTGCAAGGGTTGTCCTGCAGGGGCTTCTGGAAGCAAGAACTCAGAGCAGGTGTCTCCTATTGTTCTGCCTGCTCACACCTTGCGCGTGTTCTCCTGAGCGTTAAATTCAGCTTCTTTGTTTCTTATGAAGGAGTGAGAACACAATGCAGTATTCCTAATACCGAGGTCACCCATCCTGGAGCTAGGCAGGGGCTGCTAGTTATTGGAGAGCCAGGGGCACATTAAGCATAGAACACATTCCTAGAGGATCAATTCTGACTTGAAGATGGGGAGGGGAACTTTCCTACAACGTGTCTGCTAAGAAATCTGAACCACTTGTATATCAAAATATATTCAGAGTGGAATGCAGATTTTCTCCATTTTTAAAGATAAAGCATTTAATGGCAAAGAAACTTCCTCCTTGATGAAGGTCACCCTAATCTGGTCTCCTTATCCTGGCACGAGCAAAGGCATTTATAAGGCATGTTCCTGGGGGAAACAACTGTGTGCACTCCTTGAATATTCTTATTTTGAGAATTAGTTGTGCATTTTTTTTTTCTCTCTCTTTGGTTGTCAGCCCAAAGTTTCTGAGGATTCTGTTCTCCCTGGAAGCCCCTAAGCTGCTGCAGCTTAACCACAGCCCCATAAGGACCTCCTTCCGGGTAGTACAGTGATAAGCCTAGATGTTTTCCCAAGAAGTAGAGGAAAAACCACTGTTAATGTTTCCTTTGCCTAGGCCTGCAACTGGGTCACAATTCTTTGCTAGGTGGAACATATGAAGAAGCCTGGGAAGAGAGCAGAGATGTCAGGAGGTTTCTAACTTCTGCATGTGGAGATCCAATTTTCCTAACACCATTTGTTAAAGAGACCATCCTTTCTCTAAGAGTGATTTTAGCTTGTTCATCAAACATTAATTGGTTGTACAGGCATGGATTAATTTCTGGAGTTTCCACTCTATTCTATTGGTCTACACGTCTATTTTTATGCTAGTACCAGGCTGTTTTGGTTATAAAAAACCTTGTAATATATATTGAAATCTGGTATTATGATGCCTCCAGTTTTGTTTTTGTTGTTTAGATTACTTTAGCTATTCAGGGTCTTTTGTGTTTCTATATGAATTTTAGTATCTGAGAATAATGAACATGGTATTTTCACTGGGATTGCTTTGAATCTGCAAACTGCTTTGGGTACTATGGACATTTTCAGGTTATTAATTCTTCTAATCCATGAACATAGAAGATTTTCCATTTTTTTTTGTGCCTTCTATTTCTCTCATTAATGTTTTATAATTTTCATTGTAGAGATCTTTCACATTCTTGGTTAAATTTATCCGAAGGTTTTTAAGTTTTTTGTAGCTCCAGTGAATGGGATTGACCTTACAAGTTCTTTCCCATACATAACATTGTGGATGTGTAAGAATGCTATTGATTTTTGTGTGTTGGTTTTCAAACTTGCAATTTTGCTGAATTCTCTTATGAGTTTCAATAGTCTCTTAGGGAAGTTATTGGTTCCCCTACATAAAAGATCATGTCATGTGCAAACAGGGATAATTTGGTTTTTCCTCCCAAAAACCTTTTATTTAATGTATACAAACTTCATGTATTTCATAAATACAACTTTAGGAACACAGTGATTCTTCCCACCATATCTGCCCTCCCACCTGCACACCCACCCTTATTCCTCTTCTATTCCCATTCTTTTTATTCACTAAGATCCTATTTTCAATTAACTTAATACATACAAGATTAACTCTGTACTCAACAAATAGTATAAAAAATCCTGTTGAGTAACTTAAGAATTGGTATTAATTCTCCCTTAAAAGTTTGGTAGAAGGGCTGGCTCTGTGGCATAGCAGGTAAAGCTGCTGCCTGCAGTGCTGGCATCCCATGTGGGTACTGGTTTGAGTCCTTGCTGCTCCAATTCTGATCACAGCTCTCTGCTATGGACTGGGAGAGCAGAAGATGGCCCAGACACTTGGGCCCCTGCACTTACATGGGAGACCCAGAGGAGGCTCCTGGCTCCTGGCTAAGGATGAGCGCAGCTCTGGCCATTGTGGCCACTCGGGGAGTGAACCAGTAGATAGAATACCTCCTTCTCTCTCTCTCTCTCTCTCTCTCTCTCTCTCTCTCTCTCTCTCTTTCTCTCTCTCTGCCTCTCAAATAAATAAATAAATCTTAAAAAAAGTTTGGTATAATTCAGCAGTGACACTATCCTGTCCTGAGTTTTTCTTTATGGGAGAGTCTTTATTACTGATTCAGTCTCAGTCTTGGTTATTGGTCTATTTAGGTTTTCCACATCTTTATGCCTCAGTTTGGTAAATTATGTTTCCAAAAATTTATCCATTTCTTTAAGATTTTCCAATTTATTGGCATGGAGTTTTTTGGAATAATTCCTAATGATTCTTTTTATTTTCTGTGCATCAGTTGTATTTCATCTCTGATTTTATTAATTTGGTCTTCTCTCCCCAGTCCTTTTTTGGTTAGTTGGATCAATGGTTAATTAATTTTAGTTTTTTTAAAAAAAACCAGTTCTTCATTTCATGATCTTTTGTTTAGTTTTTTATTTGTATTTTTACCTAATTTATATTACTACTCTTCTACTAATTTGGGGTTTGGTGTTGTTTTTCTACGTTATTGAGATGCATTGTTAGGTAATTTATTTGATAGTCTCTCAATTTTTTATGTAGGCATTTACTGCTATAAACTTTCCTCTTCACACTACTACTGCTGTATCTCATCAGTTTTGATGTATTGTGCTTCATTTCTATTTATTTCAAGGAATTTTTTGATTTTCTTTTTGATTTCATCTATGACTCACTGTTCACTGAGAGGCATGTTGTTCAGTCTCCATGTGTTTGTACATTTCCTAGAGTTTCTTTTGTTGTTAATTCCAATTTCATTCTACTGAGGTCAGAAAAGATACATAAAACGATTTCAATATTTCTGAATTTGTTTAAAATTATTTTAATGGCCAGTATATGCTACTAGAGAATGTTCCACACAATGAAGACAAGAAAGGTGTTATTTAGCTGTGATTTAAATGTTCTGTAGACATCTTTTAGGTCCATTTGGTTTATAGTGTAGATTAGTTATGTTGTTCTTTACTAATTTTTTTTTTATCTAGCTGATATGTCCATTGATGAAAGTGTGGTATTACATTTTCATTGTATCAGAGTTTTTGTTTCCCTTTAGATCCATTAATGTTTGTTTTATAAAACTGGGTGCCCTGGCATTGGGTACATATGTATTTACCATAATCACATTTTCTTGTTGAAAGATCCCTTAAATAATTACATGACTTTCTTTGTTTCTTTGAACAGTTTTTGTCTGATATGATAACTACTCTTGTTTGATTTTTATTTCCATTTTTCATGAAGTATCTTTTTCCATCCTTTGATTTTCAGTCTGTGTGTACCTTTACTAGTGAAGTGTATTTCTTATAGGCAGCATACAGATGAGCAATACTTTTTGTCTATTTAGCCAGTCCGTATCTTTTAATTGGAGAATTTAGTCCATTTACATTCAAATTATTATTTTTAATTTTTTTAATTTTTTACTTTTAATTACCTTTTAATAGATTCAAGATGATTTGTGGATAAAAGTCTAAGAACATAATGATAATCCCCTCCTCTCCCTCTCTCCTTCCAATCCTCCTTCCTTGTACCTTCCTTTTTTTCTTTAGTTTTTGAGATAATATATTTTAAATGTCCATTACAGTAAAAAGGCTTAATATTTCACTGAATAGGAAGTTTAACAGGAAAAAAAACAGTTTTTTAGTTTAGTGGGAATACAGATAATGGATATAAACAATAATTGAATGTCATTTATACAAGTGACCATTTCATCCATATACACTTTTTTTAATCAGTTAGTTTTTCATAATTTATTTAATGAAATAGAACAAATGACAATGTAACATTTAAATATTTCCTATGTGGTTGAAAGGTAATAATTAAGTTCATTTAGACTTTAAGCCATTTGCTTTCAACAATTTATATATAGGAATAATTTTATGCTGATTGCAATGCAAATAATTATAAATTCCACAGATACCACATATCAGGGAAAACATGACATTTTAATTTGTGGGACTGTCTTATGTCACTACATATAATAATTTCCAGTTGTATCCAATTTGTTGTAAAAGACAGGATTTCATCCTGTTTTTTAAATAGCTGAGTAATATTCCATAGCGTATATGTACCACACTTTCTTTATCCAATCATTGGTGAAGGCATCTGGGTTGATTCCATATTCTAGCTATTGTGAACTGAGCTGCAATAAACATGGAGGTATGTAACATGAAAGATAGCTCTTTTATATGCTTTCAACTCATTTCATTTGGGTAAGTTCCCAGGAATGGGATGGCTGGGTCTTATGGTAGATCTATTTCCAAATTTCTCAGGAATCTCCATACTGTCTTGCACAATGGCTCTACTAGTTTGCATTCCCACCAGAGGATTAGGGAACCCTTACCAGCATTTATTGTTTTTTGATTTCTGTATGAGAGCTATTCGAACTGGGGTGATATGAAATTTCATTGTAGTTTTGGTTTGCTTTTCCCTGATGGCTAGTGATCCTGAGCATTTGTTCATGCATCTGTTAGCAATTTGAATTTCAGAAGATCATTATTGATAACTAATGATTTGGTCCTGCCATTTCCCCATGAATATCCCTATTGTTCATGTTGAATCTCCTTTGTTCTTTTAGGAGGAAGTTTTCTGCCTTCACATTCTTTCAAGATGCTGAATGTCTCTCTGTTCCTGCGTTCAGGGTCATGTTAGTCGTGTAGCTCCTGCAAGGATCACCAATGACTGACACCCAACTTGTAGGCAGCTATTCTCTTTTCCCTGCAACTTTCAAACCCATGCAGTATGGTGGAAAAGAACGTGGAGATGGAGAATTATCTAACGCAATTCACATTCTTAGTAGACACCTGCCTGATCATTAAAGAAGGATCCTTGCTTGTGAACCAAAGTCAGGGGGAGATTATGATTTGAGACATTAGGAAGACATAAGCAGGTGAGCCAGAAGCAAAGGCAGGGTTTTAGGGTTCTACCCACTGACTCTGCAGAAGGCCAAGGGGTGGGTAAAGCATAAGTGCTCTCAGTCTTCCAAATCTTAACCAATTTTACTTTAAAGGTTTCAGAGTATTCTAATGAGATCTGATATGACATTATGGAAAATCATCTTCTCAAATGTTATCCCTCAAAATGAAATTAATATGCATATTAGTTCCTATTTCCCTGCAAATTGGAGAAACAATTATTGTTGTTTAAATTAAATCCTTAAAAACTTTAAACTTGACTACTCAGAGGAGCACGGAGAAGGTAGCAGTACGTACTGGGATCCAAAAAAGGCCACATCGAACCAGAAGGCCAGGCCATGGATGAGGCCAGACTGCACCATCTGCAAAGAAATAAAAGAAAAAGAAATATGGAGTTACTTTTTTTGTTGTTTACAGATAAACTAGATATACTTGTGAGATCAGGAGGGTGTTCATCGCATGTTCTCAGAAGCCCTTCTGCCCAGCAGTCAGGCTCACGCAGTGAGTGATTCACGCTTGGGAGATGCTGCATATCTGAGAAGCTTTGCTGTTAGACAAAACCCTGCCAGGACCACAGCGCTGGGTTGTGATGACCCAGAGCCGCACAGGGCGAGTGTGGCATGTGGAGCTGAGTTTGACTGCTCAACAGGAGGGTGACTCAGGACACAGGGGAGAATCATGCTTCAAGGAGCCAAAACAGGCTGCAGCAGTTCCCTAAGTGACTGTTTAGAAGGGAAAGGCTCCTCAGGATTCTAAAAAAATGGAGTGAATTACAAAGGGAATATGGAGCTCAGGAGGTCATTGCCGTAGTTCATTTACTTTTCAGGGAAGCAATTTAACTTCCCACCAGGCTACAGCAAGAGTCTGCAGACGCCGCCATGGTTTATGACGAATGCAGAACTATGGGACAAGAAAGAATAATGGAGAAGGCACAACAAAATCTAGATGCTGCTCTGTTTTGGCTGTGGGATTTTGGAAAGCTATTTAAGTTGTCTGAAACTTAACATCTTCTCTTGTTGAAAAGTGAAAAAAAAAATCACTCTCCTACCTCCCTCACAAAATTCTTGTGTGTCAAAAGCAGAAAATGTGTATAACAAGGCTTTGCAAACTTTAAAGCACTTGACCACTAAAAGGAAATATAACTGGTCCATTACTAGGGCTGTATCACGCCAAGGAGTATTAATATTGATACTTAGAAGTTTGCAAAGGAAGTTGCATGTTACTTGCTTTTGTGGTGCCCCCAAGGGCTTAACTTCTTTCACCCTGCAATAACCAAAATATTTCTAGAGTTTTCCAATGCTCATAATTACATTTAATCTATTGGTCTCACACTTTTCTTTGCATCTTTTGAAATGGACTATGAGCTCTTCAAGGATAGAAACTTTAAAAAATTACTTTTTGTTCCTGTACAAGTATCAACACAGTAGCCGGCACAAGCTAGGCTCTTGATAAACAAGTTGAATCAATGTACAAGTATATGTATGGCATCTCTGGAAAGTCAACCTAGACACAATTCTTAAAATTTCCCTAAGACTCATAGAATAGTCCAGAGCAGCAAATTCAGTGGAAGTCAATTTTATCCAGACTACTGGTAGTTATTGGAGTTGTTCTCTGATGCATTTCCCTGGCTCTGAGCTGAGGGTAGGATTGCATTTCTCCAGCCACTTGAGCTCAGGTACTTCCAGGTGATTTGCTCTGAACAACTAATGGTGGGACCTGTGCCATTTCCAGGCAGAAGCTTTAACTGCTAGGGTATTCTCTACTATCACTCATTCTTCCTCCTTAGTAGCCAGCATTTTTCCAGATGAAGCTGCTGCCCTGGCCAAATTTCTTGTCTGCAGGATGCATGGTAGAGCTGAAGCTGGTGCAAAGCAGATAAACAGCACAGCAGACAAAGACACCTGTGATATGATAAGCCACTGAGGCTTCTTTTTGTTACTGCAGTATATTCTACCACCTATGCAAACTGATGTGGGATGCACTTTGTACATCATGGCCCGAAGATAGATTTTTTTTCTTTTTGTTAGCTGTGATCCTTGCTTCCTCAGTGGCTAAAAACCTGGCTGGATATTACATGTATTATCTAGAAAAAATTCACAAACATTTATCTTCATAGGGAAAAAATAACAAATACTAATGAAAAGCCACCTAAAAGGGGACTCATATCCCCCTCCAAGAAAATGGAACCAGGCCAAGGTTATGCACTCTCATGGCAGCCTCTTCAAGAACAGGGATAAAACCAATTACTGAGTTTCCCCTTGAAAATGAGCAGGTGCTTATACAAGATTAAGCACTGTAGCTATATATAACACTCAATAAGTCATAGATCTTGTTCTTTCCATTCACTCAGACATGTACTGGTCTGAGTGCATTTACATATATGCTCTCACCCTGAGAAGGGTTAAATGATTAAAAGCCTCGATACTTGAGCCTTCAGAAAGGTTCAAATCCTAGCTCGAACTCACTTACTCTGTGACTTTACACAATTTCTCATTCCACTCTGCCTTGCTGTTTCATCTATAAAGTAGGGATAACAATCATACCATTTACATAGATTCATTGTGAATATTAAAGGAGTTATTTTATCTGGGTACTTCAAAACCTGAGTAGAAAATGGAATTCAAAGGTAAGCTTGGTATAATTTTTAAAAAATCGATTCTTAGCTTTTCATAATGTATATTTGCTATTAACTTTTTGAAGAATCCTGTAAATAAAGGGCTAGTTACACTGGGTAAATTAACAAAAGCTAGGCTGTTAGGATTGTCATTCAATTCTTAAAATAATCTTAAGAAAGAGACATCATTATCTTCATTTCATAATAAATGAAACTGGCATCAATGCAATCTATTCATGCATGTGTCCCTCATCTAAAATACTTCCCACATGAGAGCAGCAAAAGTTCGCACAAAATTTTGGAATGGATGATGGAGAGAGATTTTGAAAATCAAGAGCAACACTGATATGTACTAACCTATGTAGATCTTCCTCTTTGGCATCCAGAAAATTGACTGTGTATTTGATTGTCCAAGCCATCAAAATCCTAACATCGAATGTTTCCTTGGGGAAAAAGTCAAAGATGTTATCTTTTTGTCAATATAAACTGAACTCAAGCAAGTCTATCTTTCTTCTTGCAATTATAAGTGAATACGAGTTCGGATTTGAAAGGCATGCTCTTAGAATAAAATTAATAAAAATAACTAACATGTATAGAACGTTCACCAAATGACAAGCACTAAGTGTTTAGTTCTTTACTGATGCTAAGTGCTTCACTAAGGTGAATCAGTCATTCCTCTCGATGTCTTTGGAGAAGGGATTTGGTGTTTTTCAGTCACCCAGGAATGATTCAGGAATGAAGAGTTACATCTTGTCCACATTTATTCGAAGAAGTTCTGTATGAACTTAGAACACCCTCAGGAACAGATGTGATAAATGACCTCAGCTTGGCTAATCAGAGCATTGCTTTCCCCATAGAAGATGGTAATTGGTTCACAGAAGGGCATACGATCCAAAGCAAGGTAATCAGGCTCTGTCTATACTGACAGAGTTTTTGTCTTAGGAAAAGAAAGTGTTTCATGGGGGACCCATGGTTCTAAGTCATAGGCTGCAGTTCCAACAGTTATCTTGCTACATGAGGGGAGATGCTGTCTAGGAAATGAGTTAAATCAGAAGTGCAGATAAGTAGTGAGGATAGAAAAACCAGACCCTGGCAACATTGTATGAGCGCTTACAATGGGTCCTTGAAGCTCTATGTCTAGGTTTGCAGTATTTTAAGGGACACTGTGTTTTAGCTTAATCCAGTTTAGCTTGCTTTTCCTTTCACTTACAACTGGCAGACTTTCAGATAGCAGAAACGTAAAGGCTAGATAGCTAGATGGAACCACAATTGAAGTCCAAATTTGGTTGACAGTAAAGCTCGTGTTCTAAGCTGTTATTCAACATTGCCTCTTCTGTTACACCTTGGGCCACTACAGTCAATATGAGGATATGAACAAGTATGTTTGTTGAGGGTATGAAGTGGGTAAGAGTGTTGGGGGGATTATTGAAATGTCATTAGAAAATCTCCTTGGTTTCAACTGTAGCCATACTTTCATAGCTGGAAGACATGAAAACTTGGTGCTCTAAGAAACTTTTTCCCCTTCTTCTGAGTTGACAAAGCCTGGCAAGATTGTGCATGCCAAGGGGATCAGTGACTGAGGGAATGAATCAGTAAGTCAACACATGGGGAAAATGAAGAGAGGACATTTACTACTATAGGCTGTCTGAAGTATTCATCTATGGCTGCACCCCGGAGACTGGACAGGTTGACCCCACAGAAGCACTGCTGGTACCTAAAATGGACAGGACAAAGAATTGCAGTGTATCTTGTCCCTTGCTTGAATCTGAGCTCCTATAGCTCTGATATGCAGTATTGCTGCTTCATGGGTCCTCCGAGTTGATCCTAGGGCAAGTATTATAACATGTTAAAGGTATCTGGGCTGCCGATTTGTACTTGACCTGGGGTGGAGAGAGAAAGAAGGAAATGAATAGTTGGATAGAAATCGCTTATGATGGATTTCTGAAAAATATATTTTGAGGGGCAGAAAGGCCTTTGGGTTCCTATCCTCTCTGGATCTCGTGTTTCACAAGTGGCCTCTTGTTCTGTCTTGGCCAAGTGCTGAAGTGCCATTTACTTGGCTCTCACACTGTCCTAACCCAGGGTATGACTGTAGAACTCAAAAGTCTCTCAACCCTACCACAGCTTAAGGAAATAGATTTCCCTTCTCCATTTTTCCATAGACACAGTCCTATGCCTTCCTGATGGGCTGTGACAGCTGACAGGATGTACTGACTCTGGAGGAGGCAAGTGCTGATGGGGAAGAACTAAAGCCAGCTCACGCCAGCTCATCATAGCTCACTGTCACCATTTCTTTCCAGTTCCATCTGATCCAGAGAGACTGGCAAACAGCACCAATTATATCTCCAGCCCAACTCTCTGTCCACACTCCCACCCACACCACCAAGAGGCAGATGTAAAGCATTTACCAGCATACCATCAGCTCTGCCTTACCTTCAGGTACCCATAGCAACTGAGACCATGCTTGGCACATACTTGGCTAGCAGTCGGCAATATTTAGAGAGGTGATCTATGGTATAGATTAAGAGGGGCTTTGATATCAACTTTGCCACCGATTAGTAGTGTGACTTTGACAAATCACATTCATCCTGTTCCCCAGTTTCCTTAGCTCTGCAATGGAAATAGCTACAACCCTACTTTCCATAGTTACCTTATGAGGGTAAATGAGTTAGTAAAGGAAAGCATTTTGAACTATGCTTGGCAGTTTGTATCTGCAGTAAGAGTTGGCAGGTGTTCTCTGAATGTCTCATTCTCAGGTCAGCACTGGGGCCCAAGGTGGAAATTCCCAATCTTTCTGTGCCATGGCATTATCTGGGAGAGCTTCTTAAGAATTCAAATTCCCAGACTCAATCCCAGAAAAACCTGGGACCCTTATCACTAGAGGCAGACAGACTTTTTCACTTATTAGGCTTCCCTAAGAAGGGCCTAAGTATATGAGAGTAATTCTAAACATTCATGGAAAATGAAATCAAGTTATTTAGTTTCTCAAAAAATTAGACACCATGCATAGAGGAATCTTCAAAATGTCTGTGGAGAAAGACTAAAGTATGCCTGGATTTCAATTTTTTGGCACCAAAGTAAATATCTTTCAACTCCATTTTCCCACAAAACTTTTGAAGTATCCTTATATGTGTCGCATAGCCTGAATCAGATGGAACCTGAATTCTTCAGGTCTACATCCACACCCATCATCCTGCAGGAAACACCGAAAAACAAAACAATACAGAAAAACACAGGACAGTCATAAAACAATCCTTGGTTCAGTATGATGAGAGTATCAGATAAGCAGGCTCTAGAGCAGGAGTCAAAGACCCAAGGTCCACACAGGGAATGGTGAGGAAAGACAGCTCAACCACATCAAGTAAGCAACGGGTCCTCAACAGCAACCTGCCGAACTACTTGCAGACTCTTTATGAACAACTGGCTACCCATAAGCCTTTGATTGTGTCCCTGTTTACCTAGAACACCCCGGCCCTCTTTTACCTTGTTAATTCTCACTAAATCTTGAAGACTCAGTTCAAATACTTCGATTTAAAAACTCACAGTTCCCCTGGCACATTTCTAACTCCACCATTTGGGGCAAATCCGATTGAGCATGTCCCAAATTGTACATCTCCTCCCTCTTTTATTCCCACTGTTATATTTAACAGGGATCACTTTTCAGTTAAATTTCAATACCCAAGAATAATTGTGTGTTAATTACAGAGTTCAACCATTAGTATTAACTAGAACAAAAAATATTAAAAGGGATAAAGTATTACATTGTACATCAACAATCAGGACAAGGGCTGATCAAGTCACCATTTCTCAAAGTGTCCCTTTCGCTTCAACCAGGGGATTCCAATACAATCCCATCAAGATTGCATGTACCAAGGCCATCTCACTAGTCCCAGTGATCAATTTCAGTTCACAATTGATCATAATGATAGGTCTAAGAGTCAAAGGGATGACACAAACAAGACTAGTGTCTGCTAATACTAACTGATAGAATCAAAAATGGAGAGAATGATCCAACATGGGAAGTGGGAGACACAGCAGACTCATAGAATGGCAGATGTCCTAAACAGCACTCTGGCCTCAGAATCAGCCCTTAAGGCATTTGGATCTGGCTGAAGAGCCCATGAGAGTATTTTAGGCATGGAAAGCCAAGGCACTCGGGAAAAAAAAAATAAAAACCTAAAAGAAAATGAAAGATCTCTGTGAGTGAGATCCCAGTGGAAGGAATGGGCCATCAAAGAAGGAGGTACCTTTCTCTGAAGGGAGGAGAGAACTTCCACTTTGACTATGACCTTGTCTAAATAAGATCGGAGTCAGCGAACTCGAGGCTTCCATAGCCTTGGCAACTCATGACTAGAGCCTAGGGAGATTTCTGACGCCATAAACAAGAGTGTCAAATTGTTAAGTCAACAACAGGAGTCACTGTGTACTTACTCCCCATGTAGGATCTCTGTCCTTAATGTGTTGTCCAATGTGAATTAATGCTATAACTAGTACTCAAACAGTATTTTACACTTTATGTTCTGTGTGGGTGAAAACTGATGAAATCTTTACTTAATATATACTAAATCGATCTTCTGTATATAATTGAAAATGAATCCTGATGTGAATGGAATGGGAGAGGGAGCGGGAGATGGGAGGGGTGCGGGTGAGAGGGAAGTTATGAGGGGAGAAAAGCCATTGTAATCCATAAACTGTACTTTGGAAATATTTACTAAATAAAAGTTAAAAAAATAAAAAAATAAAAACTCACAGCTCTATGTTAGAATTTAGTATTTAAATTTCACCCCCTTAAAAGCTTTTTTTTTATCCATTAGCAGTTAATGAGGACCCTAGAGTATTATCAGGGCTAAAATTTTCTACCTACATTTATTTATTTAATGACTGAATTCTTCCATGAACAAAGTGGAGAACTTGGCATCCTACATGGTCTTTCATCTGTAAGAATGATAGGGAAACAGAAGATCATTTACCCATGATACTTCAGAGTCATTATTTGTTTTCTAATTTATTTATTCTTCCATCAAAGGTCAGTGCCAAGCTGGCCCAGAGACAAAGCTGAGTAATGCCGTGTATCATGTTACAGTTGCATATATTAAAAGCAAGATTCCTATAATCCAAGGAAAATGTTTGAAACCATAGGTTTAAATGATCCTTTCACTATTCAAAATGAAGATGGATATGTTCTTAGGGAACTAGTCGAGTTTACAAAAGCCCACTACGGGAGGGAGATGGGGAAGGATAGGGAAGAAAGAATAAGGAAGAAAAATAGAGAGAAAAAGAGAGGTAATGGGGTGGGAGAGCCGGAGACAAAAAGGAACAGAAAGAATTTCTCAGATAGCCCAGAAAGTCTCCCCTGTACTCCCTTCCCCTGGGAAGCTTTCATCAAGCGCTATGCCTGCACTCCACCTTGGGGACAGCTTCCCAGCATCTGTTTCTAAATTCAACAGGTGACTCTAGTGTGCAACCAGGGCTGAGCACCACCATGTCCGCTGTTGCAGAATCCCGGCCAAGCAGGTGGAAGAGAAAACCCCATGGGCACAGACAGCCTTCCACGTGGAAGTGAGATGGAACATGTTCTCTCTTCACTGAATACAACTTCAGCTCTCAGAAGGGATGCTACTGTGCCATTTGCTTTCCATGTTTGGCCCAATTAAACCGAGCAGTCATAATCAGTGTGGTGTGGTGCAAATGGGCACCATGCTTGGGGCAGACACGAGAGCTGTGAGCAAAGATCCCACTGCCCAGGTTTTAAGTTTCTGGCTGGATCATATTTCTTATTTGTAATATTTAGAAGTCTGAACTACACTGTAATGCCTCATAACATAATTAAAGCCAATGGGAACTGGCATGTCTCTGAGTCTCCTAAGATACCTTTTAGTTAGGAGAGATGAAGAAACTAATTTTTTTGAGGTGGGGAGAGAGCACACAATTTTATGCTCTAGCTCACTTCCCAAATACTATTAAAGGCTAGAGCTTGGCCAGGCCAAGCCTTGAGGAGGGACCTCCACCCAACTTTACCCCATAGGCAGCAGAGACCCTGATTAATTGTGTTACCACTGCTTTCTCCAGGATATACACTATCAGGAAGCTGAGCTCAGCAGCTGGAGCTGGGCACTAAAGCCAGGTACTCTGATAGGGCACAGAGGCTTCCTGGCGGCCATCTGAACCACTATAACGCCTGCACAGCAAACGGAGCTTCTGACTTGGGAGCTAGGATCATTTCCACTGTTTTCATTGTGTGTGGGTTTCTTGTCCAGGCTAACTTACAGTCTCTCTAGAAGCACATAAGGGAAGCAGTCTATGTTCTTCCCTCATGTTCATATTCCCACTTCCTGTCAGGCTTCCTGAGGATAATGCTTCACATTGTCCCTCAGCAGCATCATTTGTGCAATGCCTGGAAAGAACTGCAAACACAGGGCAGAAGGATAGCAATCTTGCTCTTAGCTATTCCCACACACACTCAGGGCACAGAGAAGGAGGAATCCATGTCTCAGCACACTGCCTTCACATCCCCCACTCAGGCCAGCTTGAGGTGAACCTACCGCTCTGGTCATCTGACTCAGTAAGTGTCAATTTTAGGACTTTTGTTCAACTGTGGCAAAACAGATGTAGACTCAGAACTGTGAGTCCATAAATCTGTACTTGCCAGAAACTACATCGCTGTAGAGAAGTTAAAATCTCAGGAGGGAGTCCATCTGAGGGTTAGAGATCCAGGACCCAGTGTGTTTACATCTTTGAATCCATTTGTGTCTGAGAAACTCAATGTACTCAGACTACTCACATACAATAGTTAGCAATATTCTTCATCTTAAGCAATGTTTTTACTTATTTTTCGGCCACTTAAAGTCCAAAGTGTCTCAATTGAAAGAAATATAAAGTTGTGCATGTATATTGTGCTATGAACACAATTTGGAGAAAAGACTTTTTCCAAATTCAGTGAAGTCCCACCTCTTTGAGGTCTGAACTAAATTGTCACAGCCCAGAATACAGAATCAGGCCAAGAGCAGGAGGTGGAGAAACCTGCTGGATGGGCAATTCTGACTGCGTAGGGATAGTTCTGATGTCAGAGCAGTCAGAAACTAAAATGCGCGAGACCTGACCACACAGATCTGATAGGGACGGGCCAGAGGCAGAATATTATGGAGGAATCTTGAGTTCAATGTAAGTTACCAAAAAAAAAAAATAAATATAGAAATCAGGCAATTATTCAAAGAGTAAAACCAGATGAATTCAAGGTCTTCAGAAATAAAGAGATGTAGAGGAAATGTCAAGAGTGGACTACAGGTAGTTGAAAGGAGATTGTGGGTCAAGGGACGCCTGAAATATAAACTAGAGAAGCACAGATGCTCGTGAAAATCCAAAAACAGGCTCGGGAGGGATACGGGAGGTGTGGTGTGTGCTTATCCTCCTAGAACTATGCCTACGAACCACATGAAATCTGTTCTCTCTAAAGTAATAAAAATTAAAACAAACAAAAAAGAAGATGCAAGCATGTGTGCACTGGTCACAGCAGCATTACTTCAAAAGTTCTTTCTCTGTGACAATTTCTACTCTACTTGGTTTCTGACAAAAATTTAGTTACATCACGTTCATTTGAAATGTTCTAATTTGATCATAGAGTACTTCCATGAACTAGAGTCTATCAAGATAAATATATATATATTCTCTCTCTCTCTCTCTCTCTCTCTCTCTCTCTCTCTCTCTCTATATATATATATATATATATATATATAAATATATGAAAGACCGGAATGCTTAAAACTCCAGCTATGAAAAGGCTCACATGGCCTCTCTAGAAGAGCTCTAGAAGAGCTCGAGGAAACTCCTGTCCTCTTGGTGCTACATGGTGGACTGTGGGAAAAACTAGATACAGATTTGACAAGTAGAAGCCACATAAAGGAAAAGAACCTTTAGTGGATATTTCAGAGAATGAGTATAGGAATCAACCAACAATTACCTTCATAGAACTCAGCAGCTTATCCATTCAGTTCAATAATTTTTTTTTAAAATAATGTTTCCCAGTAGTCTTGTGGTCAGCAAGGCACTTAGTAGATCCATAGTGGAAGGGAAAACAAAGGGTGCTCTCAGTGCTCGTAGCAAAATTCTACCTACATTCATCTTCCCTCCCCCTGTACAAATGTAGCCTTCTGATTTCAGTAAGGAACAACTGACCAGAGTCTATCCACTACCAGCATCCCTGATATCACTCAATCAGCTCTGCCCTTGTCATGCCTAATGGACACATAACATCCACTTACAAAATTCTCCGAAGGAAACTGGGAAATATTGTCAGGCTCCTGAGGCTCTGTCTCACCTTCTGAGTGTCTCCTCACATCCTCTAAGTCTTACCTATCTCTGGAATCCTCAGTCATGTCCTGTGCCCCACAGGTGCTGAGATGTGAGCTCATACAACCATCCATAGTCAACAATCAACAATGCCTCACTTCAGGCCTAGACCATGTTCTGCTTTCACTCCTGGGGCATCCCTGTTGATTCTGGGATGAGAGATGCCCGAGACTCATGTGGTACCCACACATGCATGACTCAGAAGGGCTGGATGGTTAATGTCTGAGGACTGTTTGCTAGTAGAAAGAGAAGTGTCAATGTATAAATTCACATGACTCTCATCCTCTGCATGAACTGTCCTGAGATAGTTTATTCAACCTCCGGAAGATGGTACTTAGAGGTTAACAATCTCCCATCACTTGATACCATTTGGTGGTCAATTTGGTAATGCACCTTTGCACTATCTTCCCCTCTTACTCTGCCCAACTCTTGTTTCTTCTAATTCTTCTAATTCTTTTCTCACCAGTATTGAGTTTTTAAATAAGATAGTCACTTTTAAGCTTTGCCTAAGGTCCTGTTTTCTGAATAACTCAAGCCAAGGCCATCAACAGCAAATGCAGATCCAAATCCGTCACCACCAGTTTGATGACAACAGAGTCTTCATGGCTGGTACTGAGTGGGGGTTACAAGTCCTGGCCAGCTTCCTCACAATTGCTGGTAGTCTTGCTGATGGATAATAAGGTGCAGCAAAGGTAGAAGGTGAAACACTTAGCTCTATGAGGACTGTACGCTGATGTTTTGGGGTGATGGTAACGGCACTGGTTGAGAACGTAAGAAGCCACATCCTTGAAACTAAAATGGCTCTATCCTCCTGCTCCAAACAAGATAGCAAAATGCTAAGACCTTAAGAGGTTTTATGCATCAAAATTGGGTCCTGGTGGGAAGAGGCCAGGGTACTGATGCCTAAGGCTGGGATAGTTGGCTGCACGAGGCAGAGAATCTTAAAAACACTTAGCCAATTCCCCTGAGTTCTTCTGGTCAGGAGAAGCAGAGTTCTTCTCCCAGCACAACAAGTCAGAGGAGAATAGCCTCCCCTTGCCTACAGACTTTACAACTTCTCCTGAAGTCTATACCCTGAAAGATAATTTTGCTCTGTTCAAGATCTGTATCTCTCACTAACATTTATTGCCTCTAGGTTAGTAGTTCCTCGTTGCTGTCAGGCTGCTAACGCAAGCACAGTCTTAGCAGTAAATATAATTTCTATTCTAGGAGGAGATAATTTGCATACCTAAGAAACTGCAGAAGCTATATAATCTTTTCTGCTAAGAACGCAGAAAAAAATTTGACAGTGGATTTTAAGGGTATTGGACTAAATAAGGTAGAATATAAGTGAAGACAGGGTATGATTCATTGACATAGGCATTGTATACCAAGGGTCAGTACAAAAAGCCTGCTGAGACATTCTTTGAAGCTTGGTCATCATAATGGCCTGTAGTCAATACAGTGAAGATTCCAGAATTTATGCACCACAGTATTGAGGAAAGGCACAGAAGGCTTAGGGAGGTAGAGGTGCTGGATGGATTTACTATGGAAGACCTAAGAACATTCCATTTGAATATCTTGTTACAGAAAGCCCAGGAAACCCTCCTTTAACACAGGTTATAGAGAATCAACCAAAGAGGCAACAGTGGTGTCTTTGAGAAGTTGAGAGTAGCTGTTCTTGGTTGAGCAAAGACAGTGATACTTAATGATTCCAGTAAATTATGCTGCCAAGGAATTTAAGAATGTCAGAATAAAGAAAGGAGTAATTCACTGCACAACCAAGAATGGTCTAATTACTGTATAGGGCAGCAAAGCCACAGAAGCAACTAGGGCCCCTTGACCCACAGAGCTCTGTGGTCGTTACTAGGTCCTAGCTTTGCCAGAGAGGTGAAATAGGCGGACATTCATCTAGGAGAGCCCTCAATTTGTATAACAAAAAATTACTAGCTGGAAGGATGGTACCAGCTCCCACAACCTCAGCAAGGTCTCTCAACCAGTTTCCAGATCCTAGTGATTTAAGGATCCAGAGAACACTGGTCCATGAATGAAACAGAGATCTAATTCCATTAAGAAGGCCTCCCTAGTTATACCACAAGCAGTCCTCTTCAGAGGGACTGGAATTTCTATGGCAAAGCAACTGTGTTGCAGGAAGGACAATGCCCATATTTTTGAGGAATATCAGGCAAGAAGTCAGAGTTGATACTGATGCCAGGGATCCAGGATGTCTCTGATTACTTAGGGCTTACAAAGGAAAGGTAGGGAATGGATTTTGGGACTAAACACAACTCACAGTGTATCCACTGGTTTCACACCAGTCCTATGGTTATTTTCCCATTCACTAAATAGATAATTAGGATAGGTGTATTCAGTATCTGGCAGTATGATGGTACAAGGTGAGGATTCATCCCTGAAACTGCCCTATTTCCAGGTGAGAAAGACCGTTACCTTCAACTTATGAATAAGGATATTATTTAAGAGGGATTAAATTAACTTAGCTAAGATTTCACGGTTGGTAACTGAACCAAGAATTAATTCAGTCTGGTGCTAGAGTCTGATTCATCCAGCTTGTAACTACTACCTGTTTGCCTTATCCTTTCCCTTCCTCCCTCTCTCTCTCTCTCTCTCTCTCTCTCTCTCTCTCTCTCTCTATATATATATATATATATATATATGCATATGCATATATATATGTGTGTGTGTGTGTGTGTGTGTGTGTGTGTGTGTGTGTATATGTATATATAGTAAAGGTTCAGAGAGAGAATCTTTAATCCACTGGTTTACTCCACAAATGGTCTCAACAGCCATCAGGGTCTCGGGTACTTTGGCCATCTTTGGCTGCATCCCCTGGCTCATTTACAGGAAGCTGGATCAAAATGAAAGCAGCAGGACTTGAAGTGGCCCTTTAGTGTGGGATGTCAGCTCCACAGCAGAGGTGTAACCCACCATGCCACGGCACTGGCCTCTGCTTCTGGGTTCTATAGCTGTAAGTAAATGTGATCACTGATCTCAACCTCAGATTTCTTGAGAATAAATTGGATATGCCTTTTAACTGACTATATATGTATTTTTTTTCTAGATGTGAGAATCCATTTGCAGTTGTATTTACAGGATTTGGTGTAAAAATCCCTGGGCCCATTATCTTTGATAATGCTGGTGGTGCCTATCACATAAGGAAATGTTATAGCTAGGAATGATCATGCTTTATTAACTAAACCTTCTCTAAGGAGATATTTTGCAGAATCTTAATTAGTGAATGTCAGAGCACTGTCACTACAGAGAGAGAGAGAGAGAGAGAGAGAGAGAGAGAGACAGAGGGAGAGAGAGAGAGAGAGAAATTAATTTTGTAAGCAACCACCAAAAAGTAGTAATCTGCTCTATTTAAGAGAGATTTATAATTGGTTATTTGGAAAGGATAAAGTTGTATGCTTATCACACACTGAACACTAAGGTGAATTTTAGAGTTAAATGAAAATTTTAAACATTATAAAGTGGAAAAAGCAAAAATATGAAATAGAAGGAAGTTAATATGAAATTAATATCAGATTCAAGATAAGAAAGCTCTTTTCAAAACAAAGGAAAATAAGTAAGAAAATATTGGTAGATTATTCTACATAGAAAAAAATTTAATTTTGTGCTGAAATTCATCACAAGGAAAATTATACCACAAAATGGAAATTCTGAAGAAAATAATATCCTTCATATATAAGGAATCCTCCTCCAATTTAAATGAATTGAGCAACTATTAGTCACTGGGTTAGATGAGGGGATTCATAGTCTCATGAGGGGAGATGTCTCTAAATATAACAAATAAGTAAAAACGTATACATGGTATGACAAGGGCTATGAAGGAAAAGGAGGGGCACGTGTGGTGGGAGCGCAGCTTTCACCTGATGGGGGTGGGTTCTGCTGGAAAGATGGCACGTGAGCAAAGGCCTGAGGAGGCGACAGCAAGGCCCGGGACGTCTGTGTTGGCTGTGAGCTGAGAACGTGCCTGGTGGACTCTCGGTGAAGCACGGAGGCCAGTCCAGCCAGTGTGGTGGAGTAGAGAGGAATAAGAGAGCAAGAAGCAGGCGATGAAGTCATGGGAATGGATGTATAAGAACCAGGTTGGGGAGCGTCGGACCCTGGGCTTTTACTCGGCAGCTCATGGAGGTAGAGGGTCACTAGTGGACTGTAAGCACAATGGCTGTCGCGGCCGGCACAACGCGCTGATCCGAAGCCAGGAGCCAGGTGCTTCTCCTGGTCTCCCACGCGGGTACGGGGCCCAAGGACTTGGGCCATCCTCCACTGCCCTCCAGGGCAACATCATTTTGGGGGTTGTGAGGATCCACTGCAGGACTGTAGTAGACAGGGGTTCACCAGTTTCATTTGTGGCTTGTGGGGGACGATGGGGAATGTAGCAAAGATCAGAATTTGCATTTGGACCTGCAGATGCCCAATAAACATCTGAGCAGAGCTAGCAGGAGCCAGACAGAGATGCCCGTCTGTGCTAATGAGGAAAGGAGTGGCCCAAGTTCTAACAGCAAGGGTCATCAGCCTAGGGCGGCATCCTCAGCTAAGAGACTGCAAGATCAAGAAAGACTGGACACAGACAGCTGGTTGGGGGAGAGACCTTTAAGAAGAAAACACACAGTCGGTCTAAGATGAGGTGATGAGCAAGAATCAGCAAAGGAGACTGAGAAAGGTAGGCAGAAAATCAGGTGTAGGCTTCAGAAGTGATGTGAAGTGAAGTGAGGAGTGAGGACAGATTCTATCTCATGATGAGTTCACCCTGTTAGTCCTCATCTCTCACCTCACTCCTTCAACACTCACCCCAATTCTTTTTCTCACCAGCCCTTCTCTCAGCATGCACGTCCACTTCTCAAGCTCTTCTAACAGAAATCATGGAAGCGTCCACTACCTGTTTCTTTTATGTAAGCAGTTCAAGGCCAAATGCTAACAGTCTTATGTGGAAAACTCCTTCCCAAAGGAGGAGAATTAGAAAGCAAAGGCTGTGAATTTTGGTAATTAGATATTTTAAAATGTTTGGAGTTTGTTGACTAAAAATAAAACCAATCAAATACATCAACTATCAAGGAAATACAAATTAAAAATAAGCAGGCTGGCATTTTTCTTGCAAATCAGATTGGCATTTAAAAAGGCATATCCCGTATGGGCAAGATGCAGAAGACATTTCCATACATCACTAGTGGAAGTGTTAATTTGTAAAACTTTCCAAGAGAGCAATTTGGCTATCTATAAGAATAGCATTTTAAAGTTCCTCCTTAAACCTTGTGGTCCAATGATTCTGCATTTAGCAATTGATCTTCAGGAAAGAATCAGAAGGTACACCAAGGTTTCTGCAAAACATGTTTACTTTAGCATTGCTTATTATTGAATTTGGGATATAAATTCTGTGAGACTATATTCTTGGAGACTATCTAAACAACTCCTGAGTGTTGTTTCTTATAGAATTTACAGCAATAAAATAATACTCAGCACTGGAGCATGAGTCAGAAAATCATCAGACAGCCGTAAGAACAATACAGTCATCCCTTCAAATCCTTGAGGATTGGTTCAGGAACCTGCAGGTACCAAAATCCTTGCGTGCTCACATCCTTGTTGTACAACAGTATAGTGGGGTAGGCATTGTGGTGCTGCAGGTTAGTGCATGGCTTGCAATGCCAGCATCCCATATCAGAGGCCAGCTGAGTTCCAGGTTAATTCAAACACTGAAGTTTTGCTGCCCAAGTGGGAGACCCAGGTGGAATTGCTAACCTCTGGTTTCAGCTTGGCCTGGCCCTGTCAGTTGCAGGCATTTGGGGAATGAAGCAATGGATGTAAGATCTCTCTATGTCACTGTCTTTCAAATAAATTAAATAAATGAATGTTTTAAAAAATGAAACGGTATAGCAGTTGCATATAATCTAGGTCCATCTTCCCATATACTTATAATTACTTATAGCCCCTAACAATATAAATAGTTGTTTGAATACAGAATTGTTCAGATGATAATGATGAATTTTTTACTTGTACAGTGCAGACACATTTTTTCAAATGTTTTTAATCTACAGTTTGAATCAGCAGAGGCAAAATCCATGGATTCAGAGAGCCAAATATACTCCACTGCAAAGATAATATTTTAAATCTATGAGAACAAGACTACAACATAATCACAGTTTTTTTTAAAAAAAGCCATAAAATAGTACTTACAATATGACTATTTTTGTAGAGAAAGAGAATAGAAAAATTAAAAATACATCAACTAACATCTTATAATGATTTCCATACATGCTTGAGTTTACTGGAGTTTTTAATTAACAAATATTTTTGTTGAGGGCCTGCCACATAATAGGGACTGATCTAGGTGCCTGAGACAATTCAGTAAAAATTGATAGAATTTCTATCCTTGTGGTACAGTCTACATTCTTACAGGTGACATATAATAACAAAGCAAGGGGTTTTATATGTTTTAGGAGGCAATAAGTACTGGATGAAAAAGAGAATAAAAAATGGAGTTGGGGTTATATGGCTGCAATTTTAAATAGGAGAGTTAGAGTAGGTCTCATTGAGAAAGTAGCATTTGGCAATACAAATTAACAATGTGAGTGTAGAGGGGAAAGTATATGTCTGATGTGTGTGATGTATCCAAACAGCAGCAGGGGTGCTTATGTGGTTTATAACAGGAAATAAAGTTAGAGAACCTGACTGGGTAGAATCAACTGTAAGACTTTGGCTATGTAGAGTATAGACAGGCTGGGGACTATGAAATAATCTATATGGTAGATGTTGGTATTGAAATAAAAGAAGAACAGTGAGTACAGTGAGAACTGGCTGCATTCTGGGTGCGTTTTGAAAGTAGAACCAAGAGAACTTTGACAGCTTGGATAGGAGAATAAAGCAAAAGAGGCCCTCAAAGTTTTCATTCCAAAGATTAGGAAGATAGAGTTGTGATCAGCTGAAACGGAGGGACTGTGAGTAAATCAGGTTTTGAGTGAGAATCAGATTAGGCATTGAGGGTTTGACCAGGCAATTCTCTGCAAGGGGAGACAGCCAACAAGAAGTTGACCACGAAAATATGGAGTTGAGAGGACATGGCTGCACTGGAGAGATGCACTTGGGGATCATTAACATACAGGTGGTATTGGAAGCTATGGGAAAGGGTGCAGGGAGCAACCGTGGGCAGAGGAGAGGTCCAAAACTATGGCCTGGGACAACTCAATGTCAGCTGCTGCTTCAGGCAACAAGTAATAACGTGGGGAAGGTGGGGGGACTGGTTCAGAAAGCGACCAGTGAGACAGAAGGAAAGCCAGAAGAATGTTGGGGGGAAAGTGTTTCAAACACTGCCTGTGGGTGAAGAAGTGAAGTTGAGAAGTGAAAACTGATCACTGGATTAAGCACTGTGGGAGTTGGGCCACTGGTGACACTGCGCCTGGAGAAATGGGCCAAGCAAGAAATTGGAAAGCAGAGGAGGAGGCTGCGAGTATGGAGAATTCTTTGAAGGCATTTGCTGCAAGGGGGCACAGAGACATGAAGAAGCAGGTACAGAGGAGGCTGGGTTTTTGTTCATTATTTTCCTTTTTAACAAAATAAATAGAAGTTTATTTGGAGCAGATAGCTGATGGGAAACCTGGCCATTCTACTGTGATCATTAATATTCTCAAGCCAGTACAGGTACAGCAGAATGCACGGCTGGGAGGTCACACAAGAGCTCCATGACCAAAAAAGCTCTTGTTTATTGGTCTGTCCTACTCTCTGGCTTAACATTTTTACCTCTAGTCTCCCCAACAGTTCAGGAGGTCACACATTTAAAATAGAAACATTTAAGGTCAATACAATTTCACAGAACAATGATCATTAGTAAAGTAAGCACCCTATACCCTTCCCCACAAACACACATATGAGGATACACCAAGAAACCATTTACCTCCATGGGAAAGTCTGTGACGAGGAATCTTAGAATTACGGAGGGAAACCAGTTAATATAGAATATCAAAAATGTATAGGAAGGAAACGGATATTTGGTGATATGATTGTTATTTTTAGCCCTTTTTTATACTCCTGTAAACTGTGGTCTTCCTACTTTTTACTTATTGACTATTACGATTAATGGCAAATTAAGCCTATGAATATAGGGTGGATTAAAATTACATCCTTGCCAAAACTGATGAAGAGAGGGGCATGATATTAATATTAATAAAAAATAATAAAAAGACTGAAATAGGGAACATGATCAATCTGTGGTAAGAAAGCCTATTTTGCTAGAAAAAATTTAGAAAAATCTTAGCTGTCCTACCCAACTCCTCCAAGAACTTTGTAACCCAAGAAACCAAGGCACCTTCTACGTGCAGTCTCTTCACTAGGATTACAAAGAAAAAATCCAGAAAAAAACTCAGGGAAGCTCCATGTTGGAAGGTTCCACAAACCTCAACTAAAACATTTCAACCCACCTACCTATAATACATACCCGTTCTTCCTCCTGATCAGTATCTTCTCCCTCTCCCTCCTCCTCTCCCTCCCCCCATGGATCCACTATCACTGTTCTCTTTCCTTCCTTCCCCTTATGAAAACCAGTGCTCAGACAAGATCCCAGAGAGGTCTGGTGTTTTGGGATAGCAGGTTAGGCTGCCGTCTGCAATGCCAGCATCCCATATGAGCACCAGCTGGCATCCCGGATGCTTCACTTCCGATCCAGCTCCCTGCTAATGGAATGGACAAAGCAAGTGAGGATGGCCTGATTGTTTGGGGCTCCTGCTATGCACATAGGAGACCTGGACAAAGTTCCTGACTCCTGGCTTCTGCCTGGCTCAGTCCTGGCCATTGTGCCATCTGGGGAATGAACCAGCAGTTGGAAGATCTCTGTCTCTCCTTCTTTCTATGTAACTCTGCCTTTCACATACATACATATATAAATCTTTAAAAAAAAAAAAAAAGAAAGATCTCTGGAATGAGAGTTCAGAACTGGCAGGGATTTTTGTATTAGTTCCCATTTATGAACAAAAAAACTGAGTTTCAAATATTGAAGTAAATTACCCAAAACCCAATGTCCACTCAAAACTCCAAAAAGAACTGAGAATATGCAAAAAAACCAATTTGATCAACACAAATTCACTGATATTGACTTACATGTTCTAAAGGAGCCATGGCCCTGAGTCAGAGGAGGAAATTCTGGAAGGTGGAAGGAAGAACAGTAGGTGTAGGGAGATGGTTTACCAGCAGAGGTTAGCACTTTGAGTGTTTGTCTTTGCATCAACAACTCCCTGATTTGTCCCTGGCTCAGGAATAGTGGTTTTCAGTGTGGAGAGAAGAGCAAGAGATTTTATTCACTCCACACTCCCATGCCACACAATAACCAGGGACATTTTTCACTGTCACATCTACTAGGTAGAGACAAGGGTAACTGCTGAACATTCTATAGGGCACAGGACAGGACCCATAGTATCTGACCAAAAATATTAGTCGTTTTAGAACCTCTGGTTTACTCAAATATAAAGAAAAAGGTTTCTGAAAGAACATTACCAAAAGCTGGCTCTTGAGTAGTGTTCCATGTAGAGCTGTTCATCAGAAAAGGGGGCCAAGTGGATGTCACTGAATGTTGGGAACATCGTTCCTAGTAAGCAAAAGACAGAGAACCAGCAGTTGACTTCCCACCTTCCGATTAGAAGGTGCATTCACCCCCCCCAAGAGAGACTGCTTCCATTCCTTAACTCTATTTCAGTTATCACACAACAGGCTAAAACATAACTTTGCCTTAAATCAAGCATAAAAAATTTCAGCAAAATAGTGGAAGAGATATAGAAAAAGAATGTCAAAGCAAATTAAAACTAACATGATGACAAAAGGTGTTGGAGTCTTAGGTGAAGCATTTAAATTGTCATAGTTGCTTTCTCAGCTATTAATACTTTTCCTTTCTGTAATTCCTATGCTTGGATTCTGGATTCTTCCTATTTATGGTTTTTTTTTAATTTTTTTCAATCCAGTCTGTAATCACAGGCTTAGTTCACCACAGACCACAATATTCAATAAGTAAAAAGTAGGAAAGCCGGGGCGGAGCCAAGATGGCGGAATAGTGAGGACGCGCACTAGCAGTCCGCAAAAAGATAGTTTAATAAAAACAGAGTTACTGTAGCCTCAGGAAAAATCTCACGGAAAAAAATGCAGTGGAAATTCTTCCGCACCCAGTGAATGAGACACAGAGGACCTAGGGGAAAGTAAGTTTGCGAACGGCAAATCGTGCCTTAGTGGCACGGGAGCTGCCGGGAGGGACGGGAACCGGACGGAACACAGTCGCCATTGGATTCGAGCGCTTAAACGGGAGCCGATACAGGGATCCCGAGACACTGGCGGGGGGAAGCAGACGCCACGGGGGAAACAGCACAATTGAGGCGAGCCCACACGGACACTAGCCTCTTTCGTTGCCCACCCTGCTAATTCTAGCTGGACTGAACGCAGTGGGACGGCGTGCGCCCGCCGGCTGAACCGGAAGCCGGGCGGAACACAGTCGCCATTGGAACTGAGCGCTTGAACGGGGGCCGATACAGGGATCCCGAGACACTGGCGGGGGGAAGCAGACCCCCCACGGGGGAAACAGCACAATTGAGGCGAGCCTGCACAGACACTAGTCTCTCTCGTCACCCACCCTGCTAATTCGAGCTAGATTAAACGCAGTGGGACAAGGCGTGCCCGCCCGCCCGCCCGCCCGCCCATCACTGAGGCAGACGGAACCAAAAACCCGAGGCTGTAGAAACCTGAAGGGGATCCAAAAACTGGGAACACACCGCGCACACAAACTCCGTTACCTTGACAACCCAGAGAAAGAGTGTGGGGAAAAAAAAAAAAATGCCAAATAAAAACAGATTCCGAGGGAGCAAGATCAAGGAAGATGCTATGATGACCCCAAACGGAAAAGACACCCCAAGTCAGGATTATGAAGATAATGAGATAGAAGAAATGCAAGAAGCAGATCTCAAAGAATTGATAAGAACATTAAGAAGTTCTCAAAAACAAATTCTTGAACTACAGAAATCCTTAATGGATAAGATAGAAAATCTCTCTCGCGAGAATGAAGTACTACGGAGAAATCAAAACGAAATGAAACAACTAGTAGAACAAGAAGCTACGATAGTGACAAAAAATCTTAATGAATTGAAGAATTCAATAGATCAAGTGACAAGCAATCTTGAGGGCCTTAAAACCAGAATGGGTGAAGCAGAAGAGAGAATATCGGACCTAGAAGACAGAGAACAGGAGAGGAAACAGTCAAACCAAAGACAAGAAGAGGAAATTAGAAAACTAAAAGATATCGTCGGGAATTTACAGGATACTATTAAAAAACCCAACATTCGGGTTCTAGGTGTTCCTGAAGGTATGGAGAGGGAGAAAGGATTAGAAGGCCTTTTTAGGGAGATACTAGCAGAAAACTTTCCAGGCTTGGAGAAAGACAGAGAAATCCTAATCCAGGAAGCTCATAGAACCCCTAATAAACATGACCAAAAGAGATCCTCTGCACGACATATTGTAATTAAACTCACCACAGTGAAGCAAAAAGAAAAGATCCTAAAATGTGCAAGAGAGAAACGTCAGATTACTCTCAGAGGATCTCCAATTAGACTTACAGCTGACTTCTCAACAGAAACCCTACAAGCTAGAAGGGAATGGCGAGACATAGCCCAGGTACTTAGAGAGAAAAACTGCCAGCCCAGAATATTATACCCTGCATTCATTTGTGAATGAAGGCGAAATAAAGACCTTTCATAACAAACAAAAATTGAAAGAATTTGTTGCCACTCGTCCAGCCCTGCAAAAGATACTTAAAGACGTGTTACACACAGAAACACAGAAACACGACCATCAACATGAAAGAAGGTAAACGAAGGGAACCTCACGGCAAAAGATCACAGGGAATTCAAAGCATATATTAGAAAATATCTGGCAAATGGCAGGGCAAACTTACCACTTATCAATAGTCACATTGAACGTTAAAGGTCTAAACTGTCCTGTTAAAAGACAGAGATTGGCTGATTGGGTTAAGGAACAAAAACCATCTATTTGCTGCCTACAAGAAACACATCTTTCCAACGAAGATCCATACAGACTGAAAATAAAAGGATGGAACAAGATATACCACGCCAACAGAAATGAAAAAAGAGCGGGTGTAACCATCTTAATATCGGACTACATAAACTTTAACACAAAAACTGTTAAGAGAGACAAAGAGGGGCACTATATAATGATTAAGGGATCAATACTACAGGAAGATATAACAATTCTCAATGTATATGCACCTAATTACAGGCCACAGGTTTATTTAAAAAATTTGTTAAGAAACTTAAAGGGAGACTTAGACCCCAACACAATAGTACTGGGGGACTTCAATACTTCACTCACAGATATTGACAGATCGACAGGACAGAAGATCAACAAGGAGACAGTAGATTTAAACAACACTATAGCCCAAATGGATCTAACAGATATCTACAGAACTTTTCATCCTACAAGTAATGCATTCACATTCTTCTCAGCAGTACATGGAACCTACTCTAGGATTGATCACATATTAGGCCATAAAGCAAGTCTCAGCAAATTCAAAAGAATTAGAATCATACCATGCAACTTCTCAGACCATGAGGGAGTGAAGTTGGAAATTAGCAACTCAGGAATCTCTAGAGCATATGCAAACACATGGAGATTGAACAACATGCTCCTGAATGAACAATGGGTCACTGAAGAAATCAAAAGAGAAATCAAAAATTTTCTGGAAGTAAATGAGGATAACAGCACAACATACCAAAACTTATGGGATACAGCAAAAGCAGTGTTAAGAGGAAAGTTTATATCAATAGGTGCCTACATCAAGAAACTGGAAAGGCACCAAATAGATGAGCTTTCAATGCATCTCAAGGATCTAGAAAATTTGCAGCAAACTAGACCCAAATCTAGTAGAAAAAGAGAAATAATCAAAATCAGAGAAGAAATCAACAGGATTGAATCCAAAAAAACATTACAAAAAATCAGCCAAACGAGGAGCTGGTTTTTTGAAAAAATAAACAAGATTGACACCCCATTGGCCCAACTAACTAAAAAAAGAAGAGAAAAGACCCAAATCAGTACAATCAGAGATGAAAAAGGAAATATAACAACAGACACCACAGAAATCAAAAGAATCATCAGAAATTACTACAAGGACTTGTATGCCAGCAAACAGGGAAACCTATCAGAAATGGATAGATTCCTGGACACATGCAACCTACCTAAATTGAACCAGGAAGACATAGAAAACCTAAACAGACCCATAAGTGAGTCAGAAATTGAATCAGTAATAAAGGCCCTCCCAACAAAGAAAAGCCCAGGACCAGATGGATTCACTGCTGAATTCTACCAGACATTTAAAGAAGAACTAACCCCAATTCTTCTCAAACTATTCAGAACAATCGAAAAAGAGGGAATTCTCCCAAATTCCTTCTATGAAGCCAGCATCACCTTAATTCCTAAGCCAGGAAAAGATGCAGCATTGAAAGAGAATTACAGACCAATATCCCTCATGAACATAGATGCAAAAATCCTCAACAAAATTCTGGCCAATAGACTGCAACAACACATCAGAAAGATCATCCACCCAGACCAAGTGGGATTCATCCCTGGTATGCAGGGATGGTTCAATATTCGCAAAACAATCAACGTGATACACCACATTAACAGACTGCAGAAGAAAAACCATATGATTATCTCACTAGACGCAGAGAAAGCATTCGATAAAATTCAACACCCTTTCATGATGAAAACCCTAAGCAAACTGGGTATAGAAGGCACATTCCTCAATACAATCAAAGCAATTTATGAAAAACCCACGGCCAATATCCTATTGAATGGGGAAAAGTTGGAAGCATTTCCACTGAGATCTGGTACCAGACAGGGATGCCCACTCTCACCACTGCTATTCAATATAGTGCTGGAAGTCTTAGCCAGAGCTATTAGGCAAGAAAAAGAAATTAAAGGGACAAAAGTTGGGAAGGAAGAACTCAAACTATCCCTCTTTGCAGACGACATGATTCTTTATTTAGGGGACCCAAAGAACTCTACTAAGAGACTATTGGAACTCATAGAAGAGTTTGGCAAAGTAGCAGGATATAAAATCAATGCACAAAAATCAACAGCCTTTGTATACACAGACAATGCCACGGCTGAGGAAGAACTGCTAAGATCAATCCCATTCACAATAGCTACAAAAACAATCAAATACCTTGGAATAAATTTAACTAAGGACATTAAAGATCTCTACAATGAAAATTACAAAACCTTAAAGAAAGAAATAGAAGAGGATACCAAAAAATGGAGAAATCTCCCATGCTCATGGATTGGAAGAATCAATATCATCAAAATGTCCATTCTCCCAAAAGCAATTTACAGATTCAACGCAATACCAATCAAGATACCGAGGACATTCTTCTCAGATCTGGAAAAAATGATGGTGAAATTCATATGGAGACACAGGAGACCTCGAATAGCTAAAGCAATCTTGTACAACAAAAACAAAGCCGGAGGCATCACAATACCAGATTTCAGGACATACTACAGGGCAGTTGTTATCAAAACAGCATGGTACTGGTACAGAAACAGATGGATAGACCAATGGAACAGAATAGAAACTCCAGAAATCAATCCAAACACCTACAGCCAACTTATATTTGATCAACGATCCAAAACCAGTCCCTGGAGTAAGGACAGTCTGTTTAATAAATGGTGCTGGGAAAACTGGATTTCCACGTGCAGAACCATGAAGCAAGACCCCTACCTTTCACCTTACACAAAAATTCATTCAACATGGATTAAAAATTTAAACCTACGACCCGACACCATCAAATTACTGGAGAGCATAGGAGAAACCCTGCAAGACATAGGTACTGGCAAAGACTTCTTGGAAAAGACCCCAGAAGCACAGGCACTGAAAACCAAAATTAACTACTGGGATTGCATCAAATTGAAAAGTTTCTGTACTGCAAAAGAAACAGTCAGGAAAGTGAATAGGAAACCGACAGAATGGGAAAATATATTTGCAAACTATGCAACAGATAAAGGGTTGATAACCAGAATCTACAAAGAAATTAAGAAACTCCACAACATTAAAACAAACAACCCACTTAAGAGATGGGCCAAGGACCTCAACAGACATTTTTCCAAAGAGGAAATCCAAATGGCCAACAGACACATGAAAAAATGTTCAAGATCCCTAGCAATCAGGGAAATGCAAATCAAAACCACAATGAGGTTTCACCTCACCCCGGTGAGAATGGCTCACATTCAGAAATCCACCAACAATAGATGCTGGAGAGGATGTGGGGAAAAAGGGACACTAATCCACTGTTGGTGGGAATGCAAACTGGTGAAGCCACTATGGAAGTCAGTCTGGAGATTCCTCAGAAACATGAATATAACCCTACCATTCAACCCAGCCATCCCACTCCTTGGAATTTACCCAAAGGAAATTAAATTGGCAAACAAAAAAGCCGTCTGCACAGCAATGTTTATTGCGGCTCAATTCACAATAGCTAAGACTTGGAACCAACCCAAATGCCCTTCAACAGTAGACTGGATTAGGAAATTATGGGACATGTACTCTACAGAATACTATACAGCAGTCAAAAACAATGAAATCCGGTCACTTGCAACAAAATGGAGGAATCTGGAAAACATCATGCTGAGTGAATTAAGTCAGTCCCAAAGAGACAAATATCATTTGTTTCCCTTGATTGGCGATGACTAACTGAGCACCAAAGGGGAAACCTGTAGAAGTGAAATGGACACTATGAGAAACAGTGACTCGATCAGCTCTTGTGCTGACTGTTGTTGTACAATGTAATACTTTATCCATGGTAGTATTTTTTTTTTCTTTATCCTAGTACTAGTGGTTGAACTCTGTAATTAACACACAATTATTCTTAGGTGTTTAAATTTTAACTGAAAAGTGATCTCTGTGAAATATAAGAGTGGGAATAAGAGAGGGAGGAGATGTAAAATTTGGGACATGCTCAATCGGAACGGCCCCAAATGATGGAGTTAGAATTGTGCCAGGGGTTTCCAATACAATCCCATCAAGGTGGCATATACCAAGGCCATCTCATTAGTCCAAGTGATTAATTTCAGCTCACAATTGATCACACTGATAGGTCTAAGAGTCAAAGGGATCACACAAACAAGACTAGTGTCTGCTAATACTAACTGATAGAATGAAAATGGGAGAGAATGATCCAACATGGGAAGCAGGATACACAGCAGACTCATAGAATGGCAGATGTCCTAAATAGCACTCTGGCCTCAGAATCAGCCCTTAAGGCATTCGGATCTGGCTCAAGAGCCCATGAGAATATTTTAGGCATGGAAAGCTAAGACACTCTGGAAAAAACAGAAGACCTAAATGAAAGATCTCTGCGAGTGAGATCCCAGTGGAAAGAACGGGGCCATCAAAGAAGGAGGTACCTTTCTCTGAAGGGAGGAGGGAACTTCCACTTTGACTATGGCCCTGTGGGAATAAGATCGAAGTCGGCGAACCCTAAAGGCTTCCATAGCCTCGGCAACTCATGACCAGAGCCTAGGGAGATTACTGACGCCATAAACAAGAGTGTCAAATTGTTAAATCAACATCAGGAGTCACTGTGTACTTACGTCTCATGAGGGATCTGTCCTTAATGTGTTATCCAATGTGAAGTGATGCTATTACTAGTACTGAAACAGTATTTTTACACTTTGTGTTTCTGAGTGGGTGCAAACTGATGAAATCCTTACATAGTATATATTGAATCGATCTTCTTTATATAAAGATAATTGCAAATGATTAAAAAATCTTGGTGTTAAACTGGAAATTGCATAGACAATTAATCAATTTTTTTAAAAAAAAATCATGTAGGATCTCTGTCCTTAATGTGCTGTACATTGTGAATTAATACTATAACTAGTACTCCAACAGTATTATCATTTTGTGTCTCTATGCGAGGGCAAACCGTTGAAATCTTTACGTAATATGTACTAAATTGATCTTCTGTGTATAAAGAGAATTGAAAATGAATCTTGATGTGAACAGAAGGGGAGAGGGAGCGGGAAAGGGGAGGGTGGGGGGAGAGAGAGAAGTTGTGTGGGGGGGGATCCATTGTGGTCCATGAGCTGTTCTTTGGAAATTTATATTCTTTAAATAAAAGCTTTATAAAAAAAAAAAAAAAAAAAGTAGGAAAGCCACAGCTCCACGGAGTATAAACAAGGGCTAAAAAGAATCATATCACAAGATGTTCATTTCATCCTATAGTTTTCTTATATTCTGTATTAATTGTTACACATCAGAAAAATATTACACATGTCTTTTGGGGACTGGATTATTTCACTAAGCATAATGGTTTCCAGTTGTGTCCATCTTGTTGCAAAAGACAGGACTTCATTTTTTTATGTTTGAGTAGTACTCCATAGTATATCAATTGATAGACATCTGGGCTGATTCTAAGCTATTGTGAATTGAGCTGCAATACACATGGGGTTCAGTAACTCTTTCATATGTTGCTTTCATTTTATTTGGATAAATTCACAGGAGTGGTATAGCTGGAATTTGGATATGTAATCTCCATACTGTCTTCGGTAATGGTTGCACTATTTTACATTCTAACCAACAGGGTATTAGGGTACCTTTCCCCCACATCCTTGATAGAATTTTCTGTGTTCTTGATTTCTGGGTGGTAGCCATTTTAATTGGTGTGAGGCGAAACCTCATTATGGGTTTTTTTTTTGTTGTTTTTTTTTTTTTTTTTTACAGGCAGAGTGGACAGTGAGAGAGAGCGAGAGAAGGGTCTTCCTTTGCTATTGATTCACCCTCCAGTGGTGCGCTGAGGCCAGCTCACTGCGCTGATCTGATGGCAGGAACCAGGTGCTTCTCCTGGTCTCCATGCGGGTGCAGGGCCCAAGCACTTGGGCCATCCTCCACTGCACTCCCGGGCCACAGCAGAGAGCTGGCCTGGAAGAGGGGCAACTGGGACAGAATCCAGCGCCCCAACCAGGACTAGAACTTGGTGTGCTGGCGCTGCAAGGTAGAGGATTAGCCTAGTGAGCTGTGGTGCCGGCCTCATTATGGTTTTTATTTGCATTTCCTTGGTGGCTTGTGATCCTGAGCATATTTTCATGTGTCTGTTGGCCATTTTTATTTCATTCTTTGAAAAATACCTGTTCATGTTCTTTGCCCATTTCTTAACTGGATTTTTTGTTTTGTTATTGTTGAGGTTCTTAATCTCTTTATAGATCCTGGATAATAATCTTCATCAGGTGCATAGTTTGCAAATATTTTCTCCCATTCTTTAAGTTGCCTGTTTATTTTGCTTAGTATTTCCTTTGCAAAGAAGAAGATTCTTAACTTGATATAATCCCATTTGTCTATTTTTGTTATTATTTCTTTTTTGGCAGGCAGAGTGGACAGTGAGAGAGAAGGAGACAGAGAAAGGTCTTCCTTTGCCGTTGGTTCACCCTCCAATGGCTGCTGCGGCTGGCGCATGGCGCTCATCTGAAGCCAGGAGCCAGGTATTCTCCTGGTCTCCCATGCAGGTGCAGGGCCCAAGGACCTGGGCCATCCTCCACTGCACTCCCGGGCCATAGCAGAGAGCTGGCCTGGAAGAGGGGCAACCGGGACAGAATCCAGCACCCCGACCGGGACTAAAACCCGGTGTTATTTTTGTTATTACTTCTTATGCTTCTAGGGTCTTTTCTAAGAAGTCTGCCTATGCCAATATCTTGCAGAGTTTCTCTGATTTTTTTCCTCTAGTAATTTGATGATATCAGGTCATATATGGTGTAAGGCAGGGGTATTATTTTAGACTTCTATATGCTTAGATCCAATTTTCTAGAGACTGTCTTTTCCTCAGGAAATGATTTCAGCTCATTTGTCAAAGATTAGCTTGCTGTAGATGCATGGACTAATTTCTTGGGTTTCTACTCTGTTCCACTGGTCTACATACCTATTTTTGTGCCAATACCCAGTTGTTTTGATTATAACTAGTATGTCTAGTATGTCTTGAAATCTGGAATTGTGATGCCTCTGGCTTTTTTATTGTTCTTGTTGAAGATTGATTCAGCTATTTGGGTTCTATTGTGTTTTCATGTGAGTTTTAGCATTTTTTTCTGGATCAGAGAAGAAACGTCCTTGGTATTTTGATTGGGATTGCATTGAATCTACATATTGCTTTAGGTAGTACGGATATTTTGATGATATTAATAATTCCAATCAACACACATGGAAAATTTTTCCATGTTTTTGGTGTCCTCTTTTTTTAATGTTTTGTAATTTTCACTGTAGAAATCTTTCACATCCTTGGTTAAATTTACTCCAAGATATTTAAAATTTTTGGATCTATTGTGAATGGGACTGATCTTACAAGTTCTTTATCAGCCATGGCATTGTTTGTGTATGCAAAGGCTACTGATTTTTATGTGATGATTTTATATCTTGCAGCTCTCGTATGAGTTCCAATGGTTTTAGTGAAGTCTTTTGGTTCACCTATGTTTAGAATTCATGTCATCTGCAAACAAGGGTAATTTGACTTCTTCCTTTCCAATTTGCATCTCTTTGCATTTTTTGTTGCACAATGGCTCTGGCTTAAACTTCTAGAACTATATTGAATATCAATAGTGAAATTAGGCCTCCTTGTCTTTTTTGAATCTTAGCAGAAATTCTTCCAACTTTTCCTCCATTCAATAATTTTTTTTGACAAGCAGAGTGGACAGTGAGAGAGAGACAGAGAGAAAGGTCTTCCTTTTTGCCGTTGGTTTACCCTCCAATGGCTGCCACAGCCAGTGCGCTGGCCCTCCATTCAATATTATACTGGCTATGGGGGTTTGTCATATATTTCCATGATTGCATTGAGGAATGTTCCTTCTATACCCAATTTGCTTAAGGTTTTCATCATGAAAGGATGCTGTATTTTAGCAAATGCTTTCTCTGCATCTATTAAGATAATCAGATGGTTTTTATTCCTCAGTTTCTTAGTGTGATATATCACACTTATTGATTTGCATTTGTTGAACTATCCCTGCATACTAGGCATAAATTCTCCTTGGTCTGGGTGAATGATCTTTTTGGCTAATATTCTGTTGAGGATTTTTGTATCTATGTTCATTAGGGATATTGATATCTTTTTCTCTTTCTTTGTTTTATCTTTTTCTGGATTTGGAATTAAGGTGATGCCAGCCTCCTAGAAGGAGTTTGGGAGGATTCTCTCCCTTTCAGTTACTTTAAACAGTTCTTGAAGATTTGGATTTAGTTTATTTTTAATAGTTTTGTTTATTGTAAAATCAACTTAGATTTGAAAATAAACACAATCTCAACCTGGAACAGGTGACTAGCCTAGCAATTAAAAGTTCTGTATCTCACATCAGAGTGCCTGGGTTTGATTCAAAGCTCTGTCTCCTCACTTTAGCTTCCTGCTAATGCATACCCTGGGAGGGAGGTAGTTGTGATGGCTCAAGCTGTAGAGTCCCTACCACCCACATGGGAGAATTGAATTGAGTTCTAGGTTCCTGGTTCTGGCCCTGGTTGAGTCCTGGCCATTGAGGGCATTTAGGGAGTGAGCCAGTAGATAATGGCTCTGTCTCTCACTCTCCTGTAAATTTTTAAAAATAATAAAAAACTCATCACATTATTTTTATTCCCAGGTTCTTTCCATGTTCAATCAGATCAACTATCTATCTTCTTCAGTGATGTTAGAATCTATGCATCTGTGGATACTCATATCCTCCATGGGATGCACACATCTGGGCTTTGTTCCTGGCAGCCAAGGTGTGCAAGGAGAAAGGCAGATTTTTAGTGGTGAATGATTTCTTAGACTGGCACACCTGAAATCAGGCTTTTCTGAGTAGGTGGTTCTCTGCATCAGGATTATTATCCTTGTAGTTTGTGGAAGACTCTTGTCATTTATTAAGTCACATGTAAAAGAAAGCTGAACTATTAACCCTGTTTCAGAAATGAGGATAGCCTAACAAACGAGGTATGCTGTCATAAAAATAGCAATTAAAGTAACAGCTAAACTGTCTTGATTATGTTAACTCTGCCATGTAATTTCTGGCAGAGTTTCCATGCATTAATTTATTTAATCCCCACCTCTCTATTATTATATTCATTTTTTAAATGAGGAAACTAAGCAACAGAGAAATTTCAGTGACTCAGCAAAGCTTACAGAAAATAAGTGGAAGTGCAAAATCCAGGGAGTGGAATCTCATCTGAGAGTCCATGCCCCACCCTTTAACTGTACTACTCCCCTGTTAAAAACAGAGCAGATCATCTTATTTAGGACATTTCAGAGGTGATCAGAGGCAAAGCACCACTGTAACACCTTCGTGTTTCGGTCTCAAAGTCATGACTCCTTGGTGGTTTTTCAATATCAAGATAAAAAGATGTTAAAAAAAGATTAGAAAGTTGTTATGTGTTTACTGCTTTGTCAACTCAGAAACTTCAGTGGAAGATATTGTGAGACCCAGCCCAAATAGGAATCCTAGTGCATTAGACAAAATGGAGGGGAAGACATTATCAAAGGTAAAATACATTTAAAGATATACACCAAGCACACCTGAAATAAGTAGTACATAAAACTTTCCAGATGCAAAACCTATGTCACTCCAAAGGACCTGGAGTTGGGGTGGCACTGAACGTCTCAACAGCAACACTGCACATCAGAAACAAATAAATGAACAACTCTTAATGTACCCCCATGTTTACTGCAACTCAGTTCACAAGGGCTAAGACATAGAAGCAACCCAGATGTCCATCAGCTAAAGACTGGATAAAGACATTATGGTATATATACACTATGGAATACTACACAGTGGCTAAAAAAAAAAAAAAAAGAAATCCTGTCATTTGCAAAAAAAAAAAATGGATGAAACTGGAAACCATTATACTTAGTGAAATAAATAAGCCAATCCCCAAAAGGACAAAATACCATAAGTTATCCTTGACTGTGGTAACTAACAGAGTACCTAAAAGATAATCTACGAGAGTGAAATTGACACTTTGAGATGCAATGATTTCCAACTGCCCTTGTTTTGACTATTGAGGAACAGCGTTTTTTTTTTCTTTTTTCTTCATACCATTTGTTGAACTCCTTACTTAATGTAGGATTAATCTTAGGGGTATAAAGTTAAATGAATAGATCTCTGTAAAAAAATAGAATGGAAATAGGAGAGGGAGGATGAAGGGAGGCGTGTGGGTGGGAGGGAGGGTAGGGTAAAAAGTATCACTATGTTCCTGAATTTGTATATATGAAATACATGGAATTTGTATACCTCAAATAAAACTTTTTTTACAAGTATTGACAAAAATTCTCTCTCACTGTCCACTGTCAAAAAAAGAATTAAAAAAAAGTATCAACAACAACAACAAAAAGTACTGACTCAAAACTGTTTGCAGGTTACATTCTTGACCTAGCCAAATAACACAAGGACTCAATAAAAAGTAATTTCATATCTTTTTCTCCAGAAGCAGCTGGAGGATACCTTTTTGTAAAATGATGCTGTAAATCCAGAAAGAAGCCAAAAGAATGAAGACAGAAGGCTAAAGTGTGGGAGCCAGGCACTCTGGGTAGAGAGCACCCATCCGTATTTGCAGTGGAGGCCGGGGGCGTGCAGAAAGGAGTCATTCACAGGATGAATAGACTGACATCTGTCAGATCTGCTGGAGATGGAAATATCTACCCACAAGTATGAAGAAAACTAAGCTAATGAACAAATCAGGGCAAACACAGATTACATGAGAAAATACACATAATCCTGGTGTAGCTACAGTAGCACCCAACTCAGCACTGAACAGTATTTGCTTTCTGTCACATATCATGACAGTGTAAACAGTGATTGTTGATTAATCCAAGGACTATACTACCTTGTTCTAAATCCTGAAATCCCTAAGGCTCTGAAAAACAATGAATTTTTAAAGACATTTATTTATTTGGGAGGCAGAGAGACAGAGCACCCATTTGTGGTTCACTCCCTAAATGCCTGTGATGGTTAGTGCTGGGTCAGGGCTGGAGCCAGGAGTCGGGAAGCTCAATCCAGGACCCCTATGTGGATGACAGAAGCACTATCACTTGAGACATCACTGCTGCCTCTGAAGGTCTGCATTAGCAAGATCTGCATTACAGAGAAGTGAGTAATTGGAGGTGGGTACCAAATCTGATATTTTGATATGAGATGCCAGAACGCTAACTAATGTCTTAACTGCTAGGCCAAATGCCTGACCTGAGCAATTGCTTTTTGTAAATCTATAGAAATAGCAATGGCTGGCAAAACCTGATTTGACATAAGTGACATAAGTCTATTTGTAGTCTTTCTGTATTCCACCTGGTATCAATATTCGTATGTGCTATTGCAGAGACACAATATGTTTCATTATGGAATGTTGCTTTGGAGTCCCTGATGCATTGTGTAATACATGGTATAAGATCTTATCAAATTCTCAAGTTCCACAAACTGAATTCTGAAATGCACCTGGGCCCCAGGGTTTGGATAAGGCACTGAAGACCAGGACAAATGTCTGGAGAGGATGGGGTTGGGGAAGCAACAGCAAAGAGGGAAGGAACTTCTAAGTAGGGGAGCTAACCTCTCAAGCAGAGGGTGATGAGAATATTGATAGAATATTTTTATATAGAAATATGTTGGCAAATAATAGAGACGGCAAATAGAGTTGAAAGTAGTTGCCTTTGGGGAGAAGTCTGAGGACAGGAAAATGTGTAACAAAGTGCTACTCTTTTTCATTATCAGCCTTTTTTATTTTTATTTCATGTTTCAATCCACATCATATTTTGATGGAAGATAAAAATAATTAGAAAAAAGTCAATCACCCTTCCCTTAGGAACATGCAGGTTAAAAGGCCAATAAACTCAGTATTCATTTCCACAAGCCCACTTAAAGATGCATAGCCCAGTAGAATATTCTTGTCTATTTCAAATGCCCAGATATTATACCCACATATTTTACATAAGAGGGGTCCAACATATGTGTGTTAATTAACTGTGCTTACAATCTCATCATACCTAATCATCTGGAAAAATTCAGAGAAAGAAAACTTGGGCATTCTTCCTAGGGACATCAAGAAATCCAAGCTGCTTTGCTCCTTTAATTTCCCACAGCTCAATTTTATCATCTGAATAAAAGACATCCAGGATCCTCCTTAGCTCTTTTGTAATTTTTTTTTTTAATCATTTCTATGCTTTGAAAGACAGGATGAGAGATGAACAGAGACATAGGTCAAGATCTTCTGTTCCCTGGCTCACTTCCCAAATGCCAGGAACAGCCAGGGCTGGGACTTCACCATTTGGGTGTCTCATGTGGGAACCCAAGAATCATCTGCTGTCTCTCAGGATGTATGTGAGCAAGAAGTTGGATGTGAAGTAAGCAGAGGAGGCAGGACTTAAACCGACAGTTCCAACTGGGATGAGGTATCACAAGTTGTGGCTTAATCTACTGGGCCACACACTTGCACACTCCTGAGGTTTCACAGCAGGACTGCTAATGAAGTTCTGATCTTAGATATATAAGAGATCCTCACAAAGTTCTTAGGAAATGTGTTTTATGAATTAACAATGCAGGCATTTCAACATTTTTGCACCAAAATAAACTTGTTTTTGGATTCCATTTTTTTCCATGAACTTTTTGAAGTCAGCCTGTATTTCTCCTGAGCTTACTCATTTATTTTTACAAGTACCTATTTCTGAACTTACAAATTTGGAAATGTATAAGAAATTACAGATGAGCTTCAAACTATGCTGATGTTCATATACTGTGTAACTTGGTTTGCTGAAGTTGCACTACTGTTCACTACTTCATCTTCATTGAATATCAAGGTAAGGAGCCACAACATTGGTAGTTTAAAGCAAATATATTTGGAAAAAGGAGGTAACATTCTTATAAGAAAATCAACTTTTAAAATTAGCCAGTGTATTCTATGCCTTAACTGAAAAAATAATTCTAAGTTCACTCTATCTGGTAAAGAGTGGAAAGTTGGTGGGGGTGCAGGCAGACCCTGGTTCAAATCCCTGTTATGTGTATTCTTGCCAAATTGCTTTCTCACAATGAGTCTCATATTTCATTTCTTAAAACTGGGATCATAATAGTGCCTTCTGCTAACTCAGGTTTCAAGCTCACATAAGCTCAATAACTGATGTAGGAGACTATCCTGTGCATTGAAGAATGTTTAACAGCATCCAGGTCTACCATTTACTAGATGACAGTACTCAAACACCTGCTGTGCTAGTGACATCCAAAGCTCTCTACGCAGTGCCAGATATTCCTTGTGAAAGTATGTAAAATTCCTGAGAACCTCAGCACTAACCCCTCGAATAAATGAAAAATCTCTGTTATTCAGATTTGGCAAGGATTTTGTTATTATTCAAAGTGCTTAGCGTATTTAGTCACTTAGCATAAGAAGAATATTGAAATTATAGTACCTGCTTTTATCTATGGAAGATATATTCCAAGACTGCCAGTGGATGCTTAATTTGGAAATTTAAATTCTTTAAATAAAAGCTTTATATATATATATATATATATATATATATATATATATATATATATATAAAACTATGGCTATCACTGAACGCAATATACTATGATTTTTCCTATATATGCGTAACAATGGTCAAGTTAATTTATACATTAGGCACAGTAAGAGATTAACAATGGCTAATAATAATATAGAGCAATTATAACAATGTACTGTAATAAAATTTATGTGAACATTTTCTCTCTTAAACTAACTTACTGTTCTTTACTCTCCCTTCATCTTGTGATGATGAGATAAGATGCCCATGTGATGCTGTAGTGTTAGGCTAGTACATAACCAAGGGCTACTTGCATACAAGCACTTCAATATTGTGTTGGTCAATCTGATAACTAAAACAACTACATGAAAAACGGTGGGTAGCATATACTGCATGCATACTCTAGACAAAGGGATGATTCACATCCTGAGCAGGATGGAACAGGATGAGAACACACAATCTCAAACTTAAGAACTGCTTATTTCTGGGGGCCAATGCTGCGGCTCAGTGGGTTAACGCTCTGGCCTGAAGTGCCAGCATCCCATATGGGCTCCAATTCTAGTCCCAGCTGCTCCACCTCTGAGCCAGCTCTCTGCTATGGTATGGGAAAGCAGAAGATGGCCCAAGTCCTTTGGCCCCTGCACCTGCATGGGAGATCTGGAAGAAGCTCCTGGCTTCTGGCTTCAGATTGGCACAGTTCCAGCAGTTGTGGCCAATTGGGGAGTGAACCATCAGATGGAAGACCTCTCTCTCTGCCTCTCCTTTTTCTGTGTAACTCTGACTTTCAAATAAATAAATCTTAAAAAAAAAACCTTTAAAAAAGAACTGCTTATTTCTGGATTTTTCCATTTATTATATTTGGAATAAGGATGGTCATGGGTAACCAAACCCAGAATGAAACCATAGAAAACAGAAAACTACTGTATTATTATGTTGACCATGTTAGTGCTTGTAGGGAAGAGTAGCAATACAATAGGAAAAGATGATGTCAAAAAGAACAAGCTGACTGCAAAGACAATTTCATACTCCAGAAGGTCAACACTTGATGGAGTTTGAGTGTGTGCATAATGATATATCATATGGATGAGGAAACCAAACCCAAAAGGTCAAATGTATCTCAAGTTCATTAAGGAAGAAAATGATAGAATTAGAGCAAAACATGTATCACTGAAGTGGCCTTCTATAACATACCAATTACTATGCAGCACATCTGGGAATTTAGGATTGGTGAGTACTTTGTCATGGCAGAGTAAATGAGAAAACCAAACAACTGCGCAAGGTTTAACCCTCCCTTCTGTACAGAATTGAAAGTGGGAAAGAGGATGGCAAGCTTTTATGGAAAAATCAGTCTATTTTATAAGCCAGGAACTGGCCAACTCACCATTCGATTTTAGCCATTTTTTGGAATGAAGATAGCTCTCTAGCATCCTTTCATTGAACAGCATGTATCCCATTGGTTCAGAAATAATCACATCTACGGTCTCAGGAAGTGAGATTTCTTCCATTTTTCCTGGCAAAACAATGATCTTGTCTGAAAGCTGGTTATTTTTCACTAGTATCTGAAAAAGATAAAATACAGTAGCAGAACTGTTGTTATTCAGAAACTTATGAAAAATTAGCTTCATAAACTGGGGTCTCAGAATGTGATAGAAAGGAGAAAGAAGTAACATTGCTTTCCTGAAAGACTTCCAAAGAAAAATACCTTATTTTTGTTAATGTAGAAATACTGTATATTTAACATAGATCATTAAGAAGATACAGGTAAGAAACAAATAAGAATACCTGAAATCCTGCCATAGAGAAGAAATTAGAATTAATGTTTTCATATTTTGCTCACCCAGACCCTACACACAGACACAAAATTCCAAAAGATCAGAGAAAATGCATATTATAAAAAGATCTGTTTATGAATTAAAATTTTTTGCATCACAGTAAACTTATCTTTTAGCTCCATTTTCCATGAAGTTTTTGAATTATCCTTGTAGATGTGTAAGTTTGTGTGGTCTGAGTATGTGTATATACAGATACATATATACATTTGGAGAGGCTTCCCTTTTAAAAAAAAGATTTATTTATTTATTTGAAAGTCTGAGTTGGATAAAGAGAAAGAGAAAGAGACAGAGACAGAGACAGAGAGAGAGAGAGAGAGAGAGAGAGAATCTTCCATCTGCTGATTTGTTCCCCAGATGTCCACAATGGCCAGGGCTGAGACAAGCCAAAGTCAGATGCCAGGAGCTTCAACCCCTCTCCCAAGTGGGTGGTAGGAGCTGGATCAGAAGTGGAGCAGCTGGGACAAAAACCACCACCCACACGGGATGGTAGCATCACACGTGCTGTCCCAACCGCTGTGCCACAATGCCAGCCCAGGGAGATTTCTTTATTAATGGTTTAAGCTTATTTACCATTGCTCTACCAGCAGTAAATATATCAAACAATAATAATCCTTATTATCTCTTATCTTCTTGATTTTTAAAATAAATAATGCCATGTTCACTAACCTTCCTTTAGAAGTGTATTTTTACAGTTACATATTCATTTTCTTTCATGTCTCCTAAATTTTACTGAATAACTTTGAACTTTCTTAAAAGAGGGACCCTGAAGAGAAAAATATTTGTTACATCTCTAATATATTTCTTTGTAATGTCAAAAATGACAAGGTGATCATATTATTGCATTTATGTCTTTTTACTGCCTAAGAAACATATTTCCTAACAGACATCTTTTATTCACCAGCATACATTTATACAGCACATTCCTTTTTGAGCTGTTCTTCTCTGAGACTTTTGGGTCTTTGCTCATTGTATCAAAGGCCCTCCTATTTGGATCTTGCTTTCCTCATTCTCATCGCAATGGTCTGTGTGTTTGTCATGATTCAGTTGCACCTTCTCCATTTCTGACCACTTCCTCAAATGGCTTCTAATCCCACCTTCTAGCCTGCTGCTGAACTTTTTTTTCCTAAATATTCATTTAGCAGCCGGCGCCGTGGCTCAACAGGCTAATCCTCCGCCTTGCGGTGCCGGCACACTGGGTTCTAGTCCCGGTCGGGGCGCTGGATTCTGTCCCAGTTGCCCCTCTTCCAGGCCAGCTCTCTGCTGTGGCCCAGGAGTGCAGCGGAGGATGGCCCAAGTCCTTGGGCCCTGCACCCCATGGGAGACCAGGAAAAGCACCTGGCACCTGGCTCCTGCCATAGGATGAGCGCGGTGCGCCAGCCGCAGTGCACCGGCCGCGGCGGCCATTGGAGGGTGAACCAACAGCAGAGGAAGACCTTTCTCTCTGTCTCTCTCTCTCTCACTGTGCACTCTGCCTGTCAAAAAAAAAAAAAAAGATTTATTTACTTATTTGAAAGGCAAAGTTACAGAGAGAAAGGAGGGATAGAGATTTTCCACCTACTGGTTCACTTCCCAAATGGCCTCAATGGCCAGGGCTGGGCCAGTCCAAAGCCAGGAGACAGGAGCTCCACCTGGGTCTTCCACTTTGGTCATCTGCCACTGCTTTCCCAGGAACATTAGCCAGGAGCTGGATCTGAAGTGGAGCAGCCAGGACTAGAACTGGAGCCCATATGGGATGCCAGCAGTGCAGACAGTGCCTTAACCTGCTGTGCCACAATGCTGACCTCTTTAACTTTTTTAAGTCAAGCCATCTGTCATGTAAAGAAGAGCAAAAGAACTACCTGAACATGTCATCCATTGTCAATATCTATGTATTCACAATAACTCTTGGAATTCTATTCTCTTTTTAATTTAAGATTTATTTATTTGAAAGGCAGAAATACAGAGAAGGGGGGAGAGAGAGAGACAGAGAGAGAGAGGGTTCGATAGATCTTTCATCTACTGGTTCACTCCTCAAATGGCCACATTAGCTGGGACTGAGCCAGGTCAACACCAGGATCCAGGAACTTCTTCCAGGTCACCTCCATGGGTACAGAAGCTCAAGTACCTGGGCCATCTTCTGATGCTTTCCCAGGCTCAGTTGCAATGAGCTGGATCAGAAGTGGAGCATCTGGGACTCAAACCACTGTGCGTAACGGATGTTGGCACCGCAGGCAGAGCCTTAACCTTCTAAGCCACAGAATTGGCCCTATTCTTTTTTTTCATTATCCTATTTAAACTTTTTTTGGAGAAGCTTTATTTATTTATTTGATAGGCCAAGTTATAGAGAGAGAGAAGAAAAAGAGACAGAGGCAGAGAGGGATGAAGAGAGAGAGAGAGATCGAACTTCCATCTGCTGGTTCACTCCCCAGCTGGCTGCAATGGCCAGCACTGGGCCAGGCTGCAGCCAGGAGCCAGGAGCTCCACCCAGCTCTACCATATGAGTGACATGGGCCCAATCACTCAGGCCATCTTCCACTGCTTTCCCAAGTACACTAGCAGAGAGCTGAATCAGAAGGGCAGCGGTCAGGAGTCAAACTGATGCTTATATGGGATGCTGACATTACATCACAGTATAACCCTCTATGCAACAGTGCAAGACCCAAAATGTTTCAACACACAATACCTATCTATTTACAGAATGTTAACTGACCATACCAAGTAACCAGCCTTTCCAATTTCTTATCTTTTCTTTGTGTTTGGAGTCTACCACCTTTTGCTCTCTAGTTTGTTCTTCAGGATTACAATTATTTTAGGATACATATGCTATAGTCACCCCACTGTACACACAAGGTCAAGTCAATGGGAATTCTGTGGTAACAATACCAAAAGGTTAAGCTTCTTGGTGTCTTGCTTTTCTCTCCATATTCTCTCCCCAGAACAACCAATTCACCTGCACAGCTCCACGTGTGTCTCCATCATAGAGGACTATTCTGACTACATCTCTAGGTTCTCTCCTCATTTGAGCTCCAATAACAAGTTGGACCATCCACAAATGCTTTGTCATCTTCTCGATACGCACAAATAAGCAGCCAGACCCAGCTTCTTCCTGAAAACTAGCCATTCCTCAGCTGCCTTTACAATCTTTATAAAACCTTATGTCTCCATAATCCCTTTTTGGCCACAGCTACTATAATCTGAATGTCTTGGGTGTGTAGTTAGTAACAAGAAATTATAAGATAACATGTCCTCTTATTTCTACCTTTCAGATGCATTTAATTTCCACCTCTTCCTTCCTGCCCTCATCAATAGTTCTAGTTCCTATTAACTTCTAATCTGAAATTTAAATAAAGCATTATATTATGAAAATAATAACAATGAATACTCCTTAAGTTTATTTCAGGGTCAAACAAGATAAAGCAAATTATGAGCTACATAAGTATTGAAACTCTTATCCTATTATTTCCATTAAAGAACACTTTTCATCAAAAAATACATATGAACCAGAACATCAAAATCAAAACCTCTTGCATTCCTACCATCCAGATGCAGCCTGTATATAGTTCCTAGCAGACATTTCCAGGTATCTCAAATCTCAATGTACTAATACTTCATAGTCTGTTTTTTCAGACACTATGTTTTAGGCCAGCCTTCTGAACATTGCGTCATGACATCCATTAAAAAAACCGATAATCTTATGGTCTACTTGAGTAAAAGAAAAGGCTTCCGGTAGTTGGAAACATTTGGGCTGTGGAGTCCAGCCACGTCAGATCCTGACTAACTGCCATGAGTGTTCATGGCCCCAGTATCCCATCAGCTGACATATCTGTCTCTGTTTCAGACATCTCTCTACAACATAACTGTACTGGGTGTTTAAGTAGTAGATGTGCCCTGACTCAGTGAATCAATCCCCTGCTCTTGAACATTCAAGCTATCTGAAATTTCTCATTAGTATAATAGTATGCTAACTAATAATAAAGTAATTCAATGTGGAGAGACACTGGCCATTATTTTCTTCAAAGTTAAAGTGAGAGTTTAATGTGGTTCTGACACACATACCCCCAACGTGCACCAGGAAGGTGGTGACCTTTCTAAATTTCTATCCCTCTCTAAGTTCTGTTCCTGGAGTGTGAGATTGCCCATATAAGATGAGCATATAAAATTGCCTTTTGTCACAGTCTTGGTAACTTAGAACATGAGGTTGGGTGGGGAGATTCTCATTTATGCAAGACTGAAATAGGCTCCACATGTTGTATTTATAATGAATAATACTAGACATGTGAACCCTCCAGGGAGAAATGACACATAATCAGTTTTCAGAGGAAGGACCTGATGAGCTATTGGGAGGGGAATTTTAGGTCCCCAGGAAAGAATTTTGCATCTCATTATTCTCACGAATAAAGGACACACTGTATGCCCAGAAGTGTATAAGCAGACACGTTTCAGGACCTTGTATCTTGCATCTTCATCTGTTTTTTGACCAGCTTCAAAGAACACAAGATCAAGAATCTGAGGATATACATTCTAGATCTTCCTTTGCCTCTTACGCACTGTGGGACTTCGGGAAGTCATTTAAATCTTCTAAATTTTAGTTCCTCTCCTTTGAAAATCAGGATATAAAACTAGAGTTGCTTTAAGGCTTCTTCCAGTTTTAATATTGTGTGGTTAGAAGAAAGCAAAATCTCCCTAGCAAGTTCTAGGAGTCCGAGAAGAGGAGGGTCTATGATCAAAGAATTTTGGAACCACTTTATAATACATATCCCTCTTATAAATGTTCAGATTCTATTAGCATATTAATGACTTTGAGAAATTTTTTAGCAAAGCAAACTGTTGGCTTGGTTGAATCAAAGACATCCAACTTATTTGAATTTTTTGCAGTCCCTCCCGAATATATATCTATCACAGATCAATCTTTATGAAAATAGTTCTTTGACTATGTTTCCTTGGCAGAGTTTTTAATCAAATTTTTTTTAGATTTTTAATAGTTTCAATATATTTCATAGTCCTAAGAATATAACGATATTCTATTCTTCCTCCCTCCATCCCTCTGTCTCCTTTTCTCCTTGCTACTTTTCCTCCTTTTCTCTTTCCTTCCTTCCTACTTCACTTGTGAGATAGTATATTTTTAATTTAACTTACAGTGAAGGCCTTAATACTTATCTAAATAAAGACTTTAACAAGTAAAAAGCAAAAAGACCCTAGTTTAGCAGAAATATAGGCAAGGTCTATAAACAATAATCAAATGGAAAAATGACCATTTCACACATGTATAGAAAATTTCAATACAGATCAATAAAGAAACAGTATTACAACATTCGTTCCCATTAGTTTGACAAAGATACAGCTCCCACATGTAAAGGAGAACATGCAATATTTGTCTTTCTGTATTTGGCTTAGTTCACTCAACATGATGTCCTCCAGTTGTATCCATTTTGCTGCAAATGGTAGAATTTCATTTTTATAGTTGAATAATATTCCATTGTGTATATAAAATTCATTTTCTTGATCCATTCACCTGATAATGGACATCTTGGTTGACTCCATATTTTTGCTATTCTGAATAGTGCTGATATGAATATGGTAGTGCAGGTATCTCTTTGATAAAATGTGTTCATGTCTTTTGGGTATATACCCAGAAGCAGGATTGCTGGATCATATGGCAAATCTATTTTTAAAGAAATCTCCATACTGCTTTCCACAGAGGCTGGACTAATTTACATTGTTACCAACAGTGTATCAATGTTCCCCTTTCTCCACCTCCTCACCAGCATGTTATTCTATGTCTTCTAGATGTTAGCCATTTTGAGAGGGGTGAGGTGATATCTCATTGTGGTTTTGATTTGCATTGCATTGACAGCTAATGTTAGTGAGCGCTTTTTCATATATGTGTTGGCCATTTGTATTTCCTCTTCTGAGAACTGCTGAGGTCCTTTACCATTTCTTAACTGGATTGGTTTTTTGTTGTTGCATTTTTTAAGTTGCTGACATATTTAGGGTATTAATCCCTTTTCAGATGGGTAGCTTGCAAATATTTTTTCCCATTCTACTAGATGTCTCTTCACTCTACTGATAGTTTCCTTTGCTGTGCAGAAGCTTCTGAGTTTGATATATTCCCATTTGTTTAGTTTTCCCTTTGCTGCCTGTGCCTTGGGGGTCTTACCCAAGAAACTATCACCTAGACCAGTGTCTTGGAGTGTTTCCCTTACTTTTTCTTCCAGCAACTTCATAGTCTCAGGTCTTAAATTTAGAGCTTTGATCCATCTTCAGTTGACTTTTGCACATGGTCATAGGTATGGCTCTAATTTCATTTTTCTGCATATATACATCCAGTTTTGCCAGCAGCAATTGTTGAAGAGATTATCTTTACTCCAATGTATAGCCTAAGCACTTCTCCCAAAAATCAGTTAGATATATGAATGTGAATTAGTTTCTGGGCTTTCTATTCTGTTCTACTGATCTATGTGTCAGTTTTTATACCAGTACCATGCTGTTTTAATTATTATAGCTTTGTAGTATGCTTTGAAGTCAGGTACTGTAATGCCTCCAGCTTGGTTTATTTTGGCTAATGATAAATTTGGCTAATCTGGGTCTTTTGTGATTCCATACGAATTTTAAGATTGTCAGGAGAGATATTTGAAAACAGGATATGAATTCAACCAAGAATGACTTTGACTAAGAAACAAGGGCATCTAATTTCAGATTAATATTTACTCTCTTCTTTGAGTCAGTCTTGTAACTTATCCTAGTACCTTTGGTTTTCAACGTTCACAGTACAGATGATGTTTGGCTAGCCTGCCACTTCATGTGTCAGTCTTCCAAAACTGCACTGCGATAGAGACATCCTTTCTGGGAATAAATGAATATCCTTCCACGTGCTGCAGAAGGACCCTAACATAGACCAAGGTCCACCATCCACCATGTGCATTGCTGAGTGATTTTTTTTTCCATGTAACCTGGTCTTTCTCTAAGTGTTCAAGATACAGAGGCCAGCATTGTGGCACACTGGGTTAAGCTACCATGTTGGACACCAATATCCTTTATCAGAGCATTAGTTCTAGTTCCGGTTCCTTTGCTTCTGATCCAGCTCTCTGCTAATGTACCTGGGAAAGCAGAGGAAGATAGCACATGTGCTTGGGCCTCTGCCACCCACTTGGGAGACCTGGAAGAAGTTCCTGGATTCTAGCTTCAGACTGGCCCAATCCTAGACACTGCAGAGATTTAGGAAGTGAACCAGCAAATGGAAGACCTCTCTCTCCCTCCCTCCCTCTCCCTCCCTAACCTTCCCTCTCTCTCCCTCCCTCTCCTTTTTCCATCTCTCCCTGTCATTTTGCCTCTCAAATAAATAGATAAGTCTTACAAGAAGTTTAAGATAGAGAAATATTCCAAATTAAAGCTTTTCTCTTCAGCTGCCATCAAGGTACAAGCAAATCACACCCCCTCCATGTTTTAATCTTGCCTCCCTCCTTGTTATCAAATTGGGTATCTGAATTCTGTGTCAGAAGTATTTTCACTTGCTTCAGCTCCTCAACACACATGTGTGCATACACACTCACACACTTTAGGTAGTAACAGAATTCATTCTTTCTAGGACTCAGAGTAAGTTACAAGAAAGATCAGATCGGTAATTTCCCTGGTATGCTTCTGTTCTTATCTCATTTGGGAGGGCTTTCACTTTTTTACATGTGTTAAAGATGTGTTGTTAATTTATCCTTGCTCAGTTCAGAAATTCAATTAGACTTGGAGACTATATTATACAATATAGCATTTGATTATAGCTGCAATTTTAAAAACATATTTTTAAAAGGTTTATTTTTATTTTGAAAGTAAGATTTAACAGAGAGGGAGAGGCAGAGATAGATATTTTCTATCTACTAGTTTACTCTTCAAATGGTTGCAACCACCAGAGCTGGGCTAGGCCAAAGCCAGGAGTTAAGAGCTACAACTGGGTCTCCCACATGGGTGCAGGGGCCTAAACACTTGGACTCTCTTCCACTGGTTTTCCAGGCCATTAGCAGGGAGCTGGATTGGAAGGGCAGCAGCCAGGATGTGAACTGGTACCCATATGGGATGCTGGCATCACAGGTGGCCACTTCACCAGCTACACCACAATGCTAGCCCCTGACTGTCTTAAAGTAGTGCAAAGGGCAAGGGGTTTGGAGGTGAAAGACTGGGGTACAGGTTTCAGAGCATCCACTTTTTAACTGAGAAACTGTGGCCAGGACCCACAATTTCTTGGAAATATAACTTTTCACCTATAAAATGGGAATAATAATAGAACTCATTTTTCAGGGTTTTGCCTCTCTTGGAGCTCCCCTTCTGGCCACTTTGGTAGGAAGTCTCCGACTCATATAAATCTTGCTCTTCTCTCTGCCTTGTCTGCGTGGAGATTCTTCTTCCATGTGAGACAAAGAACCAAGGTAATCCTTCCCCACCATCGTTTCACCTGTAACATTTTGGTGACTCTCATACAACTCCAATGTGACTGGGATCTGGTTCTCATTCAACTCCAGACAGCATCGGATTGCTCCACTGCACGGTGAGCATGCGGACAGCTCTTGTTTCTGTTTTTCTGCAGAGCTTCATTCTTTTCCACAGTAACTCTCTCACTTTCACAGGAACAGCAGGTCCCTGTCAGCCAGTTAAATGTGGTTCGTGTAGCTTCCAGCCTTAAGCCTCAGGGGCTGGGCTTGCCAATCAGGCTAGAGCAATCCCCTGGAGCTGAGACTCTATTCTAACTTCTCACCTCAGCTCTGGTCCCACACAGCTCCTTTCATGGGGATTGACCGGTGGCGTGAGACTGGGAGAAGGTCTGGGAGTAACTTTGAACTTCAGTCCAGGGCCATTCTCTAGTGTCTTTCAAGGACTCCTTGACTGGACACCAGACTCTGACAGCCCATTAAGGTGTTGGGCCAAAAACTGCATTCTGTTCCTCCTTCCTCAGAGACCAGTCTGTCAATGAGAATGAGTGCAGTCTGGAGCAAGGACTTGCACCCTGGGCTCCATGCCTCATTGCAGCCTTCCGTAATCCCATACCCTGACGAGATCTCCATCTCTCTGCTTCTTACCTCACCCAGTCCCCTTAGTTCCTACAAACTTTAATCTCTGGTCGCATTAGCAGGTATCTCCTAGATATTTCATTCATTAGTTCTGGGTCAGAGTTTAATTACCCCTTTTGCAGACAGGCAGCTTTTCAATCTAGACTCCCATTAGGTGCAGCTCCCCACGTGACCTGAACTAGTTAGATGCTCCAGCATTTCCTCAAGTCTCTTGTTTTGGGTCTCCTCTGTCAGGCCCTTCCTATGTAGCTCAGACCTCAGAGGAAGTTCACTGGGGAGAATTTTGCTCTCCCACTCTGCTTCTTTACCGCTTCACCTATCTAGTCACTGACCTAAGTGCTATCCAGGACTGGCTCCCCCTCTCCAAACTCGAGCTTAAAAATACTTTTGCTAAGGCTCTTGCCATGAAGACTCATTGTTGAAATCAGGCCCGTTAGATAAGACTCAAGGTCAAGAGGAATAGACCAAGTATTTTTCTTCATGTAGGGGAACAAAGTGATGGTACGTATTTGCCCAGGCAGAGGCCCAGTCTGGCACACCACCAGTAAAGGGAATTGATCTCTCCCTGTGCATGCTATTCTGACAAACATACACCCTAGGTTACAGTGTGGAAGGCTGAGTGGGAGTAGGTAATACAGGCTAATCCCACCCTCACCTTCCTCCCTTTCCCATGGGCTTCAGCGCACCTCTAGACACCACAGGCAGTGAAAGAGTATGGAGAGATGTGTCACTTAGAGAGATAAGAACTGAGGGATGCTTCCATTTTTATCCTCTCATTCCAGCCAGGAGGGAATCCTTCGCCAGTGAGCATTCCCTTGGGATGCATCCTTAGACTAAGACTCCTTTGACCCCTGAGCTTACAGAAAAATGCCTCATCCTTTTCTGTACCACCACCTGGCTTCTTACAAGATAGAGGACAGAGGAGTTAGCCTACGTGAGTTAAGTGCCAGCCTCTCTACTCTGACTCCCCATCTCAGCACTCTGGCTCCCGAATGGCCTCTTGCCTCTGTTTCCCTGCATAAGCGCCAATGTACATTAAATTCTTTTCCAGAGTCTGTCACAGGGTCCTTGGGTCTACTCTTTAGTAAGCCACCAGGGTCCCTCTGATATCAGTGTTTTCTCAAAACAAAAACATAGGATTTTTCAATGTTATTTCAAAGATTGAATCAAAGGAGAAAGGCAATAGAATAGAAAGAATAAAATAAATTCAAAAAGGATATAGTTAAACAAACCAAGGATTTACAGAAAAGATGATAAAGCATAGAACTCAGATAAAGATTTCAGACCCAGAGTAACAAATGAAGAAAATGCAAAAATAATTATAGATAGTATATAAATATTATCTAGGTAGGGGGTTATATTATATTCAAATCATGTTACCATTGATACCATATTCAAGTCATACTATATTCAAATCATGTTACTATATTCTAATTATGTTACCATTGATACAAAAAAATTGGTATCAATTAGTGACGTTGAAGATTTACTTTTCCTTTAATTTTAAATATCTACTATAAATACATATTACAGAAAAACTGTGATTTTATGCATTAGATAGCATGTTCTGTCAGTATAATAATACTGATAGTAATAAAGCAAAATTTTAAAGAAAATTATAAAGAAATATTGACAAAGAAATGAATGAGTAAATAGTATTTCCATCATAATATGAATACTATTCAGTGAGAAAGGAAGAATTAAATACAGGCATGTGCAGTAAGATAAGTAAGTCCCACAATCAGAAATTTTAGGTAGAAAGTCAGAAATTTAGCCTATGAGAAGGGGCTGAAGACCAGCACCTTCTGTGGAAGCTCCAGAAGCCCAGCATTTTACATTTCAAAGTGAAAAAATCAGGTTACTAAAGAATTGGCATGATTCTTTTTGTAAATAAGGTCAAACATAGTCAGAAGCAAACTGTATTCCTTGGGATATACTGATTTTTTTTAAAAGATTTATTTATTTATTTGAAAGGCAGAGTTACAGAGAGAGAAGGAAAGAAAGAAAGAGAGAGGCCGGCGCCGTGGCTCAACAGGCTAATCCTCCGCCTTGCGGCACCGGCACACCGAGTTCTAGTCCCGGTCGGGGCGCCGGATTCTGTCCGGGTTGCCCCTCTTCCAGGCCAGCCCTCTGCTGTGGCCCGGGAGTGCAGTGGAGGATGGCCCAGGTGCTTGGGCCCTGCACCCCGTGGGGAGACCAGGAAAAGCACCTGGCTCCTGGCTCCTGCCATCGGATGAGCGCGGTGCGCCAGTCGCAGCGCGCCGGCAGCGGCGGCCATTGGAGGGTGAACCAATGGCAAAAGGAAGACCTTTCTCTCTGTCTCTTTCACTGTCCACTCTGCCTGTAAAAAAAAAAAAAAAAGGAAGAGAGAGAGAGAGAGAGAACGCTTCCATTTGCTGGTTCTGAAGGTTGCAACAGCCAGAGCTGGGACAAGCCAAAGCCAGTGTGAGGAGTCAAATGGATTAACAGGCAGTCAGGGTGGTCCCCTGGTGGAACCCTGGGGTTGCTAGGTGCTTCCTTCTGCCAAAAAAGTTTTCTTTACCAAGATCAAAAGTGCCTGCCCTCCTTCTTTAGGAATCTTCAAATTTACCCTGAGAAGAGCAAGTTAGTGGCTTTGATTCTTTCCTTCTAAGCTCCCAGTCTACTGTAATTTAGGTATCCCCACCCTTCTGATGGCTCTTTGTTTTACCATGTGCAAGCCAGACAGGATAAAATAATTATAATGTAAATCAGGCCTTTTGATGGGTTTGTCCCGCCTTGTATTGATCAACAGTTTCTTTCCCAAGACTGTGCTTAAAACCCCAAGATCATCAGCCCTCTGAGTCTTCCTCCCTTAGAGTCCCCCTCTTCCCTGCTTCAACAGGAGGTTTACAACTTGAAAAAATCCCACTTCTCTTTCACTGCCTTGTGCACGTGATAATTCTTCTTCTGTGTGAGATCAATAACCTAGATCATCTCTTCATTGCTGCCACTCCAGCTGCAACACCAGGAGCCAAAAGCTTCTCCTAGGTTTCTCATGTGGGTGGCAGAGACTCAAGGACTTGGGCTACCTTCTGCTGCTTTTCCCAGTCCATTTTCTGGGAGCTCGATTGGAAGTGGAGCAGCTGGGACCTGAATCTATATGAGACGCTGGAGTTGCAGGTGGTGGCTTTACCCACCATGGCACAATGCTGAACAGGCATGCTGCACCTGCCTAGTCCTTTCTTCCCTTTTGCTAAGCCCCCTGTGCTTAGGCAGACCTTCTCAACTCCTGCTAATGCAAATGGAAAGCAGATAAGCTAACAGAGCATTTTGTGAAACAAGTAAGAGAGAAGTTCCCAGGGGCTTCAAAGAGCCCCCTACTGTTCTGCTAGCTGCCTTCTACCCCACGCTCCACCCCACAGTAGCAAATTCCCTTCTCAACTGGATGAAAACTCAGTTTTTTTTTAAACTTTTATTTAATAAATATAAATTCTGAAAGTATAACTTTTGACTTACAGTGTTTTTTTCCCCCCATAACCACCCTCCCACCTCCAAACCACCCCATCTCCTACTCCCTTTCCCATCCCATTCTTCATTAAGATTCTTTTTTTTTTTTTTTTTGACAGGCAGAGTAGACAGTGAGGGAGAGACAGAGAGAAAGGTCTTCCTTTGCCATTGGTTCACCCTCCAATGGCCACAGTGGCCGGCGCACAGTGCTAATCAGATGGCAGGAGCCAGGTGCTTCTCCTGGTCTCCCATGGGGTGCAGGACCCAAGCAGTTGGGCCATCCTCCACTGAACTCCCGGGCCACAGCAGAGAGCTGGCCTGGAAGAGGGGCAACCGGGACTAGAACCTAGTGTGCCGGCGCAGCAAGGTGGAGGATTAGCCTATTGAGCCATGGCACCTGCCTAAGATTCATTTTTAACTATCTTTATATACAGAAGATCAACTTAGTATATACTAGGTAAAGATTTCAAGAGTTTGCGCCCACACAGAAACACAAAGTATAAAGTACTGTTTGAAGGCTAGCTTTACCGTTAATTCACATAGTACAACACATTAAGGACAGAGATCCTACATGGGGAGTAGGTGCCCAGTGACTCCTGTTGTTGATTTAACAACTGACACTCTTATTTATGACGTCAGTAATCACCCGAGGCTCTTGTCATGAGCTGCCAAGGCTAGGGAAGCCTCCTGGAAAACTCAGTTCTAAAGGCATCATGCCCCTGAGCAAGTCTCTGAAGAACAGACTGTCATCAACCTCTCTGCTTCAAATAAAGCACCCTGACTCTGTTGAGGTTGGTCTCCATCTCCTTTTTCCGTCTCTCCTTTCTGGGGGCACAAAAGGCCAGAACCCTGAGCTATTCCAAACCTAACAATGCTGGCCACTAGTATAACCTAGAGGGTATTTTAAATTGTTTTTTTTTTTTTTTTTAACACTCATGCTATGTCATATGGTAGATCTATTTGCAAATTTCTGAGGAATCTCCATACTGTCTTCCATAATGGTTGTACAAGTTTACACTACCACCGACAGAGTATTAGGGTACATTTTTCCTCTATACCTATTATGAGCCAGCCATCTCACTACTGGGAGTTTACCCAAACGAAATGAAGTCATCATACAAAGGAGTTCCTTGTACTCCCATGTTTACAGTAGTTCAACTCACAATAGCTAAGATACAGAATCAATCCAGATGTTCATCAATGATGACTGGATAAAACAAATGTGGCATATACACACTATGGAATATCACTCAGCCTTGAAAAAGAATGAAATCCCATCTTTTAAAACAAAATGGATGCAACTGTAAATGGTTATGTTTAGTGAAATAAGCCAGTGCCCAAAAGACAAAGAAATGTTTTCTTGGATATGTGGTGGTTAATATAGAATATAAAAGAAGCGTAAGAATGAAACAGACACTTAAGATGTGATTATTGTGTTTAGCCCTGTCTATACTCCTATGGATCAGTGGTCTTTCTACTTCTTACTTGTTGAATATTATTGTTAGTGGTGCACTAAGCTTGCAATTATGAAGCATTATAATTATTATGAAGCAAACTGAAATTACATTTTTGTAAAAATTCAAGAAAAAAAAGAAAGGAAAGAAGGAAGGAAAGGACTTGAGGGAGAAAGAGAAAAAGGGAGAGAAGTATAGTTATCTTCTTAGAATTGTATCTATGAAAGACATAAAATCTATTCTCTTCATATTAATAGAAATTTTTAAAAAACTCAAGCTAAATATAAAATTCAAGATGTTGGTAATTCTTGGAATGAAAGGACAATCATGTTATCTGGGATCATGATATAAGAATTTAAAGTTTAACAATTTATTTTGTTTTTATCTGAAAGGCAAAGAAAACACACATACACAAACACAAAGGAGTCAATGGAGAGCATCCATCTACTGGTTCACTCCCAAAACATCTGCAACAGTCAATGCTGGGCCAGACCAGGATCCAAGAACTCAATCTGGATCTGCCACATGGGTGGCAGGGACATAAGTAGTTGGGCTATCACCTGCCGCCCTCCAGGGTTTTCATCAGCAAAAAGCTGCATCACAAGGGCATGAGCAGGACCCAGTATTTGGACAAAGAAGTCATGTGTACTAAGCAACCACTTAACTTACTACATCACAGCACCTGCTCCTGAACGCAGATTTAAAAAAATAAACTGATTTCTGCAAGGAGAAGGAAGTTAGTAGAAACAGAACACAGTTAAAACAAAGCAGTAAAGATAATTAATATCTCAGAAATATATAAAAATGGAATAGAAAAATTACTCAATTATATATTTAAAAATGTGCCCATGAAATGAAAAGCCAAATTTGCTAAAGAAAAAAGGTTCACAAAGTTCAGAAAGGTCATATGAAAATTTCCTGTAAAAATAATAATGTTCAAGTACATTTTGCTGGTAATTTCAGATTTAAATAATAAAGACTGAGTTTCTTGGGTTGTCAGGAATAAAGATAAATCACCTAAAACCTGAAAGAAAATCAGACTTTCATTAAACTCCTGTACAGTGACATTCATTCTACAAAGTCAATAGGGCATTGTCTATCATATTTAGAAGTAAAACTCTGTGACCTATAGATTAAATCTAGAGAAGGCATTATTCACATAAAAAGACAGTAAGCAGACATTCAACATGAAAGAACTCATGATATACAGCACACATAAGTCTTCTTGAAAAACATTATCAAATGGAAAAACAGCCCCACAGAATGAAATTGTGAATGTAAATAAAAAGATTGGCAATAAGGAAGATATAATAAAAACAACAGTGTTTAGAATTAATCTATTTGATTATAGAACAAATGGTAAGCAACTGTATGAATTTTGGTTATATCTCAATTAGAATTACATTTTATGTTAACAATATAAAAACAATATATTGCTAACCAAAGACAAAGAAAGAAAGAAGGGGCATATATAAGACTGCTGATGATTTCATCTGTTTCTTAGGAGAGAGTATATTTTTATCACAAAGTAGAAAAAATACAATGATTACAATTTCTTAAAGTTTTCCATAATTTGCAGAATACTTCAGGAAGTAGTTTCTCTTTTGGTGAAAAAGCATTTATTCAAAGTTTAACAATTTCTCTTCTTTTATCTCAGTTTCTTTTCTTATGTTAAATTTAATTAAATTTCACTTAATGGTTTTAACTTAAAGTGTCACCGATCCTACAATTTCACTTTTCTAAAACTATTTTTCCAGCTATTCTATTGTATATTTGCATAGAAAATTTCTGATATGTTGTTCATTGAATATTAACAGTAATTATTATGGGTGGTTTAGAATTATCTTTTTAGTTAATCTGAATTGCTTAATTTCTTCATAATAATATATTCTTATATAAACAGCAAAGCAATTTTCTTTAAAGAAAAATTAGTAAAATCTGAGATCTAAGCAAACATATTTATCTCCTCTGTTTTTTGAGGCTCTACAGAAATACTAGAACTGATAAAATCAAAGAATGCTCATTAAGATGAACTAGCAGGGAGGAGAAAGTTGGATAAGATGGCAGAAGATGAAAAAAAGAATGGATTGGATTGATGGATAGAACAGATCACACCGTTCTGAACTCCCAAGTATCAGAATTGAAGAAGATTCTCTGTAAGGAAGTTTGGGAGAAAAATCCAAAATGTGCATCAGTAAATGCCAGAGCAGAAGCATCCCACAAGACCATCATCTGGGCTGGATCTCCCTTGTTTCCAAGATGGGATTTGTAGGATAAGTGAGGTTGACCTCATGGGATGTGTTTTCCAGGCTAAATTTCTTAGTACATTTTTTAAAATTTCTGTCTTAGGAGACAGCTTATTGTGGATAACAAAACCAGAAAGACCAACAGACAAGACCTTGGGGGTAACTTTGGATTCCAGTTCCAGCAGTTGAGGGGAGGAAACTCTGAGGCAGTGCCAACCCAACTTAGCTTTCTGAGATGGGAACTCAGATTCTGAAAGCAGTGATAGTGAAAGTCCCCGGGCTACCTGTGAGCTACTTGACAGAGAAACTTCTGTCAGCATGACCTCCCGATTAGGCAACAGCTTTGATCAGCTATCCATGTTCATGGAGAGGCCTTTACAAATGTGGACCTGGACAGCTATCTATGCTAAGCAACCTGGTCTTAACTCAACAACTAAACCTGGAACCAAGGATCTCCAAACATGGGAATAAGACAAATGGCATGAAAGAGAAAGTTGGAGGTGGATAAATATAACAAATGACTCTGATGGAAACAGAAAATAACTACTGTTTTTTTTCCATTTTATATTTAAAAAAAAACATTTATTTACCATTTATTTGAAAGGCAGAGTGACAAAAGGAGAGAGACAGGCAGGGTGGAGGGCAGGGGAGAGATCCATCTTAAATCTGCTGGTTTACTCCCCATATGGTCACAACAGGCAAGTGTAGGTAAGGCTGAAGCCAGGAGCCATGAACTTCATCAGGGTCTCCCATATGAGTAGCAGGGGCCCAAGTACTTGTGATGTCTTCCCAGATGCATAAGCAGACAGCTGGCTTGGGAGTAGTAGAAAAGCCAGTAATTGCGCTGGCACCCCCATATAAGATACCAGTGATGCCAGTGGTGGCTTACCCTATGCACCACAAAGCCAGCCCCAATTACTGTTTTTCTTTTTTTTTGACAGGCAGAGTGGACAGCGAGAGAGCGAGAGAGTGAGAGAGAGAGAAAGAGAAAGGTCTTCCTTTACCGTTGGTTCACCCTCCAATGGCTGCCGTGGCCGGTGCGCTGCAGCCAGCACACCATGCTGATCCGAAGCCAGGAGCCAGGTGCTTATCCTGGTCCCCCATGCGGGTGCAGGGCCCAAGCACTTGGGCCATCCTCCACTGCACTCCTGGGCCATAGCAGAGAGCTGGCCTGGAAGAGGGACAACTGGGACAGAATCCGGTGCCCTGACCGGGTCTAGAACTCGGTGTGCCGGCGCCGCAGGTGGAGGATTAGCCTATTGAGCCACAGCACTGGCCAATTACTGTTTTTCAATCAGTCCTTCAGGGAGTAGGAGAGATTTTTAGTCTTCTAAAAAGAATAAGTTGCTATAAAATTAAGAATATGATCACTGGAAAATAATTCAATGGTGAACTGACAAAGATTAGGGCCAAGAGAGTTGGAAGGCAAATTTCAGGAAATCTGAGAATGTAGAGCCAATCCCCAAAAGATAAAACCATAAAACAGCCAAAGTGACATGGGAATAATAGTCAAATAAGTAACAGAAAAGATCTTTTCAAGAACTCATGAGGAATATTAGTTTTTAGACTGAAAGGACCTACTGTGGTTGGAGTAGAGAGGAAAGTTTACAAACTTAGTCCACATCTAAATATATCATGGTAAATTTGGGTAACCCTAGGGAAAAAGAGAAAATCTCCAACTCCAGCAAAGTTAAAAAAATTAGCCTTCAATGGACAAGAATCATCCCAATTTCAGAAATCTGTGCCACAGTGCATTACTCAGTAATGAGTGACATTCTGCTGGGGAATGAGCTGGATGCTAGAATTTCATACCCAGTCAAGGATCCATAAATGGTGAAAGAATATACAGGATTTTCAGACACAAAAAGCCTCTTATGTTTTTAAATGATGTATGCATGAACAATGACGAAGTATAACAAAAAGGAAAAGGAAAAACAACTGCCAACTTCAGTAAAGAAATCTGAAAAGAAATAAGAACCTTATTCATTCTTGCTACATAGAACATCCTTCTTGGAGGGGCAGCTCAGTGACACAGGAGAACATGTCCTTCTCTATAGGTCCAACAAAACGATGAGGGCCCACAGTGAAAAATCAGTACATGATCATTATATTCAGTGTGATTTTCTGAGGCCAACATCATGGCATAACAGGTTAAATTTCTGCCTGTGATGCTGAGATCTCATATAGGCGACAGTTCAAGTTCTGGCTGCTCCACTTCCAATCCAGCTCCCTGCGGATGCACTTAGGAAAGCAGCAGCAGATAACCCAAGTACTTGGACCCTTGCCACCCATGTGGGAAAACCAGATGAGGTTTCTGGCTCCTGGCTTCAGCCTGGTCTAGCATTGGCCATTGTGGTCATTTGGGGAGTGAGCTAGCAGATGGAAGATCTCTCCCTGTCTCTGACTCTCCTTCTCTTTCTGTAACTCTGTTTTACAATCAATAAATATATTTTTAAATTATGATTTTCTGAGGTTTTAAAATTTCAGAAATAACCTCTAGATAAAACACTTAAGATGAGTATCCTACATCTTGATAATCTAGATATAAAAGAACCATACAAAATTAGGAGTGGTACCACAAGACAAATTTCTTCCTCTGTTTTACTGAGAGTCAACAGTATATTCAAAGTTGAGAATTCAAGACACAGAAATATGCAAATTATGACAAAAGTCATGATAATTATATGAAGAACTAGAGAGACATATACTCAAAATAGTTAACACCAGAGAATATAGTCAGGCAGTAGTGGGGTAGGTGGGGGATGGGTACCCTTCATTTAGACATCCAGATATTATATGATTCTCCTTCCCAGTAAGAAGATATTCAGTTTTTTAAAAAGATTCGTTTATTTATTTTAAAGGCAGAGTGAGAGTGAGAGCATGAGAGAGAGAGAGAGAGAGACAGAGAGAGAGATCGATCATCCATCTGCTGGATCACTCCCCAAATGGCCACAATGGCTAGGGCTGGGCCAGGCTGAAGCCAGGAGTCTGGTAACCTGTCCAGGTCTCTCATGTAGGAGGCAGCTGTGCAAGTACTTGGGCCATCTTCTGCTGCTTTTCCAGGTACATTAGCAGGGAGCTGGACTGGGAGAGGAGCAGCCAGAATTGGACCACTGCTCATATGGGATGCCAGAGTCACAGGTGGCAGATTAATCCACTGTGGCACAACATACAAAAGGTATTTACTTTTTATGTAAAGTGCAAAAATCCTTTGCAAATAAAAACTAGTGAGTAGGGCAATAAAGGTAACACAGAGAATAAAAGACAGAGAACAGCAGATGATGGTAACAGAAGCGGAAGGCGGGGAAAGGCAGACAAAGGTAGACACTTGTCCCTCCCTGTTTGCCTTGGAGCTGATTCAAGGCCAGACTTGGGGGGCATCCAGAAGGCTTTGCAGTTCTTAATAAATATATGTCCCTCCATCACTGCAGAAACTCTAGAGGTGACAGAAGGAAGTCACATGTAGCTTTGATGAGGGGAAAGCTGTCAAACCCATAATTTGGCTGCCAGAAAAAAAAAATACTGGAAACTTTAATACATATGTTTTTCTTCTGATGATGTTCCAAACTGCTCAAAAACTGGGGAGGAAGAATATTATGAAAGCAGACAAGCTGTCCAGGCTTAGAACAAGACCATAAAGTAAGTACTAATAGGCAATATCAACAGAACAAATCACAGATTGTGTGTGTGTGTGTGCATGCGTGTGTGTGGGTGCGTAGAGACAGGGTGCATCTTTGAGCACAATATTGGCCAGCTTCTATGCCATTTATTGGAAAGCAAGTTTCCTCCCTGTTTACAGCAAGTATCTGACAGCAGGTACCCTGTCTACTTTCCCCATCCAGCAGTCTATCTGGCACATGGAAGGCATCCAGTGAGTCTTTGCTAATTATCTCACCAGAGGAGACATGGCAGCACAGGGAATTCAATTCTCCTTCTCAGTCTGGAAAACCATTATCAACACACAAGGATGGTTCCAAGCTAAAAGATCATTTTTTGCCCTGCCCTCTACCCTGGACCTCTGGCAGCAGTTCAGTGGAGGTAAGTGGGTGAAAGGACTTTCTGTGATGTCACATCTTCCCAACTGATAATTTATCTGGCAGAAAAATGACAATGTGGGTCTTTCAGGGGAAAATGATTTAATTATGAAAGATTCTAAAACCAGTAGAGGGGTGGGTGGGTGAGCAGTGGCTAAGATGTTGCTTATGTTGCTGGCACCTCATATTGGAGAGGCTGGTTCAAGTCCTGGCTCTGCTTCTGATTCCAGGTTCCTGCCTATGAAAACCCCAGGAAGCAGCAGATAGGGCTCAACTGCTTGGGTCCCTGCAAACCATGTAGGAGACCCTGAATTGGTTTTGGACTCCTGGCTTTGGCCTGGCCCAGTCCCGGCTGTGGCAGGTATTTTGGAAGCAAGCCAGCAGATGAAATATCTCTACTTTCCCCCCCTGTCTTTCAAATGAAATGAAAATACATTTTAAAAAATGAATAAAACTGTTAATAAATATCCTATCTAGCATACTCTTACAGGTAACCTTAGCCATTCAACCACTTCTTTTTTTTTTTAGTATAACTAACAGAGACACAAGGAATCCTTGTCCTTAGAAACGGAAGGGAATTGTTTCTGGTGGCATGTAAGTGTTTATTGCCCTATGGATATTTCAGTCTTGTACCTATATGAAAATTCTTTTTAGCACTAATCATAGTCTATGTATGCCTGTGGTTCTTTGAATTCTTCTTGGAACACATTTAACATCTTACTAGTTCACCAATTAATTAATGTTAAATAAAATACATGATGTATTCATTTTATATTTGTACAAGAGCCATGATTTTTATCATTTTAAAACCAATTTTTAGCATTTTAATATGCCAGTTTTTAATTTTAGTTCAGAGATTTAATTTATTTTTTTACCTCTTCAAGACTCTTCCCCTCTGTCCTTTCCTCCTTGGATGCATGCATGTGCACATGCGTGTGCATATATGTATGGGATGTGTTATAGCACAGTGGTTAGAAATACTTGCTTCTCCTTCAGAGACTAAAGACCTAAGGTCAATTCTACTTCCCTGCTTCCAGTCATCTCAGTCAAGTTAAGCAACCTGAGAACCTCCATTCTCACCTATGTAAAAACAGAAATGATACTAGCACCTACTTAATGAGTTGCTCTTAGACTTAATGAAATAATATACACAAAGTGATTGTACATTGCTTGACGAATAGTAGGTGCACAGTGACTGCCAGCTATGGTTCTCTTCTTCCTGTGATAGTTGAGTGATGCTATTAGTGAACAGTTTCCAGGGAAAATGGGTGCATGACTGCAGGCAACTGGTCAGGCTATTGAGCAGCAACTGTGCTTGTCTGAGGTTCTCTTTTCCACTCTTTCCCTAGGAACCCCAAAATAATTTATACCTTGTGTGGCAGCTCCTACTGCCAATCCAACATCCACCCTTGCCTTTCCCTAACTAACAAAATGCCTATATGAAAGAAGCCAAAAATGTGCCAATTAAAATACTATGTTTCCCTCCTCTCTTGCAAATAAGTGTAGCTACTAAGTCAGCTTTGGGATAAGAAATATAAGTATAAATTCCTGGGAGGAACTTCCAGGAAGGTTTTTCACAAGGGTGAGACATGTTGAGCCTCACTCTCTCAATCCTACTGTCTAAAAAATGGATTTGCTGATTGAAACTCCAGCAACTATCTTGGACCTTCAGTTTATAAAACCATTAGACCAGGATGGGGTAACAGGAAGACAGAAGGAGCCTGGGGTGCTCTATGAATTTTGTGTGTAGCTGCCACATTGCCTTAGGCTTTTTCTCCCTTCAGACTTCTTTTACAAGAGCTAAAAATCCCTTGTGCATTTACGCCAGTGTTAATTTAGGTCCTTTGTTACATGCAGATGAACCAATAGATCATTGTTGGGTATCTCTCAGTCATGACAGTCATAACAGAACATGGTTTGAGCACTCAGACCAGTTTCTACCCTCTCTATGGATTGGTTACTTCCTTATGGGCTTCCAGGGAACATGTAGTCCTAAAGGTCTTATTTGGAAGAATGGTGGTCTCCTACCTAAAAACATGTCCATATATCCCACTGGGGACTTTTTCCCAGTATAGAGCAATTTTCAGAATATACAGCACTGTGAATCTCCAGTATAATTACAGACTACAAAAGTAAATAATAATATGTATGTTAAATAATAGTCTATTAATAAATACACTAAATAGTATATTAATAAAAGTAAATAGTATATTAATAGTATATGCTAAATAGCATATTAATAAAATAGTATATTAATAAATATACTAAATAGTATATTAATAAATAGTATATAGCATGTTAAATAATAGTATATTAATAAAAATAACTTTCAATTTGTCTCTTTTCAGCAGGTAAGTCTATAGCATGTAGCTATATGATTAACTATAGTTATAGTTGTCACATTCTACAGATACACAAATATTCTATTTTGATGATTCTGATCTTCATAAAATCAGTTGTGGTAATAGACTTTGTTGTGGCTTCTTTGCTTTTGGTAAAATCAGTGTTAACATTAAATTTTTCCCTTTCACGAAACAGTGTTCCCTTTATTTTCTCAAGTGTAAATCACATGAGAAGGGCATTGCTATTATCTACATTTTATACATGGGAAAACTGACACCCAGATTGATTAATTTAGCCAAAGTTCCTCAGTTTCTTTATAGTTATGGGTTAGTAAAGAAACACCTAATTGAACTTGTATTTTTAACAAAAAGGTGATTTTAAAATTTCATGAAAGGATTCAATTAAGTTAGAGCTTTCAATACATACAAATGACTGCAACATTATAAACAGCCCTGCTATGTTAGAAGTTAGAAAAGTGGTGCAAGTAAACTGGTATAGGCCACATGAAGTGAGGAGCTTTACTGGGACTGACTACGATTAAAAGTCTATGAAGTAATTCTAACAAAGGCATACTTTGACAAGTTAAACATGAAGGGACTGCGGTTTTGTAGGTTTCATCTTCCATTAGATGTTACCTGACTATAAAAACTATCTCAGGTTTCACTAAACCTCAAATGTTCTATCTTCTCAACCAGTTTCTTCTCAAAGGTGAGGTTCTTCTAATTAGCCCAACTCTGGTTTTCAGGGCAACCAGCGACTCGGGATTCTACAGATGTGCACAGAGCTTTGATGAGACAGCAGCTGAGTAACTGCTCTCAGTCTTCCATGGTGGGGACTGATCAAGTGCGTACATCACAAAACTGTGGCCAAAGTAGTCTGAATATTTCCTCCTCCAGGCCCTTCTTCAGAAGAGGGGTACCCACTTTAAGAAAGCTATCCACAAAAAAATCAGGTTTCTGAAAAGGCCAACAAGCAGTGCTACAAAGGAATGGAAATCTTTATGACAACCAAACAGAGGTCTAAAGAGAAGCTTAGCTCAGGTGGAACTCCATGAGGAAGTAGATGTAATTTCACACTCATAGAATAACCACAATGCACTGGAATAGTACAGCTCTATTAAGAAACTACATCTCAATAAAAACACATTTACTGTAAGTCTTCAAAACCATAATTTATTTTTTTTAAACAGGAGATTTATTTATTTGAAAGGCAGAGTTTCAGAGTGAGAGGAGAGACAGAGAAGTCTTCCATCTGGTGGTCACTCCCCAGATGGCCGCAATGGCTGGGGCTGGGCCAGACCAAAGCCAGGAGCCTGAATCCCCAGCTGGGTCTCCCACATGGGTAGCAGGGGTCCTAGTACTCGGGCCATCTTCTGCTATTTTCCCAAGCACATGAGCAGGGGGCTGGATTGGAAGTGTAGCAGCTGGCCCAGACGGGATGCCAGCATTACAGGTCGAAGTCCAACCCTCTGAGCCACTACAAACCGCTGCCTAAAACCACAGGTTCTTAGAATCTCAGTCTCAGAGTGTGCTCTTTGTCCTCCACACTGCTTTCCTTGTGTTACAAGGTGAAATCCCCTGTGTTATAGGAATTGTTCAGCAAGACGAGGAGTTCCAGTATTTATTTCATATCCACGTTTCGTATCCTCCTGCTTTAGAGAAATACGAAGTCCAGAGCTGGGCAGAGTGACCCAGATCACTCCACCTTACAAATAAGACTCTAGAACATTGTCCACCAAGGGTCATTTCTTCACCAGCCAGTTAGTTCCCTAATTGACTTGTGACCACCACAAAGCATTTCAACAGGATCTGACTGAAAAGTGACCTGTGGATACAGTTCTGGATGCTCCTTCTCTGTCTTTGTGAGCTTCCAGTGACCTCTGGGTTAAAGGTGATGTCTAAGGAGCCCTTGCCTTTTTATACTTCCTTCTCTCAATTTCTATTTTATTCCAAGACTTCACAAGCCATACATGCACAACGGCTCATCGTCTTGGATCTTATCTTTCCTGAGCTATTAAGATAACTGAGACATAGGGTTGACCTCACTTGCCCCTAACTTCATATGATTTGCTTGTAAATAAGGATTTAAGGTCTCATTCAAGCCGGCAGTCCAGCATGAGATGACACAATTTAAAATCAGTCTCTCCAAGAGAAATTTCTGTCAGAAACTAGAGTAGAAGTAACTGTTTAGTCTGTAGGTTTAGGAAATGTGACAAAGGAAAAGCACAGACTGAACCACAAGGATCAGAGTCCAAGTTCAAAACTTCATTCTACAGAAGAGAAAACCAAGACCCAGAGAAGTCACATTCATGTGGTTTAACTAGGAGGCTGGATTGAGTGGCTGCAAGTCCCCATGTGTAATTTTACATTCCTACTTGTCAGTCAAAATGCCCCCTTTCCCGGGATGCATCTGCTTCATCCAGGATCTAAGGGGGATATGCCATGAAAATTGGATATTAAGCTCCACATGGAACTCATGATAAAATTCCCATACAGATCCACACCTGCAGAGGCACTGACCCCTACCTCATGAAAGAGGTCAACAATTCAGAGGAGCTCTGTCTTTCGCCAAAGACCATGGCTTCAGGGGCTACACAGGAGCCTCTGTCTCTCTCTCGTCCCCCACCCCTTCTCCCTTCAGGCGGTCCTCTCGCCCACTCGGAAGGGGGACTTCTTCCTGTGCTGCAAGCCATGCTCGTGCGTGTATGTGTCCTCACTCTTTTACTTTTTGAATGAATTTTGCTATCACTTTGTGCAAGAATACTTGTCTTTGTGTGAGGCGTGGACCTGCAAAAAAAATTAATGCACCCGTATCCACTTCAGTATGACTTGTCAATTTCATGAAACCAGTGAACAACCCACTCAAGGGTAGAAGCCAAACCCACTGTCCCTCACAAAAGAACTTTCTCATGTGGACTCCCACAAAGAGGTGGCCTCCACCATCGTTGCAACAGAGGATCTCAGTTATTGGTCACAACACAACCAGAGTGTGCCACGCATCTGCTGAAAGAACTGCGCATCCTTTCTTTGTCCTAGCTTTATGTAGAACAACCCAACTACCTGTTCCACTACCAGCTGCACCTCGGGCCAGCTGAGGAATTCTGCAGATTGATGAGTCTCCACTGGGCTATGTTCCACATACTTTTCAAGCACAGCAAAGAAAAAAATTTCCATGAGCTAAGAAGCTGCGTCGAGCGCAGAGGTTAAAACAACCCCTCCCCCTGAATAATACATTTAAAGACTCACCCAAAGCATCCGACTCAATCTGGCCCCCAGATTTAAAGATTGCCAGATGGCCCACCCAGGCCTCTGTGGAAGAAATACCACATCGCTCTTCCCTTCTTTCCCCTGCCCTGCACTGATAATATCACAGCTGAGCAGAGAGCCACAGAACCACAGCATCCGATGAGGCCAAAAACTGAATGTTGCTGACTCTGGACCTGATGACAAAACAGCTTTTGTGTTTGTGATGCTATGTTTCTTAAGAAACTCTAAGAAATTAAAAAACAAACAAACAAACAAACCTCTAGGGGAAACCAAGAAAGAGAAGGGCTGTCCAGTTCCTCCAAGGGCAAGTCTATGGCATGACAAGTCTAATGTTCCAAGTGTACTAACTCATACATGCAGACAGATTTCCAGCTCCAGCCCTAGCATGCTCCCTGTCACATTAAGTTTAGTCAATTCCGTTCACAGATAATGTCTCAGTCTCAAGTACTCTGTGGTATGTTGTAGTATATGGCATTCAATACCACTGTGAATAGAAGACTACTTAGAAAAGTTCATGGAAAATGGGATTAGAAACTTTATTTCAGAGCAAAATTTTTTGAAACCCATGCATACAAGGGGGTCTTCAAAAAGTACCTGAAAATGTGTCGTATGAAAAAGTTATGTGTGGATTTCAAACATTGGTTTCACTCAAATAAACTTACCTGCTAATTCCATTTCTCATGACCTGTTTGAAGTAGTGTTGTATGACCAAGCACAGCTCTCACCTCCTATTGCCCGTGCCGGAGATGCACAAATGCACAGCCCAAAACAACAACGAGGACAAAGCACGGCTTCCTTGTGCCATGTACTGTCTTAAGGTGCTTCCCACTGATCACCCAGCCATATCACACTGCGATTCTATTCTACTAAGATGAAAACTTGAACTAGGGAATTTGCCAAAAGTCCATTATGGGTTGAATCCTTTTGCCCAAAATTCAGAGGTTCAAGTCCTAACTCTCAGTCCCTCAGAATATGAGCATCTTTGGAAACAGAGGTATTGATGACATAATTAGCTAAGTCACACCGGGCAGGGTGGCTCACTAACCAATGCCTATTGTCCTTACAAAAACAGGAAACCGGGAGACAGATGTGCACAAAGGCACCATGTGAAGACGAGGCAGAGATCAGAGTGATGCAGAGGCCAAGGAACCCCAGAGGTCACACCAACCACCAGGAGCTGGGCGAGGCATGACCGGTCTGCTCCACAGCTCCCAGAAGGAACCACTGCTGCCCACTCCTTCATCTCTGACTTGTAGCCCCTCAAGGCAAGAGGTGATACATTTCTGTTTGAGCCACTCACTTCGTGTTGCTTCATAACACAGCAGCCCTAGCAAACTATGACAGTCACCAAGGTTGTCGAGAGCAGAGCTAGATTTAAATCCAAGCAGTCTGGAGCCGGAGTCTGTGTTTTTAATGACTTCTCTACAATGTTACACTATTTAAGGTGTGGAGATCTACATTATGCATTTGCCTGCATATGATGCAGAATGTCTCCTGCAGGAAGAGCCATACCAAACAAGTGAGTTCAAACAACAATTTTGACCCACCAAATCCAGAACATTCCTTGAAAGAACACTTGTTGGGGCCGGTGCTGTGGCACAGTGGGTTAAAGCCCTGGCCTGAAGTGCTGGCATCCCATATGGGCGCTGGTTCTAGTCCCAACTGCTCCTCTTCCAACCCAACACTCTGTGATGGCCTGGGAAAGCAGTGGAGGATGGCCCAGGTCCTTGGGCCCCTGCACCTGCGTGGGAGACCCAGAAAAAGCTCTTGGCTCCTGGCTTCGGATTGGCCATTTGGGTAGTGAACCAGCGGATGGCAGACCTCTCTCTCTGTCTCCACCTCTCTCTGTAACTCTTTCAAATAATTAAAAAAAAAAAAAAAAAAAAAAAAAAAAAAAAAAAGCACTTGTTGAGTACTTACAGCCATGGAAACCCAAAAGGGGCAAAGGTGTTTCTCTATTCTCATGCAACTTACCACAGTTGGCTCTCCCAGCAGCTCAGTTAAAATATGCTAAGCTGGGGAGGCTTTATATCAGAAGTGATATTGTAGTAAAACCTAGAAAGCTATGCGGGGACTCATCAGGTTACAATGAGGGCAAAAGGAGTCTTGAGCAGAGGAAGCAAGATTTGTAACGTCGTAGAATTCTGAACCAGAGATAGCAGGACAAGGAAGGCGAGGCCAGGTGGTGTGAGGCTGTGTTAACGCCCACTGTGTCTCAGGGTCTTGCGCCACAGACACTCACACGCAGCCACGGCTCAGGCCTGCTAACACAGTGCAGGCCCAGACTGCCTCCTCACTGCCATTTGGGTTTATTTTTCCTCCTTTTGCTCTGCCTTGCTGACTCCTTACATCTAAGCGTGAGGGCCACCCCATGCCCTTGTTGTGGTGGGCTTCTTGGCTTCCCTCTGGTTCCCTATGTGCGGGACCCGGGGCCTGGTATAGCCAGTCCTATCCTGGTGGAGGCAGTGAGGGGAGGGCCTGCCCCAGGCCACTAGCAAGGGTGAGGGAGGCAGTTAGCAGGGTTTGACCTGTATCCCCCCAAGTTCCTATATCGAAGTCCTAACTGCAGTACCTCAGGAGGTGATTATAAGGGCGCTTCATGAGCGTTGTGCATTATGAAAAAACTATGCATGGATTTCAGTGTTTTTAACATCAAAATAAACTTATGTCTCTATGTTTTAAACTTTGGGAAGCACCTTCATATAATTTAGACACAAGTCTTTAATGTGGTAATTAAATTAAAATGAGGGTCAGCCCTAAGCCAATATGGCTGGTGACCTTATAAGAAGTACAGATTAGGACAGGCAAAGACAGAGGAGGTATCTCGTAAAGACACAGGGACAGTCGGCCTTCTGCAAGCTGACAAGAGCGGCCTCGGAAGAGATCAACCCTGCTGATGCCTGGAGCTGGGGCTTCTCATTTCTTCATAAACAGCAGGAAGCAAACGTGTTAAGCCACCTGGTCTGCTACTTTGTTAGGGTAGCCCTAGCAAACTAATACAGGAGTGGCAACGGAAAGGCCAGGGTAGGTTTGTCGGTGAATCCTCGTGACTGCTGAGGTGGCTCTGGTTTCTAGAAGGAAGTGGGATAAAAATCAAAAGCCAGTTCTGGGACCAAGTCCTCTTCCAATGAAGGCTTGGAAAAGTGGGAGACCCACACAGAGACATGTGGAGAAGCACAGGCCAGGCCGGCCACCTGTGGGGACCTCCTCATTCCAATCTGCCTTAACCTGCTGAGCATAACAAAGTCGAGGAAGTACTGACCGCAAGACGTGCAAGAGATACACCTTCAACCTGAGGATATGCATGCCCTTTGATCTGATCCATGGACTGCTCGCCCTAGGGGACCGGGAATGGATAAGAGACCGGGATAGGGGTGGGAAGTCGGGCAGCCTCTTCAGTCTTTCTCTCCTTCTTTCTCTCGGCTGCTTCTGCTCTTTCTTCTCTTTCTCTCCTTTCCTTCTTCTATCACTAAAAATAAAAGTTCCTTGAGAACTGATCAACAGCGGTCGTGTCGTGAATCCATGGGTTGGACCCTTGCTGGCGAGGGTTCTTGACAGAGACAGATCTCGTGTAACTGCCCCCACATCCTGCCCGGCTGCCTCTTTCTAGAAAGACTGAGCTGTGTCACCTTCAGGACCATTTTCACAGCAGGGTTAAGTATGTGTGACTCCAGGCTGCCCCCAAGTGCTCTCCTTTGCTCAGAAACTTATTTCCACAGCTAGCATTCAAGGCTGCAAAATGCAATGATGATTGAAAAGGTCAAATTCATTAACACGACAGCAACCCAGTTGACCAATCAATCAAGGGAAAATGACAACTATTTCTTTTCCCCTGTTTTGATTGGAAAGGCAGGAGGCCTGATAGTTGGAGGCAGGAGCAGGGTTTTCAACAGTGATGGACTGGGGCTGGCACTGTGGAATAGAAGGTTGAGTGTCTGCCTGCAGCATCAGCATCTTTAGTGAGTGCCAGTTTGAGTCCCAGCTGCTCCACTTCCAATCCATCTCCCTGCTAATGTGCCTGGCTCAAGTGCTTAGGCTCTTGCACTCATGCGGGAGACCTGGAAGAAACTGCTGGCTCCTGGCTTCAGCCTGGGCCAGCCCCGGCCATTGCGGCCATCTGGGCAATGAACCAGCAGATGGACGATTTCTGTCTCTGCATCTCTGCCTTTCAAATAAATAAATAAATCTTACAAAAAAAAAAAAAAAAACAGTGACGGCGCCACCTGCACAAGGCTATCTATGTGTGAGTGTGCATGTGTCTGTGTGTGTATGCATGCCTGTGTGTCTGTGTATGGGGAGATGCCTATAGCAATGGTGCCTGGAGACACAGCAGCCAGATTTATAAAAATTCTGCCTAGCATTGACCTTATTTACCTTCCGCAGGGTCACTTCATTAGTATTTTGGTTGCACTCGCACATGCAAGCCACTGGGCTTCCCAGGATTTATGAAGATTTCTTTTGTGACTTCATTATAAAGGCATATCTTTCCCATGGGGTCCATTCATCAAGGTACCCCGGCAGTGTGCTTCCTGCCTATGGCCTTGCTATGAAAGCTGCTTCAAACAAACTGTGCACAGCTGCAATGCGGAGCGGGCTGCCTGGAGCACAGGAATTAAATTAAACATCATTCAGTAAGTGTAAGAAACAGGCTGTCAAGGCATCAGGAGGAAGAGTGAAAAATTCAGTTAATTTGTCCTGATCCTTCCTTGACATAATCTACATGTTTGCAGCTGGTGGGATATGGCTGCAGCACAACCTTTCTCCAAGAGGCAGCGTTGTCTCATTCTTTCAGCATCTGCCCCCAGCACCAGGCTGGGGCTATAACAGCACTGGTGCAGAATTTTCCACATTGTACCTGTAGAGTTGTTTTGCGGATGCAGTTTCAGTCCCAAGCAGCAAGTACCACTTCTAGGTTCCACACAAAACTGTTCTTGTCACTGCCTTACTCGATTTGCTGGCAACCCCTTGCCTATTTACTGCAACTTTACTTTCACCTAAGTGTATGGGACAATAGTGGCCTGCCACCAGCATTAATTTACCCTGGTAAATAATGTGGCTTTTTCTTCAATGTGAATGGAATAATAACAGCAATTAGCATTTGGACAATGCTTCACAGTTTATAAAAGGCTTTCAAGCTCTTTACCTTATTTAGAATACAGGAGGATGTGTTTGATCCCTTGGCCAGTTTCACCTGTGCAGTCTGTTTTTCCTTTAGGAAATCTACTAGATTCTTCCTCTCATAGTCTGACCATATGCTGCGCTGAGGCTGCCCGCTGTAGCCACTTTCCCTGACCCCAGCCGTAGCTGTGGACATGTAACCTAAGTCCAGGCAACGGCAGCACTCCCACTCCTCTGGCACTAAGGAGTGGGAGTGGAGGTGGGCGAGTCCTTGAAATCCTTCCCAGATTTTTTTTTTCCAATGTGGACGTGGAGGAAAAGATTACTTGTTTTCTGACTGATAGGTGTCAAAGGATGTTATTCAGGGCTGTCATTAACTGCTCTGTCCATATATAGATGTGCTGTCTAGAATAAAAGGATGACTCCAACACAGAGAGAGAAGGAAGCAGAGCTAAGGTGGGGAAGGAAAGGGGGTTGTGAGAGAGAGAACCGCATCTGCCCTGCTAACTTCTATGCTGCCAGGTTATGAGACCCAACACATGTTCTCTTCTCTTAAGCTAACAGGAATTTCCTTTTTATGATTTGTCACCAAAAGCCTGACTGATAGATTTTTAAAGCTGAGACTGACTTTTGAAGATGTGGAAATCAAGCTATTTTCCTTCTGCCCCTGCACATTCTCTTCCTCCCTTCCCCCTCACATTAAACTTGGTCAGATGATTTGCTGTAATCCATAAAGTAAGCCACAGCCATAGCCATGCATTTGAACAAAAGTACGTCTTATTGTTTAGGCCCTGAAGGTTGGAGTCTTTCGTTACTGTGCTGTAACCTTGCCTATCCTGACTGATACCACCTATACTAAGCGTAATCCTGATACCAACTTCAGCTGTTTGATTTCAAATTCTACAGCTTTTATTTACACTAAACCAGGCTACTTCCTGCAAGCTTAAGCTCTACAGCTTTGCTGGAGCATTTGAGAAAAAAAAATCCTGTAAAAAAAGTAGAAAACATCAACAAAAAAACTCAACAGTCTTGCAGTCAAACAGGATGACTGACAGAGACCAAAATAACAACAGTGATAACAATAACAACAACTAATAACAACGTCCCCTCAAAGCAAGTTTGATGAAAGCCCAGACGTAAGATACCCTGCTCACCATTCTGTCCACAGAACGTACCACAGTGCCTGGCACAATAGACACCAGCTCACTGTTGAGGGGAACAGCTGCCATCTGCCGGACTCTACGTCAAACGCTTTGCCACGGTCTCTTTTATTCATTTACTTAGCAGAAACATACCATGCACCTCCTGTGCACGCGGCACAGCTGTAAACCCAGAGGACAACAGGCTGGGTCCCTGTTCTCAGGCCACTCATGTCGGCAGCCAGGTTTCTCATCTTGGCCACACTGACATTCTGGGCCAGCTCATTTCTCTGTTGTGAGGGGCTGTCCTAGGCATCCAGAGGGGATTGGCTGCATCCCTGGCCTCTATGCACTTTCTCAGTGTGACAAACAATAATGTCAAATGTCCCATGGAAGGCAAAGTCACCTCAAATAGTGACCACTGGGTGAGTCCCAGGATACAGACAAGCGGATTATTGATCGGAACCGTGGGAGGCATAAAAGTACCATTACTAGAAGGAAAGGAGGAAGTGGGCAAAGGAAATGATGCAAAGGAGCTGCTTCATGAGGTACAGCAGTCGGGGAGACGTTCTAGGTCAGCACAAGAGGAGAACTGGACAGACCATGTGCTATTCCCGTGGTCAGAAAATCTAAACCAGAGCTAGTGAAGGGAAGTGTGGCAAGAGACAGAAGGAATGGGAGACCAAGTGTGAATGGTGCTGTAGGCCACAGAACGGAGCCTCTGCAAAGTTCCAGAAGAGAAGTGCCAGTGGTCACCTTGTACTTTTAAAGAATTGCTTGGACCTGGTGCTGTAACACCAGGCTGCCAGCTTGTGCCAGCTTGTGTCCCACTGCTCCTCTTCTGATCCAGCTCTCTGCTATGGGCTGGGAAAGCAGTGTAAGATGGCCCAAGTGCTTGGGCCCCTGCACCCACATGGGAGACCCGGAAGAAGCTTGTGGCTTCAGATCGGCGCAGCTTTGGCCATTGTAGCCATCTGGGGAGTGAACCAGTAGATGGAAGACCTCTCTCTCTGTAACTTTACCTCTCAAAGAAATAAATAAAAATCTTAAAAAGAAAAACCGAATTGCTCTGACTACTAATGTAGAAAACAGAATAAAGAGAACAAGAGTAGAAGCAAGAAGGCTAGTTAGGAAGCTCCTCTGGTATTATAGTTAAGAGATGACTTGGAGGTCATGAGAAGTAGGGGGCTGTAGAAATATTTTACTTAATTACTTTTTATTTGATGGATGGGGGAAGAGAGAGAGATTTGATCTTCTGGTTCACGCCCCAAATGCTCACAACCACAAGGGCTGGACCAGGATGCAGCTAAGAGCCCCAGAACTCCAACCAGGTCACCCACATGAGTGGCAGGGACCCAGAACCAGCTGCCTCCCAGAATGTGCAGTAGCAGGAACCTGGGGTGAGAAGCAGGATTCAAATCGGGTACTCCAACATGTGATGCAGGTGGCCCAAGCAGCATCATAACTGCCACTGTTGTGTACAGGTGCATCTTGTTCAAGCAGACTTCACCAGCACTGATGAGCTGAATACACTGGAAGAGGGAAGGGAGTTGGTGATGGGCTGTACTAGCATCATCTTCACTTCACAGATGAGGAAGCCAAAGTGCAGAAAGGCTCGACAGCTTCTGCAAGATCATAACAAAGAGAGTCTGGCCTACACCCAGATGTTGATTTCAGAATCTACACTCTTAGTTTCTAAATTATATTACCAATCTGCTGGCACCACGGCTCACTAGGCTAATCCTCCGCTTGCAGCACTGGCACCCCGAGTTCTAGTCCCGGTTGCTCCTCTTCCTATCCAGCTCTCTGCTGTGGACTGGGAAAGCAGTAAAAGATAGTCCAAGTGCTTGGGATCCTGCACCTGTGTAGGAGACCCGGAAGAAACTCCTGGCTCAGCTCTGGCCATGGTGGCCACTTGAGGAGTGAACGAAAAACCTTTCTGTCTGTCTCTCCCTCTCTGTAATTCTGGCTTTCAAATAAATAAATCTTAAAAAAAAAAACACCAAATATTACCAATCATGGCTGGCGCCACGGCTCAATAGGCTAATCCTCCACCTTGCGGCGCCGGCACACCAGGTTCTAGTCCCGCCTGGGGCACCGATTCTGTCCTGGTTGCCCCTCTTCCAGGCCAGCTCTCTGCTGTGGCCAGGGAGTGCAGTGGAGGATGGCCCAAGTGATTGGGCCTTGCACCCCATGGGAGACCAGGAGAAGCACCTGGCTCCTGCCATTGGATCAGCACGGTGCGCCGGCCGCAGTGCACTGGCCGCAGCGGCCATTGGAGGGTGAACCAACAGCAAAAAGGAAGACGTTTCTCTCTGTCTCTCTCTCACTGTCCACTCTGCCTGTCAAAAAAAAATTATATTACCAATCACAAGCTGGGAAGCCTAGATAGAAGGCAGAAAACCAAACTGAGAAGTTCTAACTACCCATTTTCTTCTTATTTTTTTTAAGATTTTACTTATTTGAGAGGCAGAGTTACATAGAGAGACAGAGATAAAAAGGTCTTCCATCTGCTGGTTCATTCCCCAAATGGCCACAACGGCCAGAGCCGGGCTGATAGGAAGCCAGGATCCAAGAGTTTCCTCTGGGTCTCCCGCGTGGGTGCAGGGGCCTAAGCACTTGGGCCATCTTCCCACTGCTTTCCCAGGCCAAAAGCAGAGAGCTGGCTCAGAAGAGGAGCAGCTTGGACACAAACTGGCACCGCAGATGGAGGCTTAGCCTACTACCTGAGAGCACTGGCCCCCCATTTTCTTCTGACATAAAAGTCTATCCACCTTCGTCATCATCTAAGACATCCAGTCAATGCACAACTGAGTATTCTCATTAGAGTCATTTTGATTAAGGAGATGGGTAAAACATTCAAAATGACCATGAAAGCTTATTTGAAGTACAAATTTACACCAAATGTCATTAATCACAAATATCACTTCCAGGGTATATACAGTACTAGTAAAACAGCATTAGGGTTTATAAGAATTTAATAACTTGTCATTTTAGAAATGAAGATAAAATTTTCTCAACTTTTTAAAGAAGTGTTTAAAGTTACACATTGTTCAGCCCAGTTCTTCTAAAATTTCCCCCAACTTTATAAGCTATTTTTGATATTCCGTTACACAATAGCAAAATAGAAGAAAATGTCAATAAAAAATACATATTCTCCTTGCTATGATAAACCAAATGACTAAAAAACACAGATACAATGTGTTAAAAAGATTAAAGGAATTCATTTGTCAGCAAATATAACTGATGCAAAGAAACTATCATTGATGAATTTAATAATTCAGAAAAATATGCTTTATTAGAAGCTTGCAATATATTGGAACAGATGTTCCAATATAAGTTATATTCTAGATTGTGTTTCAATAACAGATACAGAACAACTGCTTTTCTATGAACCAACTAAAGAAATGATGTACTGGAAGAAAAATGTCTTGATTTCTAATAAAAATTAGTTTTGTGGGAAGCTTGTATAATTCTAACAACCCGTGAGGCAATGACTTCAATGGATTTTCAAAAAATTCTAACTCCACCATTAGAATAAAGATAAGATTTTAGAGATAGTCCCATGTGTGTAATTCATCCACAAGTCATGTTATTAGAGACAAGGAGTTTAAGTTAGAAGTCCAAAGAGGGCTGTGGAATGTGGGTAAATTTGAATATTTGTTTATTTACAAGAGGCAAAGAGAAGGAGAGGGAGGGAGGGAGGGAGAGAGGGGAGGAAAGAAGGGAGGGAGAGAAAGGTCAGCGTTGTGGGTAAAGCCATCACCTGCAGTGCTGACATCGCATATGGCTGCTGGTTCAAGTCCCAGCTGCTCCACTTCCAACCTAGTTCTCTGCTATGGCCTGGGAAAGAAGTGGAAGATGGCCCAAGTGCTTGGGCCCCTACACCCATGTGGGAGACCTGGAGGAAGCTCCTGGCTCCTGCCTCTGGACTGGCGCAACTCTGGCCGTTGCAGTGAACCAGCTGATGGAAGACCTCCCTCCCTTCCTCCTTCTCTCTCTGCCTCTGCCTTTTTGTAATTCTGCCTTTCAAATAGATAAGTAAATAAATAAATAAAATCTTTTAAAAGAGACAAAGACAGAGAGAGAGAGAGAGAGAGAGAACTATTATCTGTTAGTTCTCTCCTAAAATGCCTACAACAGCCAAAGCTGAGCCAGAGGCAGAGCCAGAAGCAGTGAACTCAATCCAGGTCTCATACAGGTGACAGGAAGTCAACTACGTGAGCTGTCAATCATGGCCTCCCAACACCTGCATTAACAGGAAGCTGGAATTGGGAACTGGAGCTGGGTATTGAACCCAGTTCCTGTGGTATCAGTCCCAAGCATCTTAACTGCTAGGCCATTTGCCTGTCTTATAGTTAAATTTATCTGTAACACTATTCTTGATATACGGTGGAAAAGGAAGCTCAAAAAATCCAGTCTCCTCACCCAGACGTGTGCACAGGCAAAATCTGTCTTAGGAAATATTTTGGTACTCTGGAATCTATTAAATGATTGCTACTGCCGGAGAGGTAAATCGTGCTTAGTCTTGGTCAATTTCGACTCTTACTCAGCAACAGCTATTTGCCGCCTCTAGCCTCACTGAAAGTAGATAGGCAAGTCTTCTTCAAGAAGCTTACAGGCAATATGCGAGGGCACGGTGGGCAGTGGGACACTGTCCTCCAAATATGTGTTCTGAACAATGGTTGTAGCTTCCATCTACGGAGGTACAACACAGAGGCAGGAAGGCCCTGGGGGGTACCCTCCCTCATTGCTGCATGTCCCGTCCCCTCTGAAACTCCCAGGGGATTCAAAGGCTGGCACCCCCCCCCCCCGCCCCTTCCATTTGTTTTCCACTCCTTTTTTGGAAGCCAGATACTGAAGACTAGGATATATAACAGCAATTGCATATTCTGGAGGTACACAGTGAAAGGCTAAGCAAAGTTTTGGAAAGACCTTAAATTTATGCTTTCAACCAATCTTTGATATATAGAAAGTAGAAAATAATAATAAAAGATAAAAGATAAAAAAAAAATCTGAATGACAACAGACCGAATAAAAAGAAGATTCAGTTGTTTGGAGCTGCTATACTATTGGGTTTAAATGTCTGGTTTTCAACACAAACACAAAATAATACAATGCATAAAAAGAACAAGGAAGGATAGCCCATTTGAGGGATGAAAACAAGCCAGTAGGGACTGTTTCTGAGAAGGATTCTGTGGCAGACATAAAGACGAAGACTTTTTAAAAAATGTCTTAAAGATACTCATAAAACTAAGAATACAGGGAGGAAATTAAAAAAAAAATGTTATGACTAAAATTGACATATCAATGAAGAGAAAGAGAACCTAAAAAGAAACTCTAGAGCTCAAAAGTAAAATAAGTGAAATGCAAAATTTAATAGAGGACTTCAGAGAATATTCGAGCAGGCAGAAAAAAGAAATCTACAAACCTGAAGACAGAACTATGGAAATTACTGAATCTCAGAATAGAAAGATCAAGTGAAAGTGAACAGGTCCCAAGGTACTTATGGGACAATGTCAAGTGGAACAAATATGAATTATGAGAGTTTCAGAATGAAAAAAGAGAAAAAGGAAAGGAAAGGAGAGATTATATGAAAAAATAATTGTAGGAAATTCCCTCAATTTAATGAAACATATGAATATAAACAAACAAGAACCTCAATAAACTCCAAAAGGGATGAATTCAAAGAGACCCACATTGAGTACATTTATAATCAAGCTGTTGAAAGACAAAGACAAAGCTAATCTTAAAAGCAGTGAGAGAGAAGCAACTCATCTCATGCCCTTAAGGGATCATCAATAAGTTTATAAGCAAATTTCTCATCAGAAATTTTGGAGACAAAAAGGAATTGGTGGATATACTCAATATGCTAAGAGTAAACAAGTAAACAAACAGAAACCTATCAACCAGGAACTGATTCTACTTCAACCGTCATTTAAAATTTCATCTTTTGGCTTTTATGTTATCTATGAGACTAATACATTAAGAAAGTAGGAGACGGCGTTGCAGCACAGAGGTAAAACTACTGCCTGTGGTGCCAGCACCTCATCTGGGCACTAGTTTGAGTCCCCGCTGCCCCTCTTCCGATCCAGCTCCTTGCTAATGTGCCTGGGAAGGTAGCAGAAGATGGCCCAAGTACTTGGGTCTCTGCACCCATGGCGAAGAACCAGATTGAAATCCCGGCTCCTGGCTTCAGCCTGCCCAACTCTGGCCTAGCAGCAGTTTGAGAAATGAAAGATCAGATGGAAGATTCTCTCTCTCTCTCTCTCTGAAACTCTTTCAGATAAATAAATAAATTTTCTAAAACAAGAAACTATTAGTATTATATTTTTGTATCAACAATGTACAAGAATTTATTTTTGCCTAAGCTTTATTGATGCATAATCAATAAAAATTTTCTGTATTTATCATGTACAATGAGACGATTTGATATCATACATATGTAAAATAATGACCACAATCAAGTTTACTGATGTGATTTTGTGACATCAGTAACTGAAAGGAGTCAGGGTACAGCAGAGATTTGATAGGTTCTTATAGTTAAGCTTAAATAAATTCAAATAAGTGTGGTATAGCTTTAGGATATTAAATGTAATCCCATAGCAATCACACACTAAAAACATGGTATGTATAAAAAGTAAGTGAGACCTTGAAGGTTTCAACACACACACACACACACACGCACACGCAACTACAAAAAACTGCAATGTTATGTGGAATGTAAAAAGGTCAAAATCATATGAACAGAGAGTGAAACAATGATAACTGGAAGTCTGGGCTTAAGAATGGGGAGATGTCACACAACAAAGACAAAGAATCACACAGCAGGAATCGGGAATCAGTCCAAGAGATTCTGATGTGCACCACAGTGACTGCACCCAGTAACAATATATTGTGCACTTGACAATCACTGTAAGAGTGGGTTTTCAGTGTTCTTCCTACAAAAAGACAAAATGTAGATGAGGTAATGCATATGTCTAATAGCTTGACTTCATCATTCCACAGTGTGCACATACATCCAAACATGTGCACCAAATCTGTATACAAGTTTTACTTGTCAAATACAAATAAAGAAAAATTTTTAACTGTACTCAACTCTTACTGGCATATTTAAATTTTGTCAATAAAAATGTATGGAAATTTAAAAAAAATAAAATGCACAAAATGAGGAATAAGAAGCTGGCCTGTGGCACAGCAGGTTAACGCCCTGGCCTGAAGCATCAGCATCCCATATGGGCACAGGTTCTAGTCCCGGCTGCTCCACTTATGATCTAGCTCTCTACTATGGCCTGGGAGAGCAGTGGAAGATGGCCCAAGTTCTTGAGCCTCTCCATCCGCGTGGGAGACCTGGAAAACCTTCTGGCTTCTGGCTTCAGATCAGCGCAGCTCTGGCCGTTGCAGCCATCTGGGGAATGAACCAGTGGATGGAAGACCTGTCTCTCTGTCTCTACCTCTCTCTGTAATTCTTTCAAATAAATAAAATAAATCTTTTAAAAAATGAGAAACAAAAAAGCTATACGGCATATAGAGAAACAAACAGCAAAATGACAGAAGACTCTGTTACTCAGAAACTATTTTTCAATGTAAACTGAATGAACTCTCAAATCACAAAACAGAGATCAAAAGATTAAAATTAAAAAGATCTTACTAATTGCTGATTCTAAGAGATACACTTTGGATCCAATGAAACAACTAAGTTGAAGGTAAAACAATGGAAAAGTTATTCCATGCAAATAGATACCAAAATAAAACACAGTTAGCTACAGTAACATCAAACAAAATAGATTTTAAATTTAAAAAAATCTTACAAGAGACAAAGGATATATATTAATAAAAATTCAACACAAAAAGGAGACATAACTGCTATAAAATGTATATATGTTTGTGTGTGTGTATATATATATAAAATAACAACAGATCACGGAAGTAAAAAAGCCAAAAATGATGGAGCTGAAGGAAAAAATAGAAATTCCTACAATAATGTTTGGAGAGTTTATACTGCACTCTCAGTAATGGATAACACAAGACAAGAGATAAGTGATAAAACAGAGGACTTGAAGAACAGAATGAATGAAGTAAATCTAAACTAATGAAATAGACAACAGAATACACATTATTTTCAACTACACATGAGACATTCTTCAGGTTACATATTATGTTATGTCATAAGTCCCAATACTTGTTAACAGAGATAGGTATTATACAAAATATCTTCTATAGCATAAATGGGGTGAAATTAGAAATCAGTAACAAAAGGAATACGGGAAAAATCCTAAATTTGTGGAAATTCGCTCTTAAACAACCAGTGGCTCAATGAAGAAACCATAAGGAAAATTACAAAACACTTGGAGATGAATAAAAATGAAAATATAAAATATCAAAACTTATAAGACACGGAAAGGTAATGCCAAGAGGAAATTTACAGTTCTACATAGGTGTACTTACCCTAGAAAACAGGAAAGATTTCAAATCAATAACTCAACTTAGTGATAAGGAACTAGAAAAAGGAAAACAAACTAAATTCAAAACCAGCAGAAGGAAAGAAAAGAAGATTGCAGCAGAGACCAATGAAACAGAGAATAGAGAAACCTAAAAGTTGGTCCTTCAAAAAGATCAACAAATGTGACAAATGTTTAGCTCAACTGTCTAAGAAAAATATAAGAGAAGACTCAAATTACTAAAATAATGAAGGAAAGTAGGAACATTACAACAGAGTCTACTGATATAAAAATAATTATAAGAACTCAATTGTAGGTTAACAAATTGTATGGCCTAGACTAAGTAGAAAAATTCCTAGAAATGCAATCCCTACCAATACTGAATTACCAAGGAACAGAACATCTAAACTGACCTTTAGCTGGTAAGGAGACTGAATCAGTATTAAAAAAAAAGAATTGTTGCTCAAAAAAGAAATTCCCTGAACTAGATGACTTCACTAGAGAATTCTAAGAAATATTTAAATAATAACTAACAGTAAAGTTTTCTAAGAGTTGGAGTAGAAGAAATACTTCATAACATAATGATAGCAGTATTATACTAACTTCAGAACTAGAAAAATACAAGAAAACTTTGATCAGTATTCTTTATGAAGACTGATACAAAAATCTTCAGCAAAATAATAAACAAACAACAGCATAGTAAAAATACTGTACATCATGAATCAGTGTGATTTATTCCTGAAATGCAAGGATGGTTCAACACTGGAGGAATGATCATTGTCATGCACACAACATTAACAGAATGAAGGCAAAATAATCAATCATCATCTCAATTGCAGAAGAAGCATTTGACAAAATTCAGCAACCTTTAATAACAGAAGCCACTAAGAAAAACATAAGGAAACTTTTTCTTCCATATTGGGGTGAAAAAATAAAATTATGTCTGTTCATAAATAATATGAGCTTATATCTGGAAAACGCTAATCATTCCATAAAATCTGTTAGAATTAATGGACAAATTCAACAAAAGCAAAGTATATGAATAGACTTTTCTCCTAGGATGATATAAGAATGGCTAACAAAGCATACAAAATGATGCACATGTCTTCTGTGTGTGTTTGTGTGTGTGTGTGTATATAGCAAGTGTTAGGATGTGAAACAATTGGAATCATTGTGCTGCCTTGGTGGGAATGTACAAGTGTACTGTTGCTGTGAAAGACAGTATGGCAACCTTAAAAGGAATACAGAGCTTATGATACAGCAATTCCATGCACAGAATATACACAAAAGAAATGAAAGCAAGGTCTTGAAGAAGTGTTTGTGTACTCACATTCACAGTAGCATTATTTGTAAAGGTACAAACATGGAGGACAACCTGCTAAGCTTTGAACAGTCTCCTTCCATACATCAGGTGTTACTAATGTGATAGTACTTGTATTAAAAAGGAAAGAACAATCTAACATGGGAAGCGGGATACACAGCAGACTCATAAAATGGCAGATGTCCTAAACAGCACTCTGGCCTCGGAATCAGCCTTTAAGGCATTCGGATCTGGCTGAAGAGCCCATGACAGAATTTCAGGCATGGAAAGCCATGTAAAAACAAAAGACCTAAAAAAAAAAAAAAGACCTACATGAAAGATATCTGTGAGTGAGAGCCCAGCGGAAAGAATAGGCCATCAAAGAAGGAGGTACCTTTTCTCTGAAGGGAGGAGAGAACTGCCACTTTAACTATGGCCTTGTCTAAATAAGATCAGAGTTGGAGAACTCAAGAGGCTTCCATAGCCTTGGCAGCTCATGACAAGAGCCTCGGGTGATTACTGAAGTCACAAATAAGTGTGTCAGTTGTTAAATCAACAGGAGTCACTGTGCACTTAATCCCCATGTAGGATCTCTGTCCTTAATGTGTTGTACTATGTGAATTAACAGTATAACTAGTACTCAAACAGTATTTTATACTTTGTGTTTCTTTGTGGGTGCAAGCTGTTGAAATCTTTACTTAGTATATACTAAATGGATCTTCTGTATATAAAGATAATTGAAAATGAATCTTGATGAAGAATGGGATGGGAGAGGGAGTGCGAGATGGGATGGATGCAGGTGGGAGGGTGGTTATGGGAGAAAAAGCCACTATAATCCAAAAGTTGTACTTTAGAAATTTATATTTATTAAATAAAAGTTAAAAAACACACACACAAAATAAAAATATGCATGCATAAATACAAAAAAGTTAGGGCTTTAAAGGGGCTATTATGCCAGGAAGGCTCCTACATAATGAATGGGATTAAGGTTATTGTGAAAAAGAATTCATGCAGCACTGAGCTTACGTCCTCTTCTGTCTTCATCCCTTGAGGACAGAGTTCCTCCTCTCTAGAAGATGCATGCCTATCCACACATGGAAACCTCCCAGCGCCTTGATCTTTAACTAGAATTGAGAGATATAAATTTCTGTTCTTTATAAATTATGCAGTCTCATGTTTTTTTTTTTTTTTTTTTTGCAATAGCAGCACAAAACTAAGATGAGCAAAATGTGGCATATACATTAAAAAAACTTTCTTCAGCCTTGAAAATGAAGCAAATTTAGATGTGCTATAATGTACAGAGGTCATTTGGATATTTATAATATCATTTGTGCCCATACAAAATTATCAACTTAAAAATTATCCTGCTGGCCAGCGCCGTGGCTCAACAGGCTAATCCTCTGCCTTGCGGTGCCGGCACACCGGGTTCTAGTCCTGGTCGGGGCGCCGGATTCTGTCCTGGTTGCCCCTCTTCCAGGCCAGCCCTCTGCTGTGGCCCAGGAGTGCAGTGGAGGATGGCTCAAGTGCTTGGGCCCTGCACCCCATGGGAGACCAGGATAAGCACCTAGCACCTGGCTCCTGCCATCAGATGAGCGCAGTGCGCCGGCCACAGCGTGCTGTCCGTGGCAGCCACTGGAGGGTGAACCAACAGCAAAGGAAGACCTTTCTCTCTGTCTCTCTCTCTCACTGTCCACTCTGCCTGTCAAATAAAATAAAATAAAATAAAATAAAAATTATCCTGCTATAGATTTATTCAATTTCGAGTTCTGCCTATAGTCATCTTGGGAGGGCCAGTCCAAATGATTTTCCCCTACCCTTGCTACAGGAAAGCACCTTGATAACATTATGCTAAGGGATATAAATCAATCACAATAAGAGGAATAATGTATGATTTCACTTTCAAGAAGATCCTAGAATAGTAAAAATTATAGAGACATATTTAGACAAGGTCATAGTCAAAGTGGAAGTTCACTCCTCCCTTCAGAGAAAGGTCCCTCCTTCTTTGATGGCCCTGTTCTTTCCATTGGGATCTCATTCGCAGAGATCTTTCATTTAGGTTTTTCTTTTTCTTTTTCTTTTTGCCAGAGTGTCATGGCTTTCCATGCCTAAAATACTCTCATGGGCTTTTCAGCCAGATCCGAATGCCTTAAGGGCTGATTCTGAGGCCAGAGTGCTGTTTAGGACATCTGCCATTTTATGAGTCTGCTGTGTCTCCTGCTTCCCATGTTGGATCGTTCTCTCCCTTTTTGATTCTATCAGTTAGTATTAGCAGACACTAGTCTTGTTTATGTGATCCCTTTGACTTTTAGACCTATCAGTATGATCAATTGTGAACTGAAATTGATCACTTGGACTAGTGAGATGGCCTTGGTACATGCCACCTTGATGGGACTAAATTGGAATCCCCTGGCATGTTTCTAACGCTACCATTTGGGGCAAGTCCAATTGAGCATGTTCCAAATTGTACATCTCCTTCCTCTCTTATTCCCACTCTTATATTTAACAGGGATCACTTTTCAGTTAAATTTAAACACCTAAGAATAATTGTGTGTTAATTACAGAGTTCAACCAATAGTATTAAGTAGAACAAAAAAAATACTAAAAGGGATAAAGTATTAAGTTGTTCATCAACAGTCAGGACAAGGGCTGATCATAGTGTCCCTTTCACTTCAACATGTTTCAACAGGTTTCCATTTTGGTGCTTGGTTAGTTGTCACTGATCAGGGAGAACATATGATATTTGTCCCTTTGGGACTGGCTTATTTCACTCAGCATGATGTTTTCCAGATTCCTCCATTTTGTTGCAAATGACCGGATTTCATTGTTTTTGACTGCTGTATAGTATTCTATAGAGTACATGTCCTATAATTTCTTTATCTAGTCTACTGTTGATGGGCATTTTGGTTGATTCCAGGTCTTAGCTATTGTGAACTGAGCTGCAATAAACATTAACAAACATTTGACTATGACCCTGTCTAAATAAGATCGGAGTCAGTGAACTCAAAAGGTTTCCATAGCCTCGGCAACTCATGACAAGAGCCTCTGGTGATTACTGACGCCATAAACAAGAGTGTCAACTTCTTAAGTCAACAACAGGAGTCACTGTGCCCTTACTCCTCATGTAGGATCTCTGTCCTTAATGTGTTGTCCAATGTGAATTAATGCTATAACTAGTACTCAAACAATATTTTACACTTTATATTTCTATGTGTGTGCAAACTATTGAAATCTTTACTTAATACATACTAAATTGATCTGTATATAAAGATAACTGAAAATGAATCTTGATGAGAATAGATTGGCAGAGGGAGCGGGAGATGGGAGGGTTGCAGGTGGGAGGGAAGTTATGGGGGGGGGGGAAGCCATTGCAATCCATAACCTGTACTTTGGAAATTTATGTTTACTAAATAAAAGTTTAAAAAGATTATAGAGACATAAAGTAGAAGAGTGGATGCTAAGGACTGAGGTGGAGAGTTATTGTTTAACGGGTATAGAGTTTTCTTTTTACTTTTTGACATTTTATTAACTAAAAAATACGTAGTGTGGAGAACATTGCATATATGATTTTAAAACAGACAGTAGAAGGCTTGATGGATCAGAATATTTTGGGCTAAGCCCTCAGACTTCTCAGTTAAGAATTCACTCTCTGTGTGATGGGTTACATTGGTGGGAAAAATATGAGACGTATGCTTGGCTTCATATGCTGCTGTGTTATGGCCCTTGAAGGTGTGTGCATTTCCATCAGTTTCTCTTTTTTAAGTTATACAAGTTTATTATATTTCACATATATAGATTTGGAACTCATGACACTTGCCCTCCTTTTTCTTAAAACTTTTATTTAATAAATAAGAATTTCTAAAGTACAACTTTTGGATTATAGTGGCTTTCCCCCCCATGACTTCCCTCCCACGCACAACCATCCCATCTCCCACTCCCTCTCCCATCCCATTCTTCGCCAAGATTCATTTTCAATTATCTTTATATACAGAAGATCCATTTAGTATATACTAAGTAAAGATTTCAATGGTTTGCACCCACAAAGATACACAAAGTATAAAGTACTGTTTGAATAGACACTTCCCCACCCAGACTCCCTCCCATCCACACTCCAACCCTTCCATTTTGCAATGTGAAAAGGGTTCTGGAGATAGATTGTGGTGATGGTTGCACGACTTTATGATTATGCTCATCACTGAACTGTACACCTAAGAAATGATCAATACGGCAAATTTTGTGTTACAAGTGTTTTATCACAATAAAAAATTGGAAACAAAGGGCCTTTAAGAGATAGTAGACAGTTTATAACTTGAACATGTCCTTGAAAATATTTTCTGTAAAACCAATCATAGGATTTTCTCATTAAAGAATTACAATTTTTAAAAATTTTCTCTTCTTTCCCCAGGTTTTTTTAAATTTTTAAAAAATTTTTTTAATTTTTGACAGGCAGAGTGGACAGTGAGAGAGACAGAAAGAAAGGGCTTCCTTTGCTGTTGGTTCACCCTCCAATGGCTGCCGTGGCCGGCGCGCTGCAGCCGGCACACCGCGCTGATCCGAAGGCAGGAGCCAGGTGCTTCTCCTGGTCTCCCATGCAGGTGTAGGGCCCAAGCACTTGGGCCATCCTCCACTGCACTCCCAGGCCACAGTAGAGAGCTGGCCTGGAGGAGGGGCAACCAGGTGCCCCGACTGGGACTAGAACCCGGTGTGCCAGCGCAGTTAGGCAGAGGATTAGCCTGTTGAGTCCCAGCGCCGGCCCTTTCCCCACTTTCAATCCTTTTCTTATTTTGCTGCATTAATACTTCCAGTATAATACTGACTAAAACTTCTGTTTTTCAGAATCATGGTTACTGAGTTATAATTTACATAAAATGAAATACACTTTTTTTTTTTTTTTTTTTTTTTTACAGGCAGAGTGGACAGTGAGAGAGAGAGACAGAGAGAAAGGTCTTCCTTTTGCCATTGGTTCACCCTCCAATGGCCGCCGCGGCTGGCGCGCTGCGGCCGGCGCACCGCGCTCGTCCGATGGCAGGAGCCAGGAGCCAGGTGCTTTTCCTGGTCTCCCCATGGGGTGCAGGGCCCAAGCACCTGGGCCATCCTCCACTGCACTCCTGGGCCACAGCAGAGGGCTGGCCTGGAAGAGGGGCAACCGGGACAGAATCCGGCGCCCCGACCAGGACTAGAACCCTGTGTGCGGGCGCCGCAAGGCGGAGGATTAGCCTGTTGAGCCACGGCGCCGGCCGAAATACACTTTTTAAATAGATCATTTGATGTATGTATTTTCATAAATATATGTTCATATAACCATTACCACAATCAAGACACAGAAGACATCTGTCACACTCAAATTTCCTTCATACCTCTTTACCACAAATCCTATCCCCATCCTCCCACATCCACCACAGCACAAGCCTCAGGCAACGGCTTATCTGCACGCTATCACTAAGTGTCATTTCAGCCTGTTTTAGAATTTCATCCAAATGGATTCACACAGTAAATGCTGTTTTGCCTCTGACATCTTTCCATCAGGACAATGTTTCTAAGATTCACCCATTTGTTTTACGTATAAGTAGGTTATTCATTTGTACAACGATGTTATGTACAACGATGATATTTATTTAGATGTAGTACCATTGGTTTATCATTTATTTCTCAATGGGCATTTGGGTTCTTTATACTTACAAATCTTTGTATGCACAAGTATGTCCATTTCTCTTAGGGAAACACCAAGGAGTGGAATTGTCAGGTCATAGGTGGAATGTACATTTCACTTTGTGAGAAACTGCTCAGTTGTTCTAGAGAACTGTGTAGTTTTTCACTTCTATCAATTGGAAATGAGATGCTGAGCATACAGGAACTCTAGTTCTAACTCACAAGTTCTGTTTTGTAAACTTAAAATTATGAAAGAAAATGTATAAAAAATTTAAAGTCATACTGAATTAAAAATTAAGTTTTAGCTATTTATGGGTATGCATTGGCATTCATCATTTTAATTTGGTGTATGTTTCTAACAATCCTGAGTACAGTAATACACAAACAGCTTCCAAAACAAACTGCTCTATGAACACTGATGAGCCAGCCCATCTTACTTACTGATCCTGATAAACAACCCAAATCATCAGACATCTATATATCAGTAATGATCAAGTCACTTCCTTAAGGGTTGGCCATGATAACTTAGGAAACTGCTGTTTTAGACATTATACGTTACAGATTATGAGCTTGAAAATGTTATACAGATTGGGACCAGGGGTACTTTGGATTTATATTTATTTCACATTTTGGTATATTTGCATGTATATAATGAGATATCATGGGGACATGACCTAAGTCTAAATAGGAAATTCATTTATGCTTCATAGATACCTTATTACATATAGCCTGGAGGTAATTTTACACAATATTACAAAAGTACCTGTATTTTTGACTACCAGCCATCCCATGAGGTAAGCTATGGAATTTTCCACTTGTGGTGTTATATTGACAATCAAAACACTTTGAATTCCAATGCATTTTGGTTTGGGGTTTGGGCATTAGGCATGCTCAACCCACATTTTTTTCTTTCTATATAATCACTTTAACAGATACATAATTGTATCTATTTATGGAATGCAATGTAATATTTCAACACATGGTCAACCTGTATTTTAAAAAAGAGTTTGGGGGGAGAGAGAGCAATCTTCCTGCTCTCCCTTCTCACCTTGGTCCCCATGAGCAGAGGCTGTCTGTCCAGTGGGGACTGGGGAGACTTGGCAGCACATTTTCACTCCACTGTGTACCCTACGGTACCAGCTTTGGTTTAACCTGTGACGGAAGCTCATTTGCACAGAGGGTGACCCTAAAGGAAAACACGTTTCCCCTCGCAGCATGGCCCCAGGAGGCAGGTGAGCCCCCGCCGCTTTCTGGGCACTTCACTTGCCATTCACACGCAACTAGAGGGAAACTCATCTGTCCTCTTATGGCTTGTTGGCAAAGAAAAGCAACAGTGCGAACGCCAAGAAACCTCAGCTGTAAGGCAGCTGCCAGCAGGTCGGGTGCCGAGTAATCCGTGTTGTATGATAGATTAATCAGAGGAACATGCCGCATCGTTGCTTCTGCCTGAGAGGAGCAGGGTTTTCTCCCTCCCTTTTCTTTTCAAGAAAAGTCTTTGCAGATAGCTATTAGGTTGCTGAATGAGGAACTGCACAAAAGAAACGCGGCTCCTCATGGTCTTTCACATCATTAAAAAGTAACCCAGGTGGCAAAACCAGATACCATTTCCTCAGCTACAGTGGATCAAAGAGGCTGGACACCAAACCGAGGCGCCGTGACGGCTAAACCATCAGTCCGGAGCAAAGCAGGATTCCTCATCTCTGTGCAAAAGAAGGCGTCCAAGTGACTGCTCGGCACTGTGTGGAGGAGCCAACCTGTGGTCTCGACGGAACAGTCTCACAGCCTCACTCACTGGCCTTGTCTTCATGTTCCCATGGCACCTGCCCCCCCAGTGCGGCTTCAGCTACCCAGAACTGGCCAGGAAGGGAAAAGCTGGTGCCAGGCCAAGCACTGCTGGGGTGAAGGGAGTTCTGAGACATCCTTAGCAAGGATTACCAAGCAACCACCTGAATGATGCTTTGATTCATTTCCTGGGAGAGCTCCAGTGGTGCCCTTCTTATCCGACATGCTGAAATTGCAGTCTGTCCTAACCTGCCCCACTCCTCTCGTCAAGCAGATGTGTGGCCTCATCACAGTTCCCCTAAAATGTGTAGCAGCTGCCAGAGCAGAAAATGCTTTGGATCAACAAACGCTTTCTCCAAACAGGCTGTTTCTCTCCTGAAATGCCCATAGTCAAACTGACCCCTAACTAGGACCCTGTGTGCAATAGGGCCTCCAGGGGCAAATGTACAAATAAAAGAACTAAATCAAAGTGGTGATGATGACTTCGAGTGAAGACTCCAGCCTAGTGACTGCAGATTTCCAAAGCTGCAATTGAGCTAAGAAGCTGCTTTCAAAAGCATCACAGGAAATCACTTTCAGAGGTTGCTGACCTTCAGTGTTGCAGAACCCCAGTGGTTCTCAAACTGTGGTTCCCTAGACAGAAGTACCAGAGCGAATAGAACTTTCTAGAAATGCATGTGCTCAGGCCACCTCCCCATGCCTCCTGAATCAGACTTCAGGGCATGTGGCCCAGCAAACTGGGTTTTCAACACAGAGGCCCTCTCTGTGTTCTTCCCTGAGGCTGAAGAGGGTGTAATCCCTCTGAAGACCTGCAAACACTGAGACAGGCAGAGAACTAAGGATACCGAGGTCAGCAAGGGGACACTCCCAGGGAGAAAGGATTTCGACCCAGCTGCGAACTTCCCCAGAGACTTGGATACCAGCGAGCTGCTGGGCGCATTGCCCTGCCAAGTCTGCAGAGCCTTTGAGAAGAGCGGAGAAACAAGCGCAGCCCAGTCTCACGGTGCTTGGGTTTTGAAAAGGAGTAATGAAAGAATTAGAAAACGCAACCGAAGCAAGAAGCTCTAGAAATGTGTACTCTGCCTGGCCCAATGCTTCCCTGTGTTGCCTGGTGATCTCCCTACTAGGAACCTGTTCAGCAAATTTATACACAGACACAGGTGAAATGCAGCCCCACAATGACTCTGAAGATAACCATGACGATGTCAGCCACAATGAAAGAATCTTAGTCACTGTACTAATTTTTATACAGGCTTTTTCATTCAATACCCAAAATATTTTCCTAAGGGAGTATTTCTATTCATAATTTTTTAGGTAAAGAAAATGAGGCAGAAAAAGGCCAAGTCATTTGTGTGGTTGGCAAAATGGCTCTCTGAAGGGGTGCACCTCTTAACGCCAGAAAGCTGTGAATAAATTACCTTCCATGTCACAGGATCTTTACATGTGGTTAAGGGTTTTTGAAATGGGGGAGCTTACCCTGGATCATTCATGTGGGCCCAGAAGAATCACAGGAGACTCAGTAAGAGGGAGGCAGGAAGATCCGAGTTGGAAGAGGAGATGTGATGACGTCAGGGGGATACAGTCACAAACCACCCTTAGAGGATGAGAAAGTCAAGGAATAGACTCTCCCCCAGGGCTTCCAGAAAGAACACAGTTCTTAGCCTTTTAAAACCCCTGTAGAATTTCTGACCTCTAGAACTATAAATTAATAAATCTGTGTTGCTCTACACCAGTAAGTTTGAGTCAATTTGTTACAGCAGCAACAGGAAACTAACACACCGGTGACATCACATGAACATTAGGTCATAGGAATGGAATACAACCCTATTCTTTGTGTTACTCTAACAGGGAATTTAGAGAGAAAAAGAGCTTGTTTGGCTTGTGATTCTGAGGCTGTGAAGTGCAAGGGCATGGTGACAGTGTCTGGGAAAAGCTTCCAGACTATGTGATCTCACGGCGGGAGCGTGTAAGAGCGAGTAAGTGCTGGTGGAAGAAACAGCAAGAGCAAGGCAAGCTTGCTTTCCTAACAACCCTCTCAAAAGAACCAACTTATTCCCGTGGTAAAGGTTTTAATGCATTCAATGATCTTGCAGTACATGCAATGGCTTGCCACATAGTTCCATTTTTCAGGACCAGGGTGCTTATTCCCCTAGCTGCTAGATATACTGGCATGATGGACATACTAGATGTACTAGATGATGATTCATGCTCTGGAAACAGCCTCAGACCAAAAGAACCAACTTACCCAAGGCCACAACTGAGGGCTTCAACATTAAAATGTGGAACACAAAATCCGGTGCCCCATGCTTGGTCATCCCAGTTCAAAAACTGCCAATGGCATTGGCTAAGTCCTTTAGGACAACACCTGGTAGCTCAGTTCCTCTCTCCCCAGTCTTACCCTGCTTCCTTAGCTTTTCCACAGGTGAGGTTCCTAAGAGCGCTCCCTGATAAGCTTCCTGCACACAACTCTCCAATGTCAAAGAATGTTTCCCAAGGAATCTGCTCTGTGGCAAAACACACACACACACGTATAAAGGAAGCAACGGCAAGATCCACAGCAAGAGGGGCTGGGGGAGTGCTGCCTCACCTAGAGTCAAGTTGGTCCAACCTGGCCATGGGTGCCAATGCCTGACAGTGAACAAAGCCATCAGCCTCACGATCACAGGCCAGAGGGTGAGCTTTGGCCACTCACGGGTGTGTCCTCCCCACTGGTGCTGCCCAACAGAACATTCTGTGAGGCTGGACACAAGTTGTTTATCTGCAGCGTCCATCAACATGATAGTCATCAACTCCTGTGGCTACTGAGCATCAGAAACGCTAATGTGACTAGACGTGACTAGTGCTAATTAAATTATTTACAGATTTAAATAACTCATGTGTCTAATGCTCATCATATTGGACACAGCAACCCTAGAGGATGAACACAGCAGATCTACAGAGGCAGTTGGAACTCGAGTTTCCATTGCACCTGCCTTTACTTCCACAACCCCATGACTCAGAGGTTCTTGGTCTTGCTCCTTAAAATTCACCCTAATGGGGCATATATAGGAACTGAATACCAGTAAAGTCTGTTACTGAGTGGGCCGATGATGGTTTGCACACTTTGAGGGCCAGAGAGTGTTGTTGTAAATTGATTAAAACACATAAAGGTAGTTGTGACTGCTCATTCTCATCATACATCATCCTTGTGGCCCTTCAAGGAATCTATTATCTAGATGGAAAGGCATGGCACAATTTTAAATCAAGGACTATCTCCCTCTTGGCCATACACATGTACAAATTTGATAAAGGCTGTTTTCTTTTTCATCTGGCCTACATGATCTGGAGGCCTTAGCTTTATGTTTCATATATAAGAGAACAAAATAAGAGCAAGGCATAGCTGCCAGTTTGAGGTGGGCAGGTTCATAGCTGGGACACATATGGGAGACCTTTAGCCCTGCCCTATTCTTTGGACAGGAATGCTCTTTTATTACTAATCCAGAAATGACATATGGGGCTCAGGGTGAGAGTGAGTAGTGAGTTCGTGACCACTCCTAAAAAAAAAAAAGTCTCACCAGGCATGCCCTCCAGACAAGCAGTCATTTCTATCATCTTGCCTTCTGAGGATCAATCTTTACAAAATTGGACCAAGCCACTAAGAATAACTGAAATTGAATCCAATGCAATTTGAAAATATTCTGTTTACTTAAAGCCTAGAAGCCTGGTGTGTGAAGAACCCAGAGACAGGCAATGGTAGTTAAATTTGTACATTTTTCTTTCTTGTTGCAATTTTATCTTTTCTGAGCAATTTAATGAAGACTCCAGAGGAAAAAATTAAATGTCTGCTGGTTCAATTACCAAATAATGAAAAGGTCGAAAGGAGCTCCATGCACCGTGTGCTCAGCTGCTATGTCAGCCTATTCTTAGACGGAAAATCTTTCTGTGTACTGTTCACAATCATTTTCTGCCACCCACCAACAGCACAGATGAGTGTTAGCATAAGACACAGAAACCATGAGCTGGTACAAGGTGAAAGAGACTTGGCCAATGGGGAACATTGCATGACACCCACACCAGGAACAATGGGCATGACAGAGGGCATGTTCTTGTTAAATCCACCCTTTTAGAAGACTCTAATTATCCATGGCTTTGAACACAATTTTAACCAGCATGTTCTTAGGGAAGAATACGTAGGGAAGGCCTGGCTGGGTGGGGGGGAGAAACAGACTGACCAACAAGGATGTCAAAGACCCCCAACAGTCCCCAAGAGCACTGGGAAGTCACTTCTGTTCCCAACTCAAGCCAGCTGTTTACAGATAAGAAAGCCTACACACACACACACACACACACACACACACACCATAAATAGAGGAAAACACCAAGCATGAATACAATAATGGTGCTTTGGAACTCATTAGGACACTAGTTTTAATGCTTTACAAAGCGGGGCTTGGTGGAAATAGCAAGCAAGAGAAAATGCAGGTAAGTACAGACTCTTCTCATTTCAACACTCCCGGTGACAGTTTCTCCATTCATGCTGGGGTCTCTGCTGACAACTTTCATCATCAACATGGACAGACTTAATGGATGCATCATTGAAAAGCTTCTATTTTGCCTTTAGAGTAACTTCTTCTTTGGTTTGTATGAGACAGTAACTCTATTCTTTGGAAACACTCACTGAAACCTTGAAGAACAAAGACCTATGATGTACAAAATCTAAACATAGAATAAGTGTGTGTGTCTATCTCTGTCTACATTTAAATTTGTATATATATGCATCATGTGTATGGTGAGAGGGTAAACAAGAAAAAAGGTGTTAAAACAAATGTTTATAAACAACAGGCAAATCTAGGTAAAGGGAATTTAAATTATCCTTTACCTTTATTGATTTTTACAACTTATCCCTAAGTTTGAAATCGCTTCCAAATAAAAAGTTTTAAGATCGTATTTTTCCCCTTTTCTTCTTCTCTATATTGGGTTCTTGTCAGAGACCCTTGTAATTATACACCAGCCATGCTCTAGTAAAAGTGTCTCTGAGAATAGCACCACCCTCCCCCACCCCCACCATGAGAAGGCAGCAATCCCACTGGTGTGCTTCACCAAGAAGGCTTCTCCGAGAAGCCAGTCAGGCATATTGGTACAGAATTGCTCCTCCCACAGTGTGCTGGTGATAACTGACAGCTTATTCTGTGATTTGAGACATGCTTACAGCTAGGAAATGTAAAAACTAACTTCTTTCTCTCTTTCCTTAAAATACTATAGTCAAGTATATTTTTAACATTTAAAAACTCTCTAATGTATCTCAAATTACTTAAATATCAAAAAATAAACAATGATGCGGCCCCAGCACACCGGGTTCTTGTCCCGGTCGGGGCGCCGGATTCTGTCCCGGTTGCCCCTCTTCCAGGCCAGCCCTCTGCTGTGGCCCAGGAGTGCAGTGGAGGATGGCCCAGGTGCTTGGGCCCTGCACCCCATGGGAGACCAGGAAAAAGCACCTAGCACCTGGCTCCTGCCATTGGATGAGCACGGTGCGCCGGCCGCGGCAGCCATTGGAGGGTGAACCAATGGCAAAGGAAGACCTTTCTCTCTGTCTCTCTCTCTCACTGTCCACTCTGCCTGTCAAAAAAATAAATAAATAAACAATGATAAAGAAAAAAAATCCTAAATTATTTACCCAGTCCTTTATTTTTTCAGAGTCAGATGTATGATATACCAAGATCAATCCGCTAAGACTAGAAGCTCTCTGAATACAGCAATAGAACTAGTCATTATTGTTTCTCCTATATTACCCAACAATGAATTGAACCCAATTGAGTGGAAATATGGATTGAATGAGTCAGCAGCACCCTAGAGAAAGTTCTAAACTTTTCATCCTTAAGAACGCATCTGGGCTGGCACAGCGGCTCAATAGGCTAATCCTCCGCCTTGCGGCGCTGGCACACCGGGTTCTAGTCCTGGTTGGGGCGCCAGATTCTGTCCCGGTTGCCCCTCTTCCAGGCCAGCTCTCTCCTGTGGCCAGGGAGTGCAGTGGAGGATGGCCCAGGTACTTGGGCCCTGCACCCCATGGGAGATCAGGAGAAGCACCTGGCTCCTGCCATCGGATCAGCGCGGTACGCTGGCCGCAGTGCACCTGCCGCGGCGGCCATTGGAGGGTGAACCACCGGCAAAAGGAAGACCTTTCTCTCTGTCTCTCTCTCTCACTGTCCACTCTGCCTGTCAAAAAAAAAAAAAAAAAGAACCCATCTGAAAATCTACTAATTTGGGGGCTGGTCTTGTGGTGCTGCAGGTTAAGCTCCTACTTGCAATGCCAATTTATCATCCAGGAGACCTGCTCAAGTCCCAGCTGAACTGCTTCCAATCTAGCTTCCTGCTGAAGAACCTGGGAAAGAAGCAGATGCTGGCCCAAGCACATGGATCCCGACCATCCACATGGGAGACTTAGATGGAGTTCCCTGGTTTGGCCTGGCCCAGCCCTCATTTGCAGGCATTTTCAGAGCAATGAATCAGTGGATAGAAGAACTTTATCTCTCCTCCTCTCTCTGTATCTCTGCCTTTTGAATAAGTTCATAAATAAATCTTTTTTAAAAAGATATACAAATTTCTAAGCACAGCCATTTCTAATCTATGGGGTTCTGTCTCTATAAGTTTATATTTTCTATCTTTTTAAAAAAGAATTCCATATCCAAAGTTTATTAGGACCATGAGGAAAGAAAAAAGGAAATGATATTTGTCATACATTAACTTACAAAGATTAATATCTACAATATAGGACTCATGCCAACAAATGAATTAGATAGTTAAAAGAAAATTATAAAAAAAAATAACTTCAACAGTTTGTTTACAGAAGAGAAAGTACAAATAGCCAAAATACTTGTAAACATGCTCCAAGTCATTAGTCTTGTCATACACAGCCAACTGAAAAACATTTCAAAGTCTGACCATGCTAGCACCCTAACAAAGATACAGATCTCTCATCCCCTACCAGAGAGAGTATAAATTGGCACAACCCCTTCGGGAAACAGTTTGGCAATAGACCAGGGTATTTCAAGAGGTTTGTGGAAAATGGAATTACAGGTAGATTTACTTTGGTAAAAACATTTTGGAAATCCACATAAAGTTTTTACAAGATATGCACTTGCCATGAGCTTTCTGAAAAATGCCCCATGCAGCAAAAAAAAAAGCTGATGGTGCTGCTGACCCAACAATTCCATTCCTACATCTAATGCCACAGAAGTTCTAGCAGAGATGTGGTGGGGACTGTGTGCAAGAAAATTCTTAACAGCACTTCTGTAATGGAAACCATCCCAAGTCTCTCAACAGTGCTAACTATTTAAGGCATATCATACAAAGAGCTACTCTCACAGGGCTGGGGAATATTTTTTTTACAAGGGCCATGTGGATATCAAAGGCCATACAAAATTAGCAACTTACAAATCAGCCTGCTATAGATTTATTGACTTTAGAGGCCCACCTGAAGCTGCCATGGCAGGGCTGGACCAAATGATTTTGTGTGCCTTATATGGCCCATGGGCCAGGCTTTCCCCACCCCGGCACAGCAATGCTACCACAAAAACAGGCATACATTTTAAAAAAATAAAAAAAAAACAATGAACAACAGCAAAAAACAGCTAAATGAGGGGACTTCAAAAAGTTCATGAAAAATGAAACTAAAAGATGTATTTATCATGGAATGAGAACCCTCTTTGGGATACACATCATCTCAATCCCAGTGCCTGCTCCACTGTAATCCAGCTCCCTGCTGGTGGTCTAGGAAAAGTGGCAGAGGATGGCCCAAGTATTTGGGCCCCTGACACCTACCTGGGGGATCCAGAAGCAGCCCAGGGCTCCTGGCTGTGGCCAGCCTAGTACTGGCCACTGTGGCCATCTTGGCAGAGAACCAGGAGATGGAAGTTCACTCTTTCTCGCTCCCTCTCTCTCTCTATAACTCTTCCAAAATAAATAAATCTTTTTAAAAAGTTAAATCTTGGGTATACCTTACCAAGTCTTGAGAAAAGTGTGTAAATAACATGAACACTCTAAAAAGTTGATGAAAAATGAATTTATTGAAAAAACTATGGGATGCTGTTTGGAAAACCTGTCTACCGTATCAGTGGGCATGTGTTCAAGTCCCAGCTCCAGCTCCTGCTTCAGCCTCTAGATAATGAGCGCACTTGGAGACAGCGCTGACAGTTCAAGTTCTTCAGTATGTATTATGCATGTGGGAGACCTGCACTGAGTTCCACTCTCCTGTTTCTGGCTTGGCCCAGACTCTACCATTCCAGGTATTCAGGCAGTGAACCAGTAAATGGAAGTTCTCTATTTCTATCTCTCTTCAAATAAATAAAATAACAATTTAAAAAAGATTAATTTTGCCAAAAAACAATTTTTTGTCATTTGCTTCTTCACCCATTTTGTTAAAGGATTTATTTTATTTGAAAGGCAGAGTTACAGATAGTGGGAGAGAAAGATACACACACACAGGGGTGGGAGAGAGAGAGAGATCCTCCATTTACTGGTTCACTTCCCAATGGTAGCAACTACCAGGACTTGGCCAGGAGTCAGGAGCTTCATCTGGGTCTCTCACATGGATGCAGGGACCCGAGGACTTGGACCATCTTCTTCTGCTTTCCCAGGCACATTAGCAAGAAATTGGATCAGAAGTAGAGCAACCAGGACTTGAATCAATGCCCATATGAGATACTGGCACTGCAGGTGGGAGCTTAACCCGCTACACCACAACACCAGCCCTACTTTATCAATTCTTAAAAGTTGTTTTTGTTAAAAGCAGGCTACTCAGAAAAGAACACTTGTAAAGAAAAAAAATATCTCAACAACCTACAGCCATTAGGCTCTGGCCACCGTTCCCTCCAAACATGTGATACTTGGTTGTCTCCTGGTCACTGTGAAGCCAGTTGTCCAGGGAAGGAGAGCACATGTACGATGTTCAGCTGAAGCAGTAGGCCAACTTCCCTTGTCCTCATTCTTTCCCTCATTAAAATGTAGGCCTCCTCCAGTGCTGGATGACAAGTGCATTGTCCTGTTCACGCATGTGCATCCATCCCCACCTCTGGGGTACTATATCCAAATATTACTGAAAGGTGTTTTTATCTGACTCTTGACCTGCCCTTATTTCCTCATATTTGTCCCCATTTCATAATGATAACAGAGCACCATGTTTAAAACAAAGCACTTCGGTCTCCCAATTCCAAATCTGACATCTGAAAAAAGCTTGAACACAAACACCTGTTTCTTCCTCTGACTACATCCATGTAGTAACAGCCCCTTTGACCAAAGTCACACGTGAAGGGAGTGAGGCAGCCACTGTCAATACACCACTGAAGAAGGAAACAAACGTAAGACTAGCTCCAGTGAAATCTAACTCCTTATCTTGTAGGTCAGCAGAGATAAGAAATCACTCAGCACCCCACTGCACCCCCAGCTAACACGCCACACAGTGGATAGGAAAGGAGAAGGTTTTGCTATAGTTTCAGCATCCGTGAAATTTTAAAAAATAACTGCTTCATTTCCACCGCTACAGGGAAGCTGGGCACTGGTAGCAGCAACATTCTAATAGAAAAACACGAGACGCTGCGAAAACACGTGACTGAAAAGGACCTACGTGGAAGAGCCCATCACTTGGTACCATGACCTGTAAGGAAGACCTGGTCTGTAGCTGCCTTCACAAAGTCATCACTTACCTCCGCATATTGTGCAACCGAACTGGCTTCAACAGCATAGACTTTCTTAGCACCAGCCTGTATGGCAAAATGACAGCATTCCTGATCCACAGCCCACATCTAGCTCAACCTGCAATGAACGAAGACAAAGAAGGCCTTAAAACACAAACAGCTGATTGGCACCTGAGTGGTACAAGATCAGCTCTGAGCATTCGGATCAGACTTAACTGAGGTACAAGCTTAGCTATTTACTAGTGGTCCTGCCTGGGCAAAGTTAGGAGTCTGAGAGTTTATTTCTCCCACACATTAAATGGAATTAATAACAATCACTTTTCAAGGTTGGTGGTAGGGATTGAATAATATGAAATACAGGCAAAGCACATTTCACATGATTCTTGTGCCTTATATCATTGTTAGTATCACTGTAACTTCTTTTTAAGAACATTTATTTATTTATTTATTTGGAAGGCAGAGTTATGGGTGTTAGGAGGGAGAGAGCTTCCATCTGTTCGTTCACCCCCCCCCCCCCAATGTGGCTGCAATGGCCGAAGCTGGGCCAATCCGAAGCCAGGAGCCAGGAGCTTCATCCAGGTTTCCCACATGGTTACAGGGGCCCAAGCACTCGGACCATCTTCTGCTATTTTTCCCATGCCGCTAGCAGGGAGCTTGTTTGGAAGTGAAACATGGGGGACACAAACTGACACCCATATGGGATGGTGGCCTTGAATGTGACGAGTTTACCTGCTATGCCACAATGCCAGCCCCTATTGTAGTTTGTTACTCACCTGGTCTGCTCTGGGGATGCACAGGGCCAAGAGCAGCAGATTGTCATGAGTGAGCTTGCTCCACCAAGTCTATCAAAAGGAACAAAATGAAAACCGCTTCAAATATGTTTAGAAATAAATGAAGATAAAATGCTGAAATATGTAAAGTGAGGTATGTGTGCTTTTTTTTTTTTTAAACAGGGCTCCCTCCCCACAGGTGGGGAACATTTCTGTGAAAGGTATGAGTGTATTAAGGTACTCAATTGCTGACATTTTTGTTCCATTGTCTGTTCAGATTTGCAACTTATATCAAGGAAGCTGCCATTCACCAGCACAGAAGTCAACCTTAGAATCTGTGTGCTGGCAGCACAGGACACTCAACATGTTTGGGTCTCCCCCCAAACCCTGCCAAGGCTAAGACCCCAATTTCAGTCTGAAAGATGAATTTTCAAGATGTTGTACTTTATCTCATTGCTGACTTGCATTCTGAGCATCTCTGGCAGTAAACATTGTTACCTGGTTTTCAATTTTCATACTAGCCACGTGAGTAGACAGCATTATTAAACCCACTTAATAGATGAAAAAACAAAATCAGAGTCACTAGCCAACCAAGTTCAAATAACAATAAATAGGGAAGCCAAAAACTGAAAAAGAACATGTACCTTCCAAGCTCCTGTTCCATATTATCATACAGTGCTTACTAAGATTCCCCTTCTATATAACTAAAATTCCACACAGTAATACCAATTGGCAATATTTGACAAAGAAACTAGGATTCTTGTTAGAAAATTTAGGTAAGTTGGCCGGCGCCGTGGCTCAACAGGCTAATCCTCCGCCTTGCGGCGCCGGCACACCGGGTTCTAGTCCCGGTCGGGGCGCCGGACTCTGTCCCGGTTGCCCCTCTTCCAGGCCAGCCCTCTGCTGTGGCCCGGGAGTGCAGTGGAGGATGGCCCAAGTGCTTGGGCCCTGCACCCCATGGGAGACCAGGAAAAAGCACCTAGCACCTGGCTCCTGCCATCGGATCAGCGCGGTGCGCCGGTCGCAGCGCGCCGTCCGCGGCAGCCATTGGAGGGTGAACCAACGGCAAAGGAAGACCTTTCTTTCTGTCTCTGTCTCTCACTGTCCACTCTGCCTGTCAAAAAAAAAAAAAAAAAAAAGAAAATTTAGGTAAGTTAACAAATCCTAGTAGTAGGAAAATTTTTACAAAAAAAAAAAAAAAAGAGGAGGAGATATCAGAAAGTTTTATGCCTGCATGTGTGTGTCTTAACCACAATATCACACTGTGCTGACATAGATACTGTGCCATTATTCCACGAGAACATGCTGTTTGTAATGGGTTCACAGTGCTCACTTATATTAATTCTAGAGCTGTGGCTGTATTCCATATGGTTTCCTAGGGTTTGAGTAATTAGCAGCACTACCAATTTAAAATGTCACCCAGACTCCAAAATTGGCTGTCAGGCTGTCTATACTTTTAGAAATACCAACATTCTCTTCTCTTCATCCTTCCCAGGAAATACATACTCGTCCATGGCCACGGTCCATTGCATGAATACTCATAACTGTCATTTAGGAAGAGGATGCTGTAAGGTTGGAGAGTGCAGCCCATGGCCCCAAAGAATATGCACCCTGCTTAGGAGAATCTTGCCAGGACCTTATTCAATACACTTCCAGCTACCAAGTTTAACCCAAAGTATGGCTGCAAAATTAAAAAATGGGAATTGCATCTGGATGCTCTGGTGACAGATGCCTTAGAAATGTGTAAGTGGAGCTCTTTGCCTAATTGATTAGGGTGACATGAAGCACATCATGTTTTTAGTTCTCTTGTACCTACAGACTAAAAAGCAAAAAAGAAATATCTCACTACTAGGAGATAGATTGGAGAGAAAGGGAATGAGGACAGAGAGAAAACAGCCAGAGACGGAAGGGAACCTAATAATGGTTAAATCTTTGCCAAACTGGTCTACCTGGGAGGAATATACTTGAATAGATCTGGACCATAGCTACAGAACAAGTGGAACCTTACAAACTGAGGCAATCTTCTAAATACATTGAATCACAATGCTCAGTTGTTTGACTAATTCAACACAGACCATGGGTCTTGAAAAGGGGTCTTTTTTTAGCATTATAATTCCATTAGCTTCTTTTTGTATATATACTTAAAATATAATAAGTGAATTTTTTTTAAGATTTATTCCTAATTTACTTGAAAGGAATGGTTATAGAGAGAGAGGGAGAGAGAGAGAGGTCTTCCATCTGTTGGTTCATTCCTCAGACGGCTAAAACAGCTGGAGCTGAGCCTATCTGAAGCCAGGAGCTTCTTCCAAGGCTCCCACGTGGATGCAGGGACCCAAGGACTTGGGCCATGTTCTATTGCTTTCCCAGGCCATCAGCAGGGAGCTGGATCAGAAGTGGAGCAACCAGGACTCGAACCAGCACCCATACAGGATGCTGGCGCACAGATGGATGCTTAACCTACTACACCACAGCGCGCTGGTCCCAATAAGTGAATTTGCAATCATATGACTGGGAAGAGTAAGTGAGGAGGTCGACAACGTTGGGCCTTGTCTACATAAGCCATTAACTTGGGAAAAAAAGCCATGGAGGGCTGAGGATAAAGTCCATGGTGAAAAGTCACTTGGTCTGGGGGTGGCATTGTGGTGTAGTGGGTGAAGCCACCACCTACAACACCAGCATCCCATATGGGCACCAGTTGGAGTCTAGGCTCTTCCACTTTCAAGCCAGAACACTGCTAACGCACTTGTGAGGGCACCAGAGGATAGCTCAAGTGCTCGGGTCCCTGCACTCACATAGGAGACCCAGAAGAAGCTCCTGGCTCTGGTCTGGCCCAGCTCTGGCCTTGTGGCCATTTGGGGAATGAACCACTAGATGGAATATCTGTGTCTCTCCCTCTATCTCTGTAATTCTGTCTGTCCAATAAATAAAATAAATGTTAAAACAAATGCATTAGGCCTGCAAGTATCAGGCCTGATGGAAAGATATGGCCTGAGCCCTTTCTGGAGGGATTGCCAAGACTTTGGGAGAAGGCAGGGCATCAGCACAGATGATTCCACCACAGGAAGTTTGAGGCTGCCTCAGAGTTTCTTCTTTTCTTCTTAAAGAAGGTGATGTTGAGTCCATTTTCCGATGTTAAACACCAAGATTAGGGAACCGTTTGCTTCAGTAGGTTGCATGCACTGACTGCTACGTTTCCTTTCAGTGACATCCCCCCATCTCATTTGCTACCTGGAAAACTCATCCTTCAAGACCCGGCTTAGGGGCTAACATGGCATCATGGGCAGCAGCCTGTGACACTGGCATCCCATGTGAGTACCAGGTCAAGTCCCAGCTTCTTTACTTCTGACCCAGCTTCACGCTAATGTGACTGGGAAAACGGCAGAAGATGGCCATACCTGTGTCCCTGCCACTCATGGGGGAGACCTGGATGGAGTTCCAGGCTCCTGGCTTCGGCCCGGCTCACCCTAGTCACTGCGGTTATTTGGGGAGTGAACTAGTAGATAACTCACTCATTCATTCTCTCTCCCTCTCTATAACTGCCTCTTAAATAAATAAATTCTTTTTTTTTTTTAAAGACCCAGTTGAAAAATCCCTCCTTGGCAATGCATTTCCCATCTCCCCCAGTCAGTCTTGACTGGGCTCTCAGGTACCTAACCCACTGCTCCGTAACAGCACTTAGCACAGGATATTGCAAGTATTTCTTTATGTGCGTATCTTCCCTGTTTAGCTTTTGGGCTTCCTGAAGATAGGAATCATAGAATTCTTTAAAAAGTTTTTAATTTATCTTTTTTATTTTTAAAAATTTTTATCAATATAATGAGAACATATCTCATGCATTCCAGAGGTTGTTTTATTGGGATCATATAATCTAACGCTCAGCTACTAGCTGAAAACAAATAAAAAAAACCATAATAATTATTTTTTGCCTAAATGACTGAATAAGAAGACACAAAATGGCAGCCTCCTACTTCCAAACTCCCGTGAGATGAATTGGCAATGCCCATGACTTCTGCCAGCCATTCAAGTCTGGGAGTACTCTTGCTTTGCCAGCCACCAAGGAAGAGGAGCCCAGGACACCCTTGCCCGATCAGTCACTGAGATCCTCAGCCTCCCTCGTCTTCTGCATGATGGGTCATTTCTCATTTCTTGGCCTCCAAATCACCTCACAGATCTGACATTTTACACTCTGGTCAGTTCAGAATCTCCACCTTTCCTCTTCGACTATGATCTGAACATTGTCACTATTCTGGTTATCTGAGGTATTCATTTGCCAAATCCATATGCCCTGGCATAGGCCCTCTTAGAAGGTTTCATTCATTCCTGCCACAGGACCTTAGTACAGGCTGCACCCCTTGCCTGAGGTGCTCCCTACTGCTCATCCCAGGGCAGCAGTCTACGGTCATTTTCTTTTTATCCTGCTCAATGCTGAGTATTTTCCATTTGCTCCTCCCAGCCTATCTCCACTTTTCTCCATGCTGCTCTTTGTCAAGAGCCTGACCTACAGGGGCTACATCAATGGGTTCCTTGTCATTGGACTCTATTTGGGATCTGACAAGGAAAACAAGAACAGGAGATCAGAGGAAGAGACGTCGATGGGCTCAGATGGTTTATTCTTCTGGATTCTTCCTCCCTGGGTCTCCACAGCTCGGTTGTTTCCCTTCTACAGAAAGTCACAGCTTTAATGGGACTTCTTACCTCTCACCTTCTACCCAGGTCTCAGTAGCTGCCTTTAGACTTAGGGTACAGGAACAGGACCACATTCTTCTTAGTGCCAGGGTGCTCTCCCATGCATTCGTGGCTCTGTTAATTCTACCCATATCCTTGTGAATAGTCCTGCTATGGAATTCTCCTGACAAAGCCCGTTGTGGGTGTCATCCCTCCCCTGTAGAGACCTTGGCTTCAGATTGCACACATCTCCATCAGAGAAACCTTTCCTGGTCTCTGCTCCCCTCCCGGCCAAGTCCTGTTATAAGCTTTATCATCACCTCCCCACACGCCTTCTTCCTAACACTCATCACGGTTATAATTTTCTCCCCATGACTTACTATTTGATTAATGTGTGTCCTTTCCCCAGGTAGTAATCTTCACTGAAAGACCCCATCTGTTTCTCACTCATGATTGAACCTCTGAATATAGCCCAGGGTCTGGCACATAGAAGAGACACTTCCTAAATCTTTGTGGGATGAAATAAATAAATGAAAATGTCTCTCATGACCATTAACAGGGAGACATGCATGATCTAGAAAATACCATGCAAATCTATTACCTCCTTGAGAAGGCACCTGTCCCAGTAAAACCAGGCTTCTGCAACCCAGTGATCATAGAGTGATCAAGTGAAAGTGTGACTTTCACACTGCCGTTGTATCATTATGTTCTGATCCAGTTAGCTCCTGTACACAATGTTTTGTTGTTTTAAGAGAGGGAATACATTCTTAACTTCCACTGGACCACAGGTAGTAACTACATATGGCTAATATTTGGATTATAAGGAAAGCATCAGAAAATATTGTGAAATCTCTGGCAGAAGAAATAGGGAAAAGTCAGTGACTGATTCTTCTAACAGTAGCCAATATTTTGTCAATATATTTGCATATAAACCTTTAAAAATATTAGAGAATGAGCCATAATTTTGCTCACATAGATGATTTTAATTATGTACACTCTTGTCTTGCGAAATTTTGGATAGGGCTAATGTAGCTCCAAGGGAGTTCAAAGCTACTTACGTGTATTGAGTGGGTTAAGATTAAGAAGAGATTTCCAGGTCATAAAGAGTAAAAACAAAGTACATATTTATCATTTGTTGTATAATTATCCTATGCTATGCCCATCTAGTAATCTGTATCATGAGCTTACTTACTTGTGATAACAACTGTATAACTGGGTACTGTTATTTCTCCATGTTGTAGAAAAAGAAGTTGAGAATCAGACGAAGATAAAATCATGTACTCAATACATGGCAGGGATGGGATGCTATATCTGTTGATATTTTCAAGAACAGTGGTTCTTCTACTTACTATTTATTTAATTCTTTATTATTTATTTACTACTTGTTGAAATTCTTTGTTACTATTTGTTGAATTGGTAGATGGTTAAGCTTATGATTATAAACAAAATTGAAAGTATGTCATTGTAAAAATTAAAAGAAAAGCTAAAAAAGGAGGGAGGGGATTATGACAACTATCACTATGCTCTTAAAACTGTATACAGCCGGTGCCGCGGCTCAATAGGCTAATCCTCCACCTGTGGCACCTGCACACTGTGTTCTAGTCCCGGTTGGGGCGCTGGATTCTGTCCTGGTTGCCCCTCTTCCAGGCCAGCTCTCTGCTGTGGTCAGGGAGTGCAATGGAGGATGGCCCAAGTGCTTGGGCCCTGCACCCGCACGGGAGACCAGGAGAAGCACCTGGCTCCTGCCTTTGGATCAGCACGGTGCACCAGCTGCAGCGCGCCAGCCGCAGCGGCCATTGGAGGGTGAACCAATGGCAAAAGGAAGACCTTTCTCTCTCTCTCTCTCTCTCTCTCTCTCTATACTCTCTCTATACTCTCTCTCTCTCTTACTGTCCACTCTGCCTTTTGGAAAAAAAAAAACTGTATATAAGAAATACATGAAATTTGTTCCTTTCGTATAAAATTACCTAATTTGAAGCCTAGGCTTTTTGCCACTCCTTCTGCTTTCATGTCTAAGTTATCCTTTGTACTCACCCATAATATTGTCCAGATTTAGTTCTCCTCATCTCTGCAAATACCGAGACTCTGATTATCTCACAAAAGTGCCTCAAGTGATACCAGATATTATTTTTTAATTCTTTATTTGCTAAGCCTATTTCTGACTGCAGTATCCCAACTGCCATTTTTGCATGCTTCATGTACCTACATTCTGTATCCTTTCCACCTGTGTACTGTCACAGTCATCATTCCTTCTGGCCGTTATTTCATTCCATCTATCACTGCCTGTACTAAACAGAGTTACACCTGCCCCCATGCTCTCAGATGGAAATCATATACTTTGCCATCATTCAGAAGGCGCCCAACACTTCTAATACCCAAATTGCGGTCTGACAGGTTGACTGAACGGCTCCTAGGCAGTCACAGCATGAGGAAACTGACAGCCTTTTGCAATCCATCACATCTCCTATGCTGGCAATTGTCAGAGAAGAAAAATTCCAAACATCAGAAGGGTTACAGAAGACATCCTTTGATAGCGTTTGCAGCTTGAACTTTTATCATGACAGAAGAATTCTGTAGCAATTACTCCTCCTAAGGCAGATCTCTACATGTGCAGTGCTGTGAAACTTGCTTTCACTTAGAAGGTTGCCTGTGTTTAAATAATACAAATTTAATACTTATGAGAACCCGTGTTTCACTCTGCCCTGTGTTCTAGAAGAGGACTAACTCATCACTCATCTTTTAACCACACCTTCAACAGCTCTACAACTATTTTATTCTGTAGTTAGGTAAAGTCTGAAGTATGTTGATCACTTTAGCTTATCTCCTCAATATCTACTCCTCTTCAGATGCTACTAATAGACACACCAAGCCAATCACTCAGCTCTAAACTGCAAGTACCCATTCATTCATCACTCATCAATTGAGTGCCTCATGTAATCCATGAGGCCACATACAGCTAGAAGCTAGTAATGGAAAGACAAACAGTACACGACTTGTAGAGGAAAAAAGTATGTAAGGAAACACATGAAAGAACAAGTACAATAGGGTGCTACATTGCCAGTGATGGAATCATATAAAGGTCACAGTGTGTGTATGAAGCTGGAATAGTCTACTCTACTACAAGCTCTGACAGGACTTCATTAACGTAACCTGTCTAGTGAAAATTGAAAACTGAGCCAATTTGGTGCCACTTGAACGGATGAAGAGCAGAGGCTTCAGGAAGTAGGAACAAAGACTTCTAAGAATGACAGAGGCACTCACACTTGGGAGACAACAGTTGCTGCAGGACCAGGACTGTAAGTATTACAGGTGAAAGTAGGAGCAAGGTTGAAACACGATCATGACAAGAACAAAAGCTGGTGAACTTGGCTGATGCTTGATTATGGATGGTCTTATATACAAGTCTTGGTTTGACTCTTATGCCAAGAAGAATTATCAAAAAAGTAGGATCAGACGGGTGGCACAGACTCCAGGGCCACAGGGCAGTAGACACTGGTGGTTCCTAACCAACACCACTCTGCTCTCCCTTCCTCCTTCCACCCAGAACTTCAATTTTATTGAGTGTTTATCTTCCTTTAGGTGGTTAACTAGCTCTGGTTCCAGAGATGGGGTTCTGGTTGGTGTAGGGCAATCATAGGGTATTCCATTCCTCTTGCCATTGATGGGTTTAGGCTTGAACATGTGAACAACTTTGTTAATGAGACCTGAGGGGAACTCTGCTGGGAGGTGATACTGGAACAGGAATCCTCGCTTCCAGAGAGATACACAGATAACCTGTCTATTTCTTCCCCAAGATGTGGTAAATTTAGATATGATGCTTAAGGTAGCTGGATTAAAACAACACAGTCACACTACCTTTGGCTATTTTAGCCAATTCGGTTCAAGGAGGGATTTTCTTTTATGGAAATTCAAAGGCATCTTAACTGGTACAACCAGAAAAAATAGTTGGAAAACTTTTGTAACCTTTAGGGAAAGATACCATAAGAATAAGAATCAAGAATTAGCTGTGGGACAGAGAGAAGCAGAAGAGTTGCAGAAATATTGAGTACAAAATCTAAAGGATTCAGAGATCAGAAAGGAGAAGAAAAGTTCTATACCAATTACCAAGTTGCTGGTTTGGGCAGCTGATTATAACCCATCAGGATGAAAATACTTGCCTTGTCTGGATAGAGGGGATCTAGAAACTGCTGTTACTGATTCTGGAAACTGGTACTTTGGTTCCACTGCTAACGCTGCTACTACAGACACTGCCTGAGGAGCCCGTTGCAATGGCTTCTCCAAGCTCCTCATCCCACTTGTGAACACAAGAGAGTGCCTCACTATGCCCAGGGATTCCTACAGAGTGGTTTCCTTATGGGAACTGCAACAGGAGCAAGCAATACAGCACTTACTTGGTGCTCACGCATGTGTACCACTGAAGTATCAGGGAGTTCATAGCAGTGGGGGCATACTTTGGCCAATAGGAAATGGCAGCCAATGGACAGATCCTTATCCTTTTCTTTTCCCAGATAAACGATTACAGGATAGAGTGGCTGCCTGTGGCCGCTAAAAATGTCCGACCTAATGTCAAGCAAACTTTTTCATAAGCTGTGGCCAGCTCAGTAATGCTCTCCTCCTTGCTTGCTCTCTCTTGTTCCCTTTCTCTGACTTCCTTCCCCTTTCTCATTCTCCTCTCTCCTTTCCCCTCCTCCCCTGTACTTCCTGACAAAGTGCCAGCACAGAAGCCTCTGCCCCATTCTAAGTTATAGAACTCGGGCTAAGAAACTGGTGGTAGTTATAGGAAAATCACAGTGTTTACTGACCTTTTCCTGGGATCTGTTTTCTGCATTCCTAGGACTTTTCAGTTCTAAACAAGTTACCATTCTGGAGCTAAGTAACTATGTCAATGCATCACACTTAGGAAATTACATAATGAAGAGGATTTAGGCAGAAACTCTAAATTCATCAGAGCTCAACTTCCGGTTCAGTGTGAGAAAAGAGCAGGTTTTAGAACAGTACTGTTAAGAACTTATTAATTTTTTTTGGTCTATGGGGACGGCGACGTGGCTTACTTGGTTAATCCTCCACCTGTGGCGCCAGCATCCCATATGGGCACCAGGTTCTAGTCCCAGTTGCTCCTCTTCCAGTCCAGCTCTCTGCTGTGGTCCTGGAGGGCAGTGGAGGATGGCCAAAGTGCTTGGGCGCCTGCACCAGCGTCGGAGACCAGGAGGAAGCACCTGGCTCCTGATTTCAGATCAGTGCAGCGTGCTGGCCGTAGTGGCCATTTTGGGGGTGAACCAACGGAAGGAAGACCTTTCTTTCTGTCTCTCTCTCTGTCACTGTCTAACTCTATCTGTCAAAAAAACTTTTTGTCTGACCTACCTGCTTTCTACCAACCTTATTCTTTTTGCCTACTTATAGTCTTAGCCTGGAAAACTAATGTTAAGTCAACCATTTTAGAACTTGTTATAATAGAGAATCTTCTATATTAACCTTGAATAAATTAGTAGGTACCCTGAATTTGTCCTAGAGTGAGAGTGAAAAGTTTGGAAATTCAACCTTAGGAGGTGTCTAAAACTTTGATTCGGTGGGTAGGTTATGTACTAGGCAGAAGTTAACTTCAATCAAACAATGTAAATGAAATGTTAATCCTTCAAACCTCCTCTTTCCTTCCTGACCCCTTTCCCATGAACATCTAGTACACAGAAAATATCACCATAGCAACCTGTTCCTACATGATTGGGTTTGCAAAATTAATAGTTGGTCTGATCATCATTAGGGTCATTTAACAAATATTTCTGGTTCTCCCTGAAAGTACACAATAGAATGGTACTTCTCTGTCCTTCCTATAAGAATGGCATTGGCCCATGTGATGTCATGGGCCTCTTTCAGCCAACACCAGCAGAGGCAGAGAATGGAGTGATGCATACATAAGCCAAGGGACACCTGGAGCTGCTAGTGAGCACCAGGAGGTAGGGAAACAAGGAAGCATCCTCTCCTGGAACCTTCAGAAGGAGCATGTCCCTGCAGATACTTTTATTTTCAATTTCTCACCTCCAGAATGGAGAGACAATCTGTTGTAATAAGCTATCTAGTTTGTAGTAATTCCTAAGCAGTAATAGGAAATCAAAAAAGCCTTCAAAGCATATGCCATGGAAAAGACAGAAAAGTGTGTGTGCATGTGTTTGTGTAACATGTTATAGATATGTTAACAAAGATGGTTTTTCATGCTCACATCCTACTTCTCCCCCTGCCACAAGCATTCCAAAACTCACATTAATAAAGTACCAGTCCCTCAGCACAGAACATATGAAGAACGACTTTCTGCCGTTCCTCAAATTACCATGTAGTATAGGTCTTGGATACACACAGATCTGAGTTTGCATTAAAACTCTACCACTTGAGGATGGCCCAGGTGCTTGGGCCCCGCACCCCATGGGGAGACCAGGAAAAGCACCTGGCTCCTGGCTCCTGCCATCGGACGAGCGCGGTGCGCCAGCCGCAGCGCACCGACCGCGGCGGCCATTGGAGGGTGAACCAACGGCAAAGGAAGACCTTTCTCTCTGTCTCTCTCTCTCACTGTCCACTCTGCCTGTAAAAAAAAAAAAAAAAAAAAAAAAAAAACTCTACCACTTGGTCATATATAACCCAAAAAAAGTCAATGAAACTTTTGTAGTTCCAGTTCTTTCATCTACCCCAGTAACCTAACACTACATTGCATTTGCTTGTTGTATGGTTTAATTGTATGGTGTTGTAGCTCCATGCACCTGAACCTGACCCATATACTTGGGGGAACAGCCCCCTTAGGAGGCAGCACCAGCCTCACAGCAGGGAAGTGAATGCATTGGTGCTCCCCTCCAGCACCTTGGTTGCTAAAACAGAGGACTGACCCAGCCTCTGTAAGTTGGACTTTGCAAGGTATGACATCACAGGGCATTCTGATGAGCTCATGGCTGCCTCCAGGTCCCAGAGCAGCAGCAGGAAGGTTGTAGGGACAGCACTCAGGTCAGTGTCAGGTGACAGCTATACACAGGGCAGTGTCTGTGTCTGGCCATGCTGCTGTGTGCCTTAGCTCTGCAGCATGAGCCTGGATGTTATTCTGGTTATGTATCCTCCAGGTCTAATTTTCTGATGTTCTGGTATCTTTTTAGGATTTTTTTCTTCTTAAATTAGCAGAGTTTGTGTCTGAGGCTGGCAGGTAGGAATGCCAACTAACACACTGGGACTGAATGACAGAGGCTATGCAGAGCACTCAGCAGGAATCGGGAGTCATTCCCTTCTCCTGTTTCCCTACATGGTTAGGAACAAGGATTCCACTACCATCAAGTTAACTATGGAGCTCAGAGCAAGAAGTGAAGGGTGAGAAGAAATTAAAGGGAGCAAGATCTTACAGGCAGCGTTTGTTCTGGTCAATAATTAAGATCAGACTTTATCCACGTGCCAGGTTAACCAACAGCATGTAGTGTTTTAAAAGGAGAGAAAAACTTCAAGACAGGATTAGAAATGGACTCAGAGGCCTTGGACCAAATTGATGATAAACCCACACCAAAGAAAATTCAAATCAGAAGGAAGCTGGGCTCTGCAAACCCAAGTATCAGCAACAGTCTGAACAGGTTGCTTTGCATGTTTGTTGTTATTTATGTTTTCTTTGAAGCCTTGAAATCCCCGAAACTGTTCTGCCTAAGCCAGCCTCACATTCGGATGCACTAAGCAGCTGTTGCAACTGGGGATTCTCTCCTTTGTGGAAATGCTGATTTAAAAGAATAATAAGCTCTTGGCTCCTGCTTACTCTCACAAGTTTCCAGCAACTGGTACCCTGACAAATGAAGTGTCAAAACATTTCCAAATTAAAACCCCACAGCTCACTAAACCCCACACCCTCAGCAGGATGGACTTTCCATGCCTGTACCCAGCACACAGTTGAACAAACTAAAAATAGCCAGATGGCAATTAGGAGAAACTCCATGGAAAGGAGATGGGGTGGGTTCCAGCAGGGTCAGCTTCCTGGATGGACTCCAAATGAAGTTCTCAGCCAGCAGTGCTCTGGCCAAGAAAGGATTTTCATTAAAACTGCATGGAAGTGGCAGAATGAAAACTCAAAACTTGAAAGATTTAAAATTATAGCAGAAGTGGAAACTACAGCACATTCTCCAAGACCATCAAAAAGAATACTACTTGGTAATATGTACTGAGTTCCTATTGCAGGTCACAAACTGAGCATTTCATACACACTGTATCATCTTGAACTTACAAGGATTCTAGGAAGTATCTACTCACTCTTAGAGATAAGGAAATCAAAGCCCAGAGACTGTAGACAACCTGCAAACCAGCACCAGTCTATGGCAGACACATGATAAATGATCAAGCTGAAGTTTCAACTTAGCTTTCTGGCTCCAGAACTCAAGAGAGTAACCTTGGTACAACGCTGCCCCATACCTTTATGGGGATGCTTAAGTGACCATGAAGTTTTCATCCCATCTTTAGGCCTAAAGAAACAACAGTCTTCCTTAGCAATCTCAGTCCACATTCCCATGCTCAGTATCTCTCAGAGGTCATGGGTGTGGGCTCTAAAGTAAGACCCTGGGTCTTAACTTGGCCTTTTTTGTGTTGTCATGCAAAATGAGGTACATTATCTAGGTTCCCAGGCTTTAGTTTTCTCACTTGTGAAGGGGCAGTAACAGGCGTCTTTATCTCATACAGTTCTGATGAAGGTTAAGGGAAACAGTGCATGGAAAACCAACAGCAAGGTGCTTGCCTGAACTAAGCTCCTCAATAAATAACAGCCACTGGTATTGACTATTCTAAACCCATGCCCTTTTAAGTAGTCAATATCAATGATCTCTGAGGGAGTCAATTTCAATGAAGGAGAAGACAAGGGTTTACTGAAAACATAGCACCCTCCAGAGACACACACGGGTTGTTGTAAACTTGCTCTCAGTCTGATAAGAGCAAAAAAAAAAAAATGATATTTTGGCTTCAGTGTGACCAGTCATCCTGGTGTGTCGGGGATGGAGGAGATTCCTGAGACACTACAAAGAGGTAGTTTGCTCCTGTAGTTTTTACAGGGAGGGGACACTTACTCCCAGGAGAGGGCAGCAAAGGACTATGGTGGTCACTTGCCATTCCTCATTTTCCCCACACAGGAATGACTCATCTGACATGACACTGGGAAAGAGGACTGAGCATGTCCAGCCCGAGCACTTGGACTTGGTCAGCAGGCTCACCTGCCTGGTAAGTGTGCCCTTCAGTCTCCCGTGTGGGGAATCTGATGGGCAGGCTCTGGATCTGTGTGGGAGAACAGCTGTTTGGCACACAACTGAGTGCAGAAGTTCAACTTGAGAGGAAAAAAGAAGAGGAAGCTTTATTGGGCCATTGGTATAAGCTTTCTTCTCCAAGCAGCGATATTAATAATGAAGCAAGTATTGTTTATATCTGACATCTGTGTCTATTTCTAAACTGGTTCAGAACTCAAAGGGTGAGAGGGATATAATTAATTATCCACCATGTGATTAATTATCACCTTCATAAACCCCAACAGATGGATGCCTATTTTATTTCATTGGCTGAAAAACCTGTTTTAGGCAGGCAAGAGATGGGTGTTTTGTAGAATCAAATCACATTAGAGCTAGAAGTGGCCTTAAAGATGATCTAGTCCAATACCTCCATTGTTATAGATGAATATATATATATATATATGTACATATGTACATATATATAATTTATATGTATGCAATGGCCAAGTGACATAATCCAAATATCCAAGTAAGAAGTCTGTGAAAGGCTTTTACAATGCAAATGATTGATGTGATCATTAGTTTGGGAACTGCGTTTAGAAGCTGGAACCAGAATTAAAAATGGATTGCAGATAATATAGAAAAATAGATATTAGGTTCCAGATTAAAACTAAGTCCCAATAGAATGAAAGAAGTTTCTCTCAACTCCAGAAAATATCCTCAAACCATGAAGAAGAAATCAATGGTAGTTCAAGGTTTAATTTTGCTTTAATTGTACAAAAACCACCTTAGGCAACAAAACTGCTTACCTCAACCTTTAATACCAGAGAAGGTGACAAGAGAGACAAATCTTGCTCCTCCATCCTCATCCTACCCATCCCTCATAATCAGATCCTCTTCCTTAGGAATGTTTAATTCATAATTGATGTAACCAGGCAAATGCCCCACTGGCAAAGCAAGCTTCCTAGGCACCTCAAAATTTATGAGCAATGAGACCCTGTTACCAACTATAGCCATTTCAGGTCTTGCCTTGTCTCTAATCTTTTACACTTGCTCACTGGAGTACCTAGATGTAACTTTTAGAATGTGTCCAGTCTTGAGTGAGAGGAAGTCCACGTCACCTTATTCCTTCCAATAACTGAATTTACCTGGACAGAATGCTTGTAGTAAAACTTCTTGAGAACTCAGAAAAGGAAACAATGCAGGCAGATAGAGGAAGAAGACTAGAATTTAAAACAGTACAGAGCTAGGTGTGAGTTTACTCCCATTTTCCTTTATGTGAACCCTGGCCTGAACTCACTGCACCAGAAATGGGCACTAAGGTGTAGACCAAGAAGGCTCCTGAGGACATCCCCTTGTCAGGTCGTACAGAAGCAGAGGGGACCCCGAATGTTCGGAGTGTGGGAATACTCTGTTTTTCCTCTGTCCTATTTTCCTCTCCTCTTCCTCCCTCTTCTCTCCTTCTTTTCTTTCTTTCCTTTCCCTTCTACCACACTCCAGCCCAGACTCTAAAGATCTTGAGGTAGTGGGAGCATCAGCCTGGAGGGGACCAAGCTAGGAGAGAGGGATACCTTCCTCTCTAGTAACGCTAACATTCTCAAATCCAGCTGCCACCCTCCCCCAACCCCTTTATTTCCTGTGTTCTCTCTCTGCTTGATCAATACATAAGCATGTTATGGAAGTGTGTGACAGAACAAGGTTTTTGTCCACACCCTGGAAAGTGGTGCCAGGGAATCACAAAGGATCAAGAAGTTCATGGGAAAGATGGAGCTTGGCAAAGGAACTCCTTACAGTTGCTTTTACAAATTCCTGGGCTCACCCTCGATTTGTGCATGCAAGGATCTGATATTAATTAGCATACCAAAACTTTGAGAACTCCATCCAGCTGCCAAACTGAATAGTGGGTGACACACACAGAGGACAGATCCACATAGTACTGCCAAGGCACTGAAAACTGAAGTGACATGGGATGGACAGCCAATTATCAAATGGAATTTGTGGCCTGGACCTAACCATGTTGATTCTCTACTACAACGAGAGTATCAACATTCTCCATAGAACCGGTTTAGACTAGTCCTAGAGTCTCACGATATATTCAAAGTGCAGAGGATACAATCCAGAATTTCTTAGCATATAAAGAATCAGGAAAATGTCAATTTCATTGGGAAACTATAACCTGAAGCAACACTGCAATGATATAGAGGTTAGAGAAAAAAAATCAAAGCAGCTATTATTTCAAGAGTTCCAATCAGCAGTCATCAACACTGCTGAAACCAATGAACAAAATGGGAAGTATTAGCCAAGAAATAATAGGACACAGTGTCAAATGGAAACTTTGGAACTGAAAAAATACGGCCGGCGCCGTGGCTCAACAGGCTAATCCTCCGCCTTGCGGCGCTGGCACACCGGGTTCTAGTCCCGGATGGGGCGCCGGATTCTGTCCCGGTTGCCCTTCTTCCAGGACAGCCCTCTGCTGTGGCCCGGGAGTGCAGTGGAGGATGGCCCAGGTGCTTGGGCCCTGCACCCCATGGGGAGACCAGGAAAAAGCACCTAGCACCTGGCTCCTGTCATCGGATGAGCGCGGTGCGCCGGCCGCAGCGCGCCGGCCGCGGCAGCTATTGGAGGGTGAACCAACGGCAAAAGGAAGACCTTTCTCTCTGTCTCTCTCTCTCACTGTCCACTCTGCCTGTCAAAAAAAAAATACAATAACCAAAATAAAAGCTTTACTGATTCATGGGCTTGCTAAATTACGTTTATATATATTTTAAGTTTGGTCTAAAGCTTTCTCTTTACACAGTGAACTATAACCTAACCTGGATGAACTATAGACTCTTCTACCAAGTAACTGGATCTCAGCCAATCACATGTGGCCAACTGTTCAAACTCTGTTCACATAAAACAGATGTGAACTGTAATCAACCGGGCTGTCTCTGTGCCTCACTTCCATTTTCTGTATGCCACTTTTTTTTTTCTTCTGGCTACAAATATAACCAGGAGACAAAGCAGAACATTCTGAAGCATTTTTGGTCTGGACTTCTGCCTAACTCTAGAATTGCAAATAAAGCCAATCAAAATCTGTAAAACCAGATTTGTTTTGATTTTCTCTTACCATTCTCCTTAGAAGAATGGAAACAAAAGAGGGAGTCCCCCCAGGTAAGCCAACTTCTAAAGGGGGCCACTTTTCACTAGACCACAGATCTACCATTATTTTATTTTATTTTTTTTTGACAGGCAGAGTGGACAGTGAGAGAGAGAGACAGAGAGAAAGGTCTTCCTTTGCCGTTGGTTCACCCTCCAATGGCCGCCGCGGCCGGCGTGCTGCGACCGGCGCACCGCGCTCATCCGATGGCAGGAGCCAGGTGCCAGGTGCTTTTCCTGGTCTCCCCATGGGGTGCAGGGCCCAAGCACCTGGGCCATCCTCCACTGCACTCCTGGGCCACAGCAGAGGGCTGGCCTGGAAGAGGGGCAACAGGGACAGAATCCGGCGCCCCGACCGGGACTAGAACCCGGTGTGCCGGCGCCGCAAGGCGGAGGATTAGCCTGTTGAGCCACGGCGCCGGCCAGATCTACCATTATTATGGCTGTGGAACAGACCAAGCATCTCAGAGTTCAGCATTTTCTCTAATATCACATAATTAACAGAGTAAAAAAATAAAATAAAATAGGCCCTACAACCACTGGTTCCCCTGACCAGTACTATTGCCTCTGATGTGAGTTGCTCAGTATTTTGAACATTCTGACTATCTCACAGGTAGAAGAATAACGGACAACAGTTGTATAACGTGTTAGCAGCAATTCATCATTCAGATCCATTTCATGAAGGAAATAAATGCATGCACATGTGGAGTCTATGAAAAAAATTGAAATTGAGTATCTCATGAAGAGCTATTCATTACATAGCAAGAAAGCCACTAACCTGTTCTATGCACCAAAATGTAGTCAGCCTCTTGAGTTCCAGGCCACTCAAAGCTTAATTTTTTTACTGAGATGAAATTCATATAACATCAAATTAACCATTTTAAAGTGTATAATTTAGCATCACTTAATACATTTACTATGTTATACAGCCATTAGCTCTATCTAGTTGCAAAACATTTTCATTGCTCCATTTCTAATTTCCTCTTCATCCCTGGCCCCAGTCAAGCTCTGACAACCAGTGGCATGCCTTCTGTTTTATTTATCTTTATATAAATAAAATCCCATGACCTTTTGTGACAGGTTTCTTTGACTTAGCATGTATTAGAGGTTTACCCACATTGATGTATGTGTCAGCATTTCATTCCTTTTTGAACAGTGTTCATAATACTCCATTGTGTGAAGATGCCACATTTTGTTTGTATATTCATCAGTTGGTGAGCACTGGATTGTTTCTACTTTTTGGACATTTTGAATCATGCTGCATTTGTGTACAAGTATGTGTTTAAATGCCTGCTTTTGATTCTTTGGGGTAAACAGCTAGGAGTGGAATTGCAGGGTAATAGGTAATCCGATCAAAACCTCATTTGGATTCTGTTCTTGACAAGTCTCCTTAACATGACATGAGGTGGGCAACCTGCTACCAGCATTACCTTGTCTCTAAAGTCACTGTGGTTCTGGAGGATGGCTCTGTGGTAGGTGGCTGTCCTCACGAAATCTTGCATCATGTTCTGCTGCTGGGAAATGCAGCCATAAAACTGCAAGGGAAAGAGAGGGAGAGGAGGAATCAACAGCCTATGAAGCAGCACTGTCATGCACATCTGGTTCTCACAGTCACCCTGATCAAGGCAGGTGTATGCTTTGACACACAGGGAAGCGGAGGCTGAGAGAGACATGGTGATTCGCCAGCTGACACTAGCCCCACTTGATATTAGTGCCAAAGAGTCATGCCAGATTTTTTTCCACAATATATGGAGAATGTGTACTATGAAATACAAATGCATGGATTCCAAAGTTGCTTTCGCATCAAAATAAACTCTTGCTTTAAATTTCATATTTTTCTACAAACTATTAGCAGTACCTTCATTTTTATAAGATGTAGAATTACAAGTAGATTCCACACTTCTGAAACCTGCTCTAGATACAGTGCTAGATTGTTCTGAGATAGGTGCTCAGGGTCCCTTCCTAAAGTAGAGGCTCAGACAGAACAGGTGAAGAATAAGAGAGTTGGGGCTAGCATTGTGGCACAGCCATCACCTGTGATGATGTCATCAAATATAGGCACCAGTTCCAATCCAGCTCCCTGCTAACAGCCTGGGAAAACCAGTGGAAGATGGCCTCCTGCCTCCTGGATTTCGCCTGACCCAGCCTTGGCTGTGGCAGCCATCTGTAGAGTAAGCCACCTGATGGAAGATCTCTCTCTCTCTCTTCTCTCTCTCCTCTTCTCTTTCTCTCTCTCACATACTCTCTCTCTCTTTCCCTTCCTCTGTGTCCCTCCCTACCCTTCCTCTCTCTTTCAAATAAATAAATCTTAAAAAAAAGAGTTGAGAGAGGAAAGGGTTAGGTCCAAAATATCAACTGCCATGAAGAACCCCTAAGCCTCGCCTCGAGAGGAAGACAGAATTTCAACAGAAATTCTGAGTGACGATGTAGTTGGCCAGAAGTAAGTGATGGCACTAATTCTGATGGATAAAGAATCAAGCTGGGTGGGGTGATGTGGTACATATAAACTCATGGACACTGACAGTGATAAATATCATCACTGTAATTGCCACTATTTACGAGAGCTTTCTGTGTGCCAGACACCAAGCTAAGTGCTTCCCAGACATCACCTAATCAAATTAAATAATCACAACAGTCAGATGAATTACACTCTTCAATTGAAGAAACAAAGATACAGCAACTTGCCCAGGTTCTAACATGTCAATCACTGGATGCACAGGACTTTTAAAAAATATACAAATTCATTCAATATTTTATTAATTTATCTACTTATAAGACAGAGATAAAGACAGACAGTGAAATCTCACATCCACCGATTCACTCCCCTGAGGCCTGGAACAACCAGAGCTGAGCCAGATAAAGCCAAGAGCTGGGTGTCTCCCGTGGGTGACAAGGATCCAAGTATTTGAGTCATTGCCTGCTGCTTTCTGGTGTGCACATTATCAGGAAGCTGGCATCAGGAGTGTATCAGGGTCTGTGACATGGGACACCTACACCCTAGCATGGGGATTTAAATTCAAGTGATACTATTACTGCTGGTCTCTCTTTGAGACCTACTGCAGAATACCAACTGTCTCCTCTCCACCCAGGCAAGGGTCACCTTGAAACAGTATAACCAGGGGCCGTTTTGCTGACCTGGAAGTACTGTGCTGCAGATGCCTCTTCTGTCCGCTGGCTGAACACTGAACACTCCTTTTTCTGATTCTGGCATCTTTTCAAGATTTTTGAAAATGCACTGAACTCTGCACGGACAAAGGAACAAAAAAAAAAATCCACTTTGAAAAATCTTCACCTTGAAAACCAGAGAATTCACTGTTGCACTATGCAAAAAATTCCTACTGTGAAAGCAGTAGAAGATGGAAACAGCATGTTCGGTCCTGAACACACGCATGAGAAGGAACGGCAAGGTGGAAATGGGTACTGCTCGGAGGCGTGACATCCCTATTTACACTTGCCAGACATATCTGCATTCAGAAATGTCAAGTGGGAGAGCAGAATGGGACACAGGCGGGGTCTGGGCTCCTCGAATTCTCCCAGTACTGTGCTCATGGGACTTTTCCTCAGTTTGTGCTCTGTGGAAGGTGATGATATGATGATAAGGAAAAAAAAAAAAAACAACCTATATCTGTGAATACGAAAGAAGATCATATATGTAAAACCTCATTCTATCATCACAATGGAAGAATTCTTTTCTCTCTCTTAGTATTTGCTAGCTATATATAGAACTGGTAAATTACTAAGGATATATACAGACCAGGGAATGCTTCCCATTATTTGGAGAAAAATGTGGAAGTGAAGGCTCAAAACAATCTAGAAGTGACATTACTGATAAATAAGACAGCACACACAGTTGCCGAATGCTGTTACAGCTGCCTGAGAAATGGCTGTTGAAGTCTACCCAGCAGTGTCCTCTGTGGCCTCTTCCCTCTGTACAACAAGCATTATGACCGGGTTTCCATTTCCAGCTCACGCTTGAATCTTTAATGCCCACCCACTCTTCATCCGTGACAAGCTCTGGTCCTTGCCACCCTGGATTCAACCTCTCATGTTCCCACCTGCCCCTGCTCCAGTCCCCTTCTGCATCCTGTCTTCCTGAAAGGACACCTACACTCCTACCACATAGATGCATTATAGATTCCCACATCAGCTTGGGCCTGGCCTTCACTTTGAACCCTACTTCTGCTGTCAGATCTCCTTTGACATTCACTTCCCACTCATCCTTCCAGATGCCATTCTACAGCTTTCTCCCATTGCTCAGTTCCAGAATACCACAGACAGAATTCGCTGCTATAACACTGTGGGTCTCAACGTTCACACGAAGAGTAGAATCATCTGTAAAGATGCTTTGACCTGGAGATACTGGGCCATCCCCTTACACCCTGTCACTTAACACTGTTAGTGGAGTCAAGAGCTGTTTTCTTCCAAAGCTGCTAGCATTAATTCTCATGTACAACAGAGGATGAGAACCTTTAATCTCACACTCTCAGTTTATCAATCATAAATTTTGAGAAATGACCAATGGACTTGTTGAGCTTACTTTTAATTGAAGGTCCAGTCCTATAGAGCCTGGAGCTTTCTGATGTGGGGACAAATAGTTTGAAAAATTATATCTTGGTATAGAATAAATATTAGGGACCTTCAAAAAGTTTGTTGAAAATAGAATTAAAAGAAAACTTTAGCCAGCGCCGTGGCTCAACAGGCTAATCCTCCGCCTTGCGGCGCCGGCACACCGGGTTCTAGTCCCGGTCGGGGCACCGGATTCTGTCCCGGTTGCCCCTCTTCCAGGCCAGCCCTCTGCTGTGGCCCAGGAGTGCAGTGGAGGATGGCCCAAGTGCTTGGGCCCTGCACCCCATGGGAGACCAGGAAAAAGCACCTAGCACCTGGCTCCTGCCATCAGATGAGCACGGTGCGCCGGCCGCAGCACGCTGTCTGCAGCAGCCATTGGAGGGTAAACCAACGGCAAAGGAAGACCTTTCTCTCTGTCTCTCTCTCTCACTGTCCACTCTGCCTGTCAAAAAATAAAAAATAAAAAAAAAATTAAAAAATTAAAAAAAGGAAAACTTTACTTTAGCAGAAGAAAATTTTGAAATATATGCATATGAAGTACCTTGATACTCCATGAAAAAACATATCATGATAAAACTAGGCATAGATTTCAAAATTTATGCCAAAATAAACTTATTTTTTAATTTCCTTTTTCATGAGCTTTTTAAAGTATCCTCATATTTTAAAACATGTAACTGCTATGCCCCACCCCTTGCCAGAAGAGAATACCATCTACTCCAAAAATGTTGCAGGAAGAAAGAGGGAGAAACTGTTCAACGAAATCTAACTCAGAATTAAATTTATAGTGTATCCTGAACAGTAACTATTCCACCAGTTTGTAGAGAGGCTCATCCTTCCTGTCACTAATGTTCCTATGTGGATCTCTCTTTTACAAAAACACAATGGTTCTTTGGATAAAAATTAATATTGGGCCAGGTGTTTGGTCTCATTGTTAAGAAACCCCCTTTTTCGGACTCCTGATTCCAGTCAACTGCTAATGCAGACCCCGGGAGGCAGCAGGTGATTGCTCCAGTAGTTGGGTTCCTATCACCCATGTGGGAGATGTGGACTGAACCTTCAACTCCTGGTTTTGGTTTCAGCCCAGTTCTGGCCATTGTAGACATTTGGAGAATGAACCAACCCAACAAAGCTCTCTTTCCATTGATCAAAAAATTAATTAAAAATTCATCTCCCTCCTGAAACTTTCTAAATTTTTATTTATTTACTTAATTTCATTTTATTTGAAAGTCAGAGAGACAGAGAGATAGAGAGATTTTCATCCACTGGTTCACTCTAAATGCCGACAACAGTTAGGCCTAGGCCAAACTGAAGTTAGGCACCAGGTTTCCCACAGGGGTGTCAGGGACCCAAACACTTGAGCTGTTACCTGCTGCCCCCCAGGGTACATGTTACCAGGAATCTGGATGAGATGCAGAGGCACCGGGGCTGGCACTGTTGTGTAGCAGGTAAAGCCACCGCCTGCAGTGCCAGCATCCCATATGGGAGCCGGTTCAAGTCCCAGCTGCTCCTCTTCCTATCCAGCTCTCTGCTATGGCCTAGGAAAGCAGTAGAAGATGGCCCAAGTCCTTGGGCCCTGCAACAGCGTGGGAGACCCAGAAGAAGCTCCTGGCTTCAGATCTGCGCAGCTCCAGCTGTTGCGGCCAATTGGGGAGTGAACCAGTGGATGAAAGACCTCTCTTCTCTGCCTCTCCTTCTCTCTGTGTAACTCTGACTTTCAAATAAATAAATCAATCTTTTTTTTTTTTTCAAATAAAGGGGAAAAAAAAGCAGCGGCAGAGGCACCTGGACTTGAACGTGACACTTGGATATGGTATGCGGATGTCCCAGCCAGTATCTTAAATACTGCACCAAATGCCTACCCCTTTATCATGAAACTCCCCAACAGCTCTTTGCAATTAGGCCCCTGTAAAGGAAATGACACAAATGATGGTTTAAAATAATAACAAAGGCAACACACAAAACTATAAAAAATTCACAAAACACAAGTAAAGAGAAGAAAATATAAATAATAATCCCATCATCCAAATGATTAACTATTGTTATTTTGGTGTGTGTGTGTATGTGTGTAAATTCCCCTTATCGGAGCAGCTAGTACACGAACCAGTACCCATAGGAGATGAGATTCAGGTGCCCCAGCCAGAGGCTTAGCCTACTACACCACAGTGGTGGCCCCACCCCTACAGTTTTAAAATTTATGGTTATACCGTAACTCCACCAACTCTGAGTGGTTGGATTTCCAAACCCCACTCTAGGCCCACTGTATCCAAATGACAGAGCCCACCACTGGTGTTTTTATCCATGTCCTTATTGATTTTGGTGACAAGAGCATTTTGAGAATTCTATATACAGAATATGGCAACAGTCATACAATAATGTCACATTGTAAAACAGATGCCGTTCCTTCACAGCATCCTTGTACGATAAACATGTTAATCAGTATTTCTGTTCTCTTACCACTCTTTTCTGACTGTTCTCTTTTGCAATATTTGTTGTAAAAATAACATCTATAAATACAGCAAAAAAATTTAGAAATGCAGAAAAGAAAGCCAGATAGGAAAAATAACTTCTAGATATAACTACTAATAATAGTTTGGGAATCTCTCAGGAATTTTCCTTTATATATTTGTGTTTATCTCTTATTTACAGCAATATCATTGTACTCTCCTGTTACACAATCTGTTTCCTCACTGAACAATATATTATTAGCTATTTCTGGACCAACACTTTTCACTCAACTACACATAAAGTTACAAAAGCTTTTAACTGTGGTCTCATTTTGCTCTCACTTCTCTAATTTGTTCTCAGAGGCAACATCAGAGACTCAGTAGATGTAAATTTCAATAATGCTTTTGATGATGTTTCCTCAAATCCTAGACCTAATTCTTTGCTTACCAAACTCTACTGGGGGGGTCAAAACTACTGAGTCTATTAAACTACTAATGTCCTATTTTTGCATTTTTCACTTTAAAAAGATACTGGGCAATATTTACTGAGTTCCAGTGTCTTGGCTCATCTCCAGTTCTCCCTGAGCTCACAGAGATTGTTAGCAGTGATTTTCATCACCCATCTGTGTGTTCTCTGAATCCAGAGCATCTCTGCTGTTTGCACTTTCAAAGCCTATGGTAAATCAATTTGTTCAACAAATACTCTTTTGAATATTCTCTACAGTTGCAAGTCTCTATCCTTCAATGGAGATCTGAGCTTTTAATACAACCACTGATAATGGCTGCCTAATTTACTGAATAGCATGTGTGGTAAGTTGAAAAGCCTTTTTCATTAAAGAACAAGATTTTCACTATAAAGTTACACAGCTTATGCTGTACAGCTCACCAATTGTCTCCAAAGCAAAATGCAGAAAATGCCATGTAACACTGAATTACACTAACATTCATGCAATATATAGCCTATAAAATAAGTACTCCTCTGGATGTATCAGTCCGACTGCTATATTTTAAAAACCCATCTTATTACATTATTAACATTTAGTGGGCTTAGGTTGCTGTAACAAAATGTCACACATCGAATGGACCAGACAACAATTCATTTTCTCAATTTAGGAGGCTGTGAACTCCAACCTCAAAGTTTCACACCAGGGCTCTCTCTTCCTGGCTTGCACAAGAATGTGTTTTTGCTGGCAGAGAGAGTCATAGGGTTTCTTGGTATCTCTCTTTCTAAGGACACTAATCACGGGGCTGGTGTTGTGGCATAGAGGGCTAAGCCACCACTTGCAACGCTGGCACCCTGTGTCAAGAGCTAGTACTCCACTTCCTGTGAATACACCTGGGAAAGCAGAGGAAGAAGGCTCAAGCACTTGGGCCCCTGTCACCTATGCAGGTGACCCACATGGAGTTCCTGGCTCCTGGCTTCAGAATGGCCCATCCCTGGCTGTTGCAGTCATTTGGGGAGTGAACAAACAGATGACGATCTCATTCTTTCTGTTTTTTTCTCTCTCTCTTTCAAATGAATGAATCTTTAAGGACACTAATCCTATGGGACCAGACTCTACCATATGATTTCATTAAATTAATTACTTTTTTGAAAAGATTTACTTATTCATTTGAAAAGCAGAGGTCCAGCAAAGCAGAGACAGAGGCAGAGAGATAGAGAATCTTCCATCTACTGGTTCACTCCCCAAATGGCTACAACAGCTGCATCTGGGCCAGGAGTTTCTTCTGGGTCTCCCACATGGGTACAGGGGTCCAAGGACTTGGGCCATCTTCTACTTTCCAAGGCCACAGCAGAGAGCTGGATTGGATGTGGAGCAGCCAGGACTTGAACCAGCACCCAATGAAATGCTGGCATTGCAGGTGGCAGCTTTACCTGCTATGCCACAGTGCCAGCCCCCTTAATGATTTCCTTACTTCAACTATAGCCACACTCGAGGCTAGGGTTCTGACACATGAATTTGGATGGGAAACAATTCCATCCATAGTAGACAGTTTAGTCACAATAGTCTTATCCTGGCACAGGGACTAAATTTGGCAAATCAAACACAAGAGCCCCTTGTTTGATAAGTTCAAGATGTATTTATGGGATTGCTGGATTTAGGAAATCCGGAGTGTGCAAGAACCATCTTCTGCCCCTGCTAGATTCTGTCACAAGGATGTTTTCTTCACAATTCACTCTCACTTTACTTTAATGGCTCAATAAATGGGTGTAGATAAAGCACATGTCTGTGATTCCTCATGACATATAAAGATATCAAAAACACTTTATTAAATACTTCTTTAGGTATGAACAGACACTTAAGCGCTGATTTCTCCCTTCCCCTCAGCCTCTATAAGAAAGGACTGCAGCAGGCAGTTTGGAGAATCCAAAAGCAGCAGGAGCATTAACAACCCAGGCTCCTGTCTTTAGCAGCTCTGCAGGATGGGTAGCAAGACTGTGGGTGAACAAGGTGAAGGGGTTTTAAAATCCAGCAGGAGGGCTGGCGCTGTGGCACAGTGGGTTAAACCCCTGGCCTGAAACGCCGGCATCCCATATGGGCAAAGGTTCTAGCCCTGGCTGCTCCTCTTCCAATCCAGTTCTCTGCTGTGGCCTGGGAAAGCAGTGGAAGATGGCCCAGGTCCTTGGGCCCCTGCACCCATATGGGGGACCTGGAGGATGCTCCTGGCTTTGGATCAGTGCAGCTCCAGCTGTTGCGGCCATCTGGGGAGTGAACCAGCGGATGGAAGACCTCTCTGTCTCTACTTCTCTCTGTGGCTCTGCCTCTCAAATAAATAAAATAAATCTTAAAAAACAATCCACCAGGAAACGCTCTTTTGAAGAACAGTTTCAGAAGGAGCCCAGATCCCTCCTGTTTTGATGGAGGAGCCTTTGTTCCACAGGCACTGTGTGTGGTTTATTGGAAGGACTCTGTTCATTCTGCAGAGCCAGCCAGCTGCTTAGGATGCAGTGAAATGCAAACGAATGTGTCTATTTGCCTACTGGCTCTTTCAGCTGCTGGGTTAGAGGAGGCAGGATATGGGGCAGAACCACTGTTCTAGAATAAGGAGATCCCAGTGTGAGTATTTGCTAGAAGTATAAAGGCAGCAGAAGGAGCACAGAAGGAAGTAAAACCAGGCATCATTGCTAGTAAAAGCCAGGTCCTGCTGACCAGAGCCTAGGTTGTGAGTAAAATGAGAATTCCATTCAAAGGGCAGGCCTGCCCACCCCGGCAGAACCACTGGTGCCTCTTCTTGGGTGGTGAGCCACCATGTTGTGTCATTTCACACCACCCATACAAAGATGCACTTTTCTGTACCAGACATTAGCCAACGACATGGTAGCTTCGTGCAACAGCTATGATTCCAATTATTTTCCTTTGATTCTCCGATCTGATTTAAGTTTCTCTTGACAAACCATTATTTTTCAATTTTAGCACCCAGTTATCCTTGTGGATCAATACAGACTACTCTGACACATCATTTTCTTTTTGTTCTGTTCTCTGAAAAGACCAGATTGAAGGGATCTGTTTTTGTTTGCTTGATTCTATTAAATAGCTGCTATTTACCAGAGCTACTGTCTGTGGCTTTCCATACGGAGAATTTATTTACCAAGATTCTAGCACCTTCCTGTGCCAAGAGAGGGTAATACCTGTCTGACTATCTCAGCTGTTCTGGCCACATGTCCCCAACCTACACCAGCAAATACACCACTGACAGCATGAGACTCAGAGTGTGGATTTTTCAAAAATTGTCAAACCCCAGACACTGTTGCAGAACTGCTTCTGGGCTATCCTGAATAATTTACCAAAAGCCCAATCTAATTCTCTCTAGCTAGCAGTCCGAGCTTGCCAAGTTAAGCTTTTTTACTAGGTGCCTAAAGGAGGAAAAGATACCCATTTTTCTGTGACCAGTAGACAAAGAACAGAGCAATACTCCCTCACTTGCCCCTTTCAATTCTCCTCCCCTCAGTTGCACGTCTGGCTGCTTCCCCCTTGGGATGGATCTGGCTTACCATGGAATACACTGGTTCTCATCTCCCTAGATCCCTACCTGCTTGGTGCTTCATCTAGGACATCACCCATGCGGGATCTATGTGACAGCAGCAGACACGAGGTCTGCTTCTCTAAGCCAGCCCCTCAGTAGTTCTCTGCACAATGCATTGTCTGATCATTGCCATGCTGTCTGGGCATTTGTTTTTCTTTTCTAACTCGACCAATAGAATGTAAAGTAAAAAGACTTAAGTGAAGGTACAAAGATCTATTCACCCTTCATGCCTAGTGCTTTCTATAATCCCTGGCACACAGTGAGCACCCAGTAAATGCCATTGAACGCGTGAGTCAACGAATGAATGGAAACGTTGTTGTTTCTCTTTTTCTCTTCTTCTCTTTCTCCACTTCTTCTGCTTCCTCCTCCTCCTCTTCCTCTTCTTCCCTTCCCTCCCCCTACTTTCTCTTTCTCCCTTTTGGATCCATTTCCACTCCCACCTCCTGAATGGCTCAGTTCCTCCAAAGTAATCACCTTAAAATCAAGAGTTGGTTTCTCACTTATTTCCTCCCAAATCAGTGGTATATGAACTTAACAACCTGGGCTCAGCCACTCTGTTTAAGAGAAAATTTTAATTGATCATTATTAACTAAACTCATGAACATCTGTCATTCCAGAACTATATGGCCACCAATTCAGCAACTCCGTCCTACCAAAATAGTCAACACAAGCCCACTGTGAGACTTGTAGAAATTAAGACCCATCTCTGAATCCAATGTCAAGGCCTGCAAACAATGGCAATTGATCAGCTTTGAGTCAGCCTTGTCAAAACGCAAAGGAAAATCAGGCTTCTGTTCTCAGAAGACAGGAGAGTACACAAACACCAGGCAAATCCACAGATGAGCACTACCAAAAAACAAACACAGACTACAGTAGAAGTGAAGAAATCCACATGCTTCAGGAGGCAAACCGGAGGAAGCTGAGCTATGGAAAACAGATACCCAGCTCCTTGGCTTCTGAAATCCTGGAGCTTGGGTTAGCCTACACGCAGATTTTACATTCAGTCCCATACCACTACAAAGTTAATTTGAATATGGCTCTATAACATATCAAATTCCTGACATGGACACAGTGGCCAGCTATATTTCCCTGTCCATATTTCCTGCAAGGATCTGGCTTGGCTCATAGCTCCTGATGCCCTGTTTATACCATCCAACCACTGTCAACTACCTGATTTATTAAGAAGGGGCTGTTGATCAAAAGGTAGGTAACTCAGCCAGAAGCAAAAGACCTATGCAGTACAATCAAACTACAGCTGATTCTGAAGTTCTAATGGGGATGATAATTCTATGTCTTCATTCCATGTTTGCTGTTTTGGAAGAATTATTGACCTCATTCCCTTGTTCATGAGTCCTGGTTTGGATGAAAGGCTATTGAGTCATCCTACCCATAAGATCATGTAGACTCGGTGAAGGTGGCCATGCTGGGACAAGTCTAAGAGGAAGAGGCTGCTAAGAGAGATGTGGCAACTCAAAGTTGCAGGTAGGGAGCCTATGCAATACATGAAAACTGGAGGAGAAATACCATTCCCCCCACCATGGTTCCAGAAGACTCCACTTAACCCCTTGAAATTCCTGCAGTTCCGGGAGATAAGTCATTACTGCGACTTCCCCTTTTTGAGTTGAGTTCTTTTGCCAGTTTTGACTAGAACAGAAATTTCTCCCGATGTACAGGAATGCTTTTGGGATTATTTTTCCCCTAACCCACTGCCACTCGATCAAGGTTACTGAGTATGCCTTTTTATTTTGTTTTGAACTAACAATTTTCTCTGTTGTCATGTTTTACTCATTTCAAGTGCTTTTAAAATATCCACCAAGCTTTTCTCAGTCCTAGAGGTAAATAAATAGGTCTAATTGCAATTGTAGCCATTTTATCACTGTGCTTTAACCTCTTACAGTAAAGACCATCCCAGATTCATATTATTTAGCATCAAGAATGAATTCCACAAAATCACTCAATCACTTGTGGATGACTAGACCTGTAGGGAGACAGAAGGGACTTCAGTTCACTAAGTGAGGCCAAAATGTACCTTCTGGTGTATTTAACATATATTCACAGAGAGACTCATTTATTTATGCAACAGCATGAGCTATTAATCAATTAGTTCTTGTTTCCTGAGAACCTCTGCATGCCTCGCAGCAAGAGAAGCAGCACTGCAAAACACCAAACAGGTGGCACAAAGGCGCAATTCCAATTCCATTCAATTTAAACAGCTTTTGAAGGGGCACTGGATGACCAAAATCAACATTTTTTAATGGTTGACTATACCATGCTACCTACACTCCCAGGAGAGTTAACTTTGGGGAAGCATTAGTGTGATTCAATGTAAAATTTTAAACATTGCAATAGCAGCATATACCTTCACTACATGATACATGGGGCACTCTATTATGCTAAGTGATAATCTCTCATAATAAGTAGATGTCAAAATCTCTCTGGGCTTTCTTTTATACCCTACCCATAAATGAATGAGACAAAAAAAGCCATAAATTCAGTTGAGAAATTCTACACCTGTTGCAAAGCTAATTTGAAAGAAGCTAATTTGTAATTGAAAGACTTGAGGTTCAAGTCACATAAAAAGATTGATCTAAATGATAGCTGCTTTGTTGTTTTTGCAATATTATTTTTTAAAGATTGATTTATTCATTTGAAAGTCAGAGTTACACAGGAAGAAGGAGAGACAGAGAGAGAGAGAGGTCCTCCATCCACTGGTTCACTCCCCATTTGGCTGCAATGGCCAGAGATGCAACGGTCTGAAGCCAGGAGCCAAGAGTTTCCTATGGGTCTCCCTCGTGGGTACAGGAGCCTAAGAACTTAGGCCTTATACTGATTTCCCAGGCCATAGCAGAGAGCTTCATTGGAAGTGGAGCAGCCGGGACTTGAACCAGTGCCCCATGAGATGCCGGCATTGCAGGTGGGGGCTTTACCTGCTACGCCACAGTGCCGGCCTCTGCAATGATTTTTAAGATCTAGCTCTCTTCCCATTCAAACATGGATGCAACAATAATACTAAACAGTTATGCTATTTAATCCTAGTCAAGAAATTAACCTCGTCTTCAGTTTCTAGAGAGCAAAATGCACTGTTGTAGTTCTCAGTGAAGTGGCTCTACAGCAACTGGCCCAAACAAAGGATATGTGTGTTCAAAGCCTAATCTCTTTGCTTCTTCTCTTTCCTATTTCTACTGGTAGTCTAGCGGGTTACAGAATGAGCAAAGGCTAAACCAATTCCATAGGAATGCTTCAATTTGACCAATATGTATTTCAAAATTCTCTGAATTTCTGCCTAAAACCTAAGACATGGCACACTTAGGTCTGACCTACTGTGTGGCAGCAATCAGCAAGAGGGAAGTAGCCACAGCCATCTTTCAGATGGGTACAAGAACTCCAGTCACCAATGGTGTCCCTTATTTGCAGCCAGCTCACTTCAGGCATTTCCATGGTCTGCCTGGGTCCCACAGGCATTTGAATCTGTGCCTCCCAAATCCAAGGATCCATTACAAAACATAGTGGACAGCAAGTCTGTAATGTAGAGTATTAAGTACTTCCTTTCAATTTTATAAGCACCATGAAATCATAAAAGCTAATGATAGCCACTATTTTGTGTTCTTTTCAACCAATTGATAGGCTTATTTTAAGGCTATAGAAGTTGCTGAGTCTCTTGGGAATGCCCTTAGTTGGGTATTTTATGTGGATATTCATTAAGATAGTTTAAAACTGTGAGTCCAGACCATTTTAGGTTAAGTTTTGGTCAGTCACTATCATTACTAATCAACGTATTTTTATATGAATACAGTATTTTTCATTGGCCTCCAGTGTGACTTCAGTTGTGCAAGAGATTGGATTCGACAATCCCCTTCCCCCTTACCTTTCCCTACACCTCATAAGGATCTATGAGACATCAGAATGTGAAGACTTATTCTGCTCAGAAAGGATGCCCACAGCATTCACTGTATTATCCTCCTTCCCTAACAAACTGAACTAGTCACCCACTGCTCTACCAAGAGACCAAGAGATTCAGCACTAGTTGAATCAAGGCTTCCTGGTTAATATCCATCTGTCCTTTCTTCAAGTAGAACAGAAGACAATGTGGGCCCAAAGGCAGGAGGATTAAACTTAAGGACATTGGTTACCACTGCATGCTGTTATAACTATACCAGCAGTACTTTATATGTGTGGCTTACCAGCAGCTCTAACTGAAACTCAGCTCCAGAATAAGCATGAAATTTAGAAATCTATTGAGAACAAAGCTCTTAAATGAATGCCAAGTCCTTCTGTACCCTGGTGTGAAGGCATGTTCCAAGTCTTACTGGGAAGTCACATGGAAAATTTTCTTCAGATAATAAGAGAAGCTTTGCTTGATATATTTTGCTCACCTGCCATTGCTTCACCCGTGTAGCCACGGGGGGATCTTAGAAATTGATCCTGCTTCCTTTTTTGCTTGCATGCCAGGGTGCTCAGAGCCAAAAGCAAGGGTTGGCAGTTATATTTATGGGTCCTCTAGTATGAAGATTTGTGTTTTAATTTCCTTTTGGCCTCAGCCTTCTGTGTTTTCTATATTTTCCCTGATCTTGAACTTCATTTATATTTTATTATATAGATGTGTGAAGAAATTTAAATTCTCTGTGACAGAAGTTGGGAGAAGGGCATGTGGGTAGATAGGTGTATGGATGGACAGGAAGACGGATCAACTGATTCCATCAGCCTTATATGAAGAGTTCATGAAGACATAAAACTACTCTGCAATTTGCTGCCTCACTTTCCATATAATAACCCACCCTGCTCCGAACAGCAAACATGAGGACTTTGGAAGCAACAGCCTTGGTCCCATATGCTGAAAGCAGATGGGAGCTGCACTGTCTTCACAGTAGCAGCTGCCCAAGAACCAAAGTGAGGAGGAGGTGGTGGCTGGGGGAAAGGAGCATGCAGGGAGAGAAACACAAAAGAACAATCAAGAGGGAGGAAGGAGGTACCTCCTGCTGTCAGTCTCATCCGAGGTCAAAAGCAAGCAAGCACATTCTGAGGGAGGGCTGTGTTTAGCAATATCTCACATCTATGCTGTCATTTAATTCAATTTCCAGTGCTGAGGGTTATTTCAATCCCCACCGTATGGGAGGAGAGACGCAGACACTGTGTTCCTAGGTTAAACCAGCTAGCCCAGTGCTCATTCCAGGACCACTACCTGCAGTACACACCCCAGGAACTGTTAAAACCGAGGGCATCCCCGAAGGGCATGTTCTGCCTTGGAACCAGCTGCAGACGCCCCAGTTGAAAAGGACTGAGAAGACAAAGAGCAAAGGTGAAATCAACGTGTCTCGTATCCATGTAACCTAACAGGAAATTGGCCTTAGCCGTGTCAGGGGCTGGTGAGGCAGCGGAACACTTTTGATCTCAAGTACGAGCAAAACGAGGGCAGGGAGAGGTTTCTATGCATAGCTGCAGAAGTTCCTTCTTTGGGGACAGTTCTCTGAAAATGAGTGATCTACTCTGCTGGGCTGACAAAGCAGTGCAAAGAAAATACCCAATGTGTCAAATACCTATTAATTATGCAATGTTCAGTTTATCATAGTAAAGCAACAGGAGCACCTGTTTATAAAACACTACACTGCTTGCTCCAGTGTTGTCTACCCACAGACACATGCACGTGCACCCACACACAAGCAGGGATCCGAATGAATCCCAAGAGGTATAGTGTAGAAGTACAGAGTGCAAAGGCCAGGAGGTCTGATCCAAAGCAGCCTGCCTGACACCCAGCCCTGGCTTTCCCCTATGCTAGTTGTGTGGCACTGGAGGATTACTGTGCCCTTATTCGGTTCTTTGTATAATGAGTACGATAATACTTGTGCCCTAGAGTTCTGGTGAAGAAACACATACATATTTTATGTATACATACATAACGGTATATGCAGGTACCTAGTATGCCCGCACACACATACACACACACACATATGGCACATCATAAGCTCTAAGTGTTAGCTTCGGTTGGAGAGTCTCTTATTTTTCTAAAGGGAAATGACTAGACATAGGCGTGAATTTTATCCAGGTGGTCCCTAGGGCTCGTCTCCACCGGAATTCTGTTTCCTTCACAATTACCCAAGGGTAGGATGGTCCTGAGTTTTTGTCTTTGAAGGCCTGGCATTGAAATTCCTACCAGGACGATGGAAGGAAGCCAAGAAAGCAGCTTTTCTTGGAAGACTGCATGCCTCAGAACAAGCTGAGCCAAGGGCCAGAGCGCTGGCAGTGAGTCAGCTTCTTATGAAAAAGCATTTATTGATCACCCGCTGTGTGCTCTGCACAGGAGTGGGGGCTCTGGAGGAGGTCTAGGCACAAAATTAGAAATGAGCCTTCCACCCTCAAGGAATATGTACTGAGACAGAGCGACTGACACACAGAAGAACCAACACAAAACAACACTAGCGCACACAGATGGTGTGTGGTAATTTGTATGCACAGATCCAAGGAGACAGAACCCTGTGCATTCCATCAGGGAAGGCCGCCTAGAGGAGGCAAACTGAGTGAGAGGAAGGAGGCGGCATTTGGATCAGCAGAGAGGAAGAGGGAGGGGAAAAGCTGGGAGATCTGGAGTCGGTGTGCACGCAGTGATATGGCCTGGTATTCCAGTGTGTGTGCTTGTGTGTATATATGCTGGGGGAGGGGAGATACAGTAACTGAAAAGATGAAAGCTAAACAGAAAGGCTGCTGGATAATGTGAGGTTAAATGTGAGGTTGGGTTTGTCTCCTCGAACAACTGGCAGCCTGTGTGGGTTTTCCAGAAGGGTCTGATGGCCATTGTAACAATTTTCTTCGCATTGAACCTTGGCCCTGCTGTGGAAAGCCTAGCTGACTTGTTGATTATTTCCATCAAAATTCATTAGGTTGTAACAAGTCTATTTCTGGTTTCTTCACCATTAGACAAGACAGAAACTGGAACATTATAGGAGCCAATTTCTGCTACGATGACCAAGTCAACCTGTCCTGCTTAGTCATTCGAAGAGTTCATCTCCATAAAGTGCACTGGAGAGTGCTTGGCACGACAGAAGCTCCTTCCAATTCTGCTCTTCCTCTCCTCTGTGTTCTTCTCCCCTCCCCTCATTTCTCTCTCTTTGTGAGTTAGGCAGTGTCCTACGGAATATACACCACAGACTCCAGCGAGTCCAGACCACTGGGCCAGGGCAGCCAAGTATTACCACACAGGTTGTGCACTGCACAATCCCAGTTTATAGCACACACATCAATTCGGAAGAGAACAGCATTCTTTGGAAGCATGTTTCCCAGCAGCCCTGCCCAGGTCAGCTTTTGGTGTCATCCTCAACTCAGAAGTTCCTTTCACACTTCAGTATTCTAGAATAACCTCAAAAACCCTTCCGGCAACCACTGCAAAAGGCAGATCAAAGAGTGGACAGAACAGAATAGAAACTGTAACAGTGCAAAAACAAGAGAAGTAATTCCCAAGTTAACTGGCAGCTCTGGCATTTTTAAGTGTATTAGAATCAAAGGACCCTCCTAACAGGTTTGCAAAAGAAGAATGGAGAGTTGCTAACTTTAAAAGCCTGAGCTCGAGTCACTGCAGTGGAAGACATAGAAAAGGCTCAGAAATTGTTAGAAAATACCCGATCCAAGAGTGTGCCTGGCCAGCTGGGCATGGAACAGCACAGGATATGAGAGACAGTATAGAAAAGGACGCGTGGATGATGTGGATTCAGGAAACACGCTGCAAAGCATCAGGCCTATTGCTAAGGGATTCATGAATTGTTTCTGAAGGTAAGATCAGCTCCAGGTATCTGAACATCGCTTTTGAATATTATCATTGCAGAAGTACATCCTATGATTTACACACTTCATATATATACGTAAAAATTCTGAAAGCTGTATGCTATTATAGCCATATAGGAATTTCAGTGATCTACAACAAAACAGTGTTATCTTTTCCCTTTAAGGATTTAGTTGTAGTAGCATGAAACTCAAGATAGGAAAATAGCCCAGGAGATCCCTGGGTAGATAGGTAGATAGGATTCTAGCTGGTGGCCAGATTGGCAAGAATAAGGGAAGAGGAAGGTCAATTTTTAAACAGAAAACAATGCAAACACAGCAAAGCATAAATCACCATACTTTTCATCTCATTTGCAAAGGAATTAATTACAGACATTTTATTCGAGCAGCTCCCATTCAACAGAAGCTCATCAATGAGGAGGTGCTGCTTACCACCAGCTCAACGGGACAGCCACACAAAGCGGAAGATGTGAGCTCTCCCTCTGTGGCTGCTGAGTTACCTAGAGCAGAGGGAGAGCTGGGAGCTCTGGCAAGGACGACAGTGAAGCCAGACTTCAAATGCTGCAGCGCAGTTGCGGGCTACGGGGGATTCACCGGAACACAAGACTTGGCCTCCCTGGGGCGGTCCCAGGTGGGCCTGCTTTCTCTTTGAGCGAACACCCTGAGCACTCCAAAACCCCAAGCAGCAGTCCTGCAAACAGCAAGATGACAAACTGTCACCGTGGTGCCTCTCTTGCGGCCAAGATCACTCTGCCGTGTGTGACAGTTATTGAAGCACAAAGACACTCCCCTGCTAGGCCCCGAGCTCCTGGAGCGTGCAGCTGTGTCTGGCTCTCTTTTGGCTCTCCTCTAGCGCCTTGTCCAGCACGTGGCCCACTGTGACCCCCCAGCGAGCTGCACCGTGCTCATCACATCCCTTATCTCACTGAATCCGCGGCCTCGCTCGCTAGCATGCACTGAAACAATCCTCATTTTGTAAATGAGGAAACCTAGGCTTGAAAGGTGAAATATCTCACGTCAAGTCAAACAGGTGAGTAGTGAGAGCACCAGTGTTTACGCCACCCAAACCCAGGTTCTTAACAGTCATAGTACCCTGCTGCTAGGGCAGAAGTTGGCAAACTATGGCCTGCAGGCCATATAAAGCCCTTTGACTATTTCTGTATAGACCTATGAATTCATAACTTTTTAAAATTATTTTATGTATTTATTTGAGAGGCAGAATGACAGAGGAAGAAAGGCAGAGAGGATAGGAGGGCCGGGGTAGGGGAGTGGACAGAGAAAATGCTCCCATCTGTGGGTTCACTCCCCAAATACCTATAATAACTGAGACTGGACTGGACTAAACTGGGAGCCAGGGACTGTGAGGGGCAGGGACCCAAGTAATTGAAACAGGGTTAGAATTAGCAGGAAGCTGTAGTCAGCCACCAGCACTGGGTATTGAACCCAAGTATTTCGATATGGAATGTGGGAATCTTAACTGAAGTCTAATACCTACCTCAAAGAACAGTTATTATGTTTTTACATGGTTGAAAAATGGAGAAGACTGGTGTTATGGCCTAGTGGGTTAAGCTGCCTGGGACACCCCAGCCATTTGTGTGCTGGTTCACATCCCGGCTGCTCCACTTCCAATCCAGCTCCCTACTAATGCACTGGGCAAAACACTGGAAGATGGCCCAGGGAACTTTTGCCCCTGCCATCCATGTCAGAGACCCAGATGGAGTTCCTGGCCCCTGTCTTCAGCCTGGCCCAGGCCCAGCTCTTGCAGCCATTTGGGGAGTGAAGCAGCAGATGGAAGGTCTCTCTCTCTCTGCTCCCCCATACCTGTCAATGAAATGAATAATTTTTTTTCTTAAAAAAGGAGGTGACAATATTTTGGGACAAATGAAAAACTATATGAAACTCAAATTTTAGTATCCAAAAATAAAGTGATATAGGAATGCAGCCACATTAATTTATTGATATATTGTCTATGTCTGCTTTACTACAGTGGCAAAATTGAGTGGCTGCAACAAAGCCCATGGAACACAGAGCCTACGGTATTCACTCTCTGGCCCTTTTATAGAAAAGGTTTGCTCATTCAGCTCTAGACACAGACAGAGCAAGAAGGAAACATACTTCTCTGCCCAGCTGTGCAGACAGATTGGCACCCAAGGTCAAAGAAATCCTGAAATAATGAGGGTCAGTTCATCCAAGTAGCATCTCCACCTTGAATGCCATGGCTACAGCTTGGACACATCTGGAACCAGTGAGGCAGGCCTCTGGCTCAGACCATTGGCTGGCAGCAAAGGTAGAATTAATGGCAGTTCTAAAGGTCAATGAAAATGCTCAATAAGCCATTTGACTGATTTGGCCAACTTGGAAGCAATATGGATCTTCCAGATGACTGGGCTCTGTAGATATAAAAATTGCATTTAGCTTTGAGTAAACAACCTCCTTTCCTACCCAACCCTTTGCAGAGTACTCAAAAAACTGCAGCACTGACAGATTTGAGCATCCCCACCCTCTGCTTGAGATGCTAATTGAGCACTGCCTTAGCCAGGACACAGACAGCAGGGAGAGAAAGAGAGAGCCAATTGCCTGTACACTTCAGCACCTGCAAGGATGAAACGGGCTTAGTTTAGCCTTCTCTCTGCCCAGCCAAGTCAACATGGGGAAATAGCCCAAGGGTGCCCTAGAAAGGCTAAACCAGACCTGGGGCAGTAGGCTCACGAGAGATAAGACTGTCATCTGCTTGCCTCTATGTTTTGTTCTTTAAGTTTTTTTAAAAAAATTTATTTGAAAGGCATAGAGAGAGAGCAAGCGAGCTTCCAAACACTGGTTGCTGGTTCACTCTTGAGTCACAATGGCCAGGACTAGGCCAGGCCGAAGCCAGGAGCCAGGAATGCCATCCGGGTCTCCCAAGAGCGGGTAGAAACTAATCACGTGGGCCATCTTCTGTTGCCTTTCCCAGTCACGTTAGCAAGGAGCTGCACTGGAAACAGAACAGCAAGTACTAGAACAAGAACTCATGTGGTATGCTGGTGTTGGTCAAGGCAAAGAATACTCAAGTCCAAAGAGGAGCTGGGACCAAGTTTCATCAAAGCGGTTCTTACCAGGCACCCCACGCAGGATGTCACTCATTACATCACAGTAATCCATGGCCACTGCTCAGTATCAGAGTTACTCCAGGGGCTGGTGCTGTGGCCTAGGGGGTTAAAGCCCTGGCTTGCAGCGCTGGTACCCCATATTCAAGTCTGAGTCCCGGCTGCTCCACTTCCGATCCAGCCCCCTGCTAATCCACCTGGGAAAGCTGTGGAGGATGGCAGAAGTTCTTGGGCCCCTGCACCTGTGGGAAACTGAAAGAAGCTCCTGTCTCCTGGATTTGGATCTGTGCAGCTCTAGCCATTGTGGCCATTTGGGGAGTAAACCAGCATATGAAAGATCTCTCTCTCTCTCTGTCTCTCTCTCTCTGTCTCTAACTCTCTTTCAAATAAATAAATCTTTTTTTTTAAAGTTACCCTAAAAGTGTACAGTGAAAGGAAGGAGAAGGTAGCAGCAACCAGACCCTTGGGAAATAAGATGGCACAGTAAGTAAAGCACAAACTCGGGGGCCAGCACCCTGGGCTTCTGTTTTGCCACAGATACCTCTGTTCCCTGTGTGACTGTCATCTGCTCACTGAATTTTGCAGATCCTTGGTGAGCTACTCTGTAAAAAGGAACTAATAGAATTAACTTGTGAGTCTTCTATTCTGTGTAAGACAGGATTAGGTTTGCCTGCATATAATAACCACAAAAGATACCCACAGTAGCTTAAATGGGTTAGCAGTTTGTTTTTCTCTTATATAAAACAAGTCCAGAATTAGGCAGTCCACGGTTGGTATAGCGGTTTCACAGTCACATTGTCACAGGAACCGTAAATCCTTTTCCTCTGGCACACTTCTCATGTTCAAGGTACCTCACAACACAAAGTGACTGCTACGCTTCTGGTCATCCTACCTACCAGGCATTAAAAAGCTGAAAAATGCCAATGGATAAATGGCACAGGTCTTATATAAACCAGTCCCTGTTCAGGAAAACGTGCCAGAAACCTACCTAGCAACTTCAGGCACCATCTTTATTTGCAAGGCTGGCTGGCAGGTGCAGATGTTAATGGCAACCACTGATAATAAAGGACATTTGTTAGTGAGGAATATGAGAACAGAATGGGATGGCAACTTGTAGTCTAGGCTACAAATGCCTACCTCAAGGCTGCTGCTGTTCCCAATGACTGAGTGCAAACGGAAGATGCTGTAAAGCTGCAGAAAGCCAAGCAAATCTTATCCACATTCCTTGGCTTCTCACACGGCGCTTGAGATTGCACCCCGTTCTGTTCGACCAGCCCAGGTATCCTCTCCTGGAAGCCTGCCTGAAACTCCAGGCTGGGCTTAGTGCCCCTTGGCTCTGCTCCTCCAGTGCCCTGTGGATACTCTAGCTCCTCATTTTCCCCATTACCTTGTAATAGCCAGTCCCTGCATGGATCTTCCCAGCTACCCCTGTGCTGTACAACTAGCTACCAGCCACATACGATAAGCTCCTGGCCCAAATCCACCTGTGCTGCTAAGGACAAACGGAGATGATCCCAAAAATATGGCACAAAAGAATATAAAATATTTCATTAATATGTTTATGAGTTCATGTTTAAATAATAATGTTTCAGATTTACTAGGTTCAACGACACACATTACTAAAATAAACTCACCTATTTCCTTTGGCTTTTTAAAAATGTGTATGCATGTGGCTCACATTCGTGGCTTACCTCCTATTTCCACTGGCTGCTGCTTTAGTGTGTGGGTTCCAGCAGGGTAAGGACCAGGTCTCATTGATCTTGTGCCTCTGGCATCTGCATGTTGTCTGCTAATTAGGAGCTGGTCAGTATCATATGCAGGATGAAATCTTAAGAACTAATTCAGGTAACAGGGACAGATAAGAGCAGAAAAGGATGCTGTGCTGGCTGAATGCAAGTTGGCAAAACTCAGGGCCTAGAGAAAGCCAGGGAAGAAGCAGGGTGTCCTCTGTCATTTGCTGGCTGGTGGCAGCCCTGGAATCACAGAGGTGCTGCTTGAAATCTCATCAGTGAATGACCTTGACAAGTGTCCTTCACCCGAATCCTCAGTTTCTTTGTCTATTAACCAAGGATGACTATAGCACTGATCTCATCACCTTCGGAGGAGACATAAAGGACCCGGAAGCATAATGAATGATCAATAAATGTTCGCTCTTTTTATTAGTTTTTATGGGCATGTTGTGATGGAAAAGCAATTTTTAAAAAGTTGCCTGAAGCCAACCAGCATTAAGTCATTTCCCTGCTGAATATTAAAACAGAACTTTTATTCTATGATGACAAAAATAATTTGAGCTGGCAGATGGTATTGTGTTGTCATCTACTTTGTTGCTTGGAATTGAATGGATTAGACACAAATACCACTGAACTCTTCCCTCGTCTGGAAAGGCGCCTGCCTCTGAGATTTGCTGCAGCGTTCTGGGTGTTGAAATGGCCTTGCATCCTGGTGCTATGGCGCAGCAGGGTGAGCAGATGAATAAGTTGCCCTGGCTAAATCAGGACAGGTAGCTTATACCTATAAGATAGAACCCTCAAATCTCAGGGGCCCACTATAGGGCCTCTGCTTCATACAGTCCTCACCCAAGGACCCAAGCTAGAAAATGCCAGGGATCATGGATGCCAGAAAACAAGAGCATGGTGATTCCTACGATGGCTTCTAAAACTTGAAATGACACTTCTCTTCTGCTCACGTTCACTGGGTAAAGCAAGACGCAATCCACACCTAACTTTAAAAGAACAGAGTAAAATATTGGTCAGGGGATTTGACAAGTAAACCAGTGAAAACTTAATTGTACAAAAAATTTCTATCTATAAAAAAGCTTTAATATAGCTCAGTGCCTTTTCCTATAAGATCAGTGGATCTGGGATACAGTGAAATTTCCTGAGAGGCCATGAATCAAATTGGTTTGGGGGATCACCATTCTACCAGGGAACAAAAGGGAGGCTTCTTAAGTGAGAAGGTGGGAGGGCTCTGGAGGCACTTATCTGTTAACGACAGTGCGCAAGGCTCCTTCTGTGAGGCCAGCATCACCTTACTTCCAAAACCAGGAAAAGACACAACAAAGATTTTAAATACTTTCAGAAAAATTTAACTGAAGATGTGGAAGATCTCTATGACAAAAATTATAAAATGGTAAGGAAAGACATGGAAGACACAACACAAAAAAATGGAAAAATCTTCCATGTTTGTGGATTGGAATAATTAATATCATCAAAATGTTCACAATACCCAAAGCAATGTATATAAATACCAAGGACGTTCTTCTCAGATTTTGAAAAAAATCATTGTAAAATTTGTATGGAAACTCAAGAGACCTTGAACAATTCCAGCAATCTAAAACAATAAAAGAAAAGCTGGAGGCATCACAATGATATACTTTAAGGCATATTGCAGGGCAGTTATAATCATAAGAGCTTGGTACTGGCACAAATATAGACACATGGGCTAATGGTACACAATAGAAAGACCAGAAATTAATTCACACCTCTACAACTAGCTACTCTTTGACAAAGGAACCAAAATCAATCCCTGGAGAAAGGACAGTCTTCCACAAATCATGTTGGGAAAACAGGATCTCTGCATGCAGAAGTATGAAATAAGACCCCTACTCACAGTGCATTAGGGATTTAAAACTACTACTAGATACCATCAAATTACTAAAGGAAAACACTGCAAGACAAAGGCCTAGGCAAAGACTTCTTGGAGAAGACCCCAGAAGCACAGGTAATACAAGTAAAAATAGATAAATGGGATTATATCAAGCCAGGAAGCTTCTGTACAGCAAAGGAAACACTCAACAAAGTGAAGAGGCAACTGACAGAGTGGGAAAAAACAACTTGCAAACTATAAATTTGATACAAGATTAATATTCAGAATAAATAAGAAACTTAGCAACAACAAAACAATTCAGTTAAGAAACAAGGGACATGAACATAAATTTTTCCAAGGATGAAATACAAATAGTTAACAGACACATGAAAAATGTGCTCAGGATCACTAGTCATCAGGAAATGCAAATAAAAGCCACAATGAGGTTTCACCTCACCCCAGTTAGAATATTATCATCCAAAAGAAAACAAACAATGAAAAAAAAATGTTGGTGAGTATGTAGAGAAAAAAGTACACTAATGCACAGTTGCTGGGAATGCAAACTGTTATAATCATTATGGAAGACACTTTGGAGATTCATTAGAAATATAAAAATAGATCTACAGTATGACAGTCATCTCACTCCAGGGAATATACCAAAAGAAATGAAATCAGCTTACAAAAGAGTTGTCTGTACCCCCTCCTCAATTCACAATAGCCGAGATAGGGAATCAACCCAGACGCACATCTACTGATTACTGGATAAAGAAAATATGGTATGTACATCTGATGAAATCCTACTCAGCCATAAACAAGAATGAAATATTTTCTTTTACAACAAAATGGATGCAACTGGAAACTGTCAAGCCTAGTGAAAGAAGCCAGAGCCAAAAAGACAAATATAACGTATTTTCTCTGATTTGTGGTAGCTAATATATAGACACCAAAAAAAAGTCAGAATGTATAAGAGTGAAATTGACACAATTTGATTATCATTTATAGCCCTTGGCTATATCCCTGTGGAACAGTTGTCATTCTAATTTTTACTTGTTGAATAATGTACTTAATGGAATATTAAGTCTGTGATAATAAAGTAAATTTGAAATATGCTATTACAAAAATTCAGAGAAGAAAAAAAGAAAGGAGGAAAGAGGGAAGAAGTATCCTTATGTTCTTAGAATTGCATCTTTGAAATATATGGAATATGGGGCCGGCGCTGTGGCACAGCAGGTTAACGCCCTGGCCTGAAGCGCCAGCATCCCATATGAGCGCCGGTTCTAGTCCTGGCTGTTCCTTTCCTGATCCAGCTCTCTGCTATGGCCTGGGAAAGCAGTAGAAGGTGGCCCAAGTCCTTGGGTCCCTGAACCTGCATGGAAGACCTGAAGCAGCTCCTCGCTCCTGGCTTCAGATCGGCTCAGCTCCAGCTGTTGTGGCCATCTGGAGAGTGAACCATTGAATGGAAGACCTCTTTCTTTCTCTCTCTGCCTCTCCTTCTCTCCCTATGTAACTCTGACTTTCAAGTAAAATAAATAAAATATTTTAAAAAAGAAATATATGGACCCTTTTATCTTTATATTAATAGAAAATATATTAAAAAAGAAAAATCACTGAAAGAAAATATGTCCCCTACACCTTACACAGTTCCTGAAGGGATGAAGGGTTTAATACTGAATACTTTTTTTTTTTAAGATTTATTTATTTGAAAGTCGGAGTTACAGAGAGAGAGAGGGAAAGAGAGAAAGAGAGATCTTCCATCTGCTGTTTCAGTCTCCAGATGATCATAAAAGCCAGGGCTGGGCCAGGAGGAGGCCAGAAGCCAGGAGCCAGGAGCTTCTTCCAGGTCTCCCATGTGGGTAGCAGGGACCCAAACAGTTAGGCTGTGTCTTTTGCTGCTTTTCCCAGGCCATTAGCAGAGATCTGTATTGGAAGTAGAACAGCGAGGACATGAACTGCTGCCCTTATGGGATGACAGTGTCACAGGCTTCACCCTCTATGCCACAACTCTGGCCCCCTGTGTATATATTTCCACAAAAATGAATGATAGGTGTTATAAAGTGACCCCATTTAAAACATTTAACTAGAGCTTCTTTTCATTAATACACAGATTAATATTTTTAAAATGGTTGTTTGGTATTCCAAATCATTCAAATTTTCAGTAACTCTGCTATTATAAACAAAGATTTCATGTTGATACCTTCTAAATTTTATTTTGCCCAATTTATGAGTATACTCATAGGTTAAGTTCCTATAAATAATATCAAAATATGTATAGAGGTTTATGTTTCACAGTGATTAAAAAGTTGCTTGGAACACCCGTTTCCCACATCAGAGTGCCTCGGAATGAGTCTTGGCTCCACTCCTGATTCTACCTTGCTGCTGATGCTTACCCCAGGAAGCAGCAGGTGACGGCTCATGCATTAGTCTCTTCCACCCACAAGTGAGACAGAGACAATGCTCCTGGCCCCTTGGTTCAGCCTGGGTCAACCTCTGCAGTTGTGCACCAGCAGATGGGAGCTGTCACCTCCCAGTCTCTGTCTTCTGCATTTCAAATAAAACTTCAACATTTCTGAAGATATGTAAATTTCTATTTTTGAAATATTTTATCAAATTGCCTCAGGAGAGGCTGTATCCTACTTCCACAGGGTTATATGATAATGCCAATTTTCTAACATCATCAACAAAATATTACATTAACAATTTCTTAATGATAATAAATTTAACTGATTTTTTTCTATTAAAACATTTTTTAATGTTAACTTATAACATTGTACAAGTTTTTTTGGCACATCCAAAAGAGTTAAGTATTTGGGAACAATTTAAAAAAAGAAGGGGAATACAGATATCGATGGTGGGCACCATCTGTCCTATAACCAAACAAATTTACTCTGTGAAGGCACTATTAGTGAAATGCATTTAAAACCCAAACTATAAAAATTTTCAAGTTCTATTACTTATGCACCTCATCTAGTGCTATTGTAAGATAACTTTTTGAATAGCTCCAAAACTCTTAAATATTTATGTCCTTAGATAATAGTAGATTGATCAACTTATAGATAAATGAGATTTGTTCCCTTGTAGCTCTTAATATTAAAATTATATTTTTCTGACTTTACCACTTATGATTTTAAAACTTTTATTATAAAAATCTTCAAATATCCACAAAAATGGTAAATATAAAGAATTTCATTCCAAATTTATTAAGATCTTGTCAGTTAACTAATCTCTACTGCCACTTAGGTTTTTTTCTTTGTAGTTGGACATCTTAAAGCAAATTCCAGACATTATGTCATTTCATCCATACATATTTCTGTAGAATGCAGATATATTGCCCACATTCAGCAGGAAACAGGGATCAGAGAATATGGTTACTGTAATAAATATGGAAAGCAGGGAAGCATGGAGCAGTCTTGCTTCAGCTGGGCTTAAGTGAAGTATGAGTGTTCCCCGTAAGAGAAAAGAAATGAAAAACAACTCCTAGGAACTTGGAGTGTTTTCTTTTTCTTTTTTGAATAATTGTCTCAGCCATAACCCATATGTACCCAGTGGAACATCAACTTTCATACTACAAGAGGACACAGAATATAAGCAAATCCAGTTACAGTCAGGAAATTCCACCTTCCTGTCTCAATCATTGGTAGAACAGTTGAACTATGAAACATTCATAATCAAGCAACTTGATCTACCTAATAAGTAAAGAGCTTCCCTCACAAAAGTTACACATATTCTTTTCAAGTACACATGAAACAATCACCAAGACAGACCCATATTTGGGCCGTAAAACACACTCCAATAAATTTTTAAAGACAATGATAAAAATCATATCTCAGATCTCACACCAAAAACATCGCTGGAAATCATTACAGAGAAAATCCACAAGTACTTGGAAAATAAACAATAGACTTCGAAATAATCCACAGAGCAAGAAAGATATTCATAGTCAAAGACCTGTAAATTAAATAAGAATAAAAATCATAAAAGGATTTTCAGTTATATGTCAAGTAAAACAAAACATACTGAAATTTATGGGATGCTGGTAGAGCCACGTATTAAAAGAAACACATAGAATTACATATGACTATTAGAAAAAATGAAAGTGATCAAATTAATGATCTAAGCATCAACCTGAAGAAGTTAAGAGGAAGAAGGGTAAATTAGAGAAACAAGTAATGAGAAGGAAGGAAGTAACAGATAAGAGAGAGAATCAGTGAACTACAAAATGGATAATGTAGAGACAAATGAATGAAACCAAAACTGTCTCACTGAAAAGGCAGTACAATTATTAACCCTCTAGCTAGGAGAAGCACAAAGGAAAAAGAGATAATACCTATTACCTATTAAAAAATGAGGTAGAGGACATCAAGACAGATAAAAACTACAAAACGGATTGTTGCAAATAACTTAAGAGCAACTAAACTCACAATCTATAAAGATGGACAAATTCCACAGAAGACATGATTAACATTTACTCAATAGATAGTAGACACATTAGCTATTCCTCTATGTATTAAATAAAATGACTTTGCAATTAAAAAATCTCACAAAGAAAACTCAAGTTGTAGTTGGTGTTACTCACTAATTCTAGCAAATATTGAGGAAATCACACCAATTCTATAATACAGTTTCCAAAAATGGAAGATAGGTAACAGGTCCCAACCTATTGTATAAGACCAGTGTTATACTAACACACCAAAGAGGCAAAAACAGTGAGAACACTACCAAGCAGTAACTAATAAACACAGAGAGAGAATGTTAGCCAATCTAATCCCACAATAGATAAATCATGACAATGAAGTTTACCTCAGAAATTAGAGTTGTCGGTTTTCAGAATGCTTTGTTTACTTATTATTTAATTTATTTCAGAGGCAGAGATACAGAGAAAAAGAAAACTCCCATTCACTTGATCACTCCCCATACGCCTACATCAGCCAAAGCTGGGTTAGGTGGAAGCTGGGATTGGAGAACTCCATCTTGGTCTCCTATGTGGTTGGCAGCAACCCAAGCATCTGAGCCTCTTCCAGGCTGCACATACTCAGAAAGGTAGAATTAGACTGGAGCCAGGATTCAAATAAAGGTGCTCTGACACAGGAGGTGAAAACCCCAAGTTCAATCTTAACTTCTAGTCAAATGCCCATTCCTCAAGGTTGTTTTAGAACTCAAAAAGAAAAAAATCATTAAATTTAATTTACCATTTTAACAAACTAAAAATGCATAATTATTTCTATAGATTCAGAAAAACCATTTCATAAAAATATGTATGTTTAAGATAACAACTCTCAAAAAATTGGGAACAGAATGAAAGTTCCTCCACTTGTTAATGAAGGGCTTCCCCTGAATCCATCAACATAGGAGTTATCACTGTAGAAGCCCTTGCTGGCCCAGTAAGGAGAGCGAGCCAGGGAGAGGGAAGAAGGAAGAGAAGCTGGGGAAGAGTAGGAAGTCAGAGGAGGGAGGGAGGGAGGAGTGAAGAGGTACACAGACAGGGAAGGAAGAAATAAAACTGTGTGTGTCCTCAAATGATATAACCATTCATGTAGAAAACTGTGGGGAGTTATCCAAAAATCTCTAAGAACTGAGTCATTTAGCAAGGTTGCAGGAACCAAGGTTAATACCCCTCCACCACCGAACTAAACAGTTTTCAAAGAAATGAATAAGTGGACACTAAATTTGGGGTGCAAAGGCTATTTGAGAGAAGCAGGATATTTGCATGATTTGAAAGTGCCTTTGCATGATTGCTTATTAATGACATCTAAGAGAGAAATGGGACTAACTTTTCAGTGGAGAAAATGCAAAATACCTTGACCTACTGATCAAAATTAGCATTAGCAATGAGGGGTAGGTAGAGGTTAGTGCTCTCTAGCGTGGTACCTGAGAAAGACCCCAGAGCACTTGGATAGCTTTCTGCCAATGAAACACAACCTCCATCTTTTCATGAGGAAAACTCCAACTGGGAAAGGATTAGTTCATGTTCTTCAAATATTTCAATGTCATATAACAAAGCAAAGACTGAAAAACTGTTTCAGATTAAAGGAGGCGTAAAGAAACATGACAACCGAATGCAATGTCTGACCTGGTATGAGAGAGAAAAAAATACTAGAAGAACATTATTGGGAGAATTCACAAAATTGATGAAACATCATACATAACTACTGTAAAGATGGTACAGATGTTAACTTCATATGATATGATAACTCTGCTGTGGTTGTATAAGAGAATATTCTTGCTCCTAGGTGATACTCAGTGAAATACAAAGGAGTATTTGTGATACATGTAAATGTATGTATGTATGTGTAAATGTGATGTTTGCAAACCACTTTCAGAAGTAAAATTACAGGCCGGCAACATGGCTCAATAGGCTAATCTTCCGCCTGCAGCGCCAGCACACCAGGTTCTAATCCTGGTCAGGGTGCCAGATTCTGTCCCAGTTGCCCTCTTCGAGGCCAGCTCTCTGCTATGGCCCAGGAGTGCAGTGGAGGATGGCCCAAGTCCTTGGGCCCTGCACCCGCATGGGAGACCAGGATAAGCACCTGGCTCCTGGCTTCGGATCAGTGCAATGTGCCGCGGTGGCCATTAGAGGGTGAACCAACGGCAAAGCAAGACCTTTCTCTCTGTCTCTCTCTCACTATCCACTCTGCCTATCAAAAACAAAAACAAAAACAAAAAAACAAAAAAAGAAGTAAAACTACAGTGATTATATGTCTGCACACACATAAGAGAACAAATTAAATATGGTAAAATTTTATCCATTAGTCCGTCTGTGTAAAGGGTATTCAGAATTCTGCTAAGGTTATGCAACCGTTAAGTTTGAAATTCTTTCAAAACCTTCCATGACTTATGCCCCCAGAATAAGCCTACACTGTCGTTGCTTCCCTTAATGAGTGAACGTTTGATTGTAGTCAGCTTTCCTATGTTCATGATATCTCAATTAACGACCTGCGCTTTCCATGTTAAAAGTCAACAGCCAGTCCAGTGAAGGATGAAGAGGCAATCTGGAAGCTGCAGAAGGAGCAGCGCTCCTGTGTTTTTATCAATTGGGCAATTTCCACATTATCTGTGAGCTTTGGTGTGCTGAATTACATACAAGAATAAACAATAAACATATGCAACCTTCACAGGTGTGGGCTGTAAGAATTCCAGTGGAAGAGGGTATAAACACACACCTCTAAGAAGTATATAAAAATTATATAAACTAGAGACCAGGTCAAGTCTACGCTACAAGTCCTCCTGAGCTCCCTGTCTCCCTGACAACAACACCCACATCCTCACCAGACCTTCACCACCTCACCTGACCTGGTCTCTGTCTCTCTGACATCAACCCCTACCACTGTGTGGCATTTTTCAAACACACCCTGCCTCGTGGACTTTGTAGTTTCCTGCTCTGTATGGACATGCATTGTTGCTCCCCACTCTCACTGTAGTTTTTGACTTAAATGTCATCCTATCCACAACAGTCCCACTCACCTGTCCAGTTCCCTGCAAATAGTACACACTTAATCCCCAGTTGCCCCCGGCTTCTTATCCCAGATTATTTTTCTTTTCATCACTTACCCATACAACTCGTGGTATGTTCATTTATTTATTGCTTGTGTCACTACCTTAAAATGTCACCTGTAAAATTGTGAAAGCTTCTATGTGTTCAGTGTTATATCTTTAACACCTAAGTAAGTGTTTGGCACAGCACTGGCTCTCATATGTACTTCCAGGGGATTGTGGAAAATGAAATTAGAAGATAAGTTTATTTAGAGGCACAAAAATTTTGATATCTATGACTAGTTTTTTCATTATGCACATGTTCCATGAATTTGTTCAAAACTCCTTGTAACTGTTTAACACATGGATAGATGGATGGATAAACAGCAAGCAAATCTTACAAGTATCCAGTGTACACTCATGCATAGTCAAAGTTTCATAGGCATTACTATCAGGGTATCAACTGAATATTGGTTTATTTGAGAGGGACAGAAAGAGAGAGGGGCCGTCTACTCCCCAAATGCTTGCAACAGCTGAGACAGGGCAAGAGCTGGAACCAGGAGCTGAGAACACAGTCCAGGTTTCCCTCACAGGTGCCAGGAATGTCATTACTTCATTCCAGCCATCACTGCTGCCTTCAAGGGTCTGCTGTGGCAGGGAACAGGAGTCAGCAGTTGGAGAAGGAATCCAACTACAATGTGAGACACTGACATATTAACACCATGTTAAACGTCCACTACAATTAAATGTTTTAAAAATATTCCTAAATGTTCATCATCCCATATTATTAATTACATATCCCCTCTGCTGATAAAATGCAAGGAATTGAAACTGTATTTTTTTTTCTATTTCACAGCAGTCTTTGAGATTACTGGGGATCGTACAACAGGAGACCAAGTCAGGCTTGGAAATCAATGTGTCATAATTCTGAAGCAGGAAGGAAGGGAAGAAATAATCATGCAGACATATTTGGATATTTTGTCATTTCTTTCCCAGTGGTAGCCCTGATTATCAGCATAGGTCAATTCTTCAATAAAGTTAGATATTTTTTCCAAGTTACCGATACTTGTAGCAGTTCATTCAATTCTTCTCCTTTTTTTCTTTTCATAGATTTATTTTATTTATTTGAAAGAGTTACAGAGAGAGGCAGAGCCAGAGAGAGAGAGTGTGTGTGTTTTCCATCAGCTGGTTCACTCCCCAAATGGCAACAACAGCCAGAGCTGAACTGATCGGGAGCCAGGAGCCAGGAGCTTCTTTCAGGTCTCCCATGTAGGTACAGGATCTGGGTCATCTTCTATTGCTTTCCTAGGCCATAGCAGAGAGCTGGATCGGAAAAAGAGCAGCTGGGACTTGAACCAGCACCCATGTGGGATACCGGCGCTGCAGGTTGTGGCTTTAACCCATTGTACCACAGCACTGGCCCCACATTTATTTCTAAATATAACACAAGAGCCTCCCATTTCAAACTCCACATCCTCTTATTCCAGGAAAGCACAGCACTTCTGAAAACCCAGCAATTGTGGCCAACAGGTAGTGATACAAGTAGATAGCCTTCTGTTATCACCAGGCTGACAAGTGACAATCAAGATCCCACTGCCACCTGGGAATGGGCCATCTGGAATATTTCAAGTCATGTCCTGAGATAAGCCTCATCCTGATTTTCATTATGAAATATAGGAATTTCTTATTTTTATTGCAACTGACCCAACTCTTATGCTATCCGATCTGTAAGATGTCACATTTGACCTAAAAACATAGCCTTCTCTCTTATCAGAGAGCCAGTTGTTATGAAAGCAGGGCCACTTCCATGTTTTATTGTTGTAGATCAAATTTCAGACAGTACTCTAAAAATGGTGATGACACTCTGTCCTTGACTGTTAACATGGGGGTCTCACCAAGACACTCACCTGGACTTATTCACCAGGGCCAGCTACATGGCACTCTAGAAAGTGCATCTGAGAAACTGCTTATGCCCAGGCCTGACTCCCTTGGCTTCTGGGTGAGTCTAACTATCCTGACAGAGGACTCTCACATTCATTTAGATTACTTCTCAATTATTTCTAGTTTATTGCTATTTGGATTTATTTCTTCCCTAAGCCTGTTTAAATTATTTTTGTCTAATACATGTCTAGTGTCCTATAATAAATGAAAAGTATGGAGAGGTTGGTATTTACCCTTATTCAGTGTTGTATGTTTAAAGTTCAAGGATATTTTTGAATGGCTGAAGTACTATCCATTTCTCTACCATGCAGTCAAAAAGACTATTGTCAACCAAGACTTGTGGCCTTAGTTGAATTGTTAAGAAAGTTGCACATGGAATACCCTGTACTATTAACACTATTTTCTCCTAACTATATAACAAATTGTAAAGTGATTTGTCCATGTCTGTCTTTCCCACAAAGCTTACTCTCATTTGTGTTTGTGTCTAGTTTGACCCATAAATGAAATATCCTATATAGTTTGAACACCCCAATCCAAAAATATTAAATTCCAAAGGCTTCCAGTCCTAAAAGCTATCAAATCTGAAACTTGAAACATTTTAATGGTGATTTAACACTATTGTTTCAGATTTGGAAACAATCGGGGTTTCAGATATTTAGATTAGGAATGCTCAACAAGCAACAGCCATTCCAATCATCAAAATCCAAATAAATAAATAAAAACTATAAAATCAGAAACACTTCTGAGTGCATCCAGGCATTTTGGACAAGAGATACTCAGGGTGTGCTACCATGCTCTGGGTGCTTGGTGTATATAAACAATAAAATATTCTCCCTATTCCTCAGCAAGGGTGCCATGCCTGTAGACATTCCTCCCTGGGTCTGGGTCTCATTGGTGGGTGGATCTCATGCCTGTCTTAGCCGGTATGCCAAGAATGCAAGTCTTCAATCGGTGAAATAAAATAGGATGGGGAGCGTTAACAGCAGACTAAAACAATTGGAGGGCAGATTTTCTGACCTTTAGGACAAGAATTTTGAAATAAACCATTCAGACAAAAATAAAGAGAAAAGAATTAAAAAGGATGAAGAAAGTCTATGCAAAATATGAGATACTATTAAATAACCAAGTAGCCATATTATAAGTATTCCTGAAGGGGAAGAAAAGAAAAAAGGCATAGAGAACTTGCAACCTGCTAAATGAAATAACAGCTAAAAATTTCCCAGGTCTTGAAAGAGACATGCCCGTCCAGATACAGGGAACTCAAAGAACCCCAAACAGACTCAACCATGAAAGGTTTTCTCCAAGGCATGTTATTGTTAGATTGTTAAAAGTTAAAGTAGAGAATGCAAAAAACAATAAGTGAAATTCACCAAGTTATATATAAAGGAAAACCAATTAGATTAACATCAAACTTCTCAGCAGAAACTCTATAGGCCAGAAGAAAATAGGATGATATATTCAAGGTCTGAAAAGGGAATGCCTTCCAACCAAAGATATTACATACAGCAAAGCTATCCTTTAAAAGTGTAGGAGAATTAAAGCATTCGCCAGCTTAGCAAAAAGTGAGAGAATCCACCACCAACAAACCATCCTTACAAGAAATTCTGAAGGGCATCCTGCATTAGAAATAAACATCAAAAAAACACACATCACCACAAAATTCACTAACAGAGCAAGTAAAATAGAATCATTATTCGATCAACAAAATGACAGGTCTCAGCTCTTATCTATCAATACTAACCTTGAGTGTAAATGGATTAAATTTACCAACCAAAATACTTAGGTTGGCTGAGTGAATAAAAACCACACTACATGCTGCCTACAAGAAACTCACTTCACAAAGAAAGGTACAAACAGACTGAAAGTGGAGGGTTGAAAAAAGATACACTAGGCAAATGGAAATCAATAGCAAGCAGGAATAACTATCCTGCTATCAGTTATAACAGACTTTAAATCAAATACAATAAAAGAGATTAAAAATGACATAATATTTTGACAAAGGGTTCAATTCAGCAAGGACACATAACAATAATAAATATATATGTATCCCACACAAGACAATTCAGATATATACATAAAATACCATTAGACCTAAAGAGAGAGACTCCAAAAAAATAATAGTGGGTGACTTCAACACCCTACTCTCATCAATGGACAGATCATGCAGACAAAAAAATCAGTAAAGATGCATCAGAGTTGAGACACACTATTGAACAAATGGACCGAAAAGACATTTACAGGACATCTCACCTAACAGCTACAGAATACATATTCTTCTCATATGCACATGGAACATTTTCTAGGGTAAACCAAACATTAGCCCACAAATCAAGTCTCAGCAAATTTAAAAATACTGAAATCATACCATGTATCTTCTTAGACCACAAGGAATAAAAATAGAAATTAACAAGAAGAAGACCCAAAAATAATTGGAAATTAAACATGCTACTAAATGATTAATGGATCATTGAAGAAATTAAAAAGGAAATTAAAAACTTTATTGAAATAAGTGAAAATGAAAACACAACACATCAAAACCTGTTGGATATGGCAAAAGCAGTATTAAGGGGATTTTTATAGCATTAAGTTATTACATTAAAAACAGAAACGTCTTAAAGATCTAATAATGCATCTGAAGACTTAGAAAAACAAGAAGAAATCAAACCCCAAATTAGCAGGAAGTGAGAAACAATAAGAACCAGATCAGAAATAAATGAAAATGAAACTAAACACACATTACAAAAGACCAACAAAACAAAAATTTGTTTTTTTGTGAAGATGAACAAAATAGATAAATCTTTAGCCAGATGAAAAAAGAAATTACTCAAATAAAATTATAGAAGAAAAGAAAACATTACAATGAATACCACTGAAATACAAAGGACTGTAAGAAAATGTTATGAAGAACTATATGCTAATAAGTTGGAAACCTCAAAGTTATATGAGAGCAGTTATGTAGGAGATTCTTCAGAAACCTGAATATAACCCTACCATACAACCCAGCCATCCCACTCCTTGGAATTTACCCAAAGGAAATTAAATTGGAAAACAAAAAAGCAGTCTGCACCTCAATGTTTATTGCAGCTCAATTCACAATAGCTAAGACCTGGAATCAACCCAAATGCCCATCAACAGTAGACTAGATAAAGAAATTATGGGACATATACTCTATAGAATACTATACAGCAGTAAAAAACAATGAAATCTGGTCATTTGCAACAAAATGGAGGAATCTGGAAAATATCACGCTGAGTGAATTAAGCAAGTCCCAAAGGGACAAAATCATATGTTCTCCCTGATCGGTGACAGCTAACCGAGCACCAAAAAGGAAACCTGGTAAAGTGAAATGGACACTAAGAGAAACAGTGACTTGATAAGCCCTCGTCCCAACTGTTGATGTACAATTTAATACTTTATCCCTTTTAGTATTTTTGTTTGTTTGTTTTAGTTAATACTATTGGTTTCAACCAATAGTAATTAACACACAATTGTTCTCAGGTGTTTAAATTTAACTGAAAAGTGATCCCTGTTAAATATAACAGTGGGAATAAGAGAGGGAAGAGATGTACAATTTGGGACATGCTCAATCGGACTTGCCCCAAATGGTAGAATTAGAAATGTGCCAGGGGATTCCAATACAATCCCATCAAGGTGGCATGTACCAATGCCATCTCACTAGTCCAAGTGATCAATTTCTGTTCACAATTGATCATAATGATAAGTCTAAGAGTCAAAGGGATCACACAAACAAGACTAGTGTCTGCTAATACTAACTGATAGAATAAAAAAGGGAGAGAACTATCCAACATGGGAAGCAGGAGACACAGCAGACTCATAGAATGGCAGATGTCCTAAACAGCACTCTGGCCTCAGAATCAGCCCTTAAGGCATTAGGATCTGGCTGAAGAACCCATGAGAACATGGAAAGCCAAGACACTCTGGCAAAAAAACAAAACAAACAGAAAAACTAAATGAAAGGTCTGGTGAGATCCCAGTAGAAAGAACAGGCCATCAAAGGAGATACCTTTCTCTGAAGGGAGGAAGGGAGGAGAGAACTTCCACTTTGACTATGACCCTGTCAATATAAGACCAGAGTCAGCGAACTCAAAAGGCTTCCATAGCCTTGGCAACCCATGACAAGAGCCTCTGGTGATTACTGACGCCATAAATAAGAGTGTCAATTTGTTAAGTCAACAACAGGAGTCATTGTGCACTTACTCTTCATGTAGGATCTCTGCCCTTAATGTTTTGTTCAATGTGAATGAATGCTATAACTAGTACTCAAACAGTATTTTACACTTTATGTTCTGTGTGGGTACAAACTGATGATCTTTACTTAATATATACTAAATTGATCTTCTGTATATAAAGAGAATTGAGAATGAATCTTGATGTGAATGGAATGGGAGAGGGAGCAGGAGATGGGAGTGTTGCGGGTGGGAGGGAAGTTATGGGGGGAAAAGCCACTGTAATCCATAAACTGTACTTTGGAAATTTGTATTTACTAAATAAAAGTTAAGAAAAAGTCACAAAGAGCATCAAAACTGGGATAGAGGAAGTCAAAGTAGCCATGTTTGCAGATGACATGGTATTGTACATTGAAACATCTAAACAGTCCACCAAAAAACCTATCAGAATAAACCACTTCAGTAAATTTGCAGATTTAAAATAAACATACAAAAATTAGCTTTTGTATGCTAATGATGAATTCACAAAAAATCAAGAAAGAAATTCTATTCAAAATAGCCACACACCAACAAAACAAACATTTAGGAATAAATTTAATCAAAGAAGTGACAGATCTCTACCATGAAAATTATCAAACATTAATGAAAGAAATTCTCAAGGACACAATGTTTAGGTATTCCTTGTCCATGAATTAGAAGAATCAATATCATTAAACTGTCCATTGTACCTAAAGCAATCTATAGATTCAATGCAATCCCTATCAAAATACCAACAACATTCTTCATAGAATTAGAAAAAGCAACCCTAAAATTCATATAGAATCACAAAAGACCCAGAATAGCCAAACTGATCCTGAACAAGAAAAATCAAGCTGGAGGCATCACAATACCTGATTTCAAATCATACTACAAAGCTCTTGTAATTAAAACAACATGATGCTGGCATAAAAACCAATACATAGATCAATAGAACATAACAGAGTACCCAGAAATTAATCCACATACATAGAGCCAATTGATTTTTGACAAAAGTGCTCAGACCATACAATGAAGTAAAGATAATCAACGAATGATACTGGCAAAACTGGAGTTATGTATGTAGAAGAATGAAATTAGATCCATACTTCTTACCATATAGAAAAACCAAGTCAAGATATATCAAAGACCCAAATTTAAGACTGGAGCCTATGAAGTTGCTGGAAGAAAACATATGGGGAGACACTCCAAGACACTGGTGTAGGGGATGACTTCTTGGACATGATCCCCAAAGCATAGGCAACAAAAGCAAAACTAACTAAATGGAACTATATCAAATTCAGAAGCTTTTGTACAGCAAAAGAAATGATTAACAGAGTGAAGAGACATCCAACAGAATGAGAAAAATATTTGCAAACCACCTAAATAACAAAGGATTAATATTCTGAGTATATCAGCAACTTCAAAAACTGAACAAAATAATCAATTAAGTTGAGAAATGGGCAAAGCATTTCAACAGACAGTTCTCAAAATACACAAAGCAGAGAGAGTAACAAATGCTGGAAAGCATGTGGACAAAGGGAACACTTGTAGACTGTTGGAGGGACTGTAAAATAGTGCAGACACTTTGGAAAAGAGTGGGGAGATTTCTTAAAAAACTGCAAATGGACTTGTCTTATGATCTAGCAATCCCACTATTGGGTACATACACAAAAAAGATGGCAATATCATCATGTCTTAAACACAATATATTAAAGAGATACCTGTAACACCTTGTTTATAACTGAACTGTTCATAATAGCTAAAATTTGGAATCAATTAAGCTATCATCAGATGAATGGATAAAGAAAATATGGACATATATACAATAGAATGTCATTCAGCTATTTAAAAAATGGAATTTAACCATTTGCAACAAAATGGACACAATTGGAAGACATCCTGTTGAGTGAAATAACACTGAATGATCTTTTTTTTTTAAAGATTTATTTATTTATTTGAAAGTCAGAGTTGCATAGACAGAGAAGGAGAGGCAGAGAGAGAGAGGGGTCTTCCATCTGCTGGTTCATTCCCCAACTGGCCACAATGGCTGGAGCTGAGTCGATCTGAAGCCAGGTGCCAGAAGTGTCTTCCAGGTCTCCCATGTGGGTGCAGGGGCCCAAGAACTTGGGCCATCTTCTATTGCCATCCCAGGCCATAGCAGAGAGCTGAAACAGAAACGGAGCAGCCAAGACTAACCGGCGTGCATATGGGATGCCAGCACTGCAGGTGGTGGCTTTACCCACTACGCCACAGTGCTGGCCCCACAATGAACAATCTTATTAAAGACTGTATATGCTAAATGATTACATTTATAAGAAGTTTTACAAAAGACTAATCTATATTGAATAAAAAAAATCAGAACCATGAGTAGTTCTGGAAGGACGAGAGTAGGAAATGACTTAAAAGGACACGAGGAGGCCGGCACTGTGGCGAAGTGAGTAAAGCAATAAAGCGAGTAAACATTATACAAGCTATATGCATTGCCGGCATCCGTATGCACGCTGGTTCGAGTCCCGGCTGCTCCACTACGGATCCAGCTCTCTGCTATGGCCTGGGAAGCAGTAGAAGATGGCCCAAGTCCTTGGGCCCCTGTTCCTGCATGAGAGACCCAAAAGAAGCTCTTGGCTCCTGGCTTTGGATTGGTGCAGTTCCAGGGAGTGAACCAGCAGATGGAAGATATCTCTCTCACTCTCTCTCTGCCTTTTCTTCTTCCCCTGTGTAACTCTTTCAAATAAATAAATAAATCATTAAAAAAAGGACATGAAGTAACATTTTGGGAATGACAGTATGCTTAAGTATGTATGTAAATTTAACTTCAAATAGGGGAAAAACAAAAACCACCAATAAATTTTGAGTTCCAGGTAACATTATGTAGCTTGAAATACATGTGGGTGGGGACTACCAATTGTTAAAATTCCTCTGATCTTGAGCAAAAAGAATTGGCCGGCGTCACGGCTCAACAGGCTAATCCTCCGCCTTGCGGCGCCAGCACACTGGGTTCTAGTCCCGGTTGGGGCACCGGATTCTGTCCCGGTTGCCCCTCTTCCAGGCCAGCTCTCTGCTGTGGCTCCGGAGTGCAGTGGAGGATGGCCCAAGTGCTTGGGCCCTGCACCCCATGGGAGACCAGGAAAAGCACCTGGCACCTGGCTCCTGCCATCGGATGTGCGCGGTGCACCAGCCGCAGCGCGCCGGCCACGGCGGCCATTGGAGAGTGAACCAACGGCAAAGGAAGCCCTTTCTCTCTGTCTCTCTCTCTCACTGTCCACTCTGCCTGTCAAAAAAAAAAAAAAAAGAACAAAGAATCACACCACCCTAGAAAGCTATGGTAATCTGAACAGCAGAGTACTGGCATAAGAACAGATGCATAGATCCATGGAACAGAGTAGCAAGCCCAGATAAAAAATCTATGCATACTTAGCCAATTAGTTTTTGACAAAAATGTCCAGAATACTCTGAGGAGAAAGGATAGTCTTTTCAATAAGTGGTACTGAGATAACTAGATACCCACACACAGAAGTATGAAATTGGACCCCTATCTTATACCATACACAAATACCAACTCTTAAATGTAAGACTTGAAAGCCCAAATGTAAAAATGTAAAACTCCTAGAGGAAAGCTTACAGGAAAAACTCTGTCTCATTGGTCTGGGCTATGATTTTTGAGATATGAACAAAAGTACAAGTAGCAAAATACAAAAACAGACAAAAGGGATTACATCAAACTAAAATCTTCTCTACAGCAAAGGAAACAGTCAACAGACTAAAGAGACAATCTACAGACTGGAGAACAATATACAAGCTATACATCTTACATGGGGCTAAAATCCCAAATGTATGCAGAATTCATACCCCTCAATAGCAAGAAAATGAATAACCTTAATGTGTTGTACTATGAGAATTAATGGTAAAACTTGTCTTCAAACAGTACTTTATACTTTGTGTGTCTGTGTGGGTACAAACTGTTGAAATCTTTACTTAATATAGAGTTGATCTTCTGTATATGAAGATAATTAAAATGAATCTTAATAAAGAATGGGTTGGGAGAGGGAGTAGGAGGTGGGATGGTTTGGGGGTAGGAGGGCAGGTATAGGAGGAAGAACCGCTATAATCCAAAAGTTGTACTTATGAAATTTATATTTATTAAATAAAAGTTTCTATTAAAAAATAAAATGAGGAAACTTTGAGATAAAAAAGAAATAATGAATAAGAATGAAAATATTTTCAATGAAGTAGACAATAATATGAAATAAATGTTTGGAAAAAAAAAAAAAGGAAGGACAATTGATTCTCAGACTGAAGGCATTGCTGGTCTTATTTTCTTTAGCAGGCAGAAAATTTTCCAGAGGGGTATTTTGTACCCTCTTAAAATACTTTAGTTGTATCTTAGTTTATTTCTTTGATGTTTGCTTTTTGTTGTTCAGAATCTAAAAATGCTGAACAAGTGATTCTAAGGCAAAAAAAGGATGAAATCTTTCTGAATTCACGGTAACTGGAAATCACATTTCCATCATCAACCTCAGCTTTAGGTAGAGTCAGCAAGAGTTAGTTAAGAGGTGCGCAATCCTTGGTGGTCTCTCTTGCAGCTCTGGGTGAAGCAGGATCAAAAGGAGGGATACAATAAGAGCTCCCATACACAGGAAAAGATGAACTGTTCTCCAGCCTTGGTAACAAGTAAACGCAGAAGCAGTTATAAACCATTTAATCAACTGACGGCAATTCGCATAAGGAAACAGACTTCTAGAAGCCACCTGAGGAGTAAAATGGAAGTCAGCCCTTCATGGGATTTGTCTCTGCAAAAGACAGGGGACCAGGATAGGCAGAAAACTTACCAGCCTGAGATTCAAACTTCAGCAAAGCAGTGCTATACCCCAGAGCAATCAAGACGGGCTCCTTGCCCACATGGCAACATTCAGTGTCTCTGCTGAGTAAGCATTTAAGGACGCAGGTGCCATTCTCTATAAAGAATGAAGAGAAAACAGGATTAGCCAAATCCATCTTCAGCACAGTAAAAATATTCACCCAAGCCTTTACAACATTTCTCTGATCTTCTCTAGCCCTGCCACTTCCAATCCTTGATATACTGCCTCGTGGGATGTAGGTGAATACGAAGATGACAGATAAAAGAGTTGAACCTAACCATGGCCAAACACCAGTGCTGTGTATGTGGGTTACTCAGGGCTCCAAACTGACTCCCACTACCTTTCGCCTCTACGTCCTGGGTCTTGTTATCTACAACTCCTATGCAGCTTGTGCTAATACTGTATTTCTTGACACCATCCCAGGAGAGCCCACTTAAGGCCTCTCTGGTTAATTCCTGAAGATCTGCTGTATGCTAGACATAGTGTAACAAATTTCTATTGTAAGTATGAGAATATTTTGAAAAGTTCATGGAAAACAGAATTAAAAACTAAGCGTATTTTAATGCAAAATATTTTGGAAAATTAGGGATTTTTTTGTAATAAATATTTTCCTTGAACTTTTCAAGGAACCCTCATCTATCACTGTCCAATATTCCTAGGTAAAGACAGCATTAGGATGCAAATGCACAGCTAGTAAGTGGCAGGACCAGAATTGAAACCCAGGTGTTTGACTTCAAAGCCATGTTCCTTCTACCACAAAGTGCTAAAGTAAGCATGATGGAGAGAGAACTTAGATGACTAAAAATAAGTCACTACTTTTCCTTTTACAGGTTAGGCAGCCTTTTGGTAATGAGGGAGTTATACTGTAGTGGAAAGGACAATGAACTTGGAGCTTTGGTTTCATCTTTGAAAGTAAACTGATGAATTTCAATTACTTAATCACATTAAATCATATTTTTATTATGTAAAATAAAAATACTGTTTTTTTTTCCCCACAGGCTAGTGATAAAGATTGAACAATAACAGTAAAATAAGAACTAAAATTCCATGCAAACATTAAGGGACTGTTATTTTTCTCTTAAAGTACACCTTAGTTTCTATACATTCTAAAAGGAGAAAGCTTTCCATTTTCCCTCACAAAATCAAATACAGAAACTATATTAAATATATAATTGCATTTAACAATCTACTCTGTAGAACATGAGCACATGTGTACATACACAAACATATTCAAAACAGGCACAATGTTCCCTGGGTTCATCCAAATGCTCCTAGTGGCAAGATCTTTCTAGAGCTAATATTCCTCTGTGTGTATGTGTGTGTGTGTCTGTCTGTCTGTCTTCATCTGTGGACAGACATATGGATTGCATCCATACCTTGGACACTGTGAATAATGCATTTTGTTGCTTGTGGCATATACTGAGAAGAATGACTGCTAGGTCATATAGTAGTTCTGTCATTAATTTCTTTAGGAAACAAAGATCTTTTAAGCATTACAAAAAATCTGGATAGTACTTGTAACCATTCAGAATTTTTAAATTTATTATGCAAAAAATTAAAGCCTTTAAAGAAAACTGAAAAGCTGTGATAAGTGAGGGAAACATCCTCAATATACATTACCAATACTTACTATCCCAATATGCAATTAGTATGAAAAATAAGAAACAAGCATCCCTACTGAAATGTCAGTGAGCAGGATGAATAGGTGGCTGACATCGAGCAAATGCTGCTAGGAAAAAAAGCAAAAAAGCAATAAGCCACAGAAATAATCAAAGAAATATCAGTGAAAGAACAAGGAGATCTAACTGGTTGTCTCCTGTCAGAATTTCCAAAATATATACTGATTACACCAAATGTGGGAGAGAGTATGAGAAACTGAATGGTCACGGTTGCAACCGTAAAGCGTTATGTTTCTGTAGCACATTCTATCCAGGTGGATCAAAATTTTATAGATACTCTCTATAAGGTACTCTACTTGTATCAATGTACTTTCCCAGTGGTGGGTGAACACATGTTTATTCATATTACAGTAGTTTACTACAGCTAGAAAATACAAAGAATCTAAGAGCACATCACTCACACTGTTAGTTAAATAAAACAATGGCACCTCCACACTCAGGCTGCAGACAGCAGGTATAATATTTTAGTATCAATTTAATGCATTTATTTTCATAGAAAGCTGTTTAAAAAGACATTCACCAAAATATTATCAGTGATTTCTTCTAAATGGAGAGATCTGGAGTCATTTTAAAAATATTTATTTCCATCTACTTGAAAGGCAGAGTGGCTGAGGGAGGGAGGGATACAGAGAGAGAGAGAAGCAGGGAGAGAGGGAGGGAGAGAGGAGAGATGGATCTTCCATCTGCTGCTTCACTCTCATTCCTCACATGCCTGGGGCTGGCTCAGACCAAAGCCAGGAACCAGGAGCTCCAGTTAAGTCTCCCTCATGTGTGGCAGTGACCCAAGCATTTGAGCCATCATCTGCTGCCTCCTAGTATGTATTAATTGGAAGCTGGATGGAAAGCAAAACAGCAGAGACTTGCAACAGCATTCCAATACAGCATGTAGGTGCTGCAAATGATGGCTCAACCTTCTGTGCCCAGGAGATTAATTTTAGTTTTCTCTTTATAAAGTTCTTCCTTGCTGGAATTTCCTATGTAACTACTAGCTTTTATAAACTGAACAAAAAATCTGTTTTTATTTGATAAAAACAAAATATACATTACTATCACTAAGGCATTTCATAACATTCTCATTGTTAATAGCTGTTACTCCATTAGTTTTTCTATTTATAAGACATTAATTGATAATTCATTCAAAAATGTTTATTGAGGAATTACCATATCCAATAGAATCATTAATTTCTTTTTCATATTTATTCATAGAAATGAACATCTACCCATGCTTTTTTGTGTTAATCTTATAACTTCCAATGTTGCTTTCCTTTCCTATCCTTTGATCATATCAAGACATAAAATGAACACCCTAAATGATTTATATTAATTGTATCAAGATAAAAGTACAGCTACTTTAGAGGAAAATATATTACCAATGGAGAAATGTGCCTTAGAAGTATAAAGAATGAACAATTGAGAAATGAAGAAATATAATAAAAATTATTGTGGAGCCTCTACAGATCCCACGGGAAACACTGCAGCATTGGTGGAGAATGGAGCGGTGAAATCCTTTCCAATGTACGTGGCTCCGAAGGTACAGGGCATCAACATTTCTACCAAGTTATTATTGCTACTACTAGTAATTATAACTACAACTGCAGAACACTCTGACTTTCCCTTCCAGACATCTCATTTCACCCTTTGAGTGACCCAATTAGGCTGGCTACTTCTATGTATCTGCAATCATAGTGCTTTTGAACTTGCTCTCATCAGAGACACTCTGTTATTTCAAAGGCCAAGGCCTGAGTTGCTGGTCGCAGCAAAGTACCAAGCAGAATGAGTTCATGGATATAGAATTTAATCAGCTTTAGGAAAGCCCAAGCCTTGTTCCCTCCTTGATGAAAACCACTTGTTCTCCCAGAGGTCTCTCAAAGAAAATTATACAGATGGCAAATCCAGATGCTACTCCATCCTCTCCTCAGCACCATCTGACCAACATCCAGAGGCCCACCAAGAAACCTTGGTTTTATCCATTTAGACAAGCAAACATGGAAAATGCCACTGGGTTAGGTTAAGAGAATTGTCCTTACTTCTCCTCACCAGTAATTCTCTATTTTCTCAACATATGTACATTCCCTCTCCCTACATCACTGCAAATGTAAAAGTTCAGTTCCCACAGGAGAGCTATTGGCTGGCCATGAATATAAGATGCCAAGCACAATCTAAAATATGATTTCGATAAAAATTTTTTATATAAATTCTTTGACAGAACAGAACTTATTTATTGAATATATGGTATATATGCCAACTCTGTGAGGACCCTTTCAAAGGTATACAGCAAAATATAATTAAAAGAGGAGTTTATTTGGATGAAAATTTTTCAAAATTCAAACATAGTGTTTCTTATAACATATATACTTTTCCATCAGCTTTTTTTAAAAAAGATTTATTTATTTATTTGAAAGTCAGAGTTACACAGAGAGAGAAGGAGAGGCAGAGAGAGAGAGGTCTTCCACCCACTGGTTCACTCCCCAATTGGCCATAATGCCCGGAGCTGTGCCAATCCAAAACTAGGAGCCAGGAGCTTCTTCCAGGTCTCCCACATGTGTGCAGGGGCCCAAGGACTTGGACCATCTTCTGCCGCTTTCCCAGGTCATAGCAGAGAGCTGGATGGGAAGTGGAACAGCAGGGACTCGAACCAGTGCCCATATGGGATGCCGGCACTGCAGGTGGAGGTTTTATCCGCTGCACCGCAGCACCATCCCCCTCCATCAGCTTTTTGAAGACCCCTCTTATGTATGGATTTCAAAACTCTTTCACCAAAATAAGCTTAGCTTTCAATTCAATTTTCCTTTAACTTTTCTTTTAAGTCCTTCACGCCTTTTAACTTCTTAATATTTTTCTATCTAGAGACAGAGAGTCTGCCTAAAGACTACATGTCCTAAAAAGGGATCACTAAGTATTTATTACATAGGCTGTATCTATACAGGCAAGTGTGCAGTTACTATTATTAACAAACATAACCAGAGAAGGAGTGAAGAGAGAGGACAGTATAGGATTTAGACATCAATGTTGATCGTGGGCCGGCGCCGTGGCTCAACAGGCTAATCCTCCGCCTTGCGGCGCCGGCACACCGGGTTCTAGTCCCGGTCGGGGCACCGGATTCTGTCCCGGTTGCCCCTCTTCCAGGCCAGCCCTCTGCTGTGGCCCAGGAGTGCAGTGGAGGATGGCCCAGGTGCTTGGGCCCTGCACCCCATGGGGAGACCAGGAAAAGCACCTGGCTCCTGGCTCCTGCCATCGGACGAGCGTGGTGCGCCGACCGCGGCGGCCATTGGAGGGTGAACCAACGGCAAAAGGAAGACCTTTCTCTCTGTCTCTCTCTCTCACTGTCCACTCTACCTGTAAAAAAAAAAAAAAAAAAAAAAAATGTTGATCGTATTAATAATGAAATATTCTATGAGATATGACAAACTAGTAATAAGTGATACCATCACAGCTTCTTTGTCTGCACTACGTTATAAGTAGAATTTTGTGTTTGCAAGGCTACATTTTAGGCTTTTTCTTGCTGGAGTGATGCCAAAGAAGAAACACTCAAAATTGATTGAGTCCGTTTGAAAGCATCCAGAAATTAATAGCAGAAGAGAAATGAAGAGAATGGGAAGAGAAGCAGGCAAAGGAAGAGGTTTCAGAACTGAAGCTGCAGTGGGGGCTTCTAAGAAAGCATACAGCAATCTCAGAAAACCAACACAAACGCTGCCAATCAACTATCAGTTGTTAAACTGCAGTTTGGCTGTTCTGCTTATTTTGAAAACGCTATCCTGTTCCTCCTCATCTTGTTTGAAAATCATACTAAATCTACACTGTTCAGTCACATAGCCATTGTATAGTATTATCATTACCTTTCAGCTCTCATTTAAGAGTTACGTCATGTTAACACAAGTCCTTATATAGATATTGCTGTAGTCCTCTTAGCTGTTCAAAGTCATCTCCCTGTAGCATCCTTAGGAAAGTCTCACTGAAAAAAAAAAAAAAAAAAAACTCTTTAACAGATTCCTTCAGAGGGGACCTGGAATAATAATCCTTGAATTCTGGCATGCCAATAACTGTCTTTTATCTTTTATGCTTTTGGAGCTCAATTTTTCTGGATCTAACATCCCTGGCTCATATTTTCTTTCTCTGAGGATCTTTAATATATTATTTCATTGTCTTCTAGAGTATACTATTACTTTCTTTTTTTTTATGAAAGAGTTTATTGGGGAAAATGCAGCAGACTGGAGAGAAGGGGCGAAGAAGGAAAAGGAGAGTACGAGAAAGAGGAGAAAGTAGAGGAGAGGGGAGTGAGAGAGGAGAAGAGGAGGCTAGAGAGAGTGAGCAGGAGAGAAGAGAGAAGCCAAGAGCCATGTATTTGAAAACATCTCTTAAATATCTAACATGGTGTAGCTTGTTTAACCAACAAATTCAAGCACAAGCTTATAAAATGATTTAGTTTCTTTCTACCAAGAAATTTAAAACATCTGATACAGAGATTCAGGTCACATGAATTAAAATGTATCTTTGATTAACTTTAGCAGTTTAAATTTATGGGCAATCTTAGCTATAAGCCGACTAAAATAAAGCTCTTAATAAATTTTCTCATGTAGACATACAATATGTATACACATATAACATAATAGAACAATATAGCAGTTTCAATAATAGCTTTTTAAACTCTTTAACTGATTTCTAATTTACCAATTGATACAAATTACTTTCTGTTCTTAGTAACCTCAGTTAACCATACTTTCTCTCAGTTGGTACCTGTAATACATTATTGGCTTCATGTGTTTACAGAGCCATCCCAAAGTACTGAATACAATAGAAGTGGCTGGGAAAATCCATCAGAACCTATAGGACAGCTAAACACAGAACCAACAATGCTTTAGTTTTATGAGCAGCAAATCTGATATATAAAACTGTGGATGACAAAAGACTTTAAGTTGCCACATTTAAAATTATAAACTCGTTAACCAAGAGGCACTTGCTGACTCACAGTGTATTTCTTAAAGCACCTGTAGGATTTTACAAAGCACTTAACTCTTTTAGGCATCTGGGCCTTTCTCATTAAGAGGAGCATCATGTCTAGTAACGCTAGATCATCAGACTTTTTAATTTTCAGACATTTGTAGCAGTAGCATTTTATATTATAGAAACTTAAAATTTACAAGATGAGAGACTTATATGTCCTTTGATTTTTTCAGTTGGGCCCAAATTGGAAAAACCAAAGTTCAAAATTTACTGGAAATTTCAGAATCCAAATTCTTTGGCACTTTGATTTTTTTTTTTTTTTTGAATGCCTGTCAAGGATGCCAAGAAGGCTCAAAATCCAAAATATCTGGTTGAACTAAGATTCCTTAACATGACATAATATAGACCAATTCTGATTATTGTTACAAGGTGATTATTCAAATGTTTGAAAATAGCACATATTTAAATAACCCATAGCTCTTAATAAAAACTCAGCTGTTTTCAACTAGAATTTAACAGAGACATCAAGAGAACATAACAGATTATTTTTCTAATTCTATCATAGGAAAATAGATTACATTTCTATACTTATTATGTTTTCCATCTGTCAATGTCCTTGATTTACATTTTGAAATAATCTGTTAAGAATCTCCAAATTAAGACATTTTTAAATAAGGTAACGAATCAAATTTCAGCCTGAGTTACTCTAAGCAATGTTGAACTATTTTCATAGATAGTTTATAAACTAACCCAAATAGTTTTTATAGAATATAACAAGCTGAGTATACGAAAGTTTACATTTAGATGCACTTATTTGCCTTTACCCAATTTAAATGAGCAGTTACACCTAAATGACTTAAGATTCTCATATTATATTTCTCTATTTGAATTCAATTAAAATTAAAATTGCATTCATCTAAAACAAGTACTAATCACCTATAGCTGTTTCATTGAGTACTGATTACCCAGAAATATTTTAAAACAAATTGAAAAATAAGTCCAGCAAGTTACAAAGCAATATTTTTAAAGGTAGTGATCTTCCTAGATTCAAAGAGAAACTCTTTCAAACTCAGTGTTAGTTACAGTTGCCTTTTTCCTAAGAACACCTTAGGCCCATGACATCATAGTCAATCAGCCACGTGGGGCTGCTTCTGAAGCAAAAGTTCAGGCAGCTGCTGACAGCTCCCAAAGGCGATGGTGGGCCAGAGGTCAATGCACCAGGGACAAGAAGTGATCAGAAGACCTGATTTTCCTGTCTGGCTTGCTCATGATAAAACAAAAGAGCTATCAGGTTGGAATACCTAATTTGTTTCTCAATAAGCAGGAAGCCCAAAAGAATGGGAATACCACTCCCTTGCTATTCTTACGAACAAGAGAGTGAGAAGCAAAAGACCAGTTGGAGGACATGGGCTATAGAGTGAAAGCCTGGAGACAATCATTCCCAAACTGATGAGACGGAGAGAGCAGACTTTGGGCCAGGCCTGGTTCTAAGATAAAGTCCGAATTCCTGGGTGGGAAGGGGAGTTATAGTGAGCTGAGATAGTTAAAAGCTGGGGCCACGAAGGTGGAAGGCAGAGGTTTTGGCTTAGGCATTTGACCTCTATTCGAAGCCTTGGAGGCCAATAGGACCTTGGCCAGAGAGCAGTACACATAGAAGGTTTAGATCAAATATAGAAAAGCTTGAGCATATGGGACTGCCTTCCATTTTCCTGAACACTTGCAGAAGTGATAAAGATCTTGAATGATATCAGGGTCAAACTACTTTGGGCTGATCCCTTAAGGCCAAACGCGCCACCATGGAGAGGCCGATTTTGATTGACTGTTAAGGTCATACATGAGCCATGCTCGATTACAGAGAAAAACGAGGCATCAGTGTTTGAGGGCTAGAGCCAATTTGAGAGGGACCATATTACTTAAAGAACTGAAGGGAATGCGGTTAGAGAAAAGTTCCCATTGCGACCTGTAGAGTCAGATCCGTGGACTGCAAGCGCCCTTGACTTCCGGCAGTCTGACTAATGAGAGGATATGGGAGCAGAAGGCGGGGTTGTCACCCAAGCGCCCACTGGAGCCCATGGTTTAGCCTGCAAAAGGGGAACAGATGTTGAGTCGTCACTCACACCCACTGTTGCCCAGACACAGTTGTCCGTAGAGACTAAAAGACTAAAAGCCTTAAGTAGGAGTTGTGGTTAGTGTCTAGTACTGCAACTTTTACAAGAGTAGCAGACAAGCAGACGACAGTAGACTACAACTCAAATAGGAGTCGCTGTGAGCATTTCCCATTTGCGTCTCAACTCAGAATTTGGAAGGCTGACGTGTGGATGGAGATTACAGAGCATTTGGCGGCGTGGAGGAGTTCCAAGGTAGCCAAAGGGTTTTTTTCATCTTTGTTTAATGCCCTCTATCACTTCCCGATTTCACAGGATCTACAGTGATCAGCCCTTAGGCCTTTTCACGAGCCTCACTCCAAGTGTTAGCTGCTGTGAGTGAGTGACCTCAGCATCCAAGTTTTAGCTGCTGTTCTCAAATCGACCTGTTTCCTATTCGGTGAGGATCTAATGATTCTCTAATGTTCTCTGATGTCCTGCAACTTCATTCTGCTTTCTCTTAAATGGATGTTAATAAACCATTATACAGATAAACAGACATACAGGCAATCTACACATATAAATAAAAGAAGGAATATACATTGGAAACAGCAGTGGTTATTTCTGAGTATGAAGATTATGTGTATTTTTTTTTTTTTGTAGGTGAGCTTTTCCAGCTTTCCCCCTTCCAAATACTCTAGGACAAATTTATATAAATTTGTATTTATACAAAATATCCCTGAGTTAATTCAGGGGCAAAAATTAATCACCTTAGGGGCTGGCGCTGTGGTGCAGTGGGTTAACACTCTGGCCTGAAGCACTGGCATCCCATCTGGGCATCCGTTCAAGGCCCGCTGCTCCACTTCCAATCCATCTCTGCTGTGGCCTGGGAAGGCAGTGGAAGATGGCCCAAGTTCTTGGGCCCTGCACCCGCGTGGGAGACCCAGAAGAAGCTCCTGGATCCTGGCTTCGGATCAGCGCCAACTCTGGCCATTGTGTCCAATTGGGAAGTGAACCATGGGATGGAAGACTGACTTTCTCTCTTTCTCTCTCTCTCTCTGCCTCTCCTCTCTCTGTGTAACTCTTACTTTCAAATAAATAAATAAATCTTAAAAAAATTAATCACCCTAAATCAAAGTTTCTTAGGACTTGGTAAATTCTTATACTAAAGGATACAATATAATTCACTAACCTCAAGAATTACTGCTTACTGCAGAAAGCAAGGCAGAACTCTTTAGCACAGGGTAAAGGCCTAAAAAAGTATATAATACAGAAGATGCTATATTCCAGTTCCCAGAACAACTCAACAAGGAGCAACACTCAGATCTAGAAACTACATGTTCTTCCACAGGCCTAAAATCACAAACCTTTATGACTTCTCTCCTTCTGATACCAATGCTTGCATGAGCATACCTGCAGTTAAGGCATATTCCTTAAAGCAAAATAAAGATCATTCTGGTTAGGACAATTTTTCATTTTTTAGTTCCCCAAACAACCACTGACAGTATATCTGTTCTGTTCCGGACACCCTGCTAAGAATAGATGAATCACATTTGCTTTCTTCCCTAGGCAAAGCAAACTATAGTTGGCATTAGAAAAAGCAATTCAATAGAATAGTACTGAGGATAGGTATATGAAACTTGAGCTGAGTTTTTAAAGAATAAGTAAATGTTTACCAGACAAACAAGGAAAGGAAGGTTATCTCAGCATAAATGAAAAATGAGCAAAGGAACAATAACAAATTGCATGAAGAATTAAAAGAAGTTAATTCCCTTTATTATTTGGTTGACATTATTACAAAACGTCATACTACAGGGTAACTACTGGGTACATGAAAGCATGTCATAGGTGGCAAAACACTACATAATACAAGAAATGCCTATTATTACTGGCTTGTGAGATTCCCAGTTCCCATTCGATATACAAGAGGGCTTTGAAAATAGTTCACAGAAAATGCATAAAGAATTTTTACATAGATTTCAAAAGGTACTGCACCAAAATAAACATTTGTTAATTTCATTTCCTACAAACTTTTTGAAGTACCTTTGTACATATTCTTCCAGCTATTCAATACAACACAATGCTAGGTAGTGCTGTGAAGGGATTTTGAAGTTGTAATTAAGGTACCAAATCAGTTGACCTTTGATAGAAGGAGATTATCTAGCTATACCTGACCTAATCATAGGAACACTTTACATCTAGATCTCTAGGTCAGACACAGGAATTCAGAGATGGCTATTGTTGGCTGGAAGATGGAAGAGGCAGGAAATGGGAGTGGTTAGCTTTTAAATGCTGAAGACAGCCCCATGTGACTCCCAGAAGGAAATGTAATTGCATTCTTACAACACCATGGAACTGAACCTACAAATATTAGGAATGAGCTTGGTGGCAGAGATTTTCTAGAACCTCCAGATAGAAACTCAATCTACCAACACCTTGGTATCAGTCTTATGGAATTCTGGGCAGAGACCCAAGTCACATTGTGCAGGATTTCAGAGATACAGAAACTATGATCTAAAAACAAACAAGAATGTGTTCTGCTTTCACTGAGACTGTGGTAATTTTTTACGGATCAGAAACACTTGTACAGACAGATGATCCAATATTGAAGCATACAAGTCTGAGTCATGATCAAAACATCAAGTTCTTTTTGGGCCTCACTTTAAAATGAATGAGACAAAGTATTCTCAAAATGCAATGAAATACAACAACAAGGAGAAAAAATTAAACAGAAACTAGAACTTCAAGAAAGCAGCAATTACACAAAAATGGAGAAATGTTTTTTAATATAATTAATATAGAAGTGTTTCTAGATGACAAAGTCAAGGAAAACTTAAAAAGTAGAACAAAGGAAAACATGACAAAGAAGAGGAAAGAAAACAGAATAGGTTGACATTCCACCATTCAACCAACAGGAGTCCTAAAGGGTAAAAAACAATGTAGGAATTCAGTAAAGAACCCGGAAATTTCTCAGAATTAAAGAACATGACTCTACAAGTTATAAAGATTCCCTAAGCATCTACAATAATAAATGAAAAATCATGTACATACATCTAGGCACACTGTCATGAAATTCAGAGCATCAGGAATAAAACTGAAATTGTCATAGTATCGAGAGCACACAGAAAAGGAAAATAAAGTGACAGCTGACTTCTCTAGTGACCCTGGAAGCTTAAGGGAAATTGAAGAACTTCAAAAATTATAGCACAAAATTAATTTTAACCTAGATTTCTATGTTCAGTCTATCAGTGAGGCGGTACAGAAAAGGTAATGCACATTTAGAAACAAGGTAATTTTTAAAAAACAAGCTCCTATATAGCTTTTGTTAGAAAACTACTGGAGAATAATCTAGGAAGGATTAACAAACAAAGAAAAGGAATTGGGAAAACAGGAGATATTGTATAAGGAATGGGTAAAGAATGCTGTTAAGAGCCATGTCAAGGTAGATGGTTTGACTTACTTCCAAGGAAATATAAAGGGACTTCAAGATGTTCATGAAAGATTCATATTATGATATAGACAGGGCAACTGACTACACAAAGCCAGCAAATGGTACTTAATGATTCTCAGGGTAACACAGTCTACCAGAACCATCAACTTAGCAAGCCTTTATCTTCATATACCAAAATAAACTTATCTTTTAATTGCAATTTCACATGACCTTTGAAGTACCTTCATCTCTGATATGTAGGATTCTTTAGAATGCTGGCAAATACATTATGAATCTGGAGTAATGAATAATAAAAGGAAGCAATCACCTTCTAAAACAAAGCAAAGCAAAACAAAAAATTTTCAAGAGAAGAGATGTAGCAGCCCTAATAAACACCATCTACTAAGCAGAAGGCATGGCAATATAATCATTGTGGAAAGGGGCAGGAAGAGAAAACCACCTGCTAGAAATGCTGCAAAAGCGCCAGATTCTCATGAGAGAATGTCCAAAATACATAAACCAGCAAGTAACAGCAAAATCATATTCTTAGAAAATAGAATTAACAATTGAAACAAATAGGTGAGCTAAAAAATGTTTACCTCCGGAGAGCAGATTAGGGAAGAGGGGTAGGACAAGGAACTTCTACTGTTCCTTGTAAACTTTGCATTCCTATCATGCATTATCATTTTTATCATTACCATTATTCCTATCATTATTATTCTGAATAAAATTGAAATTGAAATTATTAATAAAATTTACTTAGTGCTTATTTATGCAAAACCCTTCATGTATATAATCTCATATAATCCTGGAAACCCTACTGATTGGGCTATACAGCTCCTTTTCATCACAGATTAGGAAGGTGAGGCCCACAGAGATTAAGTGCATACCCCAAGATTACACAGTTTCTAGTGGAGCCAAGACTTAAAGCAAGGAAGCCTCACTCCAGAGGCTGAGTTCTCAACAAGTGCAGTGAGATCAATTCTTCTCTAAATGGACATATTTACACGGAAGTCAAAAACATTCTGAGAATAAAAGCATTGGCTTCTCATACCCCTTCTCTCTTGAACTGCAAAATCACTAGGGCATTTCTGCTGGACTAAGGAGGGCAGGTTTCTCCACAGGAAAACACAAAGGATTCCCCACTGAGAAACTCACCACGGGGAAGAGCAAGTCCAGTATTGGCAGCATGGGTTCAACAGCTGACCATGGGGCCTGAGATTAGCTGGTCCGGGTTCCGGCACACTAAATCCAGAAGCTCCTTCTTGTCTGGCTACCCTGGTACCTGGCTGAACAGATGGCTGTGAGCCATTGAGCTATGATATTGATCTTGAATGCACAGCCATTGAGAATCCTTTCACAACACTGGTACTAAGAAGAGTTTGATTCTGGCCCTTCTTTCTTACAAGACTGATTGATTTGAAAGGCAGAGCAACATGGGCAGTGTAGGGAGCATGCATCTTCCATCTGCTTGTTCACTCCCCAAATGACTGACACCAAATGTCACCGAATGACAGTCACCAAAGCCAGGAGCCAGGAATTCCATCCTGGTCTCCAGGGGCAAAAGCATCTGGTCCAATTTCGGCTGCCTTCCCAGGTGCATTTGCAGGAAGTTGAATGGGAAGTGGGGTAGCTGACACTACTATGAAATGGGATGCCAGTACCACAGGTGGCAGCTTAATCCACTGCTCCAAGGCACTGGCCCCTGAATTTGGCTCTTTTATTATTTTTTTTAAGATTTATTTACTTGAAAGTCTAAATTAGAGAGAGAGAACGAGAGACACAGAGAGGGAGGTATCTTCCATCCACTGATTTACTCCCCAGATGGCAGCAATGGCCAGAACTGGGCCTGGAGCTTCATTCAGTTCTTTAATGTGGATGGCATGGAGAAGCCATCTTCCATTGCTTTTTTCAGGCCATTAGCAGGGAGCTGGTTCAGAACTGGAGCAGCTGAGACACAAATCAATGTCTACACGGGCAGGGTTTTACCTGCTATGCTACAACACTAGTCCCCTGACTCTGGCTCTTAATGTTGATCAGACAACAGCTTTCAGGCCTTAGCTCTCCCTCTGCCCTTTATGTCCAATATCTTGGTGAGTTGATAAAGCCTGGATGTTGCTTCTGATTCAAGTAGGGGCTCCCCTGCCTATGCATGAGAATTCTCATGCTCTCCCCCACCATGGCCCCAGTAGAAACCAAGGTCACTCTCTTTTCTTTATGCTCCTTCAAACCACTTGGGATTGTCTGGGAGGCCTGTCCTGCTGTGCCCAGGATCCAAGTTACATAAGTAACAAACCTTTCCATAGCTGCTTCTTGCACCATCATTTTCCACATCTGGAGACTCTGGGGGAGGGGATCCATCTGCCTCCGCAGCTGACAGTACAGAATTGGATAATGTTAGGTCAGACTAAGGGGCAGTGGGTTTTTGTTTTAGTAAAAGCACTTTCATTGAGGTATTGACACAGATACTACTTATTTAAAATATACTATTTGGTGAGTTTTCGTATACCATAAAATCACCACAGTGAAGATAATGAACATATTAATTAGCCCCTAATGTGTCCCTTGCATGCCCAGGCAGCTACTGATTTGCCTTCTGTCAATATAACTAAGTTTGCATTTTCAAAAAGTTTATGTAAGTATAAATATACATACATACATGTATACATTTCTAATTTTTATTTAGTTTTTTTTATTTTTAACAGATTCAGTCTAGTCCAGAGAGGGCCACTGGTTTTTAATAGCAATGCCATAAATGGTGACTAACTGGTGACCATTCAGACTGTTTGGTTCCCCCATACTCGAAAGTAGAGTCGACTTCTTGTGATAAGTTAGCACCTGCCATTCTTGGATAATGTGAAGATTCACAGAGACACTGAGGGGAGAATATTTTTCTAATGTGTTCAGAAGCAGACTCAATTGATTACATGGAAAATTGGATGTGATGTAACTGCACTTGGCTATCAAGCGAGTAAAGCTAATCTCATCAGTTACTATTATTAGAGTATCACTTGAGAAAGAAGCAGGAGGAACTAGAAACATTGCTTTGCCCGCCTTTATGGCACAGATACTATATACAGGGCATGTCACCTAAACAGTTCATCTGGAGCAGGTCATGGCATCTCCATGTTATTCAGAAACTGACGCTCACTCAGACATGTAACTTGTCCAAGACCACAAAAGACAGGTCCAGCTGGAAGATACCCCAGGCAAAATAATCATGCTTGATTGGATGCCTGATATTCTAGCATTAAAAAATCATTTTTAGTGCTTTCCTCTAAGATTCTTTTGTATGTAAGATATAGGTCACTTCCAGGTAGGTTAATGCCTGAATACCTCAAGTACGAGAAGAGGACAGAGATATGGGGGGTGGGGGCAATTAGCCATTACTTGCTAAAAGAAAAACAGGAGATTAAAGGGGTGTATATTAGGCACAGTAATTGAGATGCTGCCCAGGGTACCAGTGTCCCATATTTGAGTGCCTGATTTCAAGTTCTGGCTCCATTTCCAAATCCAGCTTCCTGCTAATGCACACCCTGGGAGGCAGTAGGTGATGGTCAAAGTACTTGGGTCTGTGTCACCCACATGGAAGACCCAGACTGAGCTCCTGGCTTCCGCCTAATCCACCCACAACTAATGCAGACCTTTGGTGAGTGATTCAGCATATAGAAGATCTCTCTGTTTCTGTCTGCCTTTCAAATGAATTTTTAAAATGTTCTTAAAAAGATGGGCACTTGAGAACAAAGGGAGGATGATGGTGCAATGTCTAAAAAAGAGAAGCTTCCATAGGCTGATGCCAACTGGAGCACCATAGAGGGTTAAGATACTACAGCTCTGCCCTACAATCCTGGGATGCTGAAGCTATGTATGGCCCTAAAGATAACCTAGCCCACTTTTACAGGTGGCGAAACTGAGGTGCAGATTTCAAAGTTACTTTTCTTGGATCACACAACCAATGTAGAATGATAGGACTGGAAGAAAAGTCCACATTAGTCACTTTCTTTTTCATAGCAGCTTCAGGGCCACTTACCATGCAGAATAGGATCTGTTCTATTATGTTCATAAAGATCTTGACGACAACAAAACCCAGTCCAAGTGTGTTATCTAAGACTGTACTATTTTCAGGAAAGAATAATCTGTCAAAACTTCAGTTCACGCCCTTTCACTTTTTAATTGAAAAGGTTACTGGGATCACTGTAAAAAATAATAGGAAACCCAGTCTCCCCCAATGGTATCATTTTGCAAAACTAAGCATACTATCACACAAGGATGCTGACACTGATACAATCTGTTCATCTTAATCTGATTTCTCCAGTTTTATTTGCAATCATGAGTATATGTCTGTGTGTGTGTGTGTGTGTTTTATCACTCACACTGGTTTGTGTATTCACAACATACTGAACAGTTCTATCACCACAAGTCTCTTGCATGTTGCCACTTTATAAGTACACCATCTCCTTCCCCATCCCATCTCCAGTTCCCAACCCATGGCAACTATTAATCTGTTCTCCATTTGTACACATTTTTCTCTTTGAATATATTAGATAAGTGGAATAATCCAGTACATAACCTTTGAGGCCTGAATTTTTTTTCTTTGTCTACAGTAGAGTTATAGACAGAGAGAGAGAAAGGTCTTCCTTCTATTGGTTCACCCCCCAAATGGCCACTATGCTGGCGCTGCGCCAATCTGAAGTCAGGAGCCAGGTGCTTCCTCCTGGTCTCCCACACAGGTACAGGGCCCAAGCACTTGGGATATCCTCCACTGCCTTCCCGGGCCACAGCAAAGAGCTCGACTGGAAGAGGAGCAACCGGGACTAGAACCCGGTGTCCATATGGGATGCTGGCACCACAGGCAGAGGATTAACCTAGTACGCCACCACGCCGGCCCCCTGAATTTTCTTTACTTGATCAAAATTCCATGGAGATTAACCCAAGTCATCGCACAAAATAATTGCCACCTCTTCTTTATTGCTGAGTAATATTCAGTGATATGGAGGCACCACAGTTTGTTGTACCATTTAAATGTTGAACTATCTGTCTGGACCACTTCCCGTTTTGAGCTAATACTACTGAAATTGCTATGAACATTCATATACAAGTTGGTGTGAACAGCAGTTTTCATTTTTCAGGGATAAATGCCCCAGGGTGCCATCGGTGGGTTGTATGGTAATTGCACATATATTTTTATAGGAAATTGCCAAAATGATTTCCAGAGTGACTGTGCCATCTAACACTCCCATCAGCCACAGGCAAATGATCCAATTTCTCTACAACCTCAGCAACATTTAGTGTTGCCACTATTTTTTATTTTAGACATTATAGTTATGTAGTGCTGTCTCACTGTGGTTTAATTTGCATCTAACTGATGGCTAATGATATGAATATCTTTTCACGTGATTGTTTGCCATCTGTATATTCTCTGCGGTGGATGTCTCTTCATGCCTTTCACCCATTTGTGAACTAGGTTGTTTTTACTACTCTTGAGATATGAGAGTTCTTAACATATTCTAAATACTGGTCCCTTGTCCAAAACACAGCACACAAATACTTTCTCCTACGCTATAATTTGATTTTTCATCCTTTTCACAGGATCGTTCACAGAATTATATCTAAAATTTTGATGAAGTCTAGTTCAGGGTGTTTTTCCTTTCATAGATCCTGTTTTTGGTGTCAAGTCTAAGAATTTGACATTGCCCATTCTACGCTCTCGCTGCACTGCAACTGCACAGCCATGACATTGTACAGATAGCAGAGCTTGGTGCGATCACTAAAATGTTCTACTCCAGCCTCCAAAGATTCCCCACTGACTACTACACTACAGTCTTTTCTCCTGGAATTGGAACCTCCTCCACATCCTCAACTTCTGGCCAATTTCCCTGCTTCTGTTCAACCAACCCTTCACCCCAAAACACATGCTGCAGTCTAGACAAACTACCTACCAGTTATCATTCAAAAGGCTTATAATCATGGCACCGGTAGATGTGGGAACTGAATATGTGGGATTTATGAAGTAATACACACAGCTCCTTTCTCTCACTGAAAATATTATGCAATTTATCAATATTCACTTCCAAAGCCACCAATCTCATGAATGTTTCTGATGGCCTCCAACTGGCACATGTTGCCTGCCTCACTTCAGAAATCCACAGAACTCAGCCCCTCTCTCAGAGCACTGAGCTGAGTCTCCAACGTGCACTTCAGTTGTCAAAATGCCCCAGCGGCAGGACTTGTGTCTTCCTCATCTGTGAGTCCACTGCAGGACCTGGTACACAGTAAGAACCAAGAATGATTCTGTTTTGCGGAACCCCCATCAGCATCTCAACAGTTCCAGCACATACTTGTCAGTCCTATTCACATTTGCACATTAAAAGCACAGTGAAAGAGCCATCTCTCTGGCCTCCAGATCTGCTGTAAGATTTTTTTTAAGTCTTCCTACTTTTCTTCTACCTCCTGCCCTACACATACAACCACAGCAAAGAGAAGAAAAACAAACACTAACCCTAACTTGATATTGAAATTTTAAACACTTCTGTCAGAATGTTTCAAAATCAGAAGGAAGTAGCTTTTCATCCTGGCTTCAATGAAACAGCACGCCACCTCCCTCAGAGCTTCCCTGGGAACCTACTGTTCCCTCAAATTTCTTTCAATGCTTGTCTTAGCAGTTCTACAGCTGCCCTTGTAATTTCTCCAGGCAGGAAAGCGAGAGGTGCCAGATCCATGGTTGCAAGAATTTCCAGGAAAAGGAGTAGATCTTTTTCTTTTGTAAATCTCAGCCCCTTCCTAGCAAATTCACATCAAGTGTTCCCAGCACATGGAATATGATTAGTAAATGTTTATTTAAACACCTGAATCAACATAGTCCCAGAAACCTCTTTAGCATCCTAAACCACATTAAAAACAAAGGGAATGAAATTTTAGAGCATTATGGATAAGAAACTACCAATCAAAAATCTGGTACTTTGGGGCAGAGGGTGGCATTGTGGCACAGTGGGATAAGCTGCCATCTGCAAATCAGAATTCCAACTGGGCACCTGCTCAGCTCTCGGGTGCTCTACTTCCTATCCTGCTCCTTGGTAATGTGACCAGGAAAGCAGAGGAGGATGGCCCAAGTGCTTGAGCCTCTGCCACCCAGGTGGGAGACCCAGATGAAGTCCCAGGCTCCTGGCTTCAGCCTGGCACAGTCCCAACCATTGCAATAACTTGGAGTGCAAATCAGTAGATGGAAGATCTGTTTCTCCCTCTCTCACTCTGCCTTTCAAAGAAATAAAGAAATACTTTTTTATTGTGGTATTTTTTAGTTAACTTTTTTTTTTCAAAATCTGGCAAATGGGTCAATTTATGGGTTCATAAAAAAATCTTTTCCCAGTTATGATGAAATCAAGAAAAACTAGAACCGGGGTGCCAGTGCCGCAGGCAGAGGATTAGCCTAGTGAGACACGGCGCTGTCCTTACCATTTTTACAATAATTTTAAAATAAATAAACCTTTGATAAATGATAAAAAATTAAAAAATAAAAAATAAATAAAAATTAAAAAAAGAAATCATGAAAAAAGTAGCCTCCTCTTTTCTCTGCAAGGATAGAAAAGTCTTTCTACTTCCCTGAAGACACTGCTCATCTCCAATGTAACTTTAACTTTATTGTGAATGTGTCTTAGGGTAACCAAATACTGTAGGATCTACAACCTGTCTGGGTAGTGTCATCAGATCACTAGGCTAAGCTTTGCAGTTTCCTGGGACTATAAGCTACCCTCTTCTAGTCTCGCAGCTGAAGAGAACTGCTCAAGGTGGGATTCACCAGCTATCACAACACTAAAGTGGGAGCTGCTAATCAAAGAGCATAACAAGTCTTCTGGACAGCACTGGTCCAGAGATTCATTTCTATTTGCACCCTGCAGGTGTGTGGATCAGGCACCATCAAGGTCCAGTCTGGGGATCACTACACATGTAGCTGCAACTACCATTTGTGAGTGTCCACTCCAAGCCACTCATTGTTGACTGGCACTAAGGGAGGATGCAAAATTAAACAACCTGTCTGGTGACACTGAGAGAATTCACCAGGAAAAAAGAAAAAAATACCTATCCAATGCGCTACAGTACCCCAGAAAAACAGGCTGACTTGCCTGGGAGATCTCTCATAACAGATGTTACACCAGGTTTGAGGCTTGTATGAAAAGTGCACTCTTGCCAGGTACCCAGGATGGAAAGAAGTGAGCAAAGTCAACCAAGGTAGGGTAAACAGCTGATATTAAAGGTTAGTGAATGAGCAAGTCATGAATGGATGTGCTAGAACCTGGAACAAGTCACTTCGTGAGGATTTTAGTTGGGAAAATGAGTGGTAAAACATCAGGCTGCATAGGGGGTGGGAGCAGGAGTTTCAGTTTTGATCTGACACAAGGAACACTGATTTTTGAGTCACAACAACTGTTCATAGAGAAGTGGGGGAACTGAATGGACAGCCATCTGTGCTGAGCATTTTCAAATCCTTTATCTCATTTGCTCCTTGCAGCTCCGCCATGGGGTGGGCCTTCTTGTGTGCATTCTAGATACAGGGAACCAGAGGCTCCAAGTTACTGCAGATTTGCTTAAACTGAGCCTGATGTGGATTGCTTCAGACCCCATTCTAACTGTTCTGCATTAGGTAGCTCCTTCTAACAAGTGAAAAGAAAGGGGAAAAGAATGGAGAAAAGGATTTCAATCTTTCTATGTTTGAGTTATAGGAACCTGTTTTCAAAGTGATTTTATGTTTGTAATCAGGCATATGAATGTCTCCTTTCCTACCTCATCTTAGCTGCTCGGAAAAGCCTAATTTAGGCTTCATCTTGAAGGGTACAGGGTCCCTCTAGTCCACCAGCACCACCTTTCCAGGAATTAATTAAGTCTTCTTTCATTACCCTCACTTCTTGACATACCCGCTCAGCGCCTATTTCTGAATCAATCTTACCACACTTTTTATTGCTAAGCTCCTTCAGATGTTTTATTCATGTTCTCAGTGCATTAGGCACACTACATTTTCACTAAATACTGGTTCCAAGGACGTAAACCAAGGCTCTTTGGCCTGGCTCTGAGCAAAGTTCTCAAGGACTCTAAAGAATTTCCTCCAAGAGAATTTTTGTGCCCAGATGACTTTATGAGTGCTATCTTATCAAACACTGGAGGCAGATACAGTTTCTACATGATTGAAACTATCCCACAATGAAGAAAAAGAATGAATACATATAAACAATTTACAAATTCAACAGAACTTGACAGACACTCACAAAATAAATATTAAATCTCATCTGCATACAGAGGCAAGATGGAGACGATCCAGGTTGGAATCTAGGTTAGGCTGTACTAGCTTTACCTTCTTGGGAATCGTATCTCACTTTTCTATAACTAGACTGCTTGTTAATATATTAAACAGTGGGCAGTCTGACAGTGTGTACATACTTAGTCCAGTCAAGTAAAGTAATGATGCTGATGATGTTCCCATGTATTTTCTTGTCATTATTCCAAAAACTCTATGTGTTATAATGACCAACATTTCCAACAACCTTGAGGTTCGTCCCCATTTCACAGGTGAAGTCACTGAGACAATAAGAAAAGAAGTGCCACATCCCACAGCTTGCATTTGCAGAGCCTGGATCTGAACATTCACATCCTTCCCAAACCCTCTGTTGACATTCTAACCCTGAGATGATGTGAGGAAGAGCTGGGCCCTCTAGCAATTGACATCTTTTTTTAAGTTAATTAATTAATTTCAAAGGGAGAGAGATAGATATAGATAGATGATAGATAAAGAAAGAGAAAATGAAGAGCGAGAGAAAGAGAGAGAGAGAGAGAGAAAGAGAGAGAAAGAGAAAGGGAGGGGAGGGGAGGGGAGTGGAAGGGCAGGGAGTGGAGGGGCGAGGAGAGGAGAGGAGAGGTCTCTTTCATCTGCTGATTCATTCCCCAAATGGCCACAATGGATAGAGTTAGGCCAGAACAAAGCCAAAGCCAGGAGCCAGGAGCTTCTTCCAGGTCTCCCACATGGGTGTAGGGGCCCAAACACTTGGGTCATCCTCAGCTGCTTTCCCAGGCACATTAGCAGGGAGCTGGATCAGAAGTGGATTTGAACCAGCGCCCATGTGGGATGTCAGCATTGCTGGCAGAGGCTTAGTCTTCTAAGCCACAGCACCAGCCCTGGAAATTGACATCATGAGTGGGGTCAATACTTTGTCTTAATGGAGCTTGTTTAGCCCTTTCACCATGTGAGGAAGAAGACACCATCCATGACGAGCTTCATGGAACAGAGCATCTGCTATTGTCTCAGTCTTGGACTCCCAGCGCCAGAACAGTGAGAAATAAAGTTCTGATGTTCATAGGCCACTCCTATGTAGAAGCAGAATTTGAACCCAAGAGATCTGGCTCTGTCTATACTTCACAGATCCTCTATCCATTAATATTAATGCCATATTAGTGTTACAATAATAATATGAGATACATTTTATCAGTGGTAAAAGAAAGAACAAGAAAAATACCAGATTTTTAATGAAAAAATTGCAATCTGGGATGTCTTTATTATATTAACTTTTGTATTGAAACAGAGGCAAATATTGAGCTTAAGTTTGAAATTCAATTAAAGTCACAAATTAAGGCCAATGAGTCTGCACAAATCTGTATTAAGTGACTTTGTTCTGAGAGAGCTAGTCAATACAATGTGATATGAAAACAAAGGAGAGGCTAAATATTGCATAGGAGATGGTTTCATTTTGAACTAGAAAGAATCAAGAAAATCAACTTAAAATGTATTCATATTAGGGCTGGTGTGTGACACAGTGGGTTAAGCCTCTGTTTGTGGTGTCAGCCTCCCTTAACAGAGTGTAGGTTCAAGTCCCAGCTGCTCTGCTTCCTATCCAGCTACCTGCTAATATGCCTGTGACTGTAACAGAACATGGCCCTAAGTGGGCCCCTACCATCTATGTGGGAGAGCAGGATGGAGTTCCTGGCTCCTGGCTTCAGCTTGGCCCAGTCCCAAGCACTGCAACCATTTAGGGAGTGAACTAGCATATGGTATATCTCTGTGTTACTCAGCCTTTCAAATAAATAAAACAAATCTTTAAAACATTGCCAGCTATTTAAAATAAGCTTAAAACATGGGTATTGAGGAAAATGGTAACCTTCATTCAGTACTGATAGGAGTATCATCACTATAATTTATTGGTCATGCAATTTATTAGTATCTGATAATCATCTTAAAAATATTCACTAATTTGATCTTGCCATGTCTTTTATAAGCATTGGTCTCAAGAATATCATAACCATCCTGTGTGAGAGTGTCTGTTTATACATTCTGTTGTAAAAATGTTAATAATAGGTAAAGTTTGGTGCAACCTAAATGTTCAAATAGAAGAGAAATTAAATAATATGTGATCCAAACATAAAAGAACATCATTTAGGCAGTAGAAATATTTAGTGAAAAAATATCCAGGAGAAAATATTTGCAATGTATTATATATATAATATATATTCTGTTATATATTGTATATATAAGAAAACATGATAAAATATTTGCAGGAATATGCCTTTTGGTTTTTTTAAAGGAGTGTATATATGTATACACAAAATGTCAAAAGTTATTCTCTCCATGTGGTGATTTTTTTTCTTATCTTTATGGTTTTACTTGTACCTTGAAAATTTTATGCAGTTAATAGCAATTTCTAATTGGGAAAATTTTAGTAAAAATTTAGTAACAGAAAAACGATGCTGATGGTCTGAATGAATATTCTTCTCAATCATAAATCTTGAACTAGATCCTAATATTTTTCACTGAGACCATTCTTTAAACCAGACCAAGGTAGAAATTTTGTAGTGAATAAGGGTAGATTATAATTCTTGACTTTCTAAGTTCTTACCATTAACAATCAGAATAGTTCAAATAATCTTTAGAGTTGACCTTCCAAATGTACATCAGTACATAAAGAGATAAATTCCCAAATGTGTATTCATGGATGCATGGGTAAAGAAAATATGAAATGTGGCACATACATACAACGGAATGTTAGTTTCAAAGAAGATGAAAATGTTACCATCTGTAACAGCATAAATGCACCTAGAGGACATTATGCTGAGGGGAATACAGAAGTAACAGAAAAATAAATACTGAACTATGCAATTTATATGCGGTATCTGAAATAGTAAAACTCACAGAAGAAGAAAATCGAGACTTGAATCACAGTTGCCAAGGGTTGAGGTGAGGCATAAATGGGGAATTTTTCTCAGTAGATATAAATTTTCAGTTATACATGGTGAGAAAGTCCTAGAGATCTGTTGTACAATATATTACCTAGAGTCAACAATACTGTTTTGTACACTTTAGAATATGCTGAGGATAGATCTCATGTTGAATTTTTATACTGAATACACACACACACACACACATCACAACATGAGGAAATTTTCAGAGGTGATGGATCTGTTTGTACCTTACTGTGATGATGTTACTATAGTTGCATGCATACATCCAAACTTATCAAAATATACACATTAAGTATAATTGGAAATTACATAATGTATACATGCAATAAAATACAACACAGTATCCCATAAATAGACTATTTTGTCTTTTGTAATGAAAAGTTATTATCCACAATTTTTCATATACCAATCATATCTCACTAAAGCTTTAAATGAAAGGGCTGAGGTTCTAGCATCTGTTCCTTAAAGCATTTCTTTGCTATAATCTCAAAGGTAAGAATGGAAAGTAATGAAATAGCCAGGATTGCAAGCCAACAGCTTATTCCAAAAGCAGGATTCCATTCAGGCAACACACTGATAAGTCACGTTAGGGAAGGCATCCCCCTTGGTGTGTAAGCACAGAAACATTCAAATGCTATCCTAAATCCATGATCCATAACCATCTGCCTTCTGGATTTCTGTAGAGAGCAGAATTTAAATCTGAGTGACACATAAATAAGTGATACATCTCAGTTCACCCTGATGAAAACTGTTTGCCAGAGGAATCTTTCCAAGACAATAAAACCAAAAATGATCACTTTACTGCAGTGCACGTGGGGTCAGATCCACAGAGAAGCCTCCACGCTGTCATTATGAGTGGTAATAGAACCATGCACAGTGAGCCACAAAGGAGAAAAAAAAATAAGTGAATCTCAAGTGTACATGATGCAAGAGATGCTTGATGCAGCTGGGTCATATGGTGCCAGGCATCACCCAAATGTCATTGACCAGCCAAGCCACACAGGCAAGGAAGATTCAGGCAGGGCCATCCCAAGCCTTAATGAGCGACATCTTAAACACAGAGTGGCAGCAATTCCAATGACCATGCTACAGAGACCCAAAAAGATTGTTGTCAGGGAAACATAAGAGTGAACAACACCCCAGCTCAGACCCATCTTCCAACCATCACCTTCTGCCTCCAGCCAGGGCTATGGCACCAGTATAGGCTCATGTATCTCCCCAGTTGCATGCTGAAACATCCCTTACTTTGTCACCACCTAAGTTTCCTGGCTCCTCATTAATCTCCCACACTGATCTTGGAGAAAGCAAGTAGAGCAAATATGAGATTTAGAGACAAAGATGAGAATCCGAGTCTTTACTCAACTTCCATTTCCCCTGCTATTGAGTGATTTTGTTTCAAAGCAGTAAAAACATAAAGATAAGTTTATTTTAGTGCACAATGCTTTATACATTCATGCATATGAGTGGTTTTCAAAACTTCATGGAAAATATGTGTATCATGCAAAAGAAGAAGTGGGCATTTGGCATAGTGGTTAAGTTGCCAATCAATACACCTGCATCCCATTCTGAGTGCCCACATACAAGTCCCAGTTCCATTCCTGATTTCAGCTCCCTGATTCTAGGTAATGCAAACCACGGGAAGGCAACAGGTGATGGCTCACACAGTTAGGGTGCTTTCACCCACAATGGAAAGCTTGACTGAGTTCCTGGCTCCTGGCTTCTGCCTGGCATAGCCCCAACTATTGCGGGCACTGGAGGAGTAATCCAGTGAATAGGAGATTTTGGTCAGTCTGTTGACCTGAATCTGTGCTTGTGTGTCTGCATGTGTGAGTGTGTATGTGTCTGTATGTCTCTCTCTCTCTGTCTGCCTTCCAACAAATAATACAAGTTTTTGAAATTATGAATTGAAGAATTATTTTTTAAAAATTGCAACCAAAATCAATATCTTTGAATTCCATTTTCCATGAATATGTTGAAATCCCCTGGTATTTTCACTATATTAAGTAGTTAAATTAGTTTGAAATGCTAGACAGTCATTAACAATCTGCCTTCTGGATTTCTGGACTCTTTTCTCTTTATGTCCCTTGGGTCTAACCTTAGTATCTCATTTAACAGATTTGATGAACAAAAGGATGACAAGAAATCACTTTTACAAGTATTTCCAACTTTGCCTTAATCAATCAAGCAAAATAGAGTAGCTTATAGTGAGTGGATTATAAACAAAAAAAATTGATTCTTCACATTCCTGATGGATGTCTAAAATCAAGACGATGGACATTCAGTGGCTGGTGAGTACCCACCTGCTATTTCATCAATGGCCATCTTCTAGCTATGACTTCACAGGAGAAAAGGGACTGGGACCTCTTTTATAAAGATACTATATCCCTCTTATGAGGTCTCCACCCTCATGGCTTAATCACTCCGAATACCCCACCTTCTATTTCTGTCATACTAGGGACCAGGCTTCATTACATGAATTTTGGAGAGACACCGACATCCAGTCCATAGCAAACTACATCACTGGATTTTTAAAATCTTACTGTTCTGCCGGCGCCGTGGCTCAACAGGCTAATCCTCCACCTTGCGGCGCCGGCACACCGGGTTCTAGTCCCGGTCGGGGCGCCGGATTCTGTCCCGGTTGCCCCTCTTCCAGGCCAGCCCTCTGCTGTGGCCCAGGAGTGCAGTGGAGGATGGCCCAGGTGCTTGGGCCCTGCACCCCATGGGGAGACCAGGAAAAGCACCTGGCTCCTGGCTCCTGCCATCGGACGAGCGCGGTGCGCCGGCCGCAGCGCGCCGACCGCGGCGGCCATTGGAGGGTGAACCAATGGCAAAAGGAAGACCTTTCTCTCTGTCTCTCTCTCTCACTGTCCACTCTGCCTGTAAAAAAAAAAAAAAAAAAAAAAAAAAAAAAAAAAAATCTTACTGTTCTTTTCTTAATTTTCATTAATTTATTTCAATTCTTGGTTCATTGAGGTTTTAATTTATATAGAGAGAATATATTTCATGTCCTCATAAATACTCCTCAAAAATATAATGATACTTTCCTCTGTTCCTCCATCTTCCTTCCTTTTTTTTCTTTTAATTTGTGATAACACTGTTTCAATTTACTTTATAATCTCAGACTTAATGTTCCACTGAATAAAGAGTTCAATAAGTAACAAGTAGAAAGACCACTGTTCCATAGGATACACACAAGGGCTATAAACAATAATCAAAGAAGATATCAATTTCACTCATTAAATTTTTTGTACTCTATATTAGCTATCACAAATCAACATATGATGTATGCCCATTGGGGTTTGACTCATTTCACTAAGTATAATGGCCTCTAAGTTGCTTCCATTTTGTGGGAAGACAGGATTTTTTATGGCTGAGTAGTATTCTATTATATAGAAAACACAAACACAATATCCAGCAGTCCGATAATGGGCATTTCGGATGATTCTATATCTTATCTATTGTGAATTGAGCTGCTGCAAATATGGGGGTACGTTCAACTCTTTCATATGCTGATTTCATTTCCTTAGGTAAATTCCCAGGAATGGAATGGCTATTTTCAGATTTCTGAGGAATCTCCATATTGTCTTCCACAATGGCTGGACAAGTTTACATCCCCACCAACAGTGTGTTAGTGTACTTTTTTCTCCACTTGCCAGCACTGGTTAGTTTTTGATTTTTGGATGATAGTTACTCTAACTAGGGTAAAGTGAAACCTCCTTGTGGTTTTTATTTGCATGTTCCTGATGACTAGTGATCCTGAGTATTTTTTCATGCTGTGTTGGCCTTTTGTACTTCATCCTTTGAAAAACATCTGTTCATGCCCTTTGACCGTTTCTTAACTGGATTGCTTGTTTTATTGTTGTTGAGTTATTTGATTTCCTTATATATTCCGAATATTAATCCTTTATCAGATGCATAATTTGTAAATTTTTTCACCCATTCTGTCAGTTGCCTCTTGACTTTGTTGAATATTTCCTTTGCTGTTTAGAAGCTTTTTAGCTTGAAGTAATCCTATTTGTCTATTTTTAACTTTTACTGCCTGTGCTTCTGGTGTCTTATCCAAAAAATCTTTGCCTATGCCAATGCCTTGCAGTGTTTCCCTTATGTTTATATCCCTAGTAATTTGCTGGTTTGGGGTCTTAGGTTGAGATCCTTGATCCATTCTGAGTTTATGCTTGTACAGTGTATAAGGTAAGGTCTTTTTTCATACTTCTGAATGCAGAGATCCAATTAGTTGAATAGACAATCTAAAAGGAGACATATGCTCCAATATAATAACAATGGGGACTTCAACACCATGCCTTCATTAATGCACAGATCAACTAGACAAAAAATCAACAACAACAAATAAACAGAGCTAATCTATGCTACAGAGCAAATAGGTCTAAATGATAGCTAAAGGAAATTTCATCCCACAGCTACAAAATACACATCTTTTCACCAGTACATGTAACTTTCTTAAGGATAGACCATATGATAGGCCATAAAACAAGTATCAATAAATTAAGATATACTGAGATCATATCATGTATGCTTTCTGACCACAATAGAATGAAGCTGGAAATTAACAACCTAAGAAACTCTAGAATATATACAAACATGGAGACTGAACAACATGCTTTTGAACATTGACTCATAGAGGAAATCAAAAGGAAAATCAAAAACTTTGAAAGGAAGATGACACAACAACATATCAAAACTTACAGGTTAAAGCAAAAGCAGTGTTAACAGGAATATAATAGCATTTACAGCCTACTTCAAGAAATTAGAAAGATATCAAATAGATGATCCAACAATAAATAAATAAATACATCTGAAGATATCAAATAAATGATCTAACAATGTATCTCAAGGACCTAGAAATACAAGAACAAACCAAATCCCAAATTAGTAGGAGGAAAGAAATAATAAAATTAGAGAATAAACAAAATTGAAATAAAAAATACCAAACAAAAGATGAATGAATTGAAGAGCTGTTTTTTTTTTTAAATAAACACAGTGATTGATTGATTGGTTGTTAAATCACTGGCCTAACTAACCAAATGCAAAATTAATAAAATGAAAGAGAAAAAAAGAGATGCTGTGACTGATACCACAAAAATAAAGAGAATCATCAAGAATTATTACAGATAGCTATACAACAACACATTGTGAAATATAGAAGAAATAGATTTTATATAATTTACCAAACTGAGATAGGAAGACACAGGGAATTTAAATAGATCAGTAAACAAGATAGAATTTGAATCAGTAATAAAGACCCTGCTAACAAAGAAAAGTCCAGGACTGGAGAGCTTCACTGTTGAATTCTACCAACCTTTTAAATGAGAAAGAATCCCAATTCCTCTCAAGTTATTCAAAGCAATCGAAGCAGAAGGAACTCTATGAAGCCAGCATCACCTTAATTACAAAACCAGAAAATGATACAACAACAAAAAAAGAGAACTATAAACCAATATCCATGAGGAACACAGATGCAAAAATGCTTAACAAAATACTAGCTAACTTACTCCAACAACACATCAAATAATTATCCTCACAGAAGTAGTAGTATTTATTCCTGCTATGCATGGATGGTTCAACATAAGTGTATCAATTATCATGATACACTCATTAACAAATTGAAGAATCATATCAGTATCTCAATAGCTGCAGATAAAGCATTTGATAAAATACAATATCTCTTCATAAAAAATTTAAGCAAATTGCATATAAAAGGAACATGTGGATGCAGGGGGCCAAGCACTTGGGCCATCCTCCACTGCTTTCCCAGGCACATTAGCAAGGAGCTGATCAGAAGTGGAACATCCAGGACTTGAATTGGCACCCATATGGAAAGTTGGTGGTGCAGGCAACAGCTTAACCCACTACACCACAATGCTGGCCCCATTTTGTGTAATCTTATAATCATATTTTAGAATTATCTTTCAGACATTTCATTAATCTCCTCATCTTCATAGTCTTATATTTATGTGTTACTGTGTTCCTTTCGGGGGTCATATTTTCCTCATTCATGTTTCTTGTATTTCTATGTTTATTTTTATGCATCTGGGGACTGAGCAGTTGCTGTCTCCTCTGAAGTCTTTACTCTTGTGTATGTGCCTCTGTGCCTTGGTGGTGTGCCTGCACCTTTAGTGGATATACAGGGGTATGTGTGAGGTGGGACTAGGGAGCTTTAGATACCGTCCGTGGGGCAAGAGTCCAGAGTGACACACAAGATGAGTGCAGTAGACTTCAGCCACAGTCAGTAAAGGGAGGGTATGATCACTCTAGCTGGTATATTCACAGACTCAGCTCCTGTCTTTGCAAAAGTGAGCCAGTTGATTCACTTCCTAGGATGAGCTCACGATGCCCACATACTCCATTCATTCAGATGCACAAACCACACAAGGATTCCAGGTGTTCCACAGTATGAGTGCCAAACCTCCATGAGCTCCCTCCCCAGCACTCTGGGAGCTATGACCTTCTGGAGTCAGTCAGGGCAAGTGTCCGTAGACTCAACCACACTCCACACCTATCTCAGTTTCCCTGCCTATGCAGAGCTCACACAGTCACAGAATTTCCTCAATGACAGCGCGTAGGACTCCCACAGTCAGATGGTGCAGAGGATCCATATTCCGTCTTTCTAGCTGCCCGTCCCCAGATACCCTAGCCACTTGCCCTTCACCTCATGGTGTTTAGTCTGGCACTTTTGTGGGGAAAGAGGAGGGAAACAATGTGGCTTTGCTTCAGGGAGCTATGTGATGCCCACTCCATGCCAGTTCTCTAGGCTGGACTCAAAATCAATGGGGACTATGGACTTCTCCCTGAAACAAAAATCACCAGTAGTACACAGGCTGCTGCTTACTCCACTCACCTTGCTCTGAGAAGATGGAGTTTCCCTCTCTGTACACCAAGCAGTTCGGTGGGGGAGGAGAGGGAAGCAATGTGGTCTCCCTCCATGGAGCGAAGTGGATTCCCTGCCTCTAGTCCACCCCCTACCAGCTCTCCAGGTCCACCACACTCAAAGTCAGACAAGGTCACTAGTGTCACCAGGTCACTGCAACCTCCTCTCACCTTCCCCTCTGACGGTGGTGACTCTACTGAGAGTACTGCCAGCTGCTGCTTGGATGGACACTGTCCTTGTTGTTCCGCTAAGTCTATGCTTTGTTAAGTTTTCCACTGAAAATTTCTCTCCAACTGTCCCCCTGGGAATGCAGTCCTTCCTTTCTTTATCTGATAACTCGTCATGTCCTAATCAGTATGTCCTTTCCCTACTCAGACATCTTGGATCTGTGCTCTTTTTTTTTTTTTTTATTTCTAAAACTTTTATTTTTTGACAGGCAGAGTGGATAGTGAGAGAGAGAGAGACAGAGAGAAAGGTCTTCCTTTTGCTGTTGGTTCACTCTCCAATGGCTGCTGCGGCCAGCGCGCTGCACTGATCCGATGGCAGGAGCCAGGTGCTTCTCCTGGTCGCCCATGGGGTGCAGGGCCCAAGTACTTGGGCCATCCTCCACTGCACTCCCTGGCCACAGCAGAAAGCTGGCATGGAAGAGGGGCAACCGGGACAGAATCCGGTGCCCCAACCGGGACTAGAACCCGGTGTGCCGGCGCCTCAAGGTGGAGGATTAGCCTAGTGAGCCGCAGCGCCAGATAGATCTGTGCTCTCTTACTCTTCTTTATGCATCTTTATTATCCTCTTCAAACCTTACTAGCAGGAATCATGGCATAAATGAATAACTACCAAAAAACCAACATTCACAGAACATTTCTGAAATTGGGATGCAGAGAATTTGTTGTGATGAGCTACATGAGACTCAGGTGCTTGTCCTCAAAGCAAAGAAGGTAGTATTAGAAGCCAGTCATCTCCTCTCACCCCAGTGACTCTGCTTGGTCTATGTGGATGCACTGGCTCACCCACACATTAGCAACTTCACAGGCTATGTCACTTCCACATTTTTAAAGCAACAGCTATTACCTGACCTAGAGTTTAGTCCTACTTGCACAGATGGCCATTAAGTGAAATAGATAAAACCATTCTAAGAATATAACTGGAAAAGACTTCACAATAATAACCATGATGTGCCGGTAGGTCCAGTTCAAATGAAATCACACTTGGAGTTTCTGTACCATCTGGTGTCTACAATCTAAATACCCTACATTTTCCTGAAATTTATAATTTTATTAAATATTAATAACACCAATAACCATGACACTGCGATGTCTGCTGCAAAATGACTCCACTGACTGAGTGCTAATAGATGATGAGCTGCTTACATATGTGCATTAGTTCCATTAATCCTTATTATTCCACAAGATTCCTTGACTTCACAGACATGAACGATGGGGCTAAGTGTTAAAACAACTTCCCAAGGTTATAACTAAGAAATTATGTGCTCTAGGTTCACCTTTAATTTGGATGAGCCGAGACCTCATGCTTGAAACATTATCTCTGTTTGAAATGTCTAATAATATAATTGATACACAGTTCACAGTACTTTGATATCCATTAAACATCTACCATGTGCTAGGCAATGAGGATGCTAAGTTCAAAACGGCTTGGTCTCGTCCTTCAAGGGATGAGATGAGGCCATTCTGAATGAATATGCAAGCTGTGTTGTTACAGCTTCATTAACCACCATCCACACAAACTTCACACAAGTGGAACTACATTGAGCTGAGCAACAAAGCAGTCCTGAGAAAGGCAAACCCGTAGGTAACCAAGCATTCCATTGTAATCAGTACCCCTACAAACCGCTTCAGCTAATACACCTTAACCCAAACACGGGAACACAAACATACTTGTTAGAAATGTGCAGCCACAAGGAGAAGTCTAAGTAAGGATCTGCTACTGGCCTGGTGTAACTGCAGTCCTGGCTTCAAAGTCTGTGGAAGGTTACAGAAAAGATTCACCATGGACTCCTGCAGTAGAACAACAGGCATCTGAGAGTATACAGACAATCACTTGCTTGATAAAGATGTTTTGCATAGAGAATTGTGCAGCTAACATTAACAGGGCCAAGAAATATTGAATATTCACTAGAAACATACAGTGAACTTTATAACCTACCTTTTCCAAAAATATATTTCAAAAGGAGATGCAATATAACAAAGAAATCTTCCTCTCTCAACACAAAGACCCCTCCTCTGTTAGCAGGTATTTCTTTAAATACTGTATTCTAGCATGTCCTTTATGGGGAAAAGAAGTGCAGGTATAAGGAGTAGAAAGGATATGCTTTTAATGAAGAAAAGAAAGTTAGTAATTTGTTTGTTATTATTTATTCAAGAGAAGGAATAGGTAAGTGCTTTACAAAATATAAAAAGACAGAAAAAATATATGCAGTTAAAGTAAGTCTTCCCCCTGTGGTTGACCCCTTGTCACCAATCACTCTCCCCAGAGTCAACCTTTGTTATCAGCTGAGTACTCTTAAAGAGATACATTATCACTCACAAATAAATATTTAGCTATACTGCCAGATACCCACTGCATGTAACATTTATTCTATTCTGAAGGTTCTAGTACATTGTGCCATAAAAGAAATTCTATATTCCACACCCTGAATTTTTAAAAAAACTTATCAATACATGTGGCAATTATTTAACATTAGTATAAATATAACTGTCTCATCTTTTCCAATATGTGTGTTATAGCCCCTCACAATGCTCTATCATAGGGTTTCTCCTCATATCACTTGCTATTACAAACAAAGCCATAACAGCTGTGTTACCTATGTCATTGTGCATATGTGTAAATTCATGTCTTTTTATCGTCCCATGGCTTATTTTATCTTTAGTTTCTGTGATTTTGTATAATATATCTCTAAATCTTTTTATTTGATCTATTTAGGATTGGTGTTATAAAATCTATTGGCTTGTACTTCAGAACTTCTTAAAAATTAGTAACTTTTTATCTCTTCATATATAATCTTGTCTTTTTAAAATTTTTCTCTCCCTCTACAACTCCATAACTCTATGCAATGTCTTGTCAAATTGTCCTGAATGTATCTTATCATCCCTTTTAAGGTGGTCCATAAGACTTTGGGCTATGGTACAAGCATTCTGTAGACTCAGGCAGAGGACCTAGATAAAGTCAAACATTACTTTATCTAGCCAAAAGAGTTTAAAAATAGATTAAACATATATATATAAAAGAATTAATGAACTGAAAATACAAGTTAGTTAGGAAGTCTTCTGGAATGCATCAAAGAAAGACAAAGATAGAAAGTAGTTAGGAGAATGTGGACACAGCAAGATCTAATCTATGTTCTAATCTAAGAGTTCCAAAGAAAAAATCTAATCTAATCTAAGAGTTCCAAGGAAAAGAATAGAAACAACAGGACAGGAGTAATACTTGGAAATGTGATGGATGACAGTTGTTTAAACCCAATGGAATGCATGAATCATCATATACTAGAAGCATGAGTTACCATCAAGATAAAGGAAAACTGACTCCATCTTTTAATACATTGTAGTGGAATATCAAGATATCTATTCAAAGAGAAATTCATGAATAAAACCAGAGAATAAAAAACTAATCAACTATTAAAGAATGAAAATTATACTGGTGTTGCTAAAAGAAAGGAAACTATTTCTACCATAAAGGACTCAGAAGTCTTTAAAAGTACTTTTGACTTAGAAGTCTAACTCTAGGGTAAAGCTACCACCTGGAACACCAGCACACTTCCACTTCTGATCCAATTCCCTGCTAATGGCCTGGGAGATGCAGGGAAAGATGGCCCAAGTGCCTGGGCCCCTGCCACCCAAGTGGGAGACTCTGCTGAATCTCTCGGCGCCAAGGCCAGCCCAGGCCATTGCAGCCATTTGGGGAGTGAATCAACAGATGGAAGATTTTTCTCAGACTCTGTCTCTCCCTCTTTCTCTGTAACTCTGACTTTCAAATAAATATTTTAAAATATTAAAAAAAGAAATCTAACCCTATGGTCACAAAATATAGAAACTATTAATTCTGCACACACACAAAAAAACCTAAATGACTCAAAGTCAAAGTCTTAAGTTTATATCAAACTCTTTTTATAACATTACTAACTTTTAAGCTGTCTATCACACTACAGGTCATCTCAACCAATTCATCATTTATCAAATGTGACTCCAAAGACCATGGAGGCCAGCGATTAGTCCACTGCCTTGTAGTTAGTTCGTTGCCAATCTAAGATTAGAAATTTGACATCATCCACTCCCTGCAAATCAAAACCTGCACAGTTGGAATTTTAATTAATTCAGCTTACAATATCTATTCAAAAAAAGCCTTAAATTACCTGCCAATTTATCTACACACAGGATCACCCTCACAGACTGTCTTGCACACACCAGCAATGGTAAGTCTCCAACAGAGAACAGACCCAACGCTGGTCAGCCTTTCTGAGACTCACGGCCCACCTCAAGCAGCTCTTAGTCAAAATGGATAGCTTACAGCAGAGACTTTCTGAATTGGAAGGTATTTGTAGGTTTCTTTAAAGGTATTAAACTTTTTGGAGAAGTGAAAATATGGCTATTTTTTTAAAAATGTCTTCTACATAAACAGATAAGCCGTCCAGAATTGATAAATGTACGGCATTTTCCATATTCTTTCACAAGCAGGAAATGCTTCTCTAATGCCTTTTGAATGTAGAGGATCTTGCCTGGGAACTTCCTGAGAAAACCTAGCTTTGAGCGAACAGTGACAAGACGCTACATCAGGGGTCCCTATTCACAGAAAAATGACAAGTTTGCCCTACATCTTCACTTTAAAAATGAATCAAGAGTTCTTTTATAAAAGGTATTAAGAGACTATATGTTACACAGCCACAGAAGAATGCTTAATATGCTTAGATCAGCATGTGTTCTTATAAGTTTTTAGAACAATTTGAATTATTTTTAACTTCAAAGCATAATAACAGATGGGATGATGTGTTGAAGTACTGTATGAAGACAATTGAATGAACATGTGAGAAATGAAAGTGATTACATTTTACCTATTATTTCTCTCAAAATATCAATAAAGATTTATTTGTAGAAAAAAAAATCACAAACACATCCACAAAAAACAGGTCAACTGCTATATAAACCTGGACTGTGGAATATTTTGCATACATTTTCCAGTATGATACCAAAGGCAATAGTCTTGAAAAACAAACCAAATAAAGTTGGCAATAGGTTCCTAAAATGGTCATGGACTTTGGGGGCGGACATTGTGCACAGCAGTATGGATTCAACTTGAGATGTCTGCTCACATTATCAGAGCTTCGGTGGAAGCCCAGCCCCACTGCTAATGGCCATCTGGGAGGCTGCAGAGTGATGGCCCAAGGCTTGGATCTGGTACCTCCCTTGGGAGCCAGGATTGAGTGCTAGGCTCCCGGCTTCTGCCTGGCCTAACCCCAGCTGCTGGACACATTTGGAGTATGCACCAGAGAATGGAAGATCCAACTCTCTGTATCTCTGCCTTTCAAACAAAATGAAAATAAACTTAAAAACTGTAATGAATACAAACTTAAGAAAAATTGCAAACTAGGAAAATATGCTTCAACTTATAATGCAAGACTAATACTTTTAAAGATCCACAAAGAGTTAAGTAACAGGTTTCGCCTACCAAACTTGTAAAAATATTTTCCAGTGTTTTTATTGAGTGTGGGTTCAAATGCAGAGAAATAGCACTATCATAGGATGAGAATAGAAATTAGACAAAATTTTGGAAGGGCAACGTGGTAATATATGTTGAAATCTTTTAAAATAATCAGGCCCCTTGACCCAGTAATTTCAGTTTGGCAAGCTTATCCTTAGAACATAAGAAAGACTGTGTGGAAAGATTTAATTGCAATTCTATTCATCACGGTGCTACTCACACCTTTGAAAAATTGGAAAATCTTAAATGTCAAGCAATAGGGGATTAATTAAATAGATTATATTTCATCCACAAAAAGGAACACTATGAAATTGGCAAAAATATTAACATGCATAGTTGTTTCTAGTGTATGTTAAGAGAATGAAATGTTCCTGTTCAATTCTCATAAGGAAATATATATATATATATATATATATATGGCTATGGGAGAGAAAAGTACAGCAGCATAAGCACTAAAGCATTGAGAAGGGATTTTTTTTTCCTGCCAGGGACAAGTATGGGTTAACTTCTGGATTGTTTCCATTTATTTTTTACTTTACAGTAATTAGCGTGCATTGTTTTTTAATAAGAAAAGATAACAGTCATTTCTATAAAATAGAGAAACATATTTCCCATATGCATTGAAGTGGTAATAATGCTGTACTGAATTGAAAATCACAGAAAATGAATTACAGTTATGACTAAGACCATAATGATTCTGCACTGTCAGGAATTATTAGAAGGAATTTGACACTGAATTCTGTAAGCTCATCTTAAAGAGTCAGAGTATTAAGGCTGATTATGTCTGTGTTTCTATATTTCCCTAAAAATTCACAGATTTCCAAAGAAATATAAATTCATAATGAGTAAAGAATGTGTACATGTTTCTCAAATTCAGCTTCAGTGCCATACCATGCCTTTTCTGAACTGTGATGTTTTCTCACCTGATCACCTGCCTTTTGTCCTTTTCTCTTTTTGGATAATTGATGATGAACTTATCAGACCACTGAAATAAATGTCACTATAGGAAAAACATCACTAGCACATATTTTAAGCCTCTTGACTTTAACGGCATATTATACCTGATCTTAACCAAAAGGCTGAGAAGCCATGGCATATTATATTAACTGGATCCAATAGCCTTGTTAATAGCTTTTTTACCCAAAAAGTATCTTTTCCAGTTTTCAAAATTGACAAGTAAACTTGTATATTTTTAGGGGTATGACACAATGTTTTGATATGTGTATATACTGTAGAAAGGCTAAAACAAGCTATTTAACAGATGTATTACCTCATGTGCTTGTTTTGTGATGAGAATTTAAAGTTCACTCAGTAATTTTTAAGTACACATCATATGGATATTACACAATGAAGTGTAACAGTGCTCCTGAATTATTAATTCTTCCTAACTGAATTTGACCTCCTTTTCCCCAATCCTCCCTCCCATTTTTTACTCATGAGTTCTTTTCCTCAACCGGTAATCTTTTTTGACAAGTCCAGAACTTGATACCTGTGTACAGATGAGAGATTCTGAGTGTCCAGCCACCCTCTGAAGTGTCACAGTCCAAAAATATCTCTGCCTATTCTCTCCTCTTTCATACTTTCAACTTAAAAGTTTTTATCACTGTGTCATTTTGTAAGAACCAGGTTCCTCAGACTAGATATTCAAGATTTGAAATACTATTTCCAAAACTTTGTGTATAAAAAAGCTACGCATGATGTTCAAAATTTTCTCACACCAAGATCAGCCTGTCTTTTAATTCCACTTTCCACAAACTTTTAGATCCCTGACCCATTTTGAGTTGATTTTTGTATAATGTGCAAGGTAGGAGACTTGATTCACACTTTTGCATGAAGATATCCATTTTCCCAACACCATTAATTTAAGAGACTGTCCTTTCTCGAGGGATAGATTTTAGTTCATTTTTTTTTTCTTTTTTTTTCTTTTTTTTTTTTTGACAGGCAAGGTGGACAGTGAGAGAGACAGAAAGGTCTTCCTTTGCCGTTGGTTCACCCTCCAATGGCCGCCACGGCCGGCGTGCTGCAGCCGGCGCACCGCGCTCATCTGATGGCAGGAGCCAGGTGCTAGGTGCTTTTCCTGGTCTCCCATGGGGTGCAGGGCCCAAGCGCTTGGGCCATCCTCCACTGCACTCCCGGGCCACAGCAGAGGGCTGGCTTGGAAGAGGGGCAACCGGGACAGAATCCGGCGCCCCGACTAGGACTAGAACCCGGTGTGCCGACGCCGCAAGGCGGAGGATTAGCCTGTTGAGCTACAGCGCCAGCCGATTTTAGTTCATTTTTTAAAATTTAGTTAGCTGTAGATGCACGGATTAATTTCTGGGGTCTCTAATCTGTTCCATTGGTCTACATGTCAAATCTTGTACCAGTACTGGATTGTTTTGATTATAATTACCCTGCAATGTATCTTGAAATCTGGCATTGTGATAGCCTGGCAAAGTTGCAGGATGTAAGATCAACACACAAAAATAAATAGCAATTGTATACATAAACAATGCTATGGATGAGGAAGGTCAGTTCTATTCATAATAGCTACAAAAATATTAAATACCTTGCAATAAATTTATCCAAAGATGTGAAAGATTTCTACAATAAGGAAAATTACAACACATTAATAAGACACAGAAGACACAAAGAAGAATGAAAAAATTTCATGTTCATGGGTTTAAAGTATTAACATCATAAAAATGTCCATACTACCAAAGTAATTTACAGATTCAATGTGATCTCGATCAAAATACCAAAGATGTTCTCAGATCTAGAAAGAAATAACCTAAAATTCATGTGGAATCACAAGAGACTCCAAATAGCTAAAGCAATCTTATATACTAGAGCTGGAGGCAGTATCTCACTAACATTTACAGCAGAATAATGTTCCAGTAAATGGGGATGCTCAAGATTTTCACATACACTTTGTCTATAGATCAGCTGGGTTGTTTCTACTGTTTGGCTGCCATGAATAATGCTACTAAGAACATTCACTTATAAGATTTGTTTGCACACATGAAAGGTCTTCAAAAATTTCATAGAAAATGCATATTATGAAAAATCATGCACTGATTTCAAATTTTGTTTGCATCAAAATAAACTTTCTTTTAATTCTGTTTTCAGCTTTCTTGGTTATATTATCTAGAAGTGGAATTGCTGGGTCATATGGTGAGTGTCTGCCTCACTTTTTGAGGAAACGTTGTAAACTGGCTCCCACTATGGACACACTGTTTTAATTATGTGTGGGGTTCTAATTTGTCTACATCCTCCCCAGTATAGGTTATTCCTTTTTGTTTATTGTTATTACCATATTATCATTATTGCTATCCTGTTAGATATGAAGTGGTATCTTGTTATGGTTTAACTTAATTTGATAGAAATGCAAACTTTTGACTAATGATGATACATGTCTTTTCATGTGTTATTAGCCATTTTATATATTCCTAGGAGAAATGACCATTAAAGAAGTTTATAATGTGCAGCAAATCCACTTTAAGTATTTTTTTAGTGGCTTATGACTTAGGTATCATATTTAAGAATCCATTTCCTATAACACAGCCATAAAGATTTATCCCTGTGTTTTCTCGGAAAAGTGTTTAAAAATGTAACTCTTAGGCTTTTAATCTATTTTGACGGTTTTTTGTTTGGCTGGTTGGGTGATTTGTTTCAAGGATTCTCATTTGCTTGTATTTTTAAAATATTTATTGTATTTATTTGAAAGAAGTACAAACAAAGACAGGCACACATGCACACAGGTCTTCTATGCACTGGGTCACTCCCCAAATGGCCCCAATGGCCAGAGCTGAACCGATCCAAAGTCAGGCGCCAGGAGCTTCTTCTGAGTCTCCCACATAGGTGCAGGAGTCCAAGGACTCGGATGATTCTTCAATGCTTTCCCAGGTGAACAGCAGGGAGCTAGGCTGGAAGTGGAGAAGCTGGGACTCAAACTGGCGCCCACATAGGGTGCTGGCACTGTAGCTGGGGCTTTAACACGCTGCACCACAGCACCAGCTCCCATTCGTTTGTATTTATTTATGCTATAACAGTGTATCCAAATTCATTTTTTTACAAGAATATATCCAGTTGTCTCAGTACTATTAGCTGAAAAGGCTTTGCTTTCCTCAATTGAGGAGCTGCCCTTGCCAAAAATCAATTAACTATCTATGTAAGGGTTTATTTCTAGACTCCCAATTCTGGCCTATTGTCTATCCCTATGCCAATATCACACTGTCTTGACTGCTGTAGCTTTAAGTTTTGAAATTGGGAAGTTTGCGTGTTCCCATTTCATTTTTTAAGAACTGTTTTATTTATTCTGAGTCTCTTGTGTTTCTGAGTGAATTTTAGGGTAAGTTTATACATTTATGCAAAAGAGGCAACCAGATTTTTGATAGATTGCACTGAATGTACCCATTTTGAGATTGTAATCTTTATATTAAATCTTCCTTTCCATGAACATTGTGTCTTCCATATTTATGTCTGATTTAATTTCCTTCAAGAATGATTTGAAGTTTTCATGTATAAAGTCCTAAACTTTTGTTATATTTATTCTTAAGCGTTTCTTCATTCAAAAATGCTTGCATTTTTTGAATATCATTTTCAAACTGTTCACTGTTATAGTAAACAAATGCAACAGTGTGTTAATCATGTATTCTGATAACTTTCTGAACTGCTTGTGGATTAAGATTTTTTTAGGAACATGCAAAGATAATTTTACTTCTTCCTTTTCAATCTCTGTTTTTAATGTCACTTTCTGGTCTAAATGAGATGATAGAGTCCCCAGTACAATGTGAATAGAACAGGTGAGTGTGTACATCCTTGTCTTGTTCTTCATCTTTGGGACAAAGTTTTCAGGGTTCCACTACTCAGTTTGATGTCAGCTGTAGTCACCAAGGGTTTTAAATGGTAGACTGAAGAGTGGCTAGATTGGAAGCAGGGAGATGCACGCTAATGCTGGGGAGATTCACTTTCTCTGTTTTATAAGTTAAGGCCAGTTACATTAGTGCTACGTTTAGTGTCTACAAAGTTTTTCAGTACATTCTGTCTGTCCCCACTGTACACTCACTACAAGGAAGAAGCAGTTGCTAGCTCCCATATTCAACAGGATAACTTCTCCCCTATCCCACCACACCACCCTCCAAAAGTTCAGAGGAACTTTCTCACGGTCGCAGCCACTAAGAGGACAACAGTTTCCCAAGAAAGTTTTTCTCACCTCTTTGTTACCACACTACCTGGAGCAGTACAAGAGAATAGGGACCCACTGACCTCAAATATTCCAGCTGACTGTCCATTTTGCTCATGGTCAGGATCTACCCCATTATGCCTCAAACTCCCACTGACCTCACATGGCATTAGAATTTCAGGCCTCCCAGGTCATGCACTGATTTGACATGTAGTCCCATAATTCCCTTGTCTCCAACTCCCTTGTGCTATGCCCCTGATATGTCCCCCCATAACCTCTACCTTTCCTCTCAAATTCTCTTCATCTTGTGTAACAGAAATCTGCTTGGCCTCTTCAAGTCTCTCAATTCACAACCATTTTTTCTAACACGTTCAATTGTACTATTTATCAATTGCTGCCTAAGAGTTTCCAACAAACTTAGCAGCTTTAATCAATGCAAATTAATTTATAAGCTCACACTGAGAAGCCCTGTTCTTCATGACTGGCTCTTTTTTTTTAATCCAGATAAAGGCCCTTCCTTGCCATGCCATATTTTTTTTTACTTTAAGGCTAGTTTTATTAATAAAGATGTAGATTATTTTTATAGAAGTGGCTAAAAATAAGGCACAAACAACTCAGAAAAACAATATTAGGTATTAGTAGATGTTTTCAGTTAGTGAGAAGCACTGATGCATTTTTTGTTTTGAATAAAATGTAAGGAATTTGCAAGGAATTTTCTAATTTTAAAAACTTACTTGAGATTTTAAATATATATATATATATATATATATGAGAGAGCGAGAGTGCACAAATATCATAAACATATATTTGAGTTAACTTTTGCTAATAAACACCCTCCATTAGACCTAACTTCAACAGTGACCAAGAAGAGCCTATCAGGTAGGCATCTTCTACCTTCTGTTTTTAATTTTAAGATATATAAACTTCTTGTATTTCCTATACACAGATTCAAGAACACAGTGGTACTTTCCACACTTTCCTGCTCCCCACACATGTTCCCACCCTTTTTCCTCCTCCTTATTCCCATTCTTATTTTTTACAAAGATATATTTTCAGCTAACTTTATACTCGTAAGATTAACCCTCCACCAAGTAATGAGTTCAAAAAAAAGCATGAAGAAAACAAATTAGGTATATATACACTATAGAATACCACACAAGTGGTTAAGAAAATGGAAAAATTTTCTCATTTGTAACAAAATGATTGGGCCGGCGCCGTGGCTCAACAGGCTAATCCTCCGCCTTGCGGCGCCGGCACACCGGGTTCTAGTCCCGGTCGGGGCGCCGGATTCTGTCCCGGTTGCCCCTCTTCCAGGCCAGCCCTCTGCTGTGGCCCAGGAGTGCAGTGGAGGATGGCCCAAGTGCTTGGGCCCTGCACCCCATGGGAGACCAGGGAAAAGCACCTAGCACCTGGCTCCTGCCATCGGATGGGCGCGGTGCGCCGGCCGCAGCGCGCCATCCGCGGCAGCCATTGGAGGGTGAACCAACGGCAAAAGGAAGACCTTTCTCTCTGTCTCTCTCTCTCACTGTCCACTCTGCCTGTCACAAAAAAAAAAAAAAAAAAAAAAAAAAAAAAAAAACAAAATGATGTAAATGGAAACCATTATAATTAGTGAAATAAGCCAGTTCCAAAAAAAGACAAATATCATGTTATCCCTGATCTGTGATAACTAATAGAGTACCTAAAAGGTAATCTATAGGAATGAAATTGACATTTTGAGATTTGATGATTTTTTGTCTTTATATACAGAAGATCAATTTAATATATATTAAATAAAGATTTCAACAGTTTGCACCCATACCAAAACACAAAGTATAAAGTACCATTTGAGTACTAGTTATAGCATTAATTCACATTGTACAGCACATTTAGGACAGAGATACTACATGAGGAGTAAGTGCACAGTGACTCCTGTTGTTGCCTTAACAAATTGACACGCTTGTTTATGGCGTCAGTAATCTCCCTAGGCTCTTGTCATGAGTTGCCAAGGCTATGGAAGCCTTTTGAGTTTGCCAGCTCCAACCTTATTTAGACAAGGTATAGTCAAAGTGGAAATTCACTCCTCCCTTCGGAGAAAGGTACCTTCTTCTTTGATGGCCCTGTTGTTTCCACTGGGATCTCACTCGCAGAGATCTTTCATTTAGGTTTGTTTTTTTTTTTTTTTTTTGGTTTTTTGTTTTGTTTTGTTTTGTTTTTTGCCAGAGTGCCTTGCCTTTCCATGCCTAAAATACTCTCATGGGCTCTTCAGCCAGATCTGAATGCCTTAAGAGCTGATTCTGAGACCAGAGTGCTGTTTAGGACATCTGCCTTTCTATGAGTCTGCTGTGTATCCCACTTCCCATGTTGGATCATTCTCTCCCTTTTCGGTTCTATCAGTTAGTATGAGAAGACACTAGCTTGTTTGTGTGATCCCTTTGACTCTTAGACCTATCAGTGTGATCAATTGTGAACTGAAATTGATCACTTTGAAGATGTGATGACTTTTAACAGTGCTTGTCTACTGTTGAGAAGAGTGTTGTTTTCACCATGCCATCTTAAACAGTCTTTCGGTGGCTTCTTATCACATAGCTCTATGTTAAGTCTCCTCACAGCTTCATCACTGATATTTTTATAACTGAGTATATCTTTTCCATTAATATATGCCTTCAAAGTTTTTATTTCCTTTGTGAGTTAACTTTACTATTATGCTTAATATTGTTTTCAATTGATTCTCTTAGCTTTCTAAGTATACAATTTAACATTTAAAAAATCACAGTATAGATTTCCTTTCTATTTTTAAAAGATTTACTTGTTTATTTGAAAGACAGAGTTACAGAGAGGCAGAGCCAGAGCCAGAAGGCTCTTTCATCCACTGATTCACTCCCCAGATGGTTGCAACAGCTGGAGCTGGGCCAATCTGAAGCCAGGATCCAGGAGCTTCTTCCAGTTCTCCCACATTAGTGCAGGGGCACAAAGACTTGGGCCATCTCCCACTGTTTTCCTAAGCTACTAGCAGGGAGTTGGATCAGAATTGGAGCAGCCAGGACTTGAACCAGTGTCCACACTGGATGCTAACACTACAGGTGGCGGCTTTACTCACTACGCCACAGCATTATAGAACCCTTTTCTGCTTTAAAAAAATTTATTTCATTTCCTAAAATGGCAATGACTCCAACAAAGCCAAGTTGTCTTTTTTATAGATCTGGTCATTTAACAATCAAAGCCACTAACTCAAAATTCCAAAATTCTTTCCCATCGCAGCTGAACTGCTACAACAAAGTAACAGTTGAAAAAACTCTCAAACTTATATGAAAAAATGCTTATTTGCATCTAAAAATTCAGAGGTTAAAAACAATTACCTGTATATTAATGAGTAAATCAGTTCTTTCATAATACAACAATGTGGCCGACAGAATAAAAAAAAAAAGTCTCCATAAAATGAAGGACTGAGCCTTCAGCTACAATAAAATTTTTTTCAACAATAAAATTATTTTCAAATGTGTATTATATGTATAATTTTCTAAAAGTCTTTTGTTTTTAGTAACTCAACACCCATTTCCCCTTCCCTGTGGAGTACCATGAGGCATGTCTGCCTCTCCATCAGCATCATAAAGCCTGGCTCTCTCTTCATGGTGTGACGTTTGCTGAAGCCCTTAGGTAGTACTCACATAAGATAAATAGTAAAAAGTCTGTCAAGAAATTAGTCAATTCACAGACTGGGAGAAAATATTTGCAAAAGATATATTTGCCCAGTGTTTTTTTCTTCTTACTATTTGTTCAGCTGTTTCCTTAGCGTAGGGTTAATTTTATGAGTATAAAATAAACTGAAGGTAGATCATTGTAAAAATTAAGAGAGGGAATAAGAGAGGAAGGATGAGAAAGGGTGGGAGGGAGCGTGGGCAGAAGGGAGGGTAGGGTGGGAGGTATCACTATATTCCCAAATCTGTATATATGAAAAACATGAAATTTTTTGACCTTAAACTTAAAAAAAAATTAAGAAGGCAGGAGAAAAAGAGATATCTAATATTGGGATTTTTACTCAAAATACTCAGTGTTCAGTAAAACTTAGCAGCAAGAAAACTTGATTATGAAAATGTGCAAAAGACTTTAACAGACACTTCACCAAAGAAGATACACAGATGGCAAACAACCAAATGAAAAGTTGGTCTGTATCACATGTCTTCAGGGAAATGTCAATGAACGCAACAACAGCAAACCCACACCAAAAGCTGGTAAGGATGGGAGTAAAAGGAACTCTGATTCATGGCTGATAGGGATGCAAAATGGTGCAGCAACTTTGGAAAGGAGCTTGGCAGTTTCTTACAAAATTAACCATACTCTTCCCATACAATCCAGCAATCATACTCCTTGGTGTTTACCCTAAGAAGCTGAAAACTAAGGTTCACACAAAAACCTGCACCCAGATGTTTATAGCGATTTTATACATAATTGCTAAACCTTAGAAGTAGCAAAGACACTCTTTAGCAGATAAACAGACAAACTACCATAAAAGTGACATTGGAATATTATTCAGTGCTTTTTAAAAAAATGAGCTATCAAACTTTGAAGAGACACAGAGGAACCTTAAATGTGCATTGCTAAGAGAAAGAAGCTGGTCTGAAAAGACTACCTAGTGTGTAATTCCAACTATATGACATTTTGTAAAAGCAAAACTATAGACAATAAAAAGATCAGTGGTTGCCAGGAGTGAGGGAGAAAGAAGATAATATACATTTTATCACTTATGGAGAAATCTAAAAGATAAATGCATGTGTGTCTGAGACTTTGGCAATTTTCCTGTCAATGCCCTTGGCATCTAGAGGCAGCAACTGGCTACAGATTAAAAATCTCTGTATAGTACTCTGGTTTCTGATGTTCATGAATCTATTGAGAGAATCTGGGTTTTAGGGAACAAATTCCATTTATGCTTTCCCATAAGTACTGAAAACATTTAACTTTTTTTCCCATACCTTGTAATCATGCCACTTTTCAAGACTTTTTTCCCAGTTATGAACAAGTTTTTTAAAAAAAAAATAGTTGGTTCCACTGTCTAAACAGTGCAACCACAAGAGCTTCAGAGGAACTATTAATTGGTTTGTATCAAATAATCCCAGATATTATGAATATATTAACTAATTCTGTAAATTTGGCTTACATTTCAACCATCTTGTGGGACACATGAGGTTGCTCTGCTCAAATCCAGGCCTTGGGATGCTTTAGTGAGTCCTGACTGTGTAAGTATTTGGTTGTACCTGCTTTCATGATTTTTCAGACTAGAATTTACTTGATCATGCTACAAAGAGCAGAACCCTTGGTCTGCACATATTATATTAGCACAGATGGAATGCTTTTTCTTATGATAATATTGATCCTATCTTGGGTCTCTATCCTCAACCCCAGCCCCGCAGTTCATTTCCAAGCAGAACATATGCACTTGAGTGCATGGAAGGTGATAAGACACAGACACTAGTTCCACTCAGGCACCGCACCCTTCCCCCTCCCTGCTCACCATTTTCATAAAACAAAGTCACCTGCACACCCTGCTCAGCTGATGGTTAATCCACATGACTCCTCACTCAGCTCACTATATTGATGACTGCACAAAAGGAAAATATTCAGAAACATAAATCTGTCTCCTGCCTGAGAGCTATTAAAATCTGTGCTAAACATAGTATTTATGAAACACTGGCCTTGATGTTCTAATTAAGCCAAGACATCAGAAAGATGTATATTAAATGTCCTTCTCTCCTCCTGTGATTCCCCCTCTGTTTACTATTCTCTATCTACATCTTATGGTGACTACAAATTGGTTGTTTTTTCTATCTTCATGTTGGTAGATAAAAACTCAGAATTAAGCTTATGATACGCTCTTTGCAAACAGACAGCAAAGGACAATATACTGACCGTTCTTGCCTTAATACTAGAACCATTTTACATCCCTGCCCTTTTCTTTTTCTCTTCCTTTTAATTTTCTTACTGTGTCTTACTTAAAGTTCTTTAAGTCTCCTTAGCTTAATTTTGGAATAAGAGAGGGAGCATATAACTCAATAACTGACTTCCCTGCCTCTTGAATTGCCTCCCTAAATAGTCACCCTCCTCACAGATAGTGAGTGAATTTTCTAACATCTTGTTTAAATTAATGATTTATTTATTTGGAAAGCAGAGGGAAGGCAGGAGGGAGGGAGAGAAGGGTTGGAAAAAGAGAGGGAAGGAGATTGGCTTTCCAATCACTAATTCACTCCCCAAAGCCAGGAGGCAGAAACTCCATCCAAGCCTCTCATATGGGTGGCAGGAGCCCAAGTTCTTGGGCCATCTTCCACCGCTTTCCTATGTGCACTAGCAGAGAGCTGTACTGGAAGCAGAGCATCTGGGACTCTAAACAGTACTCCAACATGGACTGCTAGCATCGCAAACAGTGAGTTAATCCTCTGCACCACAATGCCAGTCCTAATACTGTTTTCTCTTTTTATTGTGTCACCACTCTCTTTAAAGAGTCTGCATCATATATGTAAGTGATTCCAAATTTATTGGCCTGGGGTCTCCAATCTCTTTCTCCAAAATATTATTTTCATTTTTGAGGTTATATGGCATAAAAGTTGAATTCAAATCCTGGATTCACCAATGATCAAATAGTGGACAAATTATTTTTTTTAAATATTTATTTATTTTAGTTGACAGAGTTACACAGAGAGGAGAGGCAGAGAGAGAGGCAGAGAAAAAGGCAGAGAGAGAGGCAGAGAGAAAGAGAGGTCTTCCATTCAATGGTTCACTCTCCAATTGGCTGCAATGGCCAGAGCTGTATTGATCCAAAGCCAGGAGCTTCCTCCAGGTCTCCCATGTGGGTACAGGGGCCCAAGGACTTGGGTCATCTTCTACTGCTTTCCCAGGCCATAGCACAGAGCTGGTCAGGAAGTGGAGCAGCTGGGTCTCAAATTGGCGCCCATATGGGATGCCGGTGCTTCAGGCCAGGGCGTTAACCCACTGTGCCACTGTGCCACAGTGTGGGCCCCTGGACAAATTATTTAAGCCATCTAAACGGAAGTTTCCTCATTTAGGAAATAGTAAGAATGGTAACTACTACAAAGGTTGATTCTAAGTAGCCAATGAAGAGTTGTATAAAACACTAAGAACGGGCCGGCGCCGTGGCTCAACAGGCTAATCCTCCGCCTTGTGGCGCCGGCACACCGGGTTCTAGTCCCGGTCGGGGCGCCGGATTCTGTCCCGGTTGCCCCTCTTCCAGGCCAGCCCTCTGCTGTGGCCCAGGAGTGCAGTGGAGGATGGCCCAGGTGCTTGGGCCCTGCACCCCATGGGAGACCAGGAAAAGCACCTAGCACCTGGCTCCTGCCATCGGATGAGCGCGGTGCACCGGCCGCAGCGCGCCGACCGCGGCAGTCATTGGAGGGTGAACCAACGGCAACGGAAGACCTTTCTCTCTGTCTCTCTCTCTCACTGTCCACTCTGCCTGTCACAAAAAAAAAAAAAAAAAAAAAAAAAAAAAAAACCACTAAGAACAGATTCTGAGACCTCAGAGTATACAGTATCAGGTTCTGTTTTTTTAATTTCTATTCTCTTCCCCATTATATCTACTCATAACACAATACTTGGAGTTACCTATAGTTCACTCTAGTCTAAATAATCCCTGTAACATCCTATGTATATACAGGCCCTGCTCATATTTTATAGCATGGAAACTACTCTTTTGCCAGATCCAATCCAAGTATTGATCCATTGAAAATTAATTAATTAACGAATTGTTGCTTATCCCTACATCTCAACTGACCTCCGTGGCCCAGGAAGTTGAACTGCACACTCTTCTCTCAGCACTTTACTTTGAGCAGTCGTCAGCACTTAGCTCACATCATTTCAAACCTGTATGTAACTGCAGACCTCTATTACTAGACTGGAAGCTCTCAAGATGCAGTCCCAAGATTGCCCTCGTATCTGTATCTCCAGAAGCTTGTACCGTGACTGACCAACTATGAACAAATGGATCGGAAACTGAATGAATGAATGACAATACTCTATTACAAATAAGTAATGTAAATGAAAGAAGGAATGCATATACAGAACAAAGAGGATCAATGATTAATGGCTTGAGGAACACAGCCGACGATGCTATAACAAGTCGTACAGAGTTTCACAGCAAGGCACATTCCATCTCAAAGGCAGTGCAGTTATGAAGTGAGCACAGTGGCAAAGCCTCTGCTACTAAGTAAACGGAATTTGCATCTCTACAGATTACATGATCTGTGTGCATCAAGAATGCTTGTCTCTTGAAAACTACTCACAACTGCATGCTCAGGAAAGATGGGAATATCCCTTGGGGAAAATGTTAATTATATAAAATGCATGCTTCTCGACAGAAGTACATCATGGCAGTCTTCAGCGTGATGTTGTCACTTTGGCTCTACCCTCCGGCATGCGTAGCCTTATCCTTCACGTCATGTCAGCATATTCAAGGAAATCAGCAGTGACTACAAATGTAACCTGCAGCCCAGAACTCATCGAGATCATGGGCCATCCAAGAACGATCATGACCTTTTAGAACCACAGTCTCATCTACATATGTTCAATAAATGTCTCTCACAACAGCTCCACTGAAAATCTGACAGTAAGATAACATTGTTTTTTCTAGATGAAGGCATGCAAGTTTGCTGGGGAATGTTAAGATACCCTCCCACAGACAAAATATATTTAAAAACTCATCATCAAGACAGAATTCTGAAAATGTATCACCCAGTATCTTATATAACACAGAAAAGCAGCACAAAAATTTGTAATTATATAGCTCAATGAATTTTCATAAACCACACATAGATGATAGGTATGCATATGTTTAAAAAACCCAGCAGTTTTCCAAAGAAGTTGTATCAATTCACGCTCCTGTCAGGAATGCAAGAGGGGTCCAGTCGCTTCCAATTCTCACCCCTGTATGTCAACTTTTTAAATTTGTCCCTTCTGTGTGTGCATAATGACATATCACTGTGGCTTTATTTCCCATTTCCCTAATACCTAATACCTAATCAGATTGGGTTTCTTTTTGTCTCCTCAGTCTTTCTGTTTTGTATTTATTAGCCATGTAGATATTCTCCTTTGTGAATTAAAGTGTTTGCCCATTTTTCTACTGAGCTGTCTGCCTTTCGTCATTGATTTGTATAAGTTCTTTACCTGCCTAGACTATACTTTCAAAATTTATTTATTTACCTGAAAGGCATAGTAACAGAGAAGAGAGAGAGAGAGAGAGAGAGAGAGAGAGAGAGAAAGAGAGAGATCCTCGATTTGTTGGTTCAGTCCCTAAATGATCACAACACTTAGGGCTGGACAAAGTCAAGAGCCAGGAACTCCATCTGGGTCTTGGGCCATCACCTGCTGCTTCTCAGGTCACTACCAGGAAGCTGGCTCAGAATCAGAGTGGTCAGGACCCCAGTGGACACTTCAGTATGGGATGTGGGTATCCCAAGTGGTGACTAACACCCAACCCAATAAAAACTTTACTGGATTTATATTTAGCAAATTGCTTCTGCACTATATGCTCTCAGGCCCCAATGAATATGCCAAGAAATCACCTGTAGTCTGGTGGATGCTTTCTGTCAGGACCAATGACTGTTTATTTCAAGTTCCTCTGTTTCCTTACTTAGAAGCTGACATTCCCAGAGCATTAGCAAGGAGCACTCAGGAGCAATTCCACACACATGGAGGACAGGAGATAATGGGTAAATAATCCAGCTTGCTCAGCCTTCAGAGAGAGCACCCTGTGGGATGTCCTGTACAGGCTCTCAGAGGCTCCTCAGAATCGACCTACAGTTCCCTCATTAATTTTGTTGGGTTTCCTTCATTCTCTGCCTCATTTCCCAACAACTCCCTCATCGTTGTTGTTGTTGTCTTTTAACTTAAGATCCCAAATTGAATATTTTAATCTATTGTTTATCTCATGGTCTGGGATAAACAAAACTAAAGAAAACCAAACTAAAATCTCTTGCCTTTTCAATCTTATAATTGAGTCTTTTCGTGAATCAAAGTTTTTAATACACATTTCTTTTCTTTTCTTTTTTTTTTTTTTTTTGGTAAAGATTTACTTATTTGAAAAGCAGTGTTACAGAGAGGCAGAGGCAGAGGTAGAGAAAGAGAGATCTTCCATCCACTGGTTTACTCCCCAGATGGCCGCAGCGGCCAGAGTTGCACCAATCTGAAGCCAGGAGCCAGGAGCTTCCTTCAGGTCTCCCACATGGGTACAGGGGCCCAATGACTTGGGCCATCTTCTGCTTTACTAGGCCACAGCAGAGAGTGGATCAGAAGTGGAGTAGCTGGGATTCGAACTGGTACCCATATGGGATGCCAGCATTGCAGGCGCCAGCCCCAGTACAGATTTCTATACACTTTAACTGTGGTGAAATTTTAACAGTGAATTTAGTCACAAGTTCGCTAGCTAGATTTATTTTACTTGTTTCTATGAAAACTCCATTTTTCTCCAACAGCTTACCACACTGATATTCTGAGCTCTCTACTCATGACCCACCAGAAATTTTGCAGAAAAGAAACTCAACACTTGCCAGCAGAACTGTAAGTTGGCTTATTTGCAATGGGTGGTTTAAACGTGCATGCCAAAGAAGCACAGCTACAGACAGCACAGTGCTCAAAAGAGCAACGTCTTTTGTACTCTCTTCTCAAAAATTCCATCAAGAATCTACAGAGATTACCAGCTATTTAGGGTATGAGTACCTATAATCAGCCAGTTAGAATAGTGTTCCTATTAGAACCCACTCCATTAATAAGCAATGCATTTTCATAGGGATGAGTCACTTAATATATCTGAGGACAAAATCAAAAGTTTTGAGCTATGCTGATGACCACCAGCAGGACACTGCAACTTCATTCAGCAGAATTAAATGAAAACAGAACTTATAGATGGAGGACTGTGATTCAGCAATAATACTTTTGTCAAAGGTTTAAGAGAATGCAAAAGCTTTTCTATTTAATTTTTATAGAATAGATAATAACCTAGAGAAAGGGTATCAAATTCCAGATGAAAGACAAATTAAAGAAATAGTTTACAGAAAATACAGTGAATTAGGAAACACAGTCATAATTTTGCTAATATGCAGAAGCCTGGCATATGATAGAATTTTTAAATATTTTTATTGAATAATATTCATTTAAACACTATAAAATATTGAATGTATTGTCTGACAGCTAAAATTACATCACATATAAATCAATGTTTTATTAAAACACAAAGTTCTTCAAAAACCCTAACTTTTTTGGGAGGGGGTTAATCAGATCTTTTGGAAAAAGATCATCACTAATTAAAACATCTACTCTGATAGACAAAATAATAAATAAATAAATAATCAAACACAAAACACCAAACATAATTTAAGTTGTATTAAGAACACAGTATTGCATCACCCTATGCTACCACATAAAGACATATACAGCTATTTATACAACATATATTTATTGACTACATCCTGATAACATGTATTAGGTTAAGTACTTAGGATGCAGTGTTTTATAAGATTCACAGCAGACAGCTGGATAAATCATCACATAAGAGGTGGAATTTTAACGTGGCTGAAAAGAATTATCCTGAACTCCACTGCAAAGAAAATTGAGGCCAACAAAGAACTGACTTAACTTCAAGATGAGCGATTGAGGGACAGGAATAGAATTCAGCAGGGAGTAACAGGAGCCCTGTACAGCATGGGTGTCAACGTGGAAGAACAAGGTGAACTGCAACACCAACCCTGGCTCCTTGGCTAGGAGTATTGAGATAAGACTCTCACATTGTTAGGAAAAAAATATGTAGGAAAACCCTAGTGATTCCCATTGTATTGTAGACTGTCAAGTCATAACTACAGAGGAATTCCCTACCTTCACATGCTTTGAACCCATGGAGAGAACCTGTCTGGGTCCACATGACTACTCAGTTCCAAAGAAGGTCTTCACGTTAAGACCCCCACCCACAGTACCAAAATTGCCAAAGTACAGCTCAGTGATAAGAAGACATGCTGCTTAAGCTCATCATGTCCTAGGGACCAAGAGGTGGCTCCTCCATCACAGCTGCCACCATCAGAACCCCAAAACCCTTGGCACTACCCTCATGTTACACTAATGTAGGAAGGCTCCTTCATGGACTGCCATGACCAAACACCCTGCTACCACTGATGCTCATCTGGGAGGGCTGAAAGTTAGGCTCCTCTGTGTCCTGTACTTCCAGGATCATGGCTACAATCACCACAAGTTCTGGCTCCCTGCAACTCTGGTGTCACAGCTGCTGGTAACACTACTCACTCACAGGGTCTATGGTCACACACCTTTGAGAAACAAGATTCCCTGCAAAGTTACATCACTATCTTATAGACTTTGAAGATTTTAATAGCAGCTGAAGAAATCAAATGAAAGTTTCAAATCTGAGCTGACTCAGAACCAAAGCCAAAGCATCTACCCCACCAACACCTTAGGTTTCATTTAAACAAAATAAATCTTTTCCTACTGAAGCTACTCCATGAAGTTGGAAGAGGAGATTCTTACCAGACGTGCAGAATCAGTGTGGGAAACGAGAAATCAAAGAGGAAGAATGACATCTCTAAAAGAACATAATAATTATTTAGAAATGGACCCCAACAAGAATAAACAATGAAATGCCTGAGAAAGAATTTAAAATAAAGATACAAAGGCAACTCAGCAAGATGCCAGAGAGTATGGGCAATTCAATGAAATGACAAGAAAATTTCATAGTATGAATGAGAAAGTCAACACAAAGATAGAAATCATTGAAAAGAACCTAATATAAATCTTAGAGCTAAAGAATTCAAACAATGAAATGAAAAGTACAAATGAGAGTTTCAACAATAGACTATATCAAGAAAAAGGAGTTTTTGAACTTGAGAATAGGTCTATCAAAATAGCCCAATCACAAGGTAGGGAAAGTCAGGGGTCAGATATTTGCATTTCATATTGAGTACCTGAGTTTAAATTCCAGTTCTAGTTCCCATTTCACATTCCTGCTAATGTGCATCCTGGTGATGACAGTATTGGTGGCTCAACCAGTTGAGTCCCTGCCACTCCAAAGAGGGACCCAGATCAATTTCTGGGCTCACGGCTTGGCCTGAATACAGGCCTGGCTGTTGCAGGCATTTGGGAAAAGAAGTAACAGATGTGAGATATTCATATTTTCTCTCCCTTCCTTCCTTCTCCCCCCACCTCGATCTTGATCTCGATCGATCTCTCCCTCCCTCCCTCCCTCCCTCCCTCTGTGTATGTGTCCCCCCTCTCTCTCTCCATTTCTCTGTCTCTAGCTCTCTACCTCTTTTAAATAAATAATTTACAATGAAAGAAAAATAATTTAAGAGAAAGAATAAAGTTTACAAAGCTCACAAAATATCAATAAGCAAAACAAATATTTGCATGAAGGGTGTTTCAGAAGAAAAACAGAAAGGAAAGCACATCAGAAGTTATTTAACAAAATAATAACTGAAAATTTCCCAAGTCTTTAAAGAGAAATAAACATATAGATCCAGGAAGATCAAATAACCCCAAGAAGACCCAATTTAAAAATTCCTCCAGTGCATATAAGTCAAAATATTAAAAGTAAAGGACAAGAGTAAGTGCCAAGTCACACACAGTAGAAAGCTTACAGGCCATAAGAGAATGGGATAATATATAAGTAATCAAAGTCTTGGAAGAAAAATGATCCAGCAAAGTTGGTCTCCATAAGTGAACCACAAAATATTCATAATGCCCAAATCAATTGTGAGCAAAATAGTTAACTGCTGGCATCACACAATACCCAGCTTAAAATTTTAATACAATGCTACAGTAACCAGGACAGTACTGATTGGCAAAGGAAAGGATAAAGATCCCAGAAATAAACCCAAACATCTACACATTACTGATTTCAACAGCAGTACTGAAAGCATACACTGGAAAATGGACAATATTTTCAACAAATGGTCTGGAAAAACTAATTATTGGTGTACAGAAGACTGAAACTCGACTTGACACCCTCAGCCATCTCTTATCCTTACCATAACCAACTTAAAATGGTTCAAAGGTCTAAAGAGAAGACTCGAAACTGTGAAACTACTAGAAGAAAACTTAAGAAGAATTCAAAATATTAGTATAGGCAACAATTTTTAATGATTCCCCAAAACACAGTAAACAAAAAAACTAGACAAATGTTATTATACAAAAAGAAGCTTCTGTGCTATAATGGAAATAATCAAAAGAGTGGGGAGACAATGTACAGAACAGGAGAAAATATTTCTAAACTGCTAATTCAACAAGAGATTCAGAACAAGAAAATCAAGCAAAATATTAGGGAAAAAGTCTAAAATATTCTATTTTAATAGTGGGCAGATGATCTGGATAATTCCTAAAATAAGGCATCCAAAGGGCAATAAGTCTAAGAAAAAAATATTTACTAGTACTAGCTATCAGGGAAATGCCACTCAATACCACAATGAGATATAATTCCACTTCAGAATAACTATTATTTATTTGTATAAAAAGGAAAACAACAGAGGGAAAGAGAGATGGAGGCAAGGAGGTGGAAAAAGAGAGAGAGAGAGAGAGAGAGAGAGAGAGAGAGATCTTCCAACTGCTGGTTGACTCCCCAAACATCCACAATAGCAGGGACTGGGCCAGGCTGAATCCAGGAGCCAGCCTTCCACACAGATGGTGGGAACCCCAGCACCCAGGTCATCAACAGCTGTTTCCCTGGTGCAGTGACAATAAGCTGGATCAGAAGCACACAGTGGCCAAGACTCAAACTGAGAACTAAAATATGAAATCTGTATTTCACAAGTGCCCATTTAACTCAAAATACCTGCCCTATAATTGCTTTTACCATAGTGATAAAAATAACAAAAACCATTGAGGGTTCAAAAACAGGAATTGCCAAACATTGTTCATGGAAATGTAAATTAGTACAGCCAAAACAGTATGGAGGCTCTGCAAAATATTAAAAATAAAACTAAAATATGATTTAACAATCCTATAACTGGGTGTATGAGCAAAGAAAATGAAGTCACTCTATTATATAAACCTATCCCCAAATTTTATTTTACACTATTCACAACAGTGAAAGTAGGGAATCAATATAGATTCCAAACATTGGAAGAATAAAGAAAATACAGTGTGTGTACATATATGTATGTATACATATATATACATATACACATACATATATACACATACACACACACATGTACACACACACACTAGAATATTACTTGGTTATAAAAAAGGAAAATGAAACCTTGTCCTTTGTGGTGATGTTGGTAGAATTAGAAGACAGCATGTTAATTGAAAGAAGCCAAGCATAGAAAGACAAATATCATGTATTTTCACTCATTGGTAGAATCTAACAAAATCAATTACATAGAAGAGAATGAAATAGTGGTAACTGAAGACTCAGAAAGAGTTAGGGGAATAGGGCCAGAGCAAAGTGGGATTACAGCCAGTGCTGTGGTGCAGTGCCGGCATCCCATATGGGTGCTAATTCCAGTCCCAGCTGCTCCACTTTTGATCCAGCTCTCTGCTAAGACTTGGGAAGCAGTAAAGGATGGCCCAAATGCTTGGGCCCCTGCACCTACATGGGAGATCTGGAAGAAGCTCCTGGCTAGATCGGCCCAGCTTCAGTCATTGCAGTCATTTGGGGAATGAATCAGTAAATAAAGACCTCTCTGTGTTTCTCTGTAATTCTGCCTTTAAATAAATAAATAAATCTTTAAAAAAAAGAAAAGTAGGATTACAGGTACCAAAAAAGTGTTATATAAGAAGGAATAAGTTCTGGAGTTCAATGACACAGTCAGGTAACTATAGTTCACAACAACTTATATTTCAAAATAAGTAGGAACGTCTGAAGGTTTCTAACACATAAAAATGATAAATTTTTTGAGGAGGTAGAAATGCTAGTTATCCTAATTTGATCATCATACTTGTATATATGCACATAATTGTTATATCCCACAAATATGTGTAAAAGTTTAAAAATCACTTAATATGAGGAAAATATATTATGAAGGAAAAGTAGACTGCTCTAGCAGATTAAACAGAAGAGCTGATAGAGTGCAACTAGAAACATAAGCAACTCAACACACATTTATTGAACACTACTATTCACATATGAAAGCTAATGGCATTTGCCAGTAAATGAAAGTTAAAGAGACTAGATTTTGCCTACTCTTAACTGAGACCCAATAATGGAGCTTTCAGACAGATGATACCTGTGAGAAGGAATACAGTCAAATCATCAGTTATGTTGCCCATTATTGGTAAATAATTAAGACAAGAGATTTTGAAGGCAAATATTCTGGGTTCAAGTCTCGGTCTACTCCCTTCTGAGTGACACTTTGTCTTGACAGTGACAATAGTTATGAGGATTAAATGAAATAGTAAATATAAAGCCCTTGCATGATACCTGGTAGACTGAAAGCACTTAATAAATGTTAGCTGCTACCATGATTACCCCTACCATGAGCATCATGCTACAAATGAAAAACCTGCAATAAAAATAGGATTCCACAGCAAAGAAACTCAGCTGGCTTCAACATGATTATTAATGAGACCCAGATCATGTATTAGCACCCTCCAGGTACTGAGGGATTCTTACTCTTCTTTTTCAGTGCTGTGGGCCTTAATTCTTCTATCATATGAATGCCTATAACTCATGGGCTTTAATTCTTGCTAAGTACCATATGAATACACACAGCAATTCACAAAGATTTCTATGTGATTGAGAATAAGTCTTATATGGAAAATATTTTCATATATTACTGGAAAATTCTAACAACAAAGCAAATAAATCATTAGACAAACATTAGGATCAATATATTACTACAAGGAGTATGATGTTGAAGAGGCAAGAAACAAGCATTATTTTTCTACCATTAGCACTGTTATTCTTCTATGACACATTGAAAAAATTAGATCAAACTCTTAAGATCATCAAAAATAATTTAATGGCCAGGACTGTGCATACAATTGTAATATTGTCACATCAGCAACACAGAATAAATATGAGGTTACCCTTCTGATCATGACTAAGACCTTACAGAATAGGCACAGTGTGCCATTTTCAGAGCTTCTACCCTAAGCCTAGGCATGTGTCTATGTTACACAGGATGAGAATGTACAACTGTGCAGTATTTCTGCCTGTCAAACCAAGAAGATACAATTTAGAGAAATCACAGATAACTGATACTGCAGGGATAATCCCAGAAATAAGAGAGCCAGAGAAGGAGACCAATTTTGTAGATAAATTACATGCAATTACCTGTCAACAGCTAATCCACAAAGACATGAGGCAAGCAGTGAACAATGTAGTTGAAATAAAATGAACTAAACCGAATTGTAGTTCTGACCACAAGACACAGTTTGCTGATTGGTGCAACTAAGTGTTTATCAAGTACTTAAATAATCATTTTTGGAAGAACATTATAAACTTCCACAATATAAATTTTATAATACAAAATTATAATAGTCATTAGCCTAAAATTATTCAACTAATAAATAAATAGAAAAATATAACCTGTTCTAAAAGCAAAGTCCGCAAACGGAACACCTGAGATGATCTGAGAAGTATGTGGAAATAGCAGGCAAAGATTTTGAAGCAGCTACTTATACAAGCTAAATGACATAAGGAAAACATAAGTGGAATGGATTAAAAGATAGAAAAATGCAGAGACAGGAATTACCAAAGAAGCAAAGCAAATTTAAAAAGAGAAAGTCAAATCTGAAATAAAGAATTCAGAGAATGGACATAAGACTAGAACAAGATGACAAAAAAATGAATATGTAAGTGAATCAAAATTATCCAATATGGGTAAAATACACAAGTTATAAAAAGAAGCATTGGTGACCTCTGGGGGAAATACGCAATGATACACCACATATAGAAACTGAGTCTCAGAAGAAGAGACATAAATGATATGCAAATAACCAATTGCTGAATGATTCCAAAAATGGCAAAAGACAGAATTTTAGATGCAAGCTAACCAAAACCTAAGTAACATGAACACAAAGAAAACCAATCCCAGTAACATTTTCTTTAAAAAAAATATTATTTGAGAGAGAGAGAAAAAAAAAAGAATGATACTGAGCTCCTGTCCACTTGTTCACTGCCTAAAGGCCAACAACGGCCAGAGCTAGGCAGAGCCAAAGCAAGTGGCCAGGGACTCAACCCAGGACTCTTACACGGATTATGAGAACCCAACTGCTTCTGCCATGACTGCTGCTTCCCATGGTTTGCATCAGCAGAAAGCTTGAGTTGGAGGAAAAACTGGATATCAAATCTAGGTACTCTGAAATGGGATGCAAGTCTTACTGGCATGTTAACTGCTAGGCCAAAATCCACTGATGGCTTACCTTTTGAAAAGCAAGATGGCGGAATAATTCTCTAAACTTTACTACTGCTAATATCACATAGGAATAGGGCAAAAGTGTCAATTTATTCAAAGGAACAGAACTTTTTATTTCTAAGTATCCAAAGCATCTTAGGATATTTAAGTTTTGGTTCTTTATGACCTTTGATTTTATTCATTCAATTTAAAATACTAATTAAGTAATCTCAAAAACATCCCAAATTTAGCTAAGTATTTGTTTTTGGGACTCTCAGAATATGATATGGTTGGATCTTATTTCTCCATGAAATCTTTCTTTTGGGGTATGTTTAAATAATTTAAATTAATATTCTTGATTTTTGGTTATACATACTAATTTTGAAACAAATAGGGGGGCCCGGCTCTGCAGTGCAGCTTAAGCCACTATCTGCAGCACTGGCATCCCATGTGGGCACCAATGCATCCCATAAGAGCACCAGTTCATGTCGTGGCTGCCCCACTTCTGATCCAGCTCCATGCGAACGTGCTGCGAACGAAGCTGAAGAAAACCCAAGTACTTGGGGCCCTGCACCCATGTGGGAGATCCAGATGATGCTACGGGCTCCTGGCTTTGGATCAGCCCATCTCCACCTGTTGCAGCCATTTGGAGAGTGAACCAGCAGGTGGAAGACCTCACTCTTTCTCTCTTTGTCTGTAACTCCCCCTTTAAAAATAAGTAAATATTTGTAAATATGAATTTAAAAATGTACCTTGAAAAAAAAATTAGACATGTTATAGTTTGAGAACTACTGCCTTAATTTTGTGTGGGCACAGCCCCCTTGCAGAGGCCTCAGTTCTCCAGTGTATGTGCGCTATGACCTGGTGGTAAGGTGGGCAATAGAAGAATCCAAGATGGCTCAAGAGGAAAAGATAGACTGAGTCTGACCACAGGAAATTAACAGAAGAAAAGCAGAGGAGTTGAGAGCAGGGTGGTGGACCTCAGAGTCCACATGGCCTCCAAGGAGTAAGAGCCCTCAAACCACCAACCCCAGAGAGAGCACCAGAGGGGCCCTCCACCGCTGGGAAGTCCTGCCCCCACTCATTCCCCAACAAACCTCTTCACGGTTTCCATCCCAGACCCACCAGAGAAGGGGAGGGGCTTAGGGAGCCCTACCTTGTCATGTTAGCATCCATAAAGTCTGCTGTACCTCCCCTGCAAAATACATTAGAACATCCAATTTATATCTATTCATAGAATTTAATTTTGAAAGGGTTGTTTTGAAAGCCAGTTAGGGATTCGTTTGAAATAATTATCGTCAAAATAGGTAAGTATTTACCTCTACCAAACTTTTTCTATCAGTATGTGTCAAGTTCTAACCATCTGAGAAACTTACTGGCTTTCTATTTTGAGTTGTTTTGAATAAAGCAGTCCTCTTTATTCAAGTGCTTTTAAAACAGGGAAGCAAAGAAAATTGAAATAGTAACATTTGTATTAAAGTAAAATTTCCAAATAGCAATTCAAGCTATTAATAATTCTACCAAAAAGGATGGCAAACTTTCTTCATATATTTTTACATATGACACGTTATGAACACTTTGGAGTTATTTTATGTAGGGATGTAAGCATTGCATGTGGCTCCTTCAGATACAATCCACTGGCATTGTCCTGAATTGGATAAAGGCAGCAAACTGTATGGGCGCCAGTTCAAGTCCCTGTTGTTCCACTTCCAATCTAGCTCCCTGCTAACTGGCCTCAGAAAGCAGCGGAAGATGGTCCAAGTGCTTGGGCCCTTGCACCCATATGGGAGACCCAGAAGAAGCTCCTGGCTCCTAGCTTCAGCCCAGCCCAGTTTTGGCTGTTGCTGCCATCTATGGAGTAAATCAGTGGAAAAAAGACGTGTCTGTCTGTCTGTCTGTCTCTCTCAAATTAGTAAATAAATCTTTTTTTTTTTTTTTGACAGGCAGAGTGGACAGTGAGAGAGAGAGACAGAGAGAAAGGTCTTCCTTTGCCGTTGGTTCACCCTCCAATGGCTGCCGCGGTCGGCGCGCTGCGGCCGGCGCACCGCGCTCATCCGATGACAGGAGCCAGGTACTAGGTACTTTTTCCTGGTCTCCCATGGGGTGCAGGGCCCAAGCACTTGGGCCATCCTCCACTGCACTCCTGGGCCACAGCAGAGGGCTGGCCTGGAAGAGGGGCAACCGGGACAGAATCTGGTGCCCCGACCGGGACTAGAACCTGGTGTGCCGGCGCCGCAAGGCGGAGGGTTAGCCTGTTGAGCCACGGCACCGGCCAATAAATCTTTTTTGTAAAAAAGAAAAAGAACTAATATCATAAGCCTGGGAAGACAAACATGGCAACTCATTTATTTAAATGCAAACAATATTAAGCCATCAGGGCATGGTTTCCCACCTTATGCAATGCAGCCTCAGCCTGGTTATATATACCAAGTATGCATTACTAATCGGACCTTGCCTATGTCTACAGGTCTTAGATGTAGTGGTCCTGTTACTGTAGAGAATAAAAAACTTGATAGTCACATAATTGCATGTTGACGCTCTCATTGGAAGGTTGGGTTGTTAAGGAACTTTTTAAATTCTGAGGCTGAAAATTTTTCGGATGCTAGAGGTAAAATAATGCTTCTAGCTTTAAGAAAACAGAACTGTACAGCACTGAAAACAAAATTCACAAAATCAAGATGTGAAGACATGGGTGTCATGTATTATTTAGCAACTTATATTTTACTTCATTCCCAAAAGGCTTTGAATTTCCTGAAATAGTCTACTGCGTATGAGTTTTGTTTTTTTGGTTCACTTTATTTTGTGTGGTCTTCAGTGAAGAACCCCTGAGTGAATACAGTGGAATCAAGGTATTTAAATTCAATTTACCTTCGTATAAACCTACAGGATGGAGTAATTAGATGAAAGGAGAGAAAGTAAACTCTGACTCTAACTAAAATAGATGAGGGCTAAGAAAACGTGAGAACCAGTGACATTATTTGAATCCCTGAGTCCTGCTGAGCCTTAAGCAAGTGTATTCTTAGAATTTTATTGCATTAGTCTTATTTCATATCAATTTATGAAGTATTTCTCTACCAACAACAAAATTAGTTGCAGGAGTATGTTGTTATTCTAATAAAAACACATAGATAACTTGCATGTTATACAAGGGAATTGAGAACAATGGCTGGAGAACAAAATGATGTCTAATGTGTATGGAGATCACATGTAACGATTTTAATTTCTTCATGTAGTACCCATTGAATCTTACAATAAACCAGTAAGAAGCTCTTTTCTACAAATAGGGGAATTGGGACAAAAGTCACTGAGAAATTAACTTACCCAGGGCCACAAAATTAGTAACTGGGGACCACTGCCAGTTGACCTAAGATTTTCAGCTACAGGGGTCACCCTCTTAAGCAATAAGCTACTGTATGTCTCTGCTTTAAGGTGGAACAGCACATAGACATACATTTCATATTTTTCTACCTTTGCTAGAAATGGGCCATCAGCTTCTGTCTCAGAGCTTTCTCCCTGGTTAGAAGCCTGGCTATACAAGCAGACAGACAATAAGATCCTAGCACACAGAGCCTAGGAGACAAACATGTCCTCACGGAAAGCAGAGATACATGAAGAAATTTATCTGGTAGGTTGTCCTGGGAGGAACACAGGCTAACGTGATGGACAACACCCTCCACACACCCATGAGAAATACCAAAGTAAGATTCACAACTTTCAACTGAGACTGAGGATTTCAGAACAAACTGCGAATATATGAAGCAGCTATTTTCCTAGAGCTCAAATAATGCTCCCTAGTAATAACCTGCTATAATCCAAGATTAATCCTAGGAGAAGGATAAACTTATCATTTTAGATATTCTCCTCCTCATTATTTTGCATTTTTACAAATTATTTTTTACAAATTATATTTTACAAACTCATGCTTGTGTTACTACTTTAAGAGATTAGGATACCAAGGTTCTGCCCTGAAAATAAAAGGGAGACCTACATGTTTTTTTGTTTTGTTTTTTCAATATTTTTTAATTTTTATTTTACAAATATAAATTTCCAAAGTACAGCTTATAGATTACAATGGCTTTTCCCCCCACATAACTTCCCTCCCACCCACAACCCTCCCATCTCCCGCTCCCTCTCCCTTCCCATTCACATCAAGATTAACTTTCAATTATCTTTTTAATCAATTTAGTACATCAATTTAGTACATATTAAGATTTCAACAGTTTGCACCCATACCAAAACACAAAGTGTAAAGTACCGTTTGAGTACTAGTTATAGCATTAATTCACATTGTACAGCACATTTAGGACAGAGATACTACATGAGGAGTAAGTGCACAGTGACTCCTGTTGTTGACTTAACAAATTGACACTCTTGTTTATGGCGTCAGTAATCTCCCTAGGCTCTTGTCATGAGTTGCCAAGGCTATGGAAGCCTTTTGAGTTTGCGGACATCGATCTTATTTAGACAAGGTCATAGTCAAAGTGGAAATTCACTCCTCCCTTCAGAGAAAGGTACCTCCTTCTTTGATGGCCCGTTCTTTCTACTGGGATCTCACTCGCAGAGATCTTTCATTTAGGTTTTTTTTGTTTTTTTTTTTTGGTTTTTTGTTTTGTTTTGTTTTGTTTTTTTGCCAGAGTGCCTTGCCTTTCCATGCCTAAAATACTCTCATGGGCTCTTCAGCCAGATCCGAATGCCTTAAGGGCTGATTCTGAGGCTAGACATGTTTTGATACGGACAGTTGAGGAGCTTAAATAGGATCTGTAACCAAAGAAAAAGTCACTCCACTTTTCACAGAAGGTGGACCATATGAGCTGATGGAAGACCAGTGGACAGAGTCAATATACTGAAGAAATAACTCTGCATTTGTTTCCAGGCGAAGAGGTATAAAGCATGAGGGCCTCTCGCTTCTTTGTAAGAGAGCACAGTTGTGATTTTTGTCCTGGAAAGTTTTCAAAATAGGGATTATAAATTGTGAGAAATGTAATTTCCCAGTGAACTAAGATGAATTAGTTACAAATTAACCTCTGGGCATGTCCTTGAGTTGATCCCTTACCAAGTTATTAGATACAAAACAAATGCCATAGAACATCTGTTAAAACTAATTACTCTGGTTGAGGAGTAGTTGATTGTGGGACACAGCCAGTTTCGATAATAATTAGATGTCTTGCTGGACCAGCTGTCAGTTGAATTCAATGCTAAAGTGTGGTAATAAAACCATATCACTCATATTTTTTCTATTTAAAGTAATAAGATCCAAAAACCATTTGACACCTTTAAGATCAAGTTACAAATAAAAGACAGGGAAGGCATCGTGGCACAGCGGGTTGAATCACTGCTTGGAGGCTTACATCTCAGTCTGACTGCTGGTTCAAGTCCTGGCTGCTCTACATTCTGATATAGCTTCCTGTTGCAGACCCAGTATGTCAGAGGATAATGACCATGTTTTCAGGCCCCTGCCACCCACATGGGAGTCCCGTATGGAATTTTGGGATCCTGGCTTCTACCTAGCCCAGTCCCTGCTTTTAGGAGTGAACCAGGGGATGGAGGTGTTCTCTGTCAAAAAAAAAAAAAAAGAAGAAGAAGAAGAATAACGGAAGAATTGGGCAAACTTTTCTCAGCTATATAGCATAAATAATTATATAAAGAATTATTATTTTCTGTGTCAGGAAATCCTTCACTACTCACTACTCTAATTTTTTTAGGGGCATGAAGTTTGAAGCTCTGCTTAGACAGCTACAAAGTTTTTATTGAGACTAAAAAATTTAGCTAATTATTGGGTATAATCAAAAAATTGAGAAAGGAGGCTGGTGCTTTGGTACAATGTGCAAAACTGCTGCTTGAGATAACAGCATCCCAAAACACAGTGCCATTTTGAGAACCAGCTGCTCTCTTCTGAGCCAGCTCCCTGTTAATGCACCTGGGAAGACAGTGAAAAATGGCAGGAGACATCAGAAGACACGAATGGAGTTCCCGGCTCCCGGCTTTGGTCTAGTCCAAATCTGGCTGCTGCAACCATTGAGGGAGTGAGTCAATAGACACAGCGTCTTTCTGAGTTGTCTGTCTCTCTCTCTGGCACTCTACCTTTCAAGTAAATAAATACATCTTTAAAAAGAAGAAATGAGGAAACAGCTATTTTAAAACCTCGAAAATATTATGGAGTTGCTGACTGATTTCTCCATGAGGTTATAAAGACTGTATTAATGATCTATTGTGTGTTAGCTGTACATAAAACTCAAATGCTTTTCTTTTCCATTTTGTTTCTTTTAATCTTTTATTCCACCATAAGTGCACTTAGCATGAGATTTACCCACTTAACAAATTCTAAGAGAACAGTACATTGTTGACTACAGACATAATGTTCACATCTCTAGAGCTTATTTATCTTGCTCGACAAAAGTTGATCCATGCAGTATTCATTTTTTCTCTGCTTTATTTCATTCAGCGTAATGTCTACAAGTTTCATCCACATCTTAGCATGTGTCAATTTCCTGCTTTTTAAAGGCCACAGGGCAAGCCATTATATTTACATGCCACGTTTCTGTTAGACTTCTGTTGGTGGATGTTGAGGTTGTTTTCCTATCTTGCCTATTGTGAATACCAATGCAAAGAACACAGAATGCTAGTACCTCCTTCAGATGCCAACTTCAGTTTTCTGGATATATATAATTGAGGTTACTGAATCATACGATAGCTCTGTTTCTAAATAAGAAATCCTGGTGCTGTTTTCCTTAGCCCTATACCATTTTCTCTTCCTGCCAACAGTGTGCAACAGTTTCCTTTTATCTATATTTTCACCAACACATGCCTGTCTTTTGACTTTTCTGGTAATAGGCATTCTGACAGTTGTGGGGTGATATCTCAGTGTGATTTTAACTTACAATTCCTTGATTATTAGTGCCATTGAGCATTTTTCTTATTCTAGTTGGCCTTATGCATGCCTGACATTTTTTTGTTATGGCTGCTACCTGTGCTTTAGATCACTACCAAGATCAATGTCACGAAGACTTCCTATTCTACTTTTTTTCCAAGGATTTTCAAATATTCTGGATAAGTCTTTGATCAACTAGGGGTTAGCTTTTGGTAATGGTCTAAGATAGGGGTCCAACTGCATATCTTTGAGTGGGATATCAAATGTTCCTAATACCATTTGTTTAAAAACTATACTTTCCTCAGGGGCTGGTGGTGTGGCGCAATGGGTTAATGCCCTGGCCTGAAGCACCGGGATCCCATATGGGTACCGGTTAGAGTCCCCGCTGCTCCACTTCCAATCCAGCTCCCTGCTATGGCCTGGGAAAGCAGTAGAACATGGCCCAAGTCCTTGGGCCCCTGTGCCTATGTGGGAAACCCAGAAGAAGCTCCTGGATTCATATCGGTGCAGCTCCAGTCATTGCGGCCAACTGGGGTGTAAACCAGCAGATGGAAGACCTCTCGCTCTCTCTCGCTCGCTCTCTCTCTCTCTGCCTCTCCTCTATAACTCTGACCTTCAAATAAATATTTTTTTTAAAAAAAACTATACTTTCCGCATACATATTCTTGGAAGTGTTGTCAAAGATTAGTTGAACATAAATGAGTTTTTTGGGGGGATTTCTATTGTGTTCCAATGTCCAATATGGCTGTCCCTTGCCAATACTATTCTGATTACTATAACTTCATTACATATTTTGAAATTAAAACATCTGAAGCCTCTACCTTTGTTCTTTTTCAGGATGAATTTGTCTATTCTAGGTCTTTCTGTGGTTCTGTATAAATTTTAAACATTTTTTCTCTTTCTATGGAAAATATCTTTGGAATTTTAATAACGATCACCCTTAATCTGTAGATTACCTTGGCTAGTGTGTGCATTTCAACATTAAGCATTTTAATTCATGAACATCAAGTACATTTCCATTTGTATCATTTATTTGAATATTTTATAACTTTTAGCATTAAAATCTTCTGCCTTCTTAGTTAAGCTTATTCCTATAGTTATGCTATTCTTTTTGGTGTTGTTGTAAACAGAATAGTCTTCCTAATTTCTTTTTCACATAGTTCATTGTTAGGGTACAGAACACAACTGATTTGTATGCTGATTTTGTATCCTGAAACTTTACCAAATTCATTTATTAGTTTTAACAGTATTGTAATTGAGTCTTTATGGTTTTCTTTCATACTAGTCCATATCATCTGCAGACAGGGACAATTTTACTTCTGTTTTCCCTTTGCCTTTTCTTTCTTTTGTCTAATTGCTCTGGCTCGGATTTTCGCTACTAACTTGAATAGAAAAGGCGAGAGCAGACCTCCTACGTGCTTTAGAAAGCTTTCCATTTTTTCACCATTGAGTATGCTAGTTGTGGTCTCTTCACCTATGACCTTTATTATCCTGATACAACGTCCTTCTATCCCTAGTTTGCTGAGAGCATCTTTTTTTAGGTCGTCATCACAACACTTCACTATTACTATACCATGTTTTATCAACTGCGAGAATAACTTTAAAAATACAGCATGCAAGGAAAATAAATGTTTAAATTCTACTGGTTTGTTAGATTGCTAAGGAGAATACCTCCTTTCCTCTTAACTTTTACTTATGGTACCTTATAAATACTTTATTTTTTCCAACTTTTATTTAATAAATATAAATTTCCAGAGTACAACTTTCGAATTATAGCAGCTTCCCTCCCCCCATAACCTCCCTCCCACCCACGACCATCCCATCTCCCACTCCCTCTCCCATCCCATTCTTCATCATGATTCATTTTCAATTATCTTTATATACAGAGGGTGCAGTCTGTTGAGAGTATCTTTTTAAATCATGAAAGAGTGCTGAATTTTTGCCAAGTCTTTTTTCTGCATCTAGTGAGAACATCATGTGAATTTTATTCCTAATTCTGTATTATAAGACAATAATTATATATGTTGAGTCATCCTTACAATCTAGGAATAAATCCTACTTGGTTATGGTATATGGTTCTTTCAGTGTCCTGGTGAATTCAGTCTGCCAGTATTCTGTCAAGGAGTTTTCCACATATGTTCATCGACAATATTGCCCGGAAAGATTTACTATTGCCATTCCATTAGTTTTTTTTTTTTTTTTTCCTGGTAGTCATTCAGTTCTTCTGTTTGCGTTTTCTTCTGTTGCTTTTTTATTTTTTCATATTAATAAGATTTGTGTTTTTTTCTTCTTAAAGATTTATTTATTTACTTGAAAGAATTACAGAGAGAGAAGATCTTCCATCCACTGGTGCATTCCCCAAATGGCCATAATGGCCAGGGCTGGGCCAGGCTGGAGCCAGGAGCCAGAAGCTTATTCCAGGTCTCTCATGTGAGTGGCAGGAGCCCAAGTACTTGGGCCATCTTCTGCTGCTTTCCTGGGTGCATTAGCAGGCAGCTGGATCTGCAGTAGAGCAACCAGGATTTGAACTGGCACACACATGGGATGCCAGTGCTACGGCACTGCAGACGGCGGCTCTATCCTCTATGCTGCAGTGCTGGCCTTTTTTCTTCTTTGTAACTCCTTAAGGTATTTGTGTGTACGGTACATAGAATTGATGATCGCAGCTATCAAGGTACACAATCATGTAACATTTTCCACTAGTCATTTTAAATCACATGGTTTAGAATTTCAAGATGGGAGAGAGAGGAAGTTAAAACATAAAAAGAGTGAAATGGCAAAAAGAGAGTGAAAAGGAAATTTTCTGAACATGACTCCATGAAGACAATCTCTGGACCTGTGCTCTGAATCACCATCTTCTCAAATGAGGTCAGCCCACACCTCACATTGCTCTGTGTATACCTGTTCTCACAGGCTCACCTGACTTGTTACTCATGGAAAATTTGTGACTTACATTATGTTTAGAACATTGTTATTATTGGTGGCTCCTTAGAAGAGATGAATCACTAGTGACAACAAGCATGGGGATGGTAATATTTGACACAATTCATGACATTTGTGCTATATGCTGTACAGAATATCTTGTTCATAGGGAAAGAGCTCAGAAGGCCAAATGGTTATGATCGGATTTTTAGATACATAGTCTACATCAGACTCGCTGCGTAGACGAGCTGACTGATCAGGACACTGATTAACAGAAGGAAGAAATAAAAGACTATGTCATCCAATCACATGAACTGTGCCACTGTAAATGACTAACTCTAGGCAAGGCAATTCTCTACATAGCTAGTTTCTTCCTATAAAATGGGGATATAGCTTATACTTTCTCCCCTTATTAGAAGAACCTTGTGAGGAGACCACACAAATACTCAATACTGTTACATGAAAATGGAAATCTTCAAGTAACTTTGCCTGGTAACAGCCTTTCAAACATAAATTTAGAGATCATTTCTAATGTGGAGAAGCCAGGATAAGCTTATTAACATTGGTAAACCAGATTGAAAATTCCTTCTCATTTAACAGAATATTTACCAAAACTATTTTAGTCCCTACCGTCCTGAATTTGGAATTGGAAACATGAAACATGGAAATTCACACATTCTCAAAGATTAATCAGCCAATGGCCAAATTAATGAATTCCTTCTCGGTGGATATCATGGCAAAAAGTTCCATGACCCATTTCCCATCTCACAGTACATGAGTGGGTTTATGTGTCTATTTAGCTCATGTTTATTTAACATTTTGGGATTCTGAAATCAGATCTTTGTTAACAAATAGATTAAAACCTATTTTCTTAAAAAACAGAGTTGTCCACATTAGCAATTAGATACTATGTTTTATTTCATTATGAAAATCTTAATTAAGTACCTAGTTTTGTAGAAATAAATACTTCTAGTCCTTTATGTCAAATATAATAAAATTTTCTCAGCAAGTGACTAATTGGGAAAACCTTAATGGATGTAACTCTTACTGCCTATGGTATAATGTTGATTATATAACCAGTCTCATGTTAGAAATTCAGACAAACAGAAGATCAGCACATCAGTAAAAATTATCATAAGAGAACTCGAAGATGAAAAAAATGCTCATCTCTCTGAGGCACGTTCTCACGATTTAAAAATAGACGAAGGCATTGCTGGCAACTGAATCTTCTCAGCAGTCGGGGGAAAAGAAAAAGAAACAATGGTTTCATTGCAAGCTTATTTTTTTAAAACAAAAAAAAAGGTGCAAACACCATGTTCACACAATAGAGAAGGCCTGAGTTCTCAGTATACAGGACTTCATTATCAGCAATATTATCAGATCACCTATTTATTCTACCAGGTAAATTTTAGAAACATTTTAAGGTATACTGAGCCGTCAAAAAATTTACCCGTATTTTTATGAAAATTACATTGGAGGTATTTATTAATCTTGAAATTCAAATGTAGACTTCAGTGAAAAGAATTCAGAAGAAAAAAACATAAGAATATTAATGATTATCTTCATCTGCTGAATTACAGTCCATTCTAAATTGATTTTCCACACTTTTGTGTTTTTCATATTTTTTTTAACAGTGACTACTATTACAACTAAGGATCACTAACAGATAACAGTACAGTAAATCACAGACTCAACACTGCCTATAATTGAATCATAGGTACCCAGCTCATTTCTAGTATGCCTCCAGAGCCCAGGTGAAAATGACAGAGTTCATATGGTTAATGATAGGATGAATTATAGAGGTAGAAAAAATATTACATTAATTTCTTTATAATACTGCATAGGAGAAAAATGTTAAAATGTTTTATCTTCAGTAATAATATAAATGCAGGCTGAAAAACACATTTAAAGATCTTAAGCATAATACATTATGAAAAAAAGTAGGATGCCTAATTTTCCAAACACTGAAGAGAAAATACTAATTAAGCACAGCATTGATTGATGGCATGCCATGGAGCACGTACTCCTCAGCTCCAGTTCCTGACATGGAAATGATTGCCCCATGTTATCAGAGTGGAGAAAACAAGAAGTCACTGTGTCTAGCAGGTCTGAGATCTCAATCCCTGCCTATCTGATTCCAAAACACATTATCATTTTTTTCTTCTACTTGAAAGGTAGAGCAATACAGACATACACAGGCACACAAACACATACACTGAGTAGGAGAGAGACAGACAGAGAGGGAGAAAGAGAGATCTCTTCCATCCTCTGGTTCATTCCTCAAATACCCACAATAGCCAGGCCTGGACCAGGCTGAAGGCAGGAGCCCAGAATGCCATCTCTGTCTCTCACATGGATGGTATGGGCCTGAAGACATGGACCATTATCTGTTGTCTCCCAGGATGCATTAGCAGGAAGCTGCATCTGAAGCAGAGCATCACAGACTCAAACACTCACCCCACCCTAGCACTCCAACATGGGATGCAGGTGTCACAAGCTAGGGCCTAACCCACTGCACCACAATGCCAAACCTGCACAAAATATTATGTTAACCTCCATATATATTCCCATCCACAATACCTCCCCACAATATCCCAAAATGATAATCATGCTATATGAAATTTGATTCTTAGGTCGGCGCCGCGGCTCAATAGGCTAATCCCTTTGCCCAGCGGCGCCGGCACACCGGGTTCTGGTCGGGGCAGCAGATTCTGTCCCGGCTGCCCCTCTTCCAGTCCAGCTCTCTGCTATGACCTGGGAGTGCAGTGGAGGATGGCCCAAGTCCTTGGGCCCTGCACCCGCATGGAGACCAGGAGACACATCTGGCTCCTGGCTTCAGATCAGTGTGGTGCACCGGCTGCGGCGGCCATTGGAGGGTGAACCAACGGTAAAGGAAGACCTTTCTCTCTGTCTCTCTCTCTCTCTCACTGTCCACTCTGCCTGTAAAAAATAAATAAATAAATCAATAAATAAGAAATTAGATTCTTAGGTCTTTTGCTATTACATCAATTCTCTCTCATTGACCAATTTTGGCTTGCAGTAATTTTAATATCAACATGAATAATAATTTTTCCAATGTAAAGTATTATATAGTTCTTCATTTACCCTAGTATTTCATATTTTTTAGTAAAGTTTTAAGATTTCTTTATGTAGACCCCCTAGACATGTTTTAAGTCTATTCCCAGGGATTTTAGATTGATAGCAACAATTTGAATAGAATTTATTCCATTACAGACTCTGATATGTTTTTTCTCTTATGTGGTACTATTACCTTATTGTATATTAACTTTGAATCTGGTCACCTAGCTACTATCTCCTAATTCTAATTTTTCAACTGATTCACTTTTTCTAGACAGTCATACTCTTATTTTTGTACTGGTCATTGAATTGGGAAGTAGCTAAAATCAATCCCTGGAGCAAGGACAGTCTCTTCAACAAATGGTGCTAGGAAAACAGATCTCCACATGCAGAGTTATAAAGCATGACCCTTACCTTACACCTTATACAAAAATCCACTCAAAATGGATCAAAGACCAAAATCTATGGCCCGATACCATCAAATTACTAGAGAACATTGGGGAAACCCTATAAGACATTGGCATAGGCAAAGAGTTCTTGGAAAAGACCCCAGAGGTACAGGCAATCAAAGCCAAAATTGACAAATGGGATTACATCAAGCTGAGAAGCTTCTACACTGCAAAGGAAACACTCAGCAAAGTGAAGAGAGAATTCACAGAATGGAAGAACTTACTAGCAAACTACACAACTCATAAAGGATTAATAACCAGAATATATAAAGAGCTCAAGGAACTCAACAACAAAACAAACAACCCAGTTAAGAAACAGGCAAAGATTTAAACAGCGATTTTTCAAAAGAGGAAATCCAAATGGCCAACAGACACAGGAAAAAACACTTAGGATCAACAGCCATCAGGTAAATGCAAATCAAAACCACAGTGAGGTTTCTCCTCACCCCTGTCAGAATGGCTTTTATACAGAAATCAATAAAAAATAAACACTGACAAGGATTTGGGAAAAAGGCACCCTAATCCATTGTTGGTAGGAATGTAAACTGGTACAGCCACTGTGGAAGACAGTATGGAGATACCGCAGAAATCTGAATACAGACCTACAATATGACCCAGGCATCCCACTCCTGGGAATTTACCCAAGGGAAATGAAATCAGCACAGGAAAGAGTTATCTGTACCCTCCAGTTTATTGCAACTCAATTCACAATGGAATCAACCCAAACGTTCATCAACTGAAGACTGGATGAAGAAATTATAGAATGTGTACACCATGGAATACTACACAGTGTTACAAAAACAATAAAATCCTGTCATCTGTAACAAAATGAATGAGACTGTAAAACATTAGTGAACTAAGCCAGTCCCAAGGGACAAATACCATATGCTCTCCCCGATCTACAACTAATAGAGCACCTAAAAGGTAATCCATAGAGGTGAAATTGACACTTTGAGATGTGATGACTTTGAACACCCCTTGTATCAATGGTCGAGGAACAATTTTTTCATATTTGTTAAACTCTGTACTTAGTATAATCTGTGTGTATAAAGTTAATAAAAATAGATCTTAGGAAAAAAAAGAATGGGAATAGGAGAGGGAGGATGAAGAATGGTGGGAGAGCAGGCACAGTGGGCATAATCATTAGGTTCCTAAAGTTGTTTTTATGAGATGCATGAAGTTTCTATACCTCAAATAAAAGGTTTCTGGGAACAAAACAATTTTCCCAAAGAATAAATGTCAGGGTGGGTGTCTTTATCCTGGAACTGACTCTAAAAGAAAAGCTAGGACTAATTTTTATGAGTCTACCTGCATGGTTTTCCAGGATGATAAAGGGATGCTGCTCTGACACCTCCGGGAAACCCGACCCCGACTCACACACGTTAATGTCTACCAGAGCAGAGGACCCACAGCACTCCTCTCCAGCTTCTGGCCAAGCTTGTCGGTCATGACTGCCCTGTACTTTCCCACAGCTATAGCTTCTCTTATCCCACCCACCTTGGGTGAAGATAGGCAACTTTATATTAACAAAGAATCCTGCTCTTCCCAAGATTAACAGCAGAGAAGTATACAGGACATTTCTCAAAACAATATCATGCAGTTACTTAGACTAACATTTAAGATGGCTTTTTTTGTTTTGTTTTAACAGAAAACTGTTGTTCTTTTTTGTAAACCCCTCCTATCCATCGATTTAAAAATACCTTCAGACAGAGGTAGGTGTTTAGCCTTGCAGTTAAAATGCCAATTAAGACTCCTCGCCCCATATCAGAGCACCAGGGTTCAACACCCAGCTCCAGCATCTGATTCCAGCTCCCTGCTAATTCAGAGCCTGGGAGGCAGCAGCGATGCCTCAAGTGACTGGACTCCTGCCACCCATGTGTGAGACCTGGACTGAGTTCACAGCTCCTGGCATTAGCTTGCCCCGTCCTGGCCATTGCATTCATCTGGGGATAGAAACTTGTTCACTCTCTCACTCTGCTATCAAATATTTTAAAAATACTCTTGTATAACTTCGTGTTCTCAAAAACTTCAGAACTTGCATGTACAGAAAGGAAGAAAGTTACCAAGCAGCCTATTAAAGAAAAAGTGCATGAAGTCAGTATACACTGAACAGATACGCAGCAGGAGGAAGATACTAAGCAGGGCACACAGTTCTCTGATTTTTATTCCTACCTACAATTGATAAGGATTTAAGGTTGTTTGTAATAGGGCAACAAGAGGGAAAACTCCCAAGAGATTTCTGTGGAGAGCGCAGGTGGCATACGGCATCAGCCACAGTGCTTTTCGGATGTGCTATTTTACTACATCCCTGGGACTATCAGCCACTCTGAAACTGCCTGGAGTTCTGAGTCAAGGTAATGGTACACACTGAAGCAGTCTGAAAACAGAGATCTGCCATGAAAGCAAACCAGCATCGATACTTGACAGCGCTTGAACCCACCTATTCGCTTCCCTTCCTTGCTAGAAGGGCTGACAAACAATACCTAATGAAGCTTTTTCTCTCACTGCTGATCTGCAAGCACGCACTGAAAGGAATAAAGACTTCAAGCTTCTGAGCCACTTTCAGGTACAACAAAGGAAAGAACTGGAGCATTCAGTACATAATGGACAGACAGCAGTGGCCACGCGTTCTGTAGTTAAGGGGCCATGGGCCACACTACACTTCATCACTGCATGTGCATGGATGTGTTAGCAATAAACCATGAACATGCCAGCCCCAAATCTAAAGCTCTTACAGCACAATGGTCAAACTTCACCTGGTGTTCATGACACCCAGGTGGACTTGAGTGTGAATTAATCCAGGGAAAGCCATTCACTCACCTTATAATTTAAATTAGCACAAAAACCTGATATCAAGGTCGCACAGTGTACTGTAGCTGCAGAGTATATCGGAGTATATTTTTGTATCACCTCTAAACAACCACAAAGCAGAAGTTAGCCAAGGAATGTACTATTGGTAGCAATTAGTTCGTGAGACTCCACATGCACTTCATTTTCTCAACTATGATTAAGGGAAAACAATGATCATAGTGTGTTCCTGGTGAGGTTGTTGTGAGGCTTCAGGAAAATGACCTAAGGGCAGCACTTAGCACAATACCAATGTGTGAATTTGCAATCACAGAATAAGGACATACGTATAAAGACATGCTAGGTTGGGTCATTCTCCTGGGGTATTTCATTATTCTATTTAATGCAGAGAATATTCTAAGCAATCTACTCAAATGTTAGCCAGTGTATCTCGAAAGAAGCAAAGAGCTTGTCCACACCCAGCAATCCTGCAAAGCCATTTTAAATTACCAGCAGCAAATGGTCGAGGGACGTACCCTGGTAAATAAAGGTGAGGACAGCAGAACACAGGGCCACTGCTCCGTAGCGAGCGGCTTGCCCATTCAGCCAGGATAACCTGCTTAAGATGAACGGAGGTCACAGGAGGAATGCAATTCTTAAAATGCTAATAGGAAAATGGGAAGAGAATGTATGACCACGTCAGAATAGATAGGTTGCAGAACATTTCCAAACCCTCAAGCCACATAAAGCGTATTGCTTAGTCAAACAATTCTTAGCAAAGTAGTTGTGGAGTGGGTATTTAGTGTGGTAGCGAAGATGCTGCTTGGGACACGGGTATTCCACAAATGAGTGCCCAGGTTTGGGCTCCTGCTCAGCTCCTGATAACTTCTTCCTGGCATTACACAGCTTGAGAGCAGCAATGATGTCCCAGGTCGTCGTGAACCTGCCACCCAGATAGGAGACCCAGACTGAGTTCCAAGGCTCCCAGACTTGGCCTGGCCCAGCCTTAGCTGCTGCACACATTTGGGGAGTGAACCAGCACAGGCAGGATTTCTCTTGGCCTGAATCAAAATCTTCTCTTTGTATCTCTCTCTCCCCTCCCTCGCGCCCTCTTCTTTCCTTCCTAACAAAAACAAAACTTTAAAACCTTAAAAAAGAAAAATCATACATATGCAGCTGTGACTACTATTTAAAGATATTCATCAAATGACTTGAAATGGCTCTCTTCTGATTATCTCATTATAACAGTTTTGGTAATGTAATAAAAACTAACACATCTACCGAGGAGAGGCCTAGCCCACTAATTATCCCAGAAAAAGACCAGAAACTCAGCATTGAGTAGATTGGCGAGTTAGAAATCCTGGCTTTTGTTTGTTGAGACACTGTGCCTGGAGAAACACAATAGCGACTCTGAGTGCTGGAAATTCAATTTCATAAAGAACCTCATTCGCATTTTCATTTCACACTTCTTAAATATTTATTTGTTTACTTGAAAGTCAGAGTTACAGAGAAAAAGAGGGACAGACACAGACAAAGAGATCTTCCATCCACTGATTCACCCCCCAGATGGCCCCAATAGCCAGGGCAGCACCAGGTTGTAACCAGGAGCTTCTTGTGGGTCTCCCACATGGGTAACAGAGGTCTTGGCATTTGGACCCATCTTCTGCTGCTTTGACAAGCCATTAGCAGGGATCCAGATTGGAAGTGTAGCAGATGGGACTCAAACTGGCTCCCATATGGATTGCTGATGTTACAGGTGGTGGGTGGTCTTACTTGCTAAGCCATGCTTCTGATAACTTTCAGATCAAATTCTTATGTTCCTAGGTCTTCCATGTGGTTCATCTATTAGTAACCATAATCCAATTCATAGTTGCACTACCAAATCATTCCCTTTTAAAACAAAGCAGCACACTGATTAATACACATGAAGTATCATAGAATGTTAGACTCAAAAAGCTTGTCAGAAAGTCCAGTCTGAATCCCTTCTTATCCAGATGATAAAAAATAATGGCACAGAGAGTTTAAGGCATTTGACCAAAGGTGCAAGCATATTAATTACTAAATGTATCATGACACTATGTGCATCTTGATGGTTTTTTTCAATACTAATACTTTTTAAATAGTTTTAAAGCAGGACATTTTCATTATTTTTATTTACTTGAAAGACACAGAGAGATTTATCCATTGGTCACTCCTCAAATGCTCACAACAGCCAGGGGTGGGCCAGGGCAAAGCAATGGTCTCGGAACTCAATCCGAGTCCTGCAATAGGTGACAGGGATCTAAGTGCTTGAGCTATCACCAACTGCACCTTAGTAAGAACCTAGAATTGGAAGCAGAGCCAAAACTGAAGTTCAAACAGAAAACAGCAGGCAGAAAAAGAACATTTTCAATTTTCAATTTCATTTCTTCCTTTCCACACATACTACAAGGCCAAAGCACATCTTTCGTTCCTTCCTCATTCTTCAGTGTTTCTCCTTGATATTTGGGAACATTTTTTGCTGGGTAGGGATTATCCTGGACATTGAAGGGCATTTAGCATCACTGGTCTCAACTAGCTACCACCAGTGCCCATTCACTGTGACAATCAGAAATTTCCCACATATTTCAAACCCTGCTAGGAGCACGGACCCATCTCTGAATGCCAATCAGTCCGTCTCAGCACCTCCTCAGTGTTTCCCTTCCTGCTTTTCCCCATTGGAGGCCAGATGCCTCCTCTCACGTTCCTGTAATATCTTCGCATTTCTCTAGCACTATCCTTACTACAGAACATAGCATTATCCAAAAGTACATCTCTTCCCGTTTCTCTCTCTCATCCATGAAGATCCCAATTGTAGGAGTCAGACTTAAACATCTGGATCCTAATAATAGTTCAATTAATGTTTGGGGGGAAATGATTATATAAAAGATAACATGAGGACTTGGTCTACACAAAGGGGAAAAACCTGAATATGTATGGATACACGCAAAATTTTACAGCTTCTATCTTCTTGAGTCCTCTAAACTACTGGAAACTTTATAATTTTGGAGAAACTTTGTGGAGTTACTTTTCCTTGGAAAAACCTGTTACTGGCTTCTGCCTGCCTTCAAACTTCTTTGCCATCACTATTAAAAGGAAAAAAATCTAATACCATTACCAGTCACAATCCATTCAAACTAATTACACTATCCCTATGAAATTTGCATAGTCTAAGTGGTTGCTAAAAGGGAGTTAAAAAGTTTATTTTACCTTAGGAGAATTTCAGATACTAACACCAGGACTCAGTGGTAGAAGAGCGAAGCACACTGCTTCGTCAGGGGGTGTGACTTTTAGGTGACACAACTAAAATCCAAAGACACAGAGATCACCCCGGACAGGACCCTTATTCCATGAGGCTTCCGTACGTTTCAACGTTGGCCCATGGGCTGTATAAGGCCCACAGAATCATTTGGTCTGGCCCTGCCAAGGCAACTGCAGTTCTGCAGGCAGAACTCGAAAGTCAATAAATCCATAGCAGGCTGGTTTTTAACTCAATAATCTTGTATGGCCTGTGATTGATGGCAGAAAAAGGTTCCCGCCCATCAAACCCTGAGGACGGGATGCCATTATTATCTCCACCTTACAAATCAGGAAAGTAAGACTCCCAGAGATTCAAAATCTCCCTAGACACAAAATTTGTAAGTAACAGAGCCAAGATCAAACTGCAGCCCTGAGGGACACACATGCAAGCTCTGGATTACCAACCCAGCCCAACACCTACCATACGTGTAGGGCTAGTTACTCTTCCCACAAGACTAAAGGCACAGAAACATGACCCTGTACATTGCATCACTGTTTCAAAGTCTTCTCTAGAGGAAAAGGTGTAGGGAGGAAAACCTTTGTTAGCCCTACCACATGCAAGTGATGTGCTATACAGTGAACCCTTGTTTAATGCCACAAAAAGCACGCCTGCATTTTCAGATAAGGAAGCATACATTCCCAGGTAAAGTCATCTGCCAAGTGTTACCTTTCTCTGAGGTCATACAACTATGGAAAATACAAACCAGGCAGTTCTCTCTTGATATCCAACACTCGTGCTTGAACGTGCATTATCTTTTTGCCTTTCAATAAATCCTACTCTTGGGGGGCAGTACTGTAGTGCAGCAGGTTAAGCCATGCCTTGTGCCACCACCATCCCATATCAGAGTGCTGACTGCTCCACTTCTGATCCAGCTCCCTGCTAATGCACCTGAGAAAGCAGAAGATGGCTTGAGTACTTAGTCCCCTACCACCCACAAGAGAGACTAGATGGGGTTCCTGGGCCTGGCTTCAGCTCAGAACAGCCCCAGCCATTATGAACATGTGGGGAATGAACAAGCAGATGGAAGATCTCTGTGTCACTCTGCCTTTAAAAAAAAAAAAAAAACTTTTTAAAAAACAATCCTGTTATGCTGTTCACCTCTTAAAAAAATTCAAACCAGAATATCATACAAGGAAAACCCACTATCCCATACTGCATCCTCTATAATTTTTTAAAATAAATAAAGTATGGGAAGAGACTGGGTTTTCCAAAATATATACATTTTGGTTCAGGCAGTATTTACACCAAAACATCAAGTAAAATCACCAACCCTGTTAGGATGCTCCCCAGGCTGCTAACAGGAACCATATGATAAAAAATTTTCCTAAGTAAAAAAGATGTAGAGACTTTTGCTAAACTTGTTTCTGTGTGATTTTTACAGAACTAAGAAAAAAATCTGTAAGGGGAACTTGCTGACTGATGTTCTTCATCTTCAAACAAATTCAGGTCCATCAGTCAATACTCATGAAGAAACATTTCATGATTGATAATTGCAATGAACTATGCAAACAGAGCTACAGTTCTCATCTGACTATGCTTTATTAAAATCTTTTCTAGGAGTTAGCATTGTGGCATAGTGGGTAAAGCCATCATTTGCAATGCTGGCATCCCATATGGGCGCCGGTTCAAGTCCCAGCTGCTCTGATTATGATCCAGCTCCCTGATAATAAGCCTGAGCAAGCAGAAGATGGCCCAAGTGCACCCACAAGGGAGACCCAGAGAAGTTCCTAGCTTTGGCCTGGTCCTGCCCAAAAATAAATCTTTTTTTAAAATCTAATTAGTAAAGATTAGCGACAATATGTTTTGTACCAATAATTATAAAACCACAGTGGTATTTAGTAGTTAGTACATTTTATTATATTTTCAAGCATCAGACACTCAGGTTATTAAATTAGACATGCTGCCACTGGGAAATCTTAATTAACAATGACAAAAGGAGATAAAGGGAAATACTGCTTCATGATCCAAATATATTTAGAAGATAGTATCTTCTAAGATTCACGATGCTTGGTGATACTTGTGGAAAACATGTGTATACACACACATACACAAACAGAGCAAGTCCCACTTTCACCCAATAATATAAAGCCAGCATTAATAAAAAGGTAGCAGTAGATGAAATCTTCCCTTTTTTCCTATTTGTGCTTTGGATGCTATTTTAACACAATCGCCATAAGATAATCGTTGAAGGGATATTACAAGTTTTATGTGGTCAACAATGAAATCAATAAAGCCTCTTATTTAATAACTCCAGTGAAACCAATTATGCATCATTGTTACCTTCACAACTCAACTATGCTTGAAATGAAATCCTTTTATGCCCTTTATGTAAGGATGCCTTCGGAATCCTGACTTGGAGAATGCAGGTTTTAGCAAGATTAGTAGGATTTCTGATACTGCAGGTCCACCTCAACTCCAGAGGCTGAGAGAGGCTGCATGAATGTAGGGAGTCCTCGTGCTCTTAAACAGGGGTTAAGAAACAGGGAAAACAATGCTTTGTACAGAGATTCTCAAATTGTATCAAAATCTCCTAAGTCTCAAATCAGTTTCAGAAGAGAAAACCAGAAAAACAATCCTTAATTTCCTTTCTCTCCTTCCCTTCCAATGTAGAATGTCTTTCCAGGGAACATTACCAACATAAATTTGGGCAAAAATAAATATGCGGAAGTATTTATACTAACTCACAGAAATCATATCTGTTTTTTGAGAATAACAACAATGGCTAACAGTCATCGTAGAGTTACAGGCTGGAAATTGTTCTGAATTCTGTTCAAATGAACTCATTTATTCCTCCTCAGGTGTTAATATGATGATCCTTTTACACATGAAAAAAACTGAAAACTGACACACAAAACTATTCAAAGTCTCCCACTTCACAAGTGCTAGAGTCAGGTTTTAACCCAGATAGCTTGGTCAGTGTACAACGTGTGTACTGAAGACAAGAGCTGCTCAGCATAGCCCAAAGGATTCTACCTGTGTCCAACTTCTTCAGTCCGTTCACTTTGGCTCCTTGTATCATGCCACACCAATTTGTATTAATCCCTCCATTCTCTCTCATCCACAGAGTCTTTGCATATACTGTGCATTCAACAAGGCCACTCCTGCTTCTCCTATTCACCTTTGGCTCATGTCTCTTATTCCCAGTAGTAGTATCCCCAGTCTCCCCAACTACCAATTGTCCTGGTGAGAGGTTCTGCCAACACCATACCATCCTCCTTCAGAGAATATTTGCGGTTTCTACACAACCATGGGCTCGCCATCAGTTTCCCAGGACCCAACAGCTCTCCAGTGGCAGGAGCTCTGTGTATGCCTGCTCAGGCCGAAGGAGGCTGCCAGTGCCCAGCGCACCTCCTGAGCGTATGTGTGCAGTGGAAAACAGCCTGCTGTGTTAGCCTCTGAGCAGAGAAGACTTTCAGGTGGGTTTTTCGAGTTTGAAGAAAGAAAATGGTTAGTACATACAATACTGAAGGCAGAGGAAATGCATCAGAGTGACAGAGAGAGAAGGGAGGAATGTGGGCTTCACTTATGCATTTGGATGGTGATCACTAAGCACCTCCCTGGTGAGGACCACGCAAAGCAAATGAGATGATAAACAGAGTTCTGGGGGCAAATAAGTCTGTGAGGAGCAAGTAAGCAGGTGCAATACAATTTAAGGCAAAGTATAGAGGAAGGAAAAAGGAAGGCCCAATCCACTCCACACAGGTTGCTGTGAAGAAAACTTTCAGAGGCAGAGACCTCAAGCTAAATCCAGAGAAGGCAAACACATCTCTCAGAGCAGTTGGAAAGAAAGAGATAAGGCCTTATGTTCAAAGTGATAGACTTTTTTTTTTCTTTTACAGGCAGGGTGAACAGTGAGAGAGACAGACAGAAAAAGGTCTTCCTTTGCCGTTGGTTCACCCTCCAATGGCTGCCGCGGACAGCGCGCTGTGGCCGGCGCACCGTGCTCATCCGATGGCAGGAGCCAGGTGCTTCTCCTGGCCACAGCAGAGAGCTGGCCTGGAAGAGGGACAACCGGGACAGAATCCGGTGCCCCGGCCGGGCCTAGAACCCGGTGTGCCAGCGCCACAAGGCAGAGGATTAGCCTATTGAGCTGTGGCGCTGGCCAGTGATAGACCTTTTAAGAGAAGTCAGTGTTCAAGGGACCACAAATACCTTGGAAATGCAGGTGTGTGCAGCAATCTGGGGGTGAGTGCGAGAGCAGGTGGTCAAGCAACAGTTAGATCACAGTGGAAATTTTGTTATCTCCCTTCCTTATTAGACAAATGAACAAATTATTTCAGAACATTAGAGGGATCTTATTAGGAACAATTCAAGTTATATTTAGGCAAGGACTGGAGTAGGGGCTGGCGCTATGGCACAGTAACTTAACCTCGTGACTTCAGCCTGGCCTAGCTGTTGCAGCCTCTGGGAAGTGAACCAATGGATGGAAGATGTCTTTCTCTCTCTGCCTCTGTCACTCTGCCTTTCAAGTAAATACAATAAATCTTAACAGAATTGGGGTAGACACTAGAAAGGTCACTGCAATCTTCCATCTAGCTCCCTTCACCCTTTCGAGTATCTTCAGTAGCAAACTCTACTTTGGGGAAGGCTCTTAGGTCATGTATATAGATAGGGCCGCCATGTACATGTGTGCAGGTTGTATTCTGCACATGGGTTCTCAACAAAGGGTTGAACAGAGGCTGATATCCAAGCCATCCCTTTCTTTCTTTTTTTTTTTTTTAATTTTTTTTTTTTTATTTTTTGACAGGCAGAGTGGACAGTGAGAGAGAGAGACAGAGAGAAAGGTCTTCCTTTGCCGTTGGTTCACCCTCCAATGGCTGCCGCGGATGGCGCGCTGCGGCCGGCGCACAGCGCTCATCCGATGGCAGGAGCCAGGTGCCAGGTGCTTTTCCTGGTCTCCCCATGGGGTGCAGGGCCCAAGCACCTGGGCCATCCTCCACTGCACTCCTGGGCCACAGCAGAGGGCTGGCCTGGAAGAGGGGCAACCGGGACAGAATCTGGCACCCCGACCGGGACTAGAACCCGGTGTGCCGGCGCCGCAAGGTGGAGGATTAGCCTGTTGAGCCACGGCGCCGGCCTCAAGCCATCCCTTTCTGAATCAAATATTTCCTCTATTTGTGGAAGAAGTTATCTTTTAATAATTCATCAGCAGCCTTGAATTTAGAAACCTAAGATACAAGCAAATACAATTGAAGGTAAATCTGGAATCATTCACTAGATATGGAGGAGAAGAAGAGGAAAGACCACTCTGCCCAGCAATAAACACCATGAAGTGGTCTGTGGATTTGGCAAATGGATTAGAATTCCCTAGGCTGTTTGCCTGCTTCATATCCACATCCAAGCGAAGCCTTACAGCCAACACACGCAGTCCTCTTACACAGAGCTGACTGTCAGGCTTCTCATTGATGAGAAAGATGTGTAAGGAAGCAGATTCAACTGGAACGCCCGAGGAAGCATGTCCGCTTATAGGGTAGTCAATACACACTGCACAAAAACACTCCTTCCAGCCCAGTACACTCAACAATCTAGCCTTAAAAAGCAGAGTGTAAAAGTCTCACAAAGGATCCTATCTTCAAGAAAAACCAATGCAATAAAAAAGAATCATGAGAAATAATCAGACAACTGAAGCTGGAACAAACAGCAATGATGCAATAAACAGAAACAATCATTTTAGAAGTTTTGATATCTACAAAGAGACTAAAAATGATATTGCAACAAATGTTAAGCAAGGGTTCAGCTAGTTGGTGGAGACTGGTATCATATGCACCTTTCAAAATTTCTATGTATTCAAATTATTTTTTCAACTAAGGCCTAAAGCTACAGTAATCAACACAGTGTGAAGAGATATATCCAGAGTTCAATGCAACATAATAAAAAGCCCTGAAACACACACATATGCTGAACTGATCTTTGAAAAGGAGCAAAGGCAACACAACGGGAAAAAAAGATACTTTATTCAGCAAATGGTGACAGAACAACAGGATATTCATATGCAAAAAAAAATTTAATTAATATAGACATAGATAGACCTTACATCCCTCACAAAAATTAATTTAAAATGGATTGCAGGCCTCATAAAATGCAAAGCTGTAAAACTTCTAGAAGGCAACAGAGTAGAAAGTCTAGGTGGCCTTTGATTTGGTAATGACTTTTAAGACACACACCAAAAGTGTTATAGATGAAAAAAAGAACTGATAAGCTAGACTCTGTTAAAATCAAATACTTTTACCTATAAAAGACACTGTCAAGAAAATGGAAAAAAACAAACTAGAAGAAAATATTTGAAAAAAAAAACCTGATAAAGAACTGTTATGCAAAATATACAAAGGACTCCTGAAACTCAATAAAACTGCCTTAATTTAAAAATGGATGAAAGACCTTAACAGCCACATCACCAAAGATAACCACATGAGAAATAAGCACAGGAAAAGATGTTTAATATCATGTCATCAGAGAAATACCAACAGAAACAATAAGATATACAAGTATATACCTATTAGAACGGCCAGAATCCAACCACTGACAACATCAAATGCTGGTGAGGCTGGCGAGCAGCAGGAAATCTCAAAAACCTCATTTATAGTACTGGAGATAAAAAATGGTACAACCAAGATGGAAGGTAGTTTGGCAGTTTCTTGCAAAACTAAATACATCCTTTCCCTATAATCCAGTAATCACACTCCTTGGTATTTACCTAAAGGAGCTGAGAACACATCCACACAAAACCCACACATGGGTGTTTATAACAGCTTAATTCATAATTGCCCAAACCTGAAAGAAACCAATCAGCCCTCCAGGGCGTGAATAAACAAACTGTAGTGCAGCAGACAATAGATTATTATTCAGCACTGAGAAGGAATGAGCTATCGAGCTATGAAAAGATGCATATTACTAAATGACAGAAGCCATTCTGAAAAGGGCTCACATGGCATGATTATAACCATATGATATCCTATAACAGGCAGAACTACACATGCAGTAAGAAATCAGCAGTTGCCAGGAGTTAGTGGGGTGGGGGCAGGGGTGGGAGTGGGGAATGCAATGCCTCTGCCAAGCACAGAGTGACGTTACCATGGAAGACACATGTCATTATACATCTGGCCAAATCCATAGAATGTACAAGACCCAGAGCGAAACCTAATATACAAACTAATACTTACTAATGTAAACTACAGACTTTGGGGCATAATTACCCACCAGTACAGGCTCATTAATTGTAAGAAGTAGTCCACTCTGGTGGGGGATGTCGATAATAGCTGAGGATTTGCAGGGCTGAGAGTAGGGGGTACCTGGGAAGTCTTTATCTTCCACTGAAGTTTGCAGTGAACCTCAAACTGCTCTAAAACTAAAGTCCAGTGACGCAAAAGCTGGCACACAGCAGGATATTGTATTTGTGAAATGAGGACACTACAGACCACTGTGATGGAGGAATGGACAAGGAACAATTCTGAAACACAACACGGTGAATATTACCATGAACAGTCCTAAGAACCAAAGGGGAAAAGGTCACCAAATTCTGAACAAGACTTTGAAAACAATAATAGAAAATTCAGACACATCATCAACTTTCAGAATATCAAGTATAGAAACAAACACACAGTACTGCAGAGAACACAAAACAGATTAGCTACTTAAATAAAAAATGTTGCATCTAACTGGGAAGAGAGTTTAACACAGCACTGGATACTAGAAGACCAGGGAGATATGCACTGAAATGTCTGAGACAAGTTATCCTTCAGTTACTGCAGAGAGAACTTAATCTGAAGGGAAGGGGCATTTGGCACAGCAGTGAAGATGCTCCTTGTGGCCCCACATCCCATATCAGAGTGCTAGGGGTCAAGGTCTGACTCCACTGCTAATACAGGTGAGGGCCAAGTGATTCAGTCTCTGCCATCTGCATGGGAGGACTGGATGGAGTTCCTGACTGCTAACTTTGCGTTCCGCTGTCTGCTCTGGGCACTTGAGGAGTAAATGGGCAATGGGGAGTTTGTTCTGTCTCCATCCTCATCTCTCTCTGTGTGCGTCTCTGTTTCTCAAATAAATCAAACTTTTTTTGAAATTAAAGAAATTGGGGCCGGCGCCATGGCTCACTTGGTTAATCCTCTTCCTGCGGCATCAGCATCCCATATGGGTGCCGGGTTCTAGTCTCGGTTGCTCCTCTTCCAGTCCAGCTCTCTGCTGTGGCCTGGGAGGGCAGTGGAGGATGGCCCAAGTCCTTGGACCCCTGCACCTGCATGGGAGACCAGGAGAAGCACCTGGCTCCTGGCTTCAGATCGGCGCAGTACCAGCTGTAGCAGCCATTTGGGAGGTGAACCAACGGAAGAAGACCTTTCTGTCTATAACTCTATCTGTTAAATAAATTTAAAAAAAAATAAAATTAAAGAAATCAATGTGAATACAAAATAGAGACAGTCTGGGTTGTGCAAGGCTCAAAGAATTTACCTCCCATGAATCCAATATAAGACTCAGTAGTCCAAGACTGACTTCAGAAATAAAGTTCAGAACAAGTTAAAGAGACGCAATGGGTCTTTGACACTGGAGCATTCTCCTTCATCATCAAGGATTTGGATATTTGCGATCACATTCCTTTTTCTATAAATCCTAATCAGTACTTGGTAGTATTTTCAGTCTAATTTCCATAAGCACAATATTATGCTATTTTGTCAAAATGTGAGACAAAGCAAAAGAGATTCAAAGATGTAAGACAAAATATAAAACATCAACAATGTAAAAAAAAAAATCAGTAGGTGAAATTAGCAAAGTTAAAGTAAAAATACTCCAGGGGTACCATCATTGTGGTGCAGTGGGTTAAGCCACCTGAGGGGCGGACATCCCATATGAGCACTGCTCCGCTTCTGATCCAGCTCCCTGCTAGTTCTTATGGTAATGGAAAGGCAGGAGAAGATGGTCCAAGTGCTTGTGCCCTGCCACCCACATGGGAGACCTGAATTGAGTTCCTGGCTCCTTGCTTCTGCCTGGGTCAGCCAGCGGTTGCAGCTATTTGGAGAATGAACAGGCAGATGGAAGATCTCACTCTCTGTCTCGCCCTCTTTCTATGTAACTCTGCCTTTCAAATAAATAAGAAGAATTCTTTAAAAAGACTGCAATTTCTCATCTGTCACAGGAACAGGCAGAACTTTGCACACACAGACTGAACAACAAAGAAAAGCCTGTCGTTGGAAACCACAGAGCCTGAAGGTGCTGCATGTCAGGCAGCGGCCAGGGCGAGCGTGAAGGGGCAGGTTTTCAGGTGGTGGAGCTTTGAATGCAGTCCGCCTTTTCAATTCCTGCTCAAAATGGACATATTGTAAAACGAGCTTACATAAGGTGGCAATAAATGTTCCTTTTAAAATATTTTCTTTTTTCATATTTTTCATCCCAGGAAGCCACAATACAGTAGCAGGTGTATTTTATATAAATGACCAAAATGTAACAATATATGTATGCCTCACATCTTGATCTCCATCTGTTTCCCTCTTAGAAAAGTAAACAGTCTTGCAGCAGATAATCTTTGCACAAATTTTCCTTTCAGTTGGCCTCTGTGTGTGGCATATTCACTTGAGCCCTGCCTCTCTTACAGTTAGACTGACCTCTTCAGGCACTGTGATTGGGACACCAGTGTTTTTCCAACACAGGCTCTGCCTCTATATTCTGCCAGCTGACTATGAAATGCACTTGATAGAGGGAAATCTGGCCTTCCTGAGGAGTTCAGGAGTTAACTGTTACTGGAAAAAAAAAAAAGATCTGTGGGAGGAAAAGTCTGTCATGGTTAATGATATGATTTATTGCAATTACAGAAAACTACCCTGATTGTTCAAATTGCGGGCTGTGGGCCTCAGCCAGATTAAATGCCAGGCTTTGCCTAGCACAGGGGAGGTAATCAAATAATTGCCTCTGCTAAACAGCCTTCTTAATTCACACAGCAAACTTTTTAAAGTATGAATTGATACGACATGATTGAGGGCAACGAAATACTAGGATTTTAAATGTCAGATTATGTAACAGAACCGGATTTTTAGGACAAGTTTTTATTCAACGATATTTGATACTTAATTGTTACATAGAGCAAAAGAGTTTACATAACCCAAGATGTAGTTGATATGACCCAGAACATCTGCTATCGGCAAAGCCAAGAAAAGATTCACCCTTCGAGAAATTTGAAGGAAAGAGAAAATTTGCAAACAAAGAAAACCAGAAAGTTTGGACAGAAAAAGAAAAAGCAAAATAACTGTATTATACATATTCCATTCAGAGTCTTCCTGAATAGAATTAAAAGAGGATGAGGCAGTATACTGAAAGCCTGTCAACAGTCAACAAGTAGCAAGTTCAAGCTAAAACAAAGAAGACAACCCTGTCTTCTGTATTCTAAGAGATGGATGTGATGATGAGAGTCCTCAGTGGCTAAGCAGTTATGGACATGCTCCTTTCAGGCTCAAAAGAAAAGGTACAGAGGGTGATAACTACAAAGATAGTTAACATGCTAACTTGCTATCTGCATTATCTTGCAGAATGTCTGTTTTAAGATCAACTTTTACATAACGCATTATCATCCCTAGTACATCCAGGCTCAGGCATCTCCAAACAGTGAGTGAAGGGCAAAACATGAACAGCAGCTCACAATGAGGGGGGCATCAGAAGCACAGAGGCTCCGCTGCATCCTCCCAAGTAGCAGGAAATGGAGCCTTGCTCTCAGGCTTAGAAGGGTCTATGTTTCCAGTGTGCCTGTGCTGAACTGATTCTCTGCTAAGGAAGCAGCATGGACAGAGAGAGCATACATAACTCACTAATGACTCACCAGAGACATACACAGATGCCACTGACACAGGAACATTTGAAAATATATACACGTAAATACATTGACATAAATCAGCTGAGTGCCTGAGGAATGTAAGATACAGACTAATCCAGATCCCAGAGCAGGATGTTACCAGACAACAGGAAACACTAGAAAAAAAAACGTGACTTGTCAGAGGAAAGGGCAGACATGCCAATGGCCTCGTCTATGTTGGAATCCTGGCCAGGGAACAGGGCTTGACCCTTTTAGAGGTCTTTGCCTAAAGAAGCCCAAGACTTTGAAATACAAGGCGGGGTCAGCAGCAAAGCCCAGAGCAAAGAAAAGGCTGGAGGGAACAACTGCTGAAATGAACCAAAACCAGAGCCAATGTTTTCCAAAAAGAGTAGCAAATGTAACTAAATCACAAAAATCAAATATCAACAGAAACAAATAGAGAAAGGAGGCTAGGCAAGATCAGAATCTGTCCCACTCTGGTTTTCGTTACTGTTTTAAATACTTCAGGTTGGGTACTTTACATGGAAAAAAACATTCATTTGGGCTCACAATGTCAGAGGTTAGATCAGGTGACTACATTTGGTGCCACACTGGAGCTGACATCACATAGCAGGAACATATATGAGCAACCACATGGCAAGGGACGAGGCAACAGACCAGGGAGGGGCCGGATAACAACCTACTGTTGTAAGAACTAATCCACTCCCTTGAGACACTATCCAGTATCTTGAGAAAAACATTAATCCATTCAGGAGGGCAGATCCCTCGTGACCTCAAAGCTTCTTCAAGGCCCCGCAACCTCAATACCATTAAATTGGTGATGATTTACTCACCTTGCTTTAACACATTGATGTTATCTGACTCTAGAAGGAATTATTTCTGTTCCTCTGTGTACTAGCTTATCCGTCACAGCTTTTCTGTCATAGTTATTCTTTCATTCCTGAATTTCTGTTAGATAATTTGCTAGTTAAGTGCCATCAGTTGTTTAAAAAATGCTACCAATAGGAAGTAACCAAGAGTAAATACTGAGATTCTTTGTACACAGAAGGCCAAAGTAGACAATCTTTTCATATAGAAGTAACTTCACATGTCTAACTTATGCCAGTAATGAAGTTGCTAACGAGAGGTATGTGTGTTTACTATAGAGACACAGTCCCGAATAAGCCAGAGATGCTGAGTTTATGATCCAGAAAGCCTTAAGAGAACACGACTCTAAGCCTAGTATTATACACAGAATTCAAGAGTTGAGGTTACAAGGCAACCAGATGGACTAAATCCAAGAGAGTGACAACCCCTCTAAGGAGAGAATGAAGACACCAACAGTTTCACGCTCAGGAGATTATGGAAGAAAAAGAAGGCAACTTTAAATAAGGCAAGAAGGAAAGTAAAACAACTCAGAGTAATTTTAGAGACTGCAGGTGCACGAGAATGGCAGCTTGGAATCCCTGGGAGACCCAGACACAAGTGGAGTCCTCACGCACCCAGCAACCCCTCCCAAGGGCCTCTACAGGGTGCTCACAAGACAGACGGAAGGGAGGGCAGGAAACCCAAAGTCTCCACCAGCTCTCTAACGGCTTGGGGTGGCAGAGCTTCCTATGGTTGGAGACGAGCAGGATTACTTGGGGAAGCCCACCTGTGAGTCAACCGCTGTGCCATCTGTACCACAACGTCTACTCTCATGTGGACCAAGCGTCCTTGGCCCCAAAGGGAAGAACAAGAAGTTTGGTAAACTCAGAACTTGGCCTTCATTTGACAGGTGTAACAACCTGTCTGAGGGAAGAGGAAACTTCCCACGCCCAAGTTACCAGCTGCTAGGGGAGAAAAAGCTCCAGGCCTCACCCTGCACTAGGCAAGGAGCAGGAAGCCTACTCAACCAAAGTCCTTACATGACAGAAGCCAAGTCTGCTGAGGCTGAGGGGAACCCAGCTATGCAGGGGACTGCCCCCATCACGAGGCAGAGTTAGGCTCCTGTGAGGGCAGACAGGGATGGACTAAGTAGAAAGGAACTATTGCCTGCCACTGGAGGAAGGGAAGCAGAGCTTAGAAAGTTCTGCCCTGGCACTCAGAAGGACTCAAAGGTTGCCAACACTGCCCAGAACTGAGAAATCAGCTCTCTTCACACCACGCAGATTGAGTATCTCATGCAAAATCCTTGCTTCAGATTTTGCAGTTTTTCAGGTTTTGGGATATTTGTGTAGATTTTATTGATGGAACATCACTAATACGAAAATCCAAAATCCAAAGTGCTCCTAAATTTAAAAGCTTTGGAGCATGCTGTGGGTGCTCAAAACACCACAGATTTTCAGTCAGGGATGCTCAGTCTGTACTATGAGCACTGCAATGGATAACAAGCAATAATAATACAAAAAAGACACTCTGTGACATAAGCATGTAAAGCAGGATGAAAACCACAAAAAGAAAAACAGTGATCCATTTTAAGCATCAGAAAACCAGGCCCAGACACAGCCCAGATGTTTGGAACTGTCAGCCAAATGATTTTAAATAACTGTGATTAAAATATTACATATCCTTACAAAAGACCAGGATAGCCAAAGCAATCCTGAGCAAAAAAAGAAGTCAAGCTGGAGGCATCACAATCATGAATTCAAAGCACATTACAAAGCTATCTTAATTAAAACAGCACTGCACTGGGAGAGAAATGGACACACAGATCAATGCAATCAAATAAAGAGCCCAGAAGTAAATCCATGTACACAAAGCCCACTGAATTTGACAAAAGTGTCCAGACCATACGTTGAAGAAAGGATTATCTCCTTCAATAAATGATTCTGGCAAAAGTGGATGTGTATGTAGAAGGATGCATCCAGATCCTTATCTCTCACTATTACCAAAAAATCAACTCAAGATAGGTCAAGACCTAAATGAAAGACATGAGACTAAGTTCTGGGAAGAAAATGTACGGGAAACACTTTAAGACATGGGTGTAGGGGATGACTCCTTGGCTAAGACTCCCAAAGCATAGGCAACAAAAGCAAAACTAGACCAATGGGATTGTATCAAAGTTACAAGGCTCTGCATGGCAAAGGAAAAAATAAACACAATGAAGAGATATCCAACAGAATGGGAAAAACTATTTGCAAGCTACTTATCTGGCCAAGTATTAATATCGAGAACATATAAGCAACACCCCAAAAATTAAAAAGCCAATTCAGTTAAGAAATGGGCAAAGAATCTCTCAAGAGACAGTTTTTTTATATAACACTTAAATGTGGGGGACCACATATCTTTTTTCCCCCAAAGAAACCTTCTCTTTAAGGAATACAGACTTCATACATTTCATAAGTACAACTTTAGGAATGTAGTGATTCTTCCCACCATATCTGCCCACCCCTCCTCTTCTCTCTCTCCAATTCCCAGTCCCATTCTCCACTAAGATCCATTTTCAATTAACTTTGTACACAGAAAACCAACTCTATACTAAGTAAAGAGTCCAACAATTTGCACAGTTAAAAAGAGAAAAGCGGCCGGCGCCGTGGCTCAACAGGTTAATCCTCCGCCTTGCGGCGCCAGCACACCGGGTTCTAGTCCCCGTCGGGGTGCCGGATTCTGTCCCGGTTGCCCCTCTTCCAGGCCAGCCCTCTGCTGTGGCCCCGGAGTGCAGTGGAGGATGGCCCAGGTGCTTGGGCCCTGCACCCCATGGGGAGACCAGGAAAAGCACCTGGCTCCTGGCTCCTGCCATCGGATGAGCGCGGTGCGCCGGCCGCAGTGCGCCGACCGCGGCGGCCATTGGAGGGTGAACCAACGGCAAAAGGAAGACCTTTCTGTCTGTCTCTCTCTCTCTCACTGTCCACTCTGCCTGTCAAAAATAAAATAAAATAAATAAATAAATAAATAAAAAAGAAAAGAAAAGCAAAAGCAAAACAAAAAACCATATCTCAACAGTTGAGAAGAAGGCTGTTCAAAGTCATTGCATCTTGAAGTTAATTTCACTTTTTTTTTAAGTAACTTAATTAATTTTAATGAAGCACCCAAGAACGATACATCGTTTGCCAGCACTCATAGTTATAATCCAACTCTTTAAGGACAGAGGTCCAGCATGGGAAGTTAGTGCACAGTGACTCCTCTTGTTAATTTAACAATTAACACGCTTCTATATGACATCAGTGATCATCCGAGGCTCTTGACGTGAGCTGCCTAGGCTATGGAAGCATTTTTAAATCCACTAACTCCATCAGTATTTAGACAAGGCCATAAACAAAGTCGAAGTTCTCTCCTCCCTTCGGAGAAAAGTATCTCCTTCTTTGATGACCACTTCTTTCCACTGGGTTCTCACTCACCAAGATTCTTCATGTAGGACATTTGCCTCAGTATCTTGGCTTTCCATGCCTGAAATGCTCTCAATAAACAGTTCTTACAGTAGAAATACAGGTGGCTAACAAATATATGAAAAAATCCTCAACATCACTAGCCATCAGGGAAATATAAATTGAAACAACAATGAGACAGCACCATACCCTTATCAGAAGAATAGCTATTATCCAAAAGACAGAAACTAACAAACAGTAGTGAGGACAGGGAGAAGGGGGAACTATTGTGCACTATTGAAAGGAGTGCAAATTAGTGCAGCCACAGAGGAAAACAGTATGAAGATTTCTTTAAAAATTACAAATAGACTTGCCAGATGATCCAGCAATCTCACTGCTGGATATATACCCAAAAGACACGAATACACTGCATGAAAGAGGTACCTACACCCCTACATTTATAGAAGCAACGTTCACAAGATGGAAAATATGGAATCAACCAAGATGTTCATCATCTGATAAACAGATACAGAAAATGTCTCACACACACACACACACACACACACACACGGGAATTTTATCAATTTGCATCAAAATGGATACAATTGGAAGACATCATGTTGAGTGAAATAAGCCAGACACAGAAAGACAAATACTGCCTGTTCTTCCTCATAAGTGGGAGCTAACTTTTTTAAATCTAAAACAAAAAACACCATTGTGTATCAGTATTGCTGCAAATAAAGTTTTGTCCAACTTTATATCACTGTCAAACAAATTACTAAGAATGATACACTAGTTTTAATGATCTGTGATTACTTACACATTTTCTGCATATGAGAAAAACTGACATGTTTTAACTTGATTACTGTTTATAGCCCTTGCACATATTCCTACTGAAGGATGTTCTTTTTACTTTTCACTGGTGCAACTCTTTATTTAGTGCAGCATTAAGCCTTTGGCTATAATGTGAATTAAAAATGAGTTATCTGTAGCACAGCAGGTAAAGCCGCTGCTGCCATGCCAGCATCCCATATGGATGCCAGTTCGAGTCCTGGCTGCTGCACTTCCAATCCAGCTCTCTGCTACGGCCTGGGAAAGCAGTGGAAGATGGTCCAAGTTCTTGGGCTCCTGCACCCAAGAAGGAGACCCAGATGAAGCTCCTGGCTTTGGATCAGCTGAGCTCCAGCCACTGAGGCCATTTTGGGAGTGAACCAGTGGATGGAAGTTTCTCTCTCTCTCACTCTGCCTCTCTTAACTCTGCCTTTCAAATAAATAATCTTTTTTGAAAGTTTTATCAAAAATTATTAAAAAATTAAATGTTCTAATGAAAAAGGTAGGTAATAGTCACAACCAGTTGAGAAATTTCAGAAGAGAGGTGGAAACCGTAAAAAGGAACCAATGGGAATGCCAGAAATGAAACATTATACACATGAAAATAACTCTGAGGGGGTAATAGAAAAGCAAACAGCATTGAAAACAATCACTGAGTATATAGATCAATTAACTCCAGTTATCACACTGAGTGTAAGGTGGATCTACAGCCGGCGCCGCGGCTCAATAGGCTAATCCTCCGCCTGCGGCGCCGGCACCCCAGGTTCTAGTCCCGGTCAGGGTGCAGGATTCTGTCCTGGTTGCTCCTCTTCCACAGCTCTCTGCTGTGGCCTGGGAGTGCAGTGGAGGATGGCCCAAGTCCTTGGGCCCTGCACCCCATGGGAGACCAAGAGAAGCACCTGGCTCCTGGCTTCGGATCAGCATGGTGCACCAGCCGCAATGGCCATTGGAGGGTGAACCAACGGAAAAGGAAGACCTTTCTCTATGTCTCTCTCTCACTGTCTAACTCTGCCTGTCCAAAAAAAAAAAAAAAAAAAAAGTGGATCTACTGACAGTATCCAAACCGAAGTATAAATAAAAAAAGTGGAGGGAAAAACAGAACAGAGAAGCTGAGAACAGAGACACAGCAGCTTAACAAACGCACAACTGGAGATAAAAAGAAGAGGACATATCTGAAAAGGTAATGGATAAGAATTTTTCAGACTCAACAAGCTCAAAAATTCCACGAAAAAAGAATCTAAATTAAAAAACACTTAAAAACATCATAGAAAAATTATTAAAAGTCAAAGACAAAATTGAGAAAGCAGGCAGAAAGAAAAAAAAATTCCACAGAGTGAAACAAAGAATACAGAAGATATCTGATCAGAAATTATATGGTTCAGAAAACTTTGAGGAGATATCCTTAAAGTATTAAATGTGAAAAAAAATATGAATGTTTTTAAAAGTAAAAATATATTACAGTTGTTCAGACAATTAAACACAGATATTTTATTGTCAGCACACCTATAACATCATAGGAATGTTAAAGAAATCTCTAAGAAGAAAGATAATAGCAAATGGAAAACTGGATTGATACAGGGAATGAGGAACACTGGACTTTTTTTTTTTAATCTAAAAATATTTTAAGATCCGGTACTGTGGCATAGTAGGTTAAGCCTCCACCTGTGGTGCTGGCATCCCATGTGGATGTTGGTTCAAGTCCCAGGTGCTCCACTTCCCATCCAGCTCCCCTAGTGGCCTGGGAAAGCAGTAGAATATGGCCCAAGGGCTTGGGCCCCTGAACCCACGTGGGAGACCTGGAAGAAGCTCCTGGCTTCAGATCAGCCCAGCTCTGGCCATTGCAGCCATTTGAGGAGTGAACCAGTGGATCAAAGGTCTCTACTCTCCCTTTCCCTTTTTCTCTCTCTCTCTGTGTAACTCTGCCTCTTAAATAAAAATCTTTAAATAAAAAATATTTTAAACATCTCTTTAGAAGATAATTACCTATCTCCATGGCTAGAAAGGAAGCAACCATCCTAATCATTATAAAAATCCAGAGAATGATAAATCAGGAAACAAAGGGGTAATCTGCTGCCAGATGCTAAGGTATCTCAACTATAAACCTATGTGATCCCATTAATACCATGATTAACCTTCTTTAGAAAAGTAATTAACCGTTAGCCTCGATTTCTAGCCAATATGCATTTTCCAAGATTTATGCTCCCACCTACAGCAATTGAAAAAGTGAATTAACAAAACATTAATTCTCAAGAAACTGAACGTTGGTCAACAAGGAACAGTGATATGAGACTGAGAAACAAGTGACGCACACCCCAAGATCATTGCTCCAGCTACTTCCCTGAGAGTTCCCAGGCTGCAGCTCAGGCAGCAGGAACGTAAGCAGAGCTTTGCAAACTCCCCCATTAAGGAGGCAGAGCACAGAGTTCAGGGAGACCAAGGCAGCTGGGGTCAACCAGATTCCAGGAAGTGGAAGATAAGGGAGAAAGGGAAGGAGGAAGAACAAAAGAAGGAACCACAGGAATGTGTAAAGTGTTAGCACAGTAGTAACTCAGGTTCACAATGAGGAATCTGGTTTAGGCCAATGGAAGAAACACCCAACAGGGTTAGATTAACCAGCGGTCAGAGATCACACGTGGCAGTGAAGACCACCTAGTCTCACTGGTCAGATGTGAAAACCTCACGATTCAAGGGACACTGAGTTGAGAATTCGGCAAAGTCTTGACTCAGTAGTAGGGTATAATCACCCCTCCACTGAAGCCTGTTCTGGTTGTCTCTAACAAACTTTAAAACCAAAATCCATAAAGATAAAAACTGCTTCTAATCTAACTAAACCCAGAACTAATTCAAGAATATTTATAGGAACACAAAAATACTCAGCCCACAATCTGGAATTCAATTAAAAAAATAGCAGACATGAAAAGAAGTATGAAAATATGACCTATAACGAGGATACAAATCAACCAAAAACAACCCAAAACTGATGCAAATGACAGAATGAGCAAAGGCATTAAAATTATTATTACAGTTGCAATCCATATGTTCGAAAGCTCCAGGGTTCATTCAGCAGTTCGCGACTGCCATCAAGAGATTGAGACTCTCTTAATCATTCTTATCTGCCACACTCACATATCAATTGCCACCCTCAGGCTCACCCGTTATGATGCCAAGTTGACTACTGCAGTTCTAACCCTAACAAATCACACAAGTAGCACTCATGCAGGAAGAACAGAGGCAGCAAAAGTCCTTGTATGGCCTTTCCACCATCACCACTAAAGAAATGTCTTCCCAGAAACCTTGTCTCCTGTTCTATCTTACTAGTCAAAACTAGGTCATAGGCCAAACCTGGGATAAGTTACTGGCAAAGAAAAATGGGATTTCCATGCCTGGCTTGCATCAATCACCATTCATCTCTTGAGGCTGTGTTCCTGTAGTATGATAAAAACTGGGATTATGTCAACAAGAGTTAAGTGTTGGAGAATTGTAAGGAAAGGCTCCTCCACAATAACAGTCATGCATGCATCTACTTAGGTCCTGCAGGCAAAAGCTTGTTCTACAACTCATCTACATGTTGGCAGAATGCCCTCTGATCACTCCACAACACAAAAAGATAGGAGGCTTGGGAGGAGGTGTCTTAAAGCTATCTGCCACTCAGCCTTAGGAGGCTGTTAGGAGAGTGTATATCCTCTTCAGATGCTGAGGAGGTATGAGGTTCTGTGTTCTGCCCCTCTTGGGATACAGCTGTGCACTATCAAACTGTCCCGATGACATCAAGAACTGGCTACCAAGCAACAGGGCATCTTGCCCCTCATATCGCACTCATCTAACTTCTTTTGTTTGGGTGTCATCCTCTTTTGGTGTGTAGAATTGAGGACTTAGAGAGCTGGTGCCTTGAAGCACTCTTCCTTTGTCTCCTAAGTAATAAACTATCTGAAACTACAAGTGCTTTATTGTAACTTACCAGCCAAATCGATCAGGTTTTGGCCTCCACCTTGGCTGTTGTGTGCCTGACAAGAAATACAAACAGTATCTGCTATACTCAGTAAACATCCAACATAATTCAAGGACACACACAAGAAAATCAACAGATGGGACCCAGTATTCCAGGATCCTGTGAAAAACATCCAAGTGGTGTAAACCAGGGGTTGGCAAGCTACAGCCCATGGGCCAAAGTCGCTCACAGTCTGATTCCATATGACCTGTGGGCTAACGTGGTATTTCCAGCTAAAAGGGACTATGAATGCACATACCCCAGAGACTGTATGTGGCCCACTAAGCCTAAAACATTTAATATCTGAAATTATACAGAAATATTTGCTGAACTCTGATCTAAGCCATCAGTTGAGGAACATAATGGGGTACTTCTTCCTTTTATAATTTCAGTTTCTTGTTGAAATTTTCCTGGTGTTATGAGTAAGAGAAATGAGCCTGAAGAATTTAAATGATACGTCCAGCTACTGAGTGGTGGAGCCGTTCTGACCTGCTCCAAAGTTCAACCCTCCTTTAAATCTGCAATCAGTCAGTATTTGTTTCATCACTATCTAAATTATTTCCCACAAAATAATTATGTGGGCATTTACAAATTATCCGAGGAGGGGAAATACTTTAAATTTATGATTTAACCAATAATGGCTCTACTAAAGGCAACATTAGAATAAAAAGAAAGCTTCACAATCAGTCCAAACAAATTGCAGGTATTTGTGACGGATGGTACCACATGCTCTACTGTAGGTGTTCATATATTGTGTGCTCTTGATTTCTGACCCTTTCTCCCAAATAAAGTGGTTGAAAATTAGAATCAAGTTCATTTTATATTAATCTAAAATACTTTCAAAAAGAAAAAAGGAAGAAAGTACAATGGTCTGCTTGAATATATGTAATTCATTCTTGAAACAAACTAAATATTAGGCATTGACCAAGTGTCAAACATGACAGGTGAGTGTTGATAATCTCACTTTTCTTTGTGTTCATTTATTCATTTGCCTGCTATCCTACCTTTCTTCCTCCTGCCTCTCCTATTCCCATTCTTGTTTTTTACTAAGATCTATTTTCAATTAACTGTATACACATAATTTAACTCTATACTAAGTAAAGAGCTCAACAAATAGTATGGAAAAAAAAAAACGCGCTATTCCTCAATAGTCGAGACAAGGGCTGTTCAAAGTTATCACATCTCAAAGTGTGAATTTCACTTCTATAAGCTGGATATCGAAATGAAGAATCAAATTAGATCCCTATTTCTCACCATTTACAAAAAATTGAGATGAGTTAAGTATCTAAATGTAAGACTTCAAGCTATGATACTAACAGGAGAAAACATGGGGAAGAAGTTTCATGGCATTGGGATAGGCCGTGACATTTTTCAATCGGACTCCAAAAACAAAGGATACAAAAGCAAAAACAGACAAATGAGAATTTTTAATCAATAAAATTTTTGTGAGGCCAGTGCTGTGGTGCAGTGGGTTAAAGCCCTGGCCCACAGTGCCGGCATCCTATATGGGTGCTGGTTCAAGTTCCCACTACTTCACTTCCAATCCAGCAATGGCCTGGGAAAGCTGCAGAATATGGCCCCAGTGCTTAAGCCTCTGTACACACCAACGAGACCTGGAAGAAGCTCTTGGCTCCCATTTGGGTCAGCCCAGCTCTGGCCATTGCAGCCATTTGGGGAGTGAACCAAAGGATGGAAGATATCTCTATCTTGCCCTCTCTCTAACTCTACCTCTCAAATAAATAAATCTTTAAAAAAAAACCCTGCAGTGGAAACAGAAAAGAATCAACAGAGTGAAGAATCAAATGATGACTTGGAGAAAATTTTTGCAAGTCATACATCTGAAAAGAGAGAAAGAATCAGATATATATAAGGAACTCAACTCCATAGTAAAAAAAATCAAATAATTCAATTTTAATAGATTCATAGACATTTTCTTTAAAGGAAACCATGCAAATGAATGAGTCAGTACTTGAAAAAAATGCTCAACATCACTAATATCAGCAAAGCACAAATCAGTAGGACAATGCAGTATCACCTCAATCCAGTTAGATTGGCTTTTCTCAGAGAAGACAAGACACAAGTGCTGGCAGGAATGTGGGGGAAAGCAAACTTCAGTACAATGTTGGCAGAAGTATAAATAAACATACCCAGGAAAACTAGAAAATGAACTACCAAGTGATCCAGTACTTCCATTACAAGATCTACGTCCCAGAGAAATGAGATCAGTGTGTTGAAGCAACATCTGCACTCCCAGGGCTGTTGCAGCTCTGTTTACAACAGAGATGAAATCGAAACCACCTCAGCGTCCATCCACTGACCAATGGATAAAGCAAATGTGGCACAGATACACAATGGAATACTAGACAGACATTAAAAAAGAGAAACTCCTGCATCTGCAACAACTTGGATGGACTTGGAGGTCACTGCATTAAGTGAAATAAGCTGAGCAGAGAGAGACATGTATTACACAATCTCACTCACATGTGGAATCTAGGATATTTGATCTCATGGAAGTTAACAGTAGGAACTGTCGGGCACCAGAAGCTGTGGAGAGTTGGGGGGAGGGGCCTGGGAAAATGTTGATTAATAGACACTATATTATATTTAGAAAGGAGATAGAAGCTCTAGTGTGCCATGGTGTAGTAAGGTGACTACAGATAATATATTGTGTATTTTATTAAAAAATGAAAGCTGGAAGAAGGAAGGATTTTGAATGTCTTTAACCATAAAGAAATGACAAATATGAAGTGATGGATATGCTTACCTTGATTTGAACACTGTTCAATACACACATGTATCAGATCATATAATATCCCATAAATATACATTTAATACATCAGTTAAAAGTAAAATAAAAGTCCAAAAATAAAAGAGAAGTAAATATTTATTCATTTGCTTGTTTTGTGGGTTAAACATACCAACCCCTGGGGGGCAGCCACCCACTCTAAGTGTATATCCTCTGCATGACAGGTAAATTTGTATTGTACAGCCTAAACTGATGTTTTATGTGGTATCCATTAAGTAATTTTTGAGACAACTATAGATTCATATGCAATTCTAGGAAATAATACAGAAAGGACTTGTATATCTTTCACAATATCTTTCAAAGAATATTATCAGGAAAACTTATAGTATACTATTACAATCAGAATAGCTTTTTTGGCCGGCGCCGTGGCTCAACAGGCTAATCCTCCGCCTTGCGGCGCCGGCACACCGGGTTCTAGTCCCGGTCGGGGCGCCGGATTCTGTCCCGGTTGCCCCTCTTCCAGGCCAGCCCTCTGCTGTGGCCCAGGAGTGCAGTGGAGGATGGCCCAGGTGCTTGGGCCCTGCACCCCTGGGGAGACCAGGAAAAGCACCTAGCACCTGGCTCCTGCCATCGGATGAGCGTGGTGCGCCGGCCGCAGTGCACCATCCGCGGCGGCCATTGGAGGGTGAACCAACGGCAAAAGGAAGACCTTTCTCTCTGTCTCTCTCTCTCACTATCCACTCTGCCTGTCAAAAAAAAAAAAATAGCTTTTTTATTTACAATTTATTCTCCCATTACTATTTTAATACAAGCACAAATCTAATTAATGACCAGCTCAGGAGGTAAATTAGTACAAAGATCTATTCCTGACTTTCCTAGATGAATGACAGCATACTTATTTTACAAATTTTCTCCACTTCACTTTTTTCACTGAACAATATATCCTGGAGATAACCTCTCAGCAGAGTATGAATGAACAAGAGCAAGAGAGAATGACAATAAATATTCTTCATGCCTCTTTGTAGCGTGCAGTATTTCTCTTTATTGATGCAGTATTTATTCAACCACTCCTTTATTTATGACATTTATTTATGACATTGGCTCTTCCAGTCTACTATAAGTAGGGATGCAAAGAATAACTTTGGCCTAAGTCTTTTTAAATTTTTACCACTGTCTCTTTGGGATAGATTCCTAGAAGTAACTGTCTATATAAAATCACTTTACACTCCCTCACTAGCGTATAGGAGGGCTGTTTCTTCCCATCATTGCCAACAAATCACACTAGTGAATTCTGAATTATTTCCAAATGTAAATGATGAGAAACAATTTCTCAGTTTAGTTTCAATCTGCATTTCTCTCATTTTGATCAAACCTGAGCTTTTCACACACTGTATCCATTTGTATCTTTTTCTTCTGTGAATTGGCTAGCCCATTTTTCCTGAACTGACAGCCTATTTCCTCTCTACTGCAGCACCTCTTCATATAATAGAAAAATTAACTCTATCTGTAGTATAAGGTACAAAGATTTTGTACTGCCACATCTTATTACCTTTCATAAAGTGTTGTTATGAAAAAGTGTTTAATATAATGAAGTACATTGATATTATCCCTTATAGCACCTGAGTTTTGATTCTACTGAAAATTTTTTTATTCTCATGATATGGAGAAATTAGCCTATTTTTTCTAATATATATATATATGGTTTCCATTTTGTAATTAATCTCTGAGTTTAAACTTATGTATATATCAGGAATGGATCCAGTTTTTATCATTTCCATGTCTATCCAAGTATCCCAACAACACTTATCTCTTCTAAATTATTCGAACTGCCATCTTTATTGTTACTAAAGTTATATATGTAACTGGACCAATCATGGGTTTTCTGCTCCTTCCCATTGGCCTGTTTGTTAATATAAACCCTTTTCTTTTCTTTTCTTTTTTTTTTCCAATTTAACACCAAGATTTTTTAATCATTTGCAATTATCTTTATATAAAGAAGATCGATTCAATATATACTATGTAAGGATTTCATCAGTTTGCACCCACTCAGAAACACAAAGTGTAAAAATAGTGTTTCAGTACTAGTAATAGCATCACTTCACATTGGATAACACATTAAGGACAGATCCCTCATGAGACGTAAGTACACAGTGACTCCTGATGTTGATTTAACAATTTGACACTCTTGTTTATGGCGTCAGTAATCTCCCTAGGCTCTGGTCATGAGTTGCCGAGGCTATGGAAGCCTTTAGGGTTCGCCGACTTCGATCTTATTCCCACAGGGCCATAGTCAAAGTGGAAGTTCCCTCCTCCCTTCAGAGAAAGGTACCTCCTTCTTTGATGGCCCCGTTCTTTCCACTGGGATCTCACTCGCAGAGATCTTTCATTTAGGTCTTCTGTTTTTTCCAGAGTGTCTTAGCTTTCCATGCCTAAAATATTCTCATGGGCTCTCGGTTTTCAAAACTTTGTGATATGCTGTGCTGTGCTAGTAGGACTGGTCCCCACATACTCATTTCCCTTGCCTTGCAAAATTTTTTCTGATCTTTGTAAAGGATTTGTCTTCTATAGGGGGAAAAAAAGCCTACAAAAACCAAATTGGATTTTGGATTTGTATTAAATTTTGCTCATTAAATTAGAGAGAATTGACAGCTTTATGATGTCAAGCCTTCCTAACAAGAATACAGCTATTATTTTAGGGCTAGCAGTGTTGTCCAGTGGATTAAGTCACCACTTGCAATGCCAGCATACTGGATGAGTGCCGGTTCACATCCCAGCTGCTCTACTTCTGACCCTGCTAATGCTCCTGGGAAAGCAGTGGAAGATGGCCACAGTGCTTGATTCTGGTCCCTCCACCCACAAAGGAAATCACAATGGAGTTTCTGCCTCCTGGCTTCAGCTTGGCCCAGCCCTGGCCATTACAGCCATTTGGGGAGTGAACCAATGGATTGAAGCTCGCTCACTCTCGCTTGCCCTCTCTCCCCCTACCTTTCAAACAAATAAATTTTTAAAAATATACCATCTTTCCTTTTGTATAAGGAGGTTATGTCATCTTTCAGAAAAGCATTCTAATATCTCACACATATGTTTTGGGCATTGCATTTCCATGTACATGTTTTATTATACTTTTTACAATTGTAGGTAGAGTCTTCTCTTCTACTTATTTTTAAATTGGTTTTTCTGTGTATATGTACATTGGCTACTGATTTTTAAATGTTAATTTTGTAACCTGATCCCAAAAGAATTTCTGTGATTATTTGTAGTTGCCCTTCCATTGATCTTACTGTGTTTCAGATATAAAAAGGGATGATTTTATCCCTCCATTTCTAACATTCTAGTTTTTTTTTTTTTAATTTATTTCATTCACTTGAAAGAGTTACAGAGATAAGTAGAGACAGAGAGAAAAGTCTTCCCTCTGCTGGTTCACTCCCCAGATGGCCGCAATGGCTGTGCCCATCCAAAGCCAGGAGGCAGAAGCTTCCTCTGGGTCTCCCATGTGGGTGCAAGGGCCAAGGACTTGGGCCATCTTCTACTGCTTTCCCAGGCCATAGCAGAGAGCTGGGTCGGAAGAGGAGCCATCGGGACTAGAACCGGTGCCCAAATGGGATCCTGGTGCTTCAGGCCATGGTGTTAACCCGCCGTGCCACAGTGCCGGCCCCATGTTCTAGTTATTGTTAACAGCTTTCCTAATTAATTTTAATGGCAAATGCCTTCCATACATGCCACAGAGTAGTGGAAACAGTGAGAATCCTTGTCTTTTTCCTGGTTTCAACAGATCAACTTTTGTCCAAAATTTAAATAAAATACAAAGCAATTTCTACTGGAATTTTTTATACCAATAATTGTATTTATTTACATTAATGAAATGATTTTCACAATGCTAATTTTTCAAAATATTATGAATCACTAAATAATATGATGTATGTATCAGCTATATAGCATCATATGAGGTATACAGTAGAGAATTAAGTGATTTCTGTTACTATTAATTTTTAAGTCTTTTTTTCATTGTGGAGAGTATGTGTGGGTTTGTGAAGAGAGAGAGATGAAACAGAGATAAAAAACATAAAATTTACCATTTTTTTTGACAGGCAGAGTGGACAGTGAGAGAGAGAGAGACAGAGAGAAAGGTCTTTCTTTGCCGTTGGTTCACCCTCCAATGGCCGTGCTGCAGCCAGCGCACCGCGCTGATCCAGCAAGAACCAGGTGCTTCTCCTGGTCTCTCATGGGATGCAGGGCCCAAGCACCTGGGCCACCCTCCACTGCACTCCCAGGCCACAGCAGAGAGCTGGCCTGGAAGAGGGGCAACCGGGACAGAATCTGGCGTCCCAACTGGGACTAGAACCCCGATCTGTGGCACTGGCTAAAATTTACCATTTTTATATATATTTTGTGGCATTAAGTATATTCGAGTGGTGTTGATCTTTGTCTAATGTCATTCCTACCATGAAGATCAATCTTTATCCCCCCTTGTTCATTTAAATAATGAATTAAATTACTGTAATTTGTAATATTCTTACAATGATATCTTATCTTATCTTATCTTATCTTATCTTATCTTATCTTATCATGTTCCATGGGAGTCTGGTTAGTATTTTGTGTATTAAAAAATCACACCTAAAATTGGTCTAGAAATTATAATGCAAGTTTTATCAGTCTAGGGGATCAATGATCAGTATTTTATATGAAATAGATCTGGAAGATGGCCTACACCTGTTTAGAAATAGTTTAGGTGGTCTTGATATTATCTGATCTCTAATTTGATAGACTTCCCCTGCGATATCTGCTTTTACTAGGGATGTCCTTGCAATATATCCTCCATCTTCTTCTATAACAATTCTGTTTCAATGTTTTGCCTCTAAAGGGTTCATTTTCTAAATTCCATTTTAAATTTTTATTTATATAAAGATAACAGATTTCATGTATTACATAGAAATGATTCTAATTAGATAACCATACCCTTTCCTCCCTCTTTAAAAATCATTTCTGTTATTTGTATTTTTGGTTTTATTTTCTCAAACAAGTACAAAACTCTTTTAAGTTTTCTTATAACTTTCTTTTGTTTAATATCCAGTTTTCATCAATTCTAATTTGTATACTTTTGTTTTCTTTGCTTTTTCTAGATTAGCTAACAGTTTCTCTCTTTTATTGATATTCCTCAGAAAACAAGAATTTGAAAATACATTCAGGTTTTCAGCTTTCTAACTCATTAACTGCTTCTTTCATCTGTAATTCCTTCTTCCTGTTTTCTTTTGATTTGAGGACCATTTTTACAACTTTTGAGAGGAAAATTTATACTTTTGATGTTTTATTGATATGATAATGTGGTGCCATAAACTCCTTTTATTTATTAATTTAGTTATAACCCACAGACTATAATACACTATGTTTTCATTTTCACTATTTTCAATATAAATTTATTGTTCATATTTCTCATTTGATCCAAGAAATTTTTTATAGCTTGTTTACTTTCCAATTTCCTGGGAGCCAGATCTATTTTTAAAATTCTGCTCCTATTTCTGCTTTTATGCTATGACAGAAAAGTAGATTTGAGAATAATGATAAAAAGAATTTCTGAAACGGATGAATTTTGCAATCTCCAAAGAATAAAAAGGAAATGAAACCAGCAGTGGATTTGTCAAGGGGGAGGAAATGGAATCAAGAGCCCAGGTTCTTGACTAGATCAAAGAACTGTCATGAAAACTTAAAAATTAAAATTATAAATTTTACCATCTCAAACGCCTTATGTCAAAAAACAGTAGGAGTGATCAAAGATAACTCATGGAATAAAAAGGACAGATGCAGCAAGAATTGATCACAGACACTCAGCCTTAGGATGGAGGGAACAATAAGGACAGTGGGAGAAAGTAGAGGCAAGAGGGCCTAGGGCAACCTTTCCCTCACTTTCCAGATACAACTGACAGCCCTTATTCCACCCAAGTCACAAAGAATTTCAGAGCCAACCTAACAAAGGCTCTAATTTTAAAAACTGAACACTCAACACTGTCATGCCGAATCTATTTTTAAATGGTGACTATAAATTCACTATCATTTGAAATTTTTTGTTAAAGGAAAGGTGAAGTCTCTGGGATGAACCAGTAAGATACTAAAGCTTTAGATTTCATAGAGTGTTTCTGGTAGATAACAAATTTTGTAATAACTAATAGAATTAAAAAGGAGAGAATGATCCAACATGGGAAGCAGGCCACACAGCAGACTCATAGAATGGCAGATGTCCTAAACAGCACTCTGGCCTCAGAATCAGCCCTTAAGGCAATCGGATCTGGCTCAAAAGCCCATAAGAGTTTCTCAGACATGGAAAGCCAAGACACTGTGGCAAAAAATGACCTACATGAAAGATGTCTGTGAGTGAGATCCCAGCGGAAACAATAGGCTATCAAAGAAGGAGGTACCTTGGCTGGCGTTGTGGCTCAACAGGCTAATCCTCCAACTTGCGGCGCCGGCACACCAGGTTCTAGTCCAGGTCGGGGCACTGGATTCCGTCCCGGTTGCCCCTCTTCCAGGCCAGCTCTCTGCTGTGGCCAGGGAGTACAGTGGAGGATGGCCCAAGTCCTTGGGCACTGCATCCCATGGGAGACCAGGAGAAGCACCTGGCTCCTGCTTTCGGATCAGCATGGTGTGCTGGCCGCAGCGTGCCGGCCATGGCGGCCATTGGAGGGTGAACCAACGGCAAAGGAAGACCTTTCTCTCTGTCTCTCTGTCCACTCTGCCTGTCAAAAAAAAAAGAAGAAGAAGAAGGAGGTACCTTACTCTGAAAGGAGGAGAGAACTTCCACTTTGATTATGGCCCTGTCCAAATAAGGTTGGAGTTTGTGAACTTAAGAGGCTTCCTTGGCCTTGGCAACTCATGACAAGAGCCTCGGGTAATTACTGACATCATAAATAAGAGTGTCAATTGTTAAATCAACAACAGGAGTCACTGTGTACTTATACCCTCTGTCCTTAATGTGTTGTACTATGTGAATTAACGGTAAAACTACTACTCAAACAGTACTTTATACTTTGTGTATCTGTGTGGGTGCAAACTGTTGAAATCTTTACTTAGTATATACTAAGTTGATCTTCTGTATATAAAGATAATTGAAAATGAACCTTGATGAAGAGTGGGATAGAAGAGGGATTGGGAGATGGGATGGTTGTGGGTGGGAGGGAGGTTATGGGGGGAAAAGCCGCTATAATCCAAAAGCTGTACTTTGGAAATTTATACTTATTAAATAAAAGTTTTAAACCCTCTTACAATCAGAAAAAAAAAGAAATTCTGGAGTCTGGCCAAGGTAATGCACAGCTCAGTACCTATTCAAAGTTAAGATCACAGAGGTTGCCCAAGGGCAATAAATTACCAAGGATGAGGGGATGTAAGCAGCACAGCAAAACCGAGAACAGTTACCGTGTTCCTTAAAGAAAGAGGTTTAATGGCTTCACTAAGGGTGGTTGTAGAAGGTGGGGACAGTCAATTCTGATAAATGGTAACTGAACTCAGTGCTAAATATGGGCTCATAGTGTAAAGACGCATTACTGACCACACAGATTGTCAGGAGACTTGAAGTAGATCACAGAAATACTATGTACAGACCCATGAGAAATGTCATCCCAAATCCATCCAGTCTACTTGGTAGCGGCCTCAGACACATGTAAGTGTTTTCTAAATATTGATAGTAATAGTAATTAATAGTAATATTAATATTACTTCTAGTATCCAGAACTTTTTTACCATAAAATGTTTAGAGGTTTTCCCACACTCAGAAATTCTTTTAAATGTCTTTCTCAAGAGTAAGTGTATTTACTATTTCTATATATCCTTGTCTGAACAAACATTTCTTCAATTTTTAATTCTGTGTGGTCAGCCACGATCATCAGGTGACCTATATCCAATCTGAAAGTTCAGGGGAACACTATGCTACGTTTTTACTCAGGATCAGAGAAATATAATTGACTCCCTATATTACACTGAGACAACACAGTCCGAATTCGGTCATTTCCTATGGCCGCTGGAACGAATTACCACAACCGGATGGCAGAAAACAACGGCAACGCATTTTGTCAAGTGTCAGCAGTAGCACTCCCTCTGGAGCCTCTGACGGGAATTCACGTTTGCTTCTTTCAGCCTCTGGTGGCTCCAGGCATCGCTATACTTGTGGCTGCAGCAGTCCAACCTCATCTGCAAAGCCACCCGCTGCTGCCTCCTCTCCTCTCTATCATCTCCCTCAGCCCAGCTTTCATAAGGTCACTTGGGATTGGAGTTAGAGTCCACCTGGATGACCCAAGACAAAGCCCTCCTACCCAAATTTCTAACTTAACCACCTCTTTTCCTGTATTAGGTAGTAACAGCCACTCTTTCACTATTTAAGTTTCTATTCACAGATCCTAAAGATTAGCACAGACATATATCTTTCTGGACACCATTATCCAACCTACCACATTTTGATTTATAAACTCTATGAAATATGAATATAGAACAGTTTTATTTCCTTAAGGGACAATCTCCTAGAAGAATGAAAATGAAAAATTATTGGTGTCTACAATATCTTGTCTTTTTTTAAAGATTTATTTATTTTTATTTCAAAGTCAGAGTTACACCGAGAGAGGAGAGGCAGAGACAGAGAGGTCTTCCATCCTATGGTTCACTCCCCAATTAGCCACAGTGGCCAAAGCTGCGCTGATCCGAAGCCAGGAGCCAGAAGCTTCTTCCAGGTCTCCCATGTGGGTGCAGGGGCCAAAAGACTTGGGCCATCTACTACTCTTATCCCAGGCCATAGCAGAGAGCTGGATCAGAAGAGGAGCAGCCAGGACTAGAACCGGTGCCCATATGAGATGCCGGCACTTCAGGCCAGGGCATTAACCTGCTGCGCCACAGCGCCAGCCCCCTTAATGTCTTTATTCAGTGATTTTTATAAAACAATAACTAAAGAAAGCACATACTCTGACCAGCGCCTTGGCTCACTTGGCTAATCCTCCGCCTGCGGCGCCAGCACCCCAGGTTCTAGTCCCCCTTGCTCCTCTTCCAGTCCAGCTCTCTGCTGTGGCCCAGGGAGGCAGTGGAGGATGGCCCAGGTGTGTGGCCATCTGTAGTGGCCATTTGGGGAGTGAACCAATGGAAAAGGAAGAGCTTTCTCTAACTCTGTCAAAAAAAAAAAAAAGCACATACTCATTTTAAAATGAAAATAAAAAATCTTCTCTTGCGCAGGTCTCCTTGATCATTTTTTTTTCTACAATCTGAATTATTTACTATTAAGTCATTCAATAGTAAGTCATGTACATTTTTTTTAACAGGCAGAGTGGACAGAGAGAGAGAGAGAGAGAGAAAGGTCTTCCTTTGCCATTGGTTCACCCTCCAATGGCCACCGCAGCCCACGCGCTGCGGCCAGCACACCGCGCTGATCCAAAGCCAGGAGCTTCTCCTGGTCTCCCATGGGGTGCAGGGCCCAAGCACTTGGGCCATCCTCCACTGTACTCCCGGGCTATAGCAGAGAGCTGGCCTGGAAGAGGGGCAACCGGGACAGAATCTGGTGCCCTGACCGGGACTAGAACCCAGTGTGCCGGCGCCGCAAGGCGGAGGATTAGCCTAGTGAGCCACAGTGCCGGTCAGTCACATACATTTTAATATTTTCCCAGATTACAGTGATGACAGTTTTTAATTTATGAAAGTCATTATTCCAAGATAAAACACAGCACATTATATTTAGTGTATTTTGGACACTGTAAATTTTTTTTTACTTAAAAAACTCTGATCTAGATTCAATAAATGATAGCTATTTCCGTAAGGCAGAGCTAAAAACCTAACCCAAAAAAATCTTGTATGCCATCTATTTATCAGTGTTGCTCTCATTACTACTTTATTTACTGCTATCTTTACATCAGACTGTAAAGCATTAATAAAGACATAACCAGAGATGCTGAATCTCTCCACCAAACCACGCGAGCGGAACGTTTGGACACATTCACCTGGCCCTGCACTGATTTCAAAATGTCATTTCCTCCACCGCCACCATTTCTCACCCCCCCCCCACTGGCATTACAGGCATCACAGCACATTACACCTGAAGCTATGGCGCCCGACTCATTTAACACTAGCTCCTTTCTGACAAGAAGGCAACCAGAATAAGAGTCAGGCCAGGTGAAGCCTCTAGTGCCCAGACACCACAGAAATTTTATTTCCTCAAGTTGTTCCTCCCGGAGAACTTGAACATGCAATTGAAATCGAGTTCACTTCTTCCCCGTTTGTGTTCCTATGTCAGGTTTTACTCCTGTATGACTTGATTGTATTTATTTATAATAAGGATATAAAACATTAGCATCATTCCAAGAGTCAGAGCCATCCAAAAACACAGCTAACAAAATGTCAGCCTTCTCACTCTGGATAATGTCTATCCTTTCCATTCTATTCCCACCTCTCCTTTCAGGTAGCCAAGGTCTTTAGTCTCTCTTCATCCTTCTTTTCTCTTTTTGGTAAGCAGTAGAAGATGGCCCAAGTCCTTTGGCCCCTGCACCCGCATGGGAGACCTGGAAGAAACTCCTGGCTTCGGATCGGTGCAGCTCCAGTCATTGCAGCCAATTGGGGAGTGAAGCAGCAGAGGGAAGACCTCCCTCTCTGGCTCTACCTCTCTCTCTAATTATCTTTCAAATTAATAAAACTCTTTTAAAAAGAGCTTCGGATGTACATTTTCATAAGATTTATTTATTTGAATCAGTAACAGCTGGGGCTGGGCCAGAAGCTTCAACTAGGTCTCCCATGTAGGTGCAAGGGTCCAAGCACTTGGGCCATCTTCTGCTGCTTTCCCAGATCATTTGCAGGGAGCTGGATCAGAAGTGGAGCAGCCAGGACTAGAAATGGCTCCCATATGGGATGCTGACGCTGCAGGCAGCAGCTTAACCCACTACACCACAGCGTCAGCTCCCAGATGTGCATATCCTCTTATTTCTCCCTCTTATATAAAAATTAGTGGGTTACACTCTTTTCCACTTTGCCTTTCACTTATCTTAAAAATCACAGTCATTAATAGAGATCTTCCTCATGCATTTACTTTGTAACTGCCTAACTCTCTGTTGTGTGTATGTAACTTAGTTTACTTCATCTCTAATACTTTTGGCATTCAGGTGTTCAGTTTTATGAATACAAATAATGCTGCAATGAAATAGCGTGATCCTTATGTTTTCACATTGTTAAAAGTAACCCTTCAGGGTAAATTCTTAAAACTGAAATTGACACACCAAAGAAACACACATGTAGTTATGGCTTTTCTTTGTATTATTTCAAAAGTTTTAAAATAAAAGGCAGTGTGGGGGCAGGGGGGACGGACATCTGCTGGCTCACCTCCCCAGTGCCCCCCCACCAGCTGGGGCCCTGCCAGCTGAAGTCAGGAGCCAGGTTCTTACTGCCTCCCGGATGCTTGAGCAGGAAGCTGTACGCATAGACTCCCATCCTGGTTCTTTGCATGTTTGGGTCCTACTTCAGCGAAGTGTGAAAGTCAAGTTTTCGGAAAGGAGTCTCATCAGGCAAAGCACCTGCTGCTTCTACCACAGCTACTGTCATGTAGTTCAGCTTTTTTCCTTCCATAGAAATCTTCACAACTTGGAAACAGAAATAAAAATACTTCTAGAAATAAACCCTTGGTTAAAATTGAATTTAGAATAACAAGTCAGAAATGACAAGCATATTTAAAGAGAAACCTTGAGAGGATGGGAAGAGGTTGACCCAAGCACCTCTGAGAATGTGAGCAGGAAGGTTGAAGCATATTTTCTGATTCGAAACCATAAAGGCATGAAGAACAAAGAGGCAGGTCAGGAAAGGATTATTTAGGTTAGAGTGATGCACATTCTTAAAGTTTCATCATGAAAATCGAGCTCTGGGTCAGTCTCTTCGCTATGTGGGTTACAAAGTTCTCCAGAGATCCTTGATTTTTAACTACAGAAAGTTTATGATGATGGCTGAGTTGTCCTTGATCCTCCTACGACAGCTGAAAGGCTGGTTTAACGTGTTTGTTAGGAGAAATTGTGTTTACTTGCTATAGATTTGTTTTAGAAAATTGCATTTGTGAGAATGTTCATTGTAGAAGATTGGGTTCCTTCCCCTAGTTGTGTTACGCATTGCAGCGTTGTGATGAATAGCTTGTGAGCTTTTTTCTGTAACTCTTCACATAGCAGTAAGAAGAATTCATTTACTGGTTCATGCAAAGAGCATTTATTGCACACCTGCTATGAAAGAGGCACTGTTCAAGGCACTGGGGAAATGGCCATGCATGAATTATCTAATGCTGTATAACAAATAGTCACCAACACAGTGCCTTAAAAGCAGCACACTGATGACCTCACAGTTTCTGTGGTCATGAATCTACATGTGGCTTAGCTGGGTCCTCTGCTCCAGGGTCTCTCATGAGGCCGTTACTGGAGTTTGCAGCTATCTAGAACAGGTCCTCTTCTAAGCTCACTTGCGTGGTTCTTCGCTTATTCCATGTCTCCAGGCTGATCATTAAGGTCCTCAGTTTCTTGCTGGCTGTTCCCTGATGACTTCCTTGGCACATGGGATTGCCCAGTATGGCAACCTGCTTCATGAAAATCAGAGAAAGAGAACTGGGGAGTGGAGGGGATGGGTGGTGAGGAAGAAGGGCAGGGAGGAAGACAGACTGATGGAAAACCAACGTCTCAATCTTGGGTAGCCACCTCATGGAAATGATTTCCATGACCTTGATGGTATTCTATTTATATAACTAGCCAGTCAACATTTGAGGGGAGGAGATTATGCATAGAGATGAATCCAGAGGGTGACATCCTGGAGACTATCTGAGGTTCTACCTGCCATCAGTCATGAACTGAACAGTCTCCCTTTTAGGGAACCTGCCTTCTCCTGTCATTCAGAAAGCAGGCTTTTGTCTGTGCTAGATTTCCTACAGGCCTCTTTGAGAAAAATAGGTTTTGTTCTTCTAACAGATCCTTGCTGAACACCATAGGAAGTCTTTATTTTTAAATTGGTTATCAGATGCAGCCCTACCCTGAAACCCTCAGGATGTTTGCAGTTCAATTGTAGGACTACAGAATGTATATGTCTGTACAAAAATCTTAGCAGAGCTGCAATGATCAATCAAACAGAAAAGCAGCTCCGGTGTGTTTGGCTTCTAGTTCTTTACTATGGGGAATTGAATGGAAGAAGTGCCTATTTAGGAAGAAGATGAACCCTGATGGGGAACTTGGATTTGTCAGTGTCATCTTATCATGACTTCATGTCTTTATGTGAAATGCTTTTATTAAGCCACTCACAGGGGAAACAGACTGAGCTGCTATTTCAAACTCTAGAAATCAGAGTGAAATTTTATAGAGTCAAACAAATTAATACAGGATGGAAGAGGAGAAAGATGGTGAAGAGGAGAGAAAGGAAAAAGAGGAGGAGGAGGACAGAATTAGAGGAAGGAGATGGAGTCCTCACTGGCTTGGTTGTACCTTAGAGGATAAGCAACTGGCACACGATAATGCTATTTTCTATACTTGCTATGTTTTGTGGTTTTAAATATTTACCTAAAATGTATGACACAACCCCTGACATTTACACAGTCATGGGTAAAGAGTTGATATTTTAAAAGGGATGGAAATAGACTCTTTAAGACTTGAGAGAATACTTGGGTCTTGGATCGTAGTTATCAGAAGGTCAAATATTTATGAAAACTCATTGGGTGCCAACAGGAAAGTAGATCTGAATTGTATTCATTTCTCTTCACCCAAGTCCAGCGACTGGCATTGTAATTCTCAAGAGGTGTAATACTGTGAGTTAGCGTGAGCGATCCTGCTGCCCTTGGAACAAGGCTGAGGTCCAGTTCGAGGACTGGCCCAGCACATTAGGAGGGAAGAGCAGGGCTGCAATGCAGACCTAGCTGTTGGGGTCTAGAATCTAAGTGTTCATAATCCTGCTCTGTGCCTGCAAAACCAAACGTCCATGGAATTGCTTCATGAACTGCATGTTGATAAGACTGTTCACTTAGAAGGACATTCAGTTCTTATTTCATATGTTTCCTTCTTCAGAGAACGAAGTTGTATTGTCCTGTTTGCATAGATGGCAAGTCCTTCAGGATCTGAATTCTGTTGCCTTGAATCTCAGGAATCTCAGACTGGAAGAGCAGAGCACATGCTCACTACAATGAATATTAACTTTTGAATTTATAAAATAGCATTAAGACACAGGTGGGATACATTTAAAACTTTACCTCATGAGTGCATAAAGACCTTGGGCAGCAGCTCAGTCCTCCCAAAGGCCCAGTTCAACTCCTTCTCCAGCATCTACTCAAAGAATATTGGCAAGGCATTTTCTTGGCCAACCTACATGATATTTATCTGTTGACCCCCAAGGATAGTTATGATTATCTTTTTCTTTCTTAAAGATTTATTTATTTATTTTGAAAGTCAGATTTACAGAGAGGAAAGAGACAGAGATGGAGATCTTCTATGTGCTGGTTCACACCCCAGATAACAGCCAGTGTTGGGCTACTCTGAAGCCAGGAGCCAGGAACTTCATCTGGTATGGGTATCAGGGGCCCAAACTTTGGCCCATCTTCTGCTTTTCCCAGGCAATTAGCAGGGAGCTGTGTCAGAAGTGGGGCAGCCAGGACACAAATCAGCACCCATATGCAATGCCAGTGTTATAGGCAGTGGTTTTACCCATTATGCCACAATCTTTCATCCACTGGGTCACCTTCCAGATGGCCACAGTGGCCAGGCTGAAGCGGCCAGGCCGAAGCCAGCACCTCCATCCAGGTCTTCCACATTGGTTCAAACAGTTGGGCTCTCTCCTCTTCTGCTTTTCCCAGGCCATTAGTAGGGAGCTGGAAAGTGGAGCACCTGGGACTTGAAATAGCACTCATATAAGATACCAGTGTCACAGGTGGTGTCTTTACCTGCTACACCACAATGCCAGCCCCTCTCTTTAGCTTCTTGGTGTCTGGAATATGTCTTAATAGTTGCTGTATTTCTAGGAAGAGAAACAATAGGATCTAGTTTTAAGGAGTACAGGTAATCGGCTCCCAGAACATTTGCCTCTGAAAGTATGTGCCTAGGCTTTATTTCAGATTCACTCACCAATGTTAAAGTGAGGTAATCTGCCTATAACCTTTCTTATAAGTTAAACATGTTCTTCTTGGCTTTTAGTCGTTAATTTTAGACTCCTGGAGCAAATTCTTCCTAATCAGAATGTGTGTCTGAACTTTAAAATAATATCACAAATGAAGAGAAGCAGTTGGGCTAATTTGTAATGCTTACTTCAAAGCATCACTTCGTGTTTTGGAAATAATCTCCAGGTTTTTCCACTCTTCCTTATGCCCTATTGCCCCAATTCTTTCTTGAAGATGTCACAGTGCTATTGGTTAGCTCAGTTTTCATGGAGCCAAACACATTTAGAATTTGTAGATATCACCAATCTCTTTAAAGGCCCTGAAATTTTTTAAAGATTTTTGAATTTTTAAAAACTTTTTATTTAATAAATATACATTTTCAAAGTACAGCTTTTGGATTACAGTGGCTTCCCCCCCCCCATAACCTTCCTCCCACTGGCAACCATCCCATCTCCTGCTCCCTCTCCCATCCCATTCGCATCAAGATTCATTTTCAATTCTCTTCATATACAGAAGATCAATTTAGTGTATATTAACTGAAGATTTCAACTGTTTGCACCCACACAGAAACACAAAGTGTAAAGTACTGTTTCAGTACTAGTTATACCATTAATTCACATAGTACAGCACATTAAGCACAGAGATCCTACATAGAGAGTAAGTGCACAATGACTCCTGTTGTTGATTTAACAATTGACACTCTTGTTTATGGCATCAGTAATCACCCTAGGCTCTTGTCATGGGTTGCCAAGGCTATGGAAGCCTTTTGAGTTCGCCAACTTTGATATTATTTACACAAGGTCAAAGTGGAAGTTCTCTCCTCCCTTCAGAGAAAGGTACCTCCTTCTTTGATGGCCCATTCGTTCTGCTGGGTTCTCACAGAGATCTTACATTTAGGTCTTCTTTTTTTGCCACAATGTCTTGGCTTTCCATGCCTGAAATACTCTCATGGGCTTTTCAGCCGGATCCGAATGCCTTAAGGGCTGATTCTAGGCCAGAGTGCTATTTAGCACATCTGCCATTCTGAGTCTGATCTGTATCCCGCTTCCCATGTTGGATTGTTCTCTCCTTTTTAATTCTGTCAGTTAGCATTAGCAGACACTAGTCTTGTTTATATGATCCCTTTGTCTCTTAACCCTTATCATTATGATCAATTGTGAACTGAAACTGATCACTTTGACTAGTGAGATGGCATTGGTACATGCCACCTTGATGGGATTGAATTGGAATCCTCTGGTACATTTCTAACTCTACCCCAAATGGTAGAGTTAAAGATTTATTTGATTTATTTGAAAGGCAGAGAAGGCAGAGTTAGAAGGGGTGGGAGAGTTCAATGATTGGATGATTTTTCTGTTCACTGCTTCACTCCTGATGTGGCCACTATGGCTGGGGCTGGGCTGCAAGGGCACAGGGGCCCAAGCACTTTGATCATCTTCCACTCCCTTCCCAGGTGCATTGGCAGGGAGTTGGATTGGAAGTGGAACAGCTGGGACTCAAACTGGCACTCATGGGTTGGTTGCACTGCTGTGCTACAATGCTGGCCTCAAGGCCCTGTGATTGCTAACAAGTCAAATTCTTTAGGAAGCCAGAGATGAAACTTAACTGCCTGGAGCTTAGATTCCAACAAACAGAGACTTCATGTTGTTTGATACTGTATGGAAGCCACTAAAAAATCCTTTTCAAAAAAGCATTTGCTACTGGCAGATGGGAAGATTATGAAATGTAATAGTAATTTTTAAATTTATGATAGTTATTCACTTTCAATTATTTATTAGTTATAATAGATTAATCAATTATGTCTACATTAGACCACCTTACCAATAATCAAAAAATCCATTATTCTATATGGTTCTTACTATTGATAATTTGACATTAGAGTCATAACAACTCTTATACTGGCTAAGCCTTTGAACACCAGAGTACCCAAGCTTATGAAAAAGTGCTTTTCCCCCTGCACTTCTTCACGTGATCCTCCTGGTTGTTTCTATAAGCTCACTGTCTCCAACATTTATAGAATGAAGCTTTGATTAGAGACACCCATAATGTAGTGTTAGCAGAATCAGACAAGGGGCATGTGACTGAGGCACTGAGGCCTGACAGAATAGGGAAGGCCAGGAAGGGCTGTGAATCCCTGTCTTTTTATAATGTTCAGCAAGAAGAAACCAGACCTTGCATGTTCTACCCCGCACATGTCTCTAGTGGACACGTGTGTACCATGTAACAACTGTTCAACATTCTGCATTTCCTTCTTGTCTTGCTTCTAAGATACCCAGGCTTCCTATGTCATTCCATGTATAATACTGCACACTAACCCTTCCAAGACAATTAAGCATGTTTGGGGTATGTATTATGACAATGGTGGAAAAGCAGTGCTATCACACCAGGCAGTCGCAGAAATATTTTGTGTTGTGACACAATGTTATTACACTTTTTAATTTGCTAGGTGATGGTTTAAGTCTCTCAACATAACCTCCCTGAGCCCCAAAATAAGAATTAAATCTCATGCTCTTAGCATAATAAGATAGTATCCAAACTTCAAAAGATCAAATACAAAAATAAACACCAAATCCTAAATCTCTTGTCTTCTTGCTCCAGCCCTCGTGATGTACAAGGGCAATCCCTGAAAAATTTCATGGAATAGAAAGCAAAGAACTAACAGCAGGCCCGAGATGGATCTAAAGCCACTACCATGAACAGAAAGTCTACCTCGATGCTGAAAATACTGAAGGAAAAAAACTTGATTGGCTGAGTCTGGAAACTGATGCCAGGGAGGAACATACAGCTGCAGGCAGGGGCAGGTGTTGTAGTTAATTCTCTCTTGGGGCTGCCTGCACCAATGGTAGAGGGCCTGGGCGCAAGTCCTGGATCCTAAGTGATCCTGGCGTCCTGCTCATGCTCCGGTAGTTGGGTCCCTGACACCCACGTGGGAGACCCAGATGCAGTTTCTGCCTCCTGGCTTCTGCCTTCCCCCAGCCCTGGCTGTTGTGGACATTTGAGATGTGAACCAGTAGATAGATTTCTTTCCCAATAGAAAGTTTAAAAATAATGCATGATTTCAAGATGCAATCTTGGAAAGATAACATTTGAGGAGAGTTTAAAACAGATGCTCTTTTAAGTCTATGTTTTTCCATTTTACTGGAATGGCAGAGGGACAGAGAAAGGGATCTGCTATCTACTGGTTCACTCCCTGAATGCCCACAACAGCCAGGGCTGAGCCAAGCTGGTTAGGAGCGGGAACTCAATCTGGGTTTCCCACATTGGTAGCAGGGAGCCAAGTACATTAGCTATCACCTGCTTCCTCTCAGCGTGTGCATTAGCAGGACACTAGATCAGAATTAGAGTAGCTGGGACTCAAACCAAGCCACTCTAACATGAGATGCAGGTGTCTTAAGAAAGAACTGCAGTTCCCTGCCAAAGACCTGCCCTGGAGAGACAGGCACCCTCTGAGACCCCCACGCTGTAGAGAAATAAAAGCAAGAGAGCTCATTTGGAATCTGATTGGCCGAAAGAAAAAATAATAACACCCTTCAGTCCAGCCTATTTCTACTCTACCTTGCTTTAAAAAAAAAGTACTAGTAAATTTACCACATTTCACCACCGTGATGGAAGAACTTTTGAACTAGGAAGTCATCTCAAGCCAGCCCTGCACACAGAAATGCAGAGGTACCAGCAGTCCTTAGTGATGTATAACTGCCATAAAAATGCGAAAAACAGAATCCAACTAATGCATTTGACAAAAATCCTACCCATTAAATAAAACTAAATGAAATATTCCCAAATACGTGTTTTGGGACATGAAAAACAAAGTACTTTGACATAGAAATTTAAAAACCAAGAGCAGAAGTAGATGCAAAGCAAGAAGAACTAAAATCAGTTGATTGTATTCAGGACAAATGGGAGCCTAAATTGCATATGAATGAAGATTAATTTTAAAATTTCCCAAGGAATCAGTTCAAATGAAAACGAGGACATTAAAGAAAGAGAAGCAAATCAAAATAACAAAAAGGTGAACTTGAAAACAAACAATATTAAGACAGAAAATGAAATAAAATATACCCAGAAAAAGATCCAACTCTTTGGAGTCTTTCTCAAACACACAGGTACATATGCATATATATATATATATATGAAAAATGAATCAAAATCAATATATGAAGCTATTTGAAGGGAGAGTGAGAGCAAGTGAGTGAGACAGTGAGCTCCCATTTGCTGATTCACTCCCCAAATACCTGTAACAACGTGGGCTGGGCAGGACGAAGCCAGGACCTGGGAACTCATTCAAGATCTCACATGGATGGCAGCTACCAACTGCTTGAGGGTAACTGCCGCTTCCCAAGGTGTGCCATAGCGGGAAGCTGGAGTTGGGAGTAGAGCTAGGATGTGAAGCCAGGCAAAAGGAACAAAATGCCTTACAAAGTTAAGAGTACTCTGCCGGTTTTAGGGATTCAAAAACAACAACCCGCCTGTTCAAAAATCAGACATGAAGTGTTTTCAACATCAGAGCAGTCTTGATGTGTCTTTAAATATGCAAGAGGTCAGCAGTTTATTTACAGGTGCTCTTCTTGAGAATCTACTACAATTCCATTAAAATGTGAGTGGATGATGTTCAGTAAAAGGACTGATGACTACAATTTAATTAATTCTACATCTAACACTAAATCCAGTGGAGATGAAGAAAGAAAAATGTTACATGATATGATACGTTACATTAATGATAAGAGGAAAATTCATAGCCTGAAACCTTTTTACCAATAAAAATGAAAGAATATGGGCCGGCGCTGTGTAGTAGAAGCCTCAGCCTGTGTCTCCAGCACCCCATATGGGTGCCAGTTTGAGGCTCGGCTGCTCCACTTCTGATCCAGCTCCCTGCTAATGGCCTGGGGACGTAGAGGAGGATGGCCCAAGTTTTTGTGTCCCTGCATCCGCATGGGGACTCAGAGAAAGCTCTTGGATTGAGATCAGTCCAATTCCAGCCATTGCAGCTGTTTGAGGAGTGAACCAGCAGATAGAAGACTTCTCTCTTTCTCTGTCTGCCAATAACTCTGCCTCGTAAATAAGTAAATCTTAAAAAACAAACAAACAAAACAAACTTGGGTAACATAATTTCCTAACTCAAAAAGCGAAAAAAAATGTTCAAAAGTAAACCAAAGAAAGGAAAATTAAAATTTGATACAATAAGTTAAAACCCTCACAAAGTTTAGAAGAAATTAACAAATTTTTTGTGTCTGTGAAGCACATTGGATCTATTAAAAACTAATTCAATTTTTTAAACAGAAAAACCTACACAGAATGGACAATTTCCTAATTAAATGGATTCTGTTATAAATAGAATAATGAAAAGGCCCATTAACATCAAAGCTGTAGAGATGGTTCTCTGGAGACAATGGCACAAGGAAGCACCAGACCCAGAGAGTTTCACTGGGGATTTTGACCAAAGCTTCAAAGACCAAATAGATCTCACACTGTCTTACTCCATAGTACTACAATTCATTTTAAGAACTAAGTACACTGATGACCACACAGTTATAAAGTTATCCACAATATTTCTTCTAAATGTTCATACAGAGCTATTGAATAAAACATTGGCAAGCAGAATCCAACACTACAATTTTTAAAAAACCAAATTAACTACGATTAAGTGAGGTTCATTCAGGGAATGCAAGTTTGGTTCATTCTCAGGAAGTCTAGTAAAATAATAAAGCGTGTTGACCAGTCTAAGAATAAAGTCATAGGAATATTGCTAGAAATGATCAGAATTCTTTGGACAATGTTCAACTTAATAGAATATACCTTAAGGCCAATGAGCTTATGGGAAAACATTAGAGATGATTCCATTAAGAGAAGAAACAAGGAGAATAGGCCTACCATCTGCAGTACTGTGCAGACTTCTCCTGGCTAGGATAAGGCATTTACAGGGATAAAGAGCGGAAAAGAAGTAAAACCGTATTTTCAAAAGACGCAATTAAATGGTTGGAAAACCGTAGAGAAACAGAAGCAAAACATTCTCAAATAATAAAAAGAACTCAGTAAAGTTTCAGAATGTAAAATTCACATAAGGTGATTACTAGTTTCCAGGGCCACAGTGTGATGACTTCATAAGAGAAAACTTACTTAAATAGAAACAAAAAATATTAAATATTTCAAATCAGTTCAGTGCTAAATTTTCAAATAACACAGGGGGTAATCTATAGTCTTAATAGACACAGAAATGTAGGAATACCTTGAAAGACTTTGTCCCATTCATAAAGATATTGGTTTTCCCTAACTTATAATTTTAACACTATCCTAGAAGCAAACAGATTGTCTTAAAGATGTATTTATTTATGTTGAAACTCAGAGTTACAGAGACACAGGTCTAAATATGGAGAGAGGGGTCTTCCATCTGCTGGTTCGCTCACCAGAAGCGTAACAGCCAACGCTAGGCCAGACTGACGCCAGGAACCAGAAGCTTCATCCAGGTCTCACATGTGGTTTTCAGGGGACCCAGCAGTTAGGCCATTTTCCACTGCTTTTCTTGGGCCATTGGCTGGAATCTGACTCAGAAGTGGAACAACTGGAAACAAACCAAAGTCCATATGGAATGCTGGCATTGCAGGTGGCAGCTGGGCCCACCAGCAAGCTTTTTGATATTACAGAATTAGATAAGTTGATATTAGAATTTGTATGGGAAAAAAAGTAGCCAGGAAAACACTAAAAAGAGTAGCTATGCAAGAAAAGCAGCCCTGGTAAACACTGACATGCCACAAACCCTCTGTAGTTAAAATGTGAAGACACAGATCATTGGAATAGAACAAAAAATAAATGCAAAACATCTGGAATTATATATACTTATATAAAAGTCCATCATATTGTGAATGAAAAAGACCTATATACTGTAATTGTTTAAGATCACAAGATGTGTTTTCCTGTCTAGCCTCGAGGAAATAAAGCATACACGACATATTCTGATGCTGTATGGATTGTATTCAAATGTAAGCTCCATGAAAGTGACAACTTTTATCAGTGTTCAAAAAAAAAATCTTTGCATTATTGTTAACGGATTCATTTGAGAGGCAGAGAGTATGCTCCCACCCACCGATTCACTCCTCAAGGAATGGGACTAGACTGAGGCTGAGGACAGGAGCCAGGAATCCAAGCCAGGTCTCCCACATGGTTGGCCAGAACCCAGTGACCTGAGCAGTCACCTGCTGCCTCCCAGGGTCTACAGGCAGGAAGCTGGAATCAGGAACCAGAGCTGAGAATCAAGGCCAGATATTCTTATATGGGACATGTGTACATCTTAACTGCTAGGCTAAATGACAGCCCTATTTCTACATTAATTTTAAAATTTTGACCGTTTCCTCTTTTTTCAAGATTTATTTCTTTAACTTCTAAGTCACAGTTACACGCAGGAGAGGGAGAAGCACAGAAGGAAACAGAGAGAGAGGTCTTCCATCCACTGGTTCACTTCCCAGATGGCCACAATGGCCAGAGCTGCATGATCCAAAGCCAGGAGCCAGGAGCTTCTTCTGGGTCTCCCACACGGGTGCAGGGGCCCAAGGACTTGGGCCATCTTCTAGCTGGACCCGAAGTGGGGCAGCTGGGTCTCAAACCAGCGTCCATATGGAAAGCCAGCACTGCAGGTGGCGGCTTTATCACAGTGCCAGCCTCTCCATTTCCTCTTATAACTAACAGGAGTAATTTACATTTTATTTTCTCTTTTCATTATTCTTGTTTATTTTTTAGATAATCTTGTGAGGTTCCAATTATGCACATTTCCAGCAAAGAATACTAAAGTTCAGGCAGTTCTGTTCAGACTTCCAAGGTCACAAAGCTAGTAAATAGGGAAATTTGATCTGGTTGACCCATCCACTTTCCAGTGTACTCCTCATGAAACAGAGGTTAGAGTGGAGAGAATCAACTAACAAAAGAAGGTCATACGCAAATGACTTTAGATGGTCGGCCTGGAGGTTAGAAAATCTGAATTCTGTGTGACATACACAAGGAGTGGCATTGCTAGTCCCTCCGTCCATTCACTAAGGCTGCTAAGTTCTCTGAAGGATCCAGCACCCTCCAAAATGAAAACAACATTTCCTCATCCTATGGGAAAACCCAAAACTGTGAGTTTGTGGCTCAAAAGCCAACATAACCACAGGCTACAGATGGCGTAACTGTGTAGTAAGGTATCGTGAAAGGGAGAAGTAGTTAGGTTTGGGGACAATGTATGTGGGGGAAACAACTGACAGAATGTCAACATTATCTATTCTCTAGGTCACTGTGAAGTTAGTAATAAGCTATCTAGAACCTAACAAAAAGGAGAAATGAAGCTTAGCTTAATGGCAGTAAATATTATGATCTGAGAGTGATTTGGGATTCCCAAAGATCTTTCATCTCTGAGCAAAAGACCCTCTTCAAGGATGTAAGGTCATTTCTCGCCAAGGGTTTGTCTCCTATTAAAACCCTACCACACTAGGAAAACCTAATTCCTCTGTTTTATCAGCCAGTCTTCAGGGTGAAAACCTAGGAAAGGTAGGAGAGGGGTGCAGGAAAAGCTCCAGGCATTGGGGATGTATCAGGGAGGACAGTCCTAGGAAGAGGAGCAGAGAGAGAGGAGAAGCCAAGTGCGTGTACAGTTTGCTCCCTTCTCCACTTTGTTTCAGACTGCCAGGGTACGGGCACGCGTCTTCTCTGATGGAAGCAAGAAGAAGGGATAAGCAGGACTTCTCATCCTCAGGATGCTTCCAATCTGCACTTCTCTAACCGGCGTATTTTAAAGTATCTGCACGTACGTCTTGGGCTCTATTGTACACGATGAGAACTGCGGTCAATAAGATGGTTTTGTGTACTGAAATTTTGCTAGGAAAGTAGGCTTCAAGTGTCCTTTCACTCACATATATACACATAGGTGAGCTTAGAAGATGGCAGATAGGTTAGCTGGCCTGACGATAGTAACTATTTCACTATGTATAAACATCAGAATGCCATATTGTACACCTCCAACATACCCAACAGAAATTCATTTTTAAAAATGTTGTGTGGTCCATTAAAACACAAAAAACAATGTCAATGATGTTTTCTTTTCTTGACTTAATAAATAACCTCTGTTTCAAGAAGTAACTCTCAAAATTAGGGGACAACCAATCATACTCAGAAAAATCTCTTGCCTCGTTTCCAAGTGAAATTCCCTGTAAGTATTAAGAGTGTATTGCTTAGCCTATTAATCAGTACTGAGCATCTATCTTTCAACTGATTTATTTCTCAATACCAAATACAACTACAGTAGCACAACTGAATACAACTAATAGTGGTACAACTATTGAAAATGGGGAAAGAGGGAAATCTTAAAAGGTCTTCATTTGGCCAGGAAAACAAGCCTTTTCATCTATTTTCACTTACTTGTCTTTAGACTCAGCCATAAAAGGGCTTTCAATGGTTTCTTCATTTACCATCCATTCAGGTATCATTCCTGCCTGAGAGAGGAAGCAAACTCTTTCTCTTCATGGATACATATCCCACAAGGCTAGAACACAAAACCATGTCTATCTGAAGGTCTCAGCTAGTTGCATTAAATATCTATCTTGGAAAGCCATAACAAAATCATAAAGTGTTGTTCTTAGTAGAAGAACAATAAGACAAAGAAGTTACTTCGCAGGATTCTGGCTGTAAAGCACATTTTTTTGGCAACTCTTTAGTGCAACAATATCTACACAGTTGCTGAAATTAAATGGCAGCAATGTCAGATTTGACTCTATTTGGAAGAGAGACAGCTGTGCCAAAGATGAGTGTAACATTTTTCATACAGTTTAGGCTGGGTGGTGTTAGCAAGTATCCCCAGTTTGTAGGGCAGGGGATGATAGTTTCCACATTTTCCCTATCCTGGGCCCCTGTGAGGGAGTTCTGCCAGCCACACATGGAGGCTTCTCTTCAGAATCACAGGATGGGAGCTGGGCATGTTGACATTTAGTGCTAAGGAGCCAGGGAGGCTAACCTTCTGCAATGACTCTCACAGGGAATCATTTCCCAACACAAATATGATACATATCCCACCAAGAATTACTGTACTCATCACATTTTTGGCCTCTTTCCAACTCCACTTTCTCTCCCTGTGGTTTTTGGTCTCAATGAGCAAAGACAGGAACCTGCCCATCCCAGCCCCTTCCTGTTTTTATTTATTTATTTTTTGCTTTTTCTTTTGTTTTTGATTACTTGGTTTTCAAGCAGTAGGGGGACACATTCAATTCAAGAGGGAAGAATTAGGAAGCCCATGGCATTACACATCAAAATCCATGCTTTCTATCGGATTTTTTAGAAACTGTGATGGAGAAGACTACTATTACAGCACCTTCCAGTTCTTTGTGGTGTGTTTGGGTATGTGTATGTGTGTGAGACGTGTTAGCTACCTGGGGAGGTCCAACTGTGGCAGCTTAAAACAAATCCTTTGACACTGCTCCCATAGTGGGGAGGGGGTGTTCATTCTCTCCCCTGGAACTTGGGCTGGCAGTGACTGCCTCGACCAATGGACTACGAGGGGTGATGATGGGTGGGTGTTGCTGATGTTAGGTCACATAAACAATGCCTGCTGGAAAACTCTGCCTGGGAACCCTGAGTCCCCCTGGAAGTCCCTGGAAGGAAGCAACTAAGCCATGTGGAGGAGGAGCTGCAGGCTTCCCATTGACAGTCCTAGTTTCTAGTCATCCCAATTCTATTAGTGAGCCTTCTCCAGGGAAATGGGACCAACAGGATGTGTGTACACACAGGAACAGATTTACTTCAAGGAATGGGTTCACACAAATCAGAGGCTGGGCAGTGCAAAATCTGCAGGAGACTCAAGGCAAACACAGAGTCACACCTCAAGACCTAAGGCCATCTGACATCGGATCTCTGCTCAAGGGAGGTCATTCTGCCCACTCAGGCCTTGAATGGCCTGCGCATTATGCAGGGCAAGTAACTGCTTTACTCAAAGTCCCCAACTCAAATGTTAATCTCATCTAAAAATCCACTCTTCACATAAACATCAAAATCCATGTTGATCAAATGTCTGGGCATGATGGCCGAGCCACGCACACACAATTAACCATCACGCCAGCTCAGGAGCCAGCCCAGGTGACTGAAGCTCTCTTGGATACACTGGCTCAGACCAGCTGCCAGCTCAATGCCAGAGTGACCTCAGTCAATGCCAGAAGCACCAAGACAGTGATCCAGCCAAGCCCTACCTGGTCGCAAACCTGTGAGAACACCATTTTTGGTTACTAAGTCACAAGGCAGCTTGTCACACTGGGGTCATCATCAGAACACTAACTCATACAACTCCCCCTCTCTCCTCTAAAGCTTCGGCCACACTGGCCACTCAAGTACACCAAATCCTTCCTTGCCTCTGAATATCCCGCATTCTGTGCCTCCTGGATACTAACCACATCTTTCATTTCCTGTGTTGTGACTATTTGTATTGGAACCTTACTGACCCTTGAGGGCCTGCCCTCCAAGAGCTCCTTGATTCTTAAAGATGGTAAGCTACTCAGCTGGGAGAGAGCTTTCCCATACTCACCCACCAGCCCAGAGTCCACACCCCAGCCACCTCAGTTTTGGGTTCTAACATTCAGACGTTGTCCACCTGTCCTGATCGCCCCAGGACCAGGTGCCAGACAATTCAGAGATGGCACCTGCACTCCAGCCCCTGCTAAAATCATGCAGATTGGCCAGTCCCACGCCTGCTTACCAGGCCACGACTGCTCCTTCCCACGGAAGCCACAATGAAGGCTCCTGCCCAGCTTCCCTTTCACTCCATCTCCGGACCCACCCTGGTGCTTCTTCACCTCACCTGCACTGCCCACCATAGCAAGGCAGCTCTGTCCTCTTTGGCACTGTGAGCAATGAACTTTACTTTCAAGGCAACTGTCTCTTGATCTGTTGACCTTACTATACTTCAAGTTTTCTATTAATATGCTACATTTTAAAACACACTCCTAGGCTGGAAGTAAAGCCAATGTGTTAGTCATCTTTGAACAACTCAATTCTCCACCCTCCACTGCTCAGTATTTTATTCCAACTAGATTTTAAAATTCTTAAGGAATGGGTTTTTGGTCTAGCAGTTAAGACAACTGCATGCCACATTGGAGTATCTGGGTTTGATACCATCTCTGGCTCCTAATTCCAGCCTCTGGCAAATGGAGACCCTTGAGGGCAGCCATGATGCTTCTGGTCATGGGGTCTTTGCCACCCATGTGGAAGACTTGGAATGAGTTTTCAGCAGCCAGCTTCATAACAATCCAGCCCCAGCTGTTTCAGGCAAATGTTGAACAAAAAGGCTGATGGGACACACTCTCTGCCTCTTGCACAGTTATAAAAATTTTAAACCTGGATTTGCCTGCTCACAGATCATTATTTAAAAAAAAAAATAGGATGGCACTGTATGTGGCGGGTTAAGCCACTGACTGCAACTCTGACATCCCATAGGGGCGCTGGTTAAATTCCCAACTGTTCCACTTCTGATCCAGCTCCCTAAAATGGGCTTAGGAAAGCATAGGAAGATGACCCAAGTACTTGGGCCCCTGAATTCATGTGGGAGACCTGGATGAAGCTCCTGGATGATGGCTTGAGCCTGGTTCAGCCCTGGCCATTACGGCCATTTGTGGAGTGAACCAGCAACTGGAAGATCTCTCTCTGTCCCTCCAACTCTACCTTTCAAATAATATAAATAAATCTTTAAAATAAATAAATAGCTGGTGCCGTGGCTCACTAGGCTAATCCTCCGCCTTGTGGCACTGGCACACCAGGTTCTAGTCCCGGTCGGGGCGCCGGATTCTGTCCCGGTTGCCACTCTTCCAGGCCAGCTCTCTGCTGTGGCCAGGGAGTGCAGTGGAGGATGGCCCAAGTGCTTGGGCCCTGCACCCCATGGGAGACCAGGAGAAGCACCTGGCTCCTGCCATCGGATTAGCGCGATGCACTGGCTGCAGCGCGCCAGCAGCGGCAGCCATTGGAGGGTGTACCAACGGCAAAGGAAGATCTTTCTCTCTGTCTCTCTCTCACTGTCCACTCTGCCTGTCAATAAATAAAAATAAACAAATAAAATAAATAAGTACAGATGTTTGGCACAGAGGTTAAGATACCACTTGGGAGCCCTGCATCCCATATCAGAGTGCCTAGGTTTGAGTTCCAGCCTTGCCCTGCATGCCAGCCTCCTGATCAAGTACACCTTGGGAGGCAGTGGTCATAGCTCGAGTAGGTCAGAGTCACTGACACTTATTGAAGACCCAGAGTTCCTGGCCCCTGACTTTGGCTTGGCCCAACCCTGGCTATTGCAGGCATTTAGATAGTGAACCAGTAGATGGGAGATCCCTCCCTCCACTCACCCACCCCCCTTTGTGTATGTGTGTGTGTGTGTCTGTGTGCCATTCAAATAAATAAAAATATACTCAAATTAATAAAAAATAAAACCTCTTGATTGAAACACTGATTTACTCAGGAAACATTTATCAGTACTTTGGATACACCAGTTATTACGGAAGGCCCCAGGGATAAAAGGATGAATTAAGCATGCTCTCAGGTAGGCTCCTGCAGGACAGACACTTACAGATATTTCAGGTAACAGGCAAGAATGAAAGTCTTCCTAGAATTCACAAGCCACAGGAAGCTACTTACTGGACCCTTGGTGTGTTCCTTTCATAAAACTGTTGACAATTTTGGAGAACCTGAAATGAGAACTAATTGATTTATGTTGTTGTGTGCCATTCTCTGCAAGTCTAGCTATTGAAATCCGCATTCTAAGAGATTATTCAAATTTTCCAAGTTATTATTTTCCAGCTTTAATTGTTTCCTTTGCAACATCTTCACAAAAATAAATCCTAGCCTCAGAACAGCCTAACGTGACTGTTGCTTTGGAAACAAAAGTAGATATATTATTAATAGTAATCACTAACATTTAATGGGCTTCTGATACACGCTAGCCATGTCCAAAACATGGTATATGCAGGATTTTATTTAATCCTCCTAACACAGTATTAGCAATTGTGTTTTACAGAAGAAGAAACTAATGTTTAAATAGGGTGAATAATTCATTAAATGTAGCCAAGATCTGAATCCAGGCAGAGTTGTTCCTGGTTCTACTTATTAAACAAATGAGCTAAGAAACTGCATGATTTCTTAACAGAGACTGCTTGGGCCCATTCTTAGAGTCCATTAAAGAAGTTTAGCAGTAGCAGGCATTTAACCTAGCCATTAAGTTACTGGTTAAGAAGCCAGGGCCTCACAGTCCAGCACCTGGATTCAATACCCAGGTCCAACTCGATTCCAGCTTCCTACCTATGCAGACCCACGCCATCTACATGGAAGACCTCCACTGAGTTCCTGGCTCCTGGCGTTAACCCAGCCCAGTCCTGGCCACTTCAGGCATTTAGGGAGTAAACCAGAGGATGGAGTTCAGCGTTTCACTGTGTCTCTCAAATAAATTAATCAAATTTAAATGAAGATGGGGGTGGAGGCCGGCACTGTGGCACAGTGGTTTAAAGTCCTGGCCTGAAGTGCTAGCATCCCATATGGGCGCTGGTTCTAGCCCCAGTTGCTCCTCTTCTGCTCCAGCTCTCTTCTGTGGCCTGGGAAAGCTGTAAAAGATGATCCAAATCCTTGGGCCCCTGCACCTGTGTGGGAGACCCCGCAGAAGCTCCTGCCTCCTTCGACGCAGCTCTAGCCATTGCGGCCATCTGGGGAGTGAACCAGCAGATCAAAGACCTCTGTCTCTCCCTCTTTAACTCTGTCTTTCATATAAGTAAAATAAATCTTAAAAATAAAAAAGAAGTTGGGCTGCTCTTCATCCAAGGAGAAAGCCCAGCCATTCAAGACTATGCTACTAAATGTGCAACATCTGAGTACACCCCATCTTTTATCTAATAGTCACTGGAAGTTCTTCGTAAGCTTGCTCTATCTAGCCACTGTCCACAGGGCTCCCACTGGCACAGAGTAAAATGAGCTACTTTAGAGGAAACCTCTAGGATCCTTTGTCTAGAACTTCTGTGAGGGGTCCCACGCTAGAGGGGGCCCTTTCCTTCCTCACCAGTGACGATTTCCTGAGGAATTCAGCCCAAATCTTGTGAAAATGCCTGCCTGCGGCTCGTTTCTTCCATGCCCACTCACCTGGACTGGACTCTGCTGCACCAAAGGCTAGCGTATTCCTCTCTATGAGTAACGGTGTGCACACAGCCCAGGAGCTGGGTAAACCTTGGGGGAGCTAACAGCTCCAGCCACCTCGCACCTCAGATCATTTTTCTCTAAATATGTGTTTGTGGAAAACATCACCACGGCAATCAGGTAATGTGTCAATCTCAATTCTTGTATATGATTGCAGATGTTCAAAAATAATTTACTGTAATAGACAAACAACACTTTTCTAGCACCTTGGGTTTCAGAATCCCAGGAAAAACATTAAAACCTACTCCCTTTCCCCTCCTGCTTCCAAAGGAGAAAAATCAACAAGTTACTGGGTAAGGCTTTTGGTCCCTTACCAAGCCTCAAGCTTCTAAGACAGTCAAACCACAGTCCATTTTTTAAGACTCCCCTATCCTGGCCTACGGTAAAGGGAGAAGACAGATTCCAAGGCATTCTTTCATTCTGCAGCCACTGTTCTAATGTGCGGAAAATAAAGCAAGGAACTTGGATCCTACTTTTCGGTGAGGACAGTGCCCCTGAAATTCTCACAAGAGCCCACAGCACAGAACTTGAAACTCTACACAGTCTTAGAAGTTAGGGTGGGGAGAAACCACGGAAGTCTTGAGTCATAAAAATCAGAGAGACCAGCTCTGCCCGCCACAGCCGCTAGAACGCCGTACTCAATGAGCTAGAAGCAGGGCGTGAAACCCTCGGAAAACGCAAGATTTTCTGCCCAAATACACACCACATTTTTTGAAGCCAGTATCTACTCGTTCCCATATACCCGCGGAAAGTTCCGGGGTCCCACAAAGGTTTGAAGCTCTCCCCTAACTTGCCCACAGCTCACCCAGCCCAGAGTCTGAGCTTGTACCATTTCTGTGACGCTTACTTTCTGAACCAAAAAGTAATGGCGAATGGACGTGGCCTTGGCCATGCCAGCCACTGAGAACGCTATACACCTGCTCAGTCCTCCCTAAACTTCATCCCCACGAGACACCTGCAGCTGTGACTGCAAAGTGGTCTTGAACAGGGAACCGGAAACAACCGGCCAGAAAGTAGGAAGACTCGGGCTCCTGACCTGCTCTGCTCCTAACTTGATTCTCCTCTGGGCCTCACTTTTGGCAGCTCCAACTGAAGACTCAAACCAGTTTCCAGGCCCCTTACCTGCAGCTCCTTAGTTCTCTGAGAGCAATAAAGATATAGCGGGACCGAGCTGGGCGTTTATAGGACCAGAAAGTTATCCCGGCCAGCAAGCTTTCGGGGATGCACACCTGCTGGGCGATACTAGAAGTGCACTAGCTGTACTTTTTTGTACTCATACGGCGGACGGACCCCGCGGCCCCACGTACCCGCACTTGGGGCACACACTCGCTCGCTTACACACCCTCTCAGGGCCAAACACCTGCGCCTTCATCACTCGCGCCGAGCGCACACACCTGCGCTCCTACACAAGTGCGCCCACACTCCCACACTGCTATAGCACACCGAGCTAAACACACACGCACCGCACGCCTACACCCGCACTCGCGCGCATGTGGCCGCAACTTCCGAGCAGGACTCGCGCGCGCGTGGGTGGCGCCACTACTTCACCGTCAGTCACCGTCGCGGCCGCCTCGTCCTCTGCCAAGAGCACCTCCAGCCGCAGAGCCAGCGAGTTGGCAGGCAAGAGCTGCCCAGCGCTGAAGAACTGCTCCTCTGTCACGAAGAGCAGCCGAACGGCCGTACTGCAGGCGCGCTGGGACCTGGGCCAGAGCGGAGCGCGAGGCCATGGTCCCAGCGCTTCCGTGCGGAGCCCCCAGCCGCGCCTCCTCCGCGCCGCGCCGCTCCCGCCGGGAAACTGGGAGGGGGAGGGGGAGGGACTTGGAAGCGCTCGCCGCCTCCCCCACCCCCCTTCTAGTTCCGTCTCCGGCCTCTGAGACTCCCGGGGGCTTCTGCACACACCTGCTGCCCGGAGCTTCACCCCGCCAGTCCCCCGGGGCAGCGCCGAGGGACAGGTGCGACCCCACACCACACGGGAACGCGCTGTCGGGGAGCAGCTGGGCCCAGCTACCCCGCGAGGCCGCAGCGCTCAACACCCAAGTTTGGAGAGCGCGCGACGCACCTGAAGGCGGTTGGGGTTTGGAAGCAGAAGGGTGACACCTGCTGTTCGCAGGGCCCGCTCGGCGGGCGTGGGAGTCGATCTCGGAAAGGCCCTGGCCAGATCTCTGGGCTTGGTGGACACTTGCTCTGGGGAGGGCTCCGGGGGCTCCTGGCACCCACACTGGGACAGTGGTCCCTAGTACTGGCTGGTCCTCACTGGCTGGTCCCCAGGGCACGGTGGGGAGGAGCGGGGTTGGTAGGGGGTGGCCTTGTGAAAGTGGCTGAGCCCCAAGGAATAGGCTCACGCTCCTCTTCCATTACCTACCCTGAGAGGGAAAGTTTGCTTGCTGCTGTATTGTCATTCGGTTCCTGGGAAGTGGGCGGGGAGAGCCAGGGGCTCTGGTCTCAGAGCTGATGCCTGACTACTGCCTGGCTCCAGCTTCATAGCACAGAGCTTCCAAACCCAGGTGGGTAGCGATCTGTCTTCCCCTTCAAGGGGTTAGGGAAAGGCAGCAGCGTTTGTTCCCCCAAGACTCCCCACACTTCCCATCCTGCAGCGATTTCTGTACACCTCTGGTGTGCTACCTCAGAATCCATTCCAGAGAGGAGGCAAGGTCTACACCCGCACTGCGATTGTGAGAGGTCGACCTAAGCAGGTTGACTCTGGGAGAGCATGTGCCTTAAGGGGACCCGGGGTCCACAAGGTCCCAGTTCCCACGGAGACTTTGATGCAACCCCGCACCGTGTTTACCTGCGCCCCACCCACCCCCACCCCAGGCCCACATTCTGAGAGGCCTCCGGAGTCAAAGGCTCTTTGGAGATGCGGAGCTATGCACAAGGCTTTTCGGTGTGGAGGACACAGGGTCACCACCTGTCATCTGCCGTCTGCCTCCAGCCTCCACAGAGCATTTTCTTGCTCTCCCCATTTCTTCTTATCTTTTCAAAGTCCTCACTTGCTGGCACACGGAGTGCTTTGACGCTACCCAAAGAAACTCTTGAACTTCTTTATCCTCCCATCCGGTAAACCTGTTCAGCCTTCACGTGGTAGCAGGTGTTACTCTGGAAACTAAAAGGGTTGGGATCAGGATTGATTTATACTAAAATGTGAATGATGGAGGAAGATAATTGATTAAAAAGAGAGAGAGATTGCTTTAGAGGTGCTTTAAGATTTATTTATTTGAAAGTCAGAGCTACACAGAGAGATGGGAAGAAGAGAGAGAGAGGTCTTCCATCCACTGGTCCACTCCCCAGTTGGCCACAACAGTCAGAGCTGCACTGATCCGAAGCCAGGAGCCAGGAGCTTCTTCTGTGTCTCCCAAGCAGATTCAGGGGCCCAACGACTCGGGCCATCTTCTACTGCTTTCCCAAGCCATAGCAGAGAGCTGGATTGGAAGAGGAGCAGCTGGGAGTAGAACTGGCACCCGTATGGGATGCCAGCACTGCAGGCAGTGGCTTTACCCACTACGCCACAGCACCAGCCCCAGCAATATCTTAGTATTCCCATCATACTTTCAAGAAGACTGGAGTTATCTTACTTAAAAAAAATAATGGCAGGCCTTTCTTATGTAGGAGACAGAAACCCAACTTAAGCTAATGAGTAAAAATTTAAAACATTAAGATTCACCACAGAGGTGTGTGTTTGGCTTAGTAGTTCAGTCAACCACATCCCATATCTTGGTATCTTGTTTGAGTTCCAGCTCAGCCACTTCAGATCCACCTTCCTGCTAATGTGCATCCTGGGAGGCTGCGAGTTGATGGTTCAAATACATGGCTTCGTGCCACCTTGTTAGGAGACCCAAATCAAGGTCCAGGCTCCTGGCTTCAGCCTGGCCCAGCTCTGGCTGTTGCAGGCATTTGGGAATGAACCAGTGGATACAAGCATATTCTCTCTCTCTCTCCCTCTCTCTGCCTTTCAAATAAAATGAAAAGAAACATAAAAATAAAATATTCTTGAAGAGCTTCTATTAGAGGACATCACATGAGGCTGGCAAGGTTACGCTGTGGTCATGACTAGATGTAGGGACTCCATGAAGACTGACCAGGTGTCTTATCCCTTTCTTCCAGGCCTCAGTGATAGACTTGAAGCAGTCACTGATTCATGACCAGCCTTTCACCAAACCCAAACCAGCTTGGCTCATAGGAAAATGCCTGCTTCTCTATAGATCTACCAAGGAGACTGGAAACTTTACCAAGCCTGCAACCTGTCAGTGAGAGATGAACAGATAAGCAATAGGGGGAGGTAGCTGGCATGGCCAAACAAGGTATAATCATGATTTCTAACACTCACAGTGCTCACTACATGCCTGGCACATTCTCAGGACATTACAAATATTAATTCACTTGCTGCTCCCTGTCTCCCTGTGAGGGGCATACTATTACTCTTGTTTTTACTGATGAGGAAACAGAGATTAACCAACGTGCCCAAAGTCAAGCTTACAAGTGGCACTGAATCCTCTACGAAAGCCCTTAAACAGAAGTCAGTCCATGAGTGACACCTACCACCACATCTCTAATTCAGAAATTGAAGTCTCAGTATCCCAAATGGACACAGCTCAAGACCCTTATGAATTCCCAGAACTGTGAGCACAGAAATACTTAATATGGCCTTTGTCCCTTTTTTCTCATCTATCTCCACCTTATGCAGAAACTTACAACTTCTTAGACTCCTCTCTCTCAAACATTTTACGTCCACTAGTTGTTTTCACACTGGAGCAGTGTTGGCCCTGGCACAAACACTAGCAAAAACCAGAACGCATCACTTCTTCCTACTTGTGTATTGAGTGTAGGGTAGATTCGCTCACATCACCTATTTGAATCACCTCTGAATATGACTTTCTATCTTTATTCTGAACTTCCATTTTTTAACAAGTACCCCTGTCTCCTACTCCTTTCATTTCTGTCATTAGGGCTCTCTTTTCACAATGACTAAAATTTGTTTTTTTTTTTAAAGATTTATTTATTTATTCATTTGAAAGACAAAGTGACAGAGAGACTTTCTATCCACTAGTTTACTTCCCAAATGGCCTCAACAATCAGGCCTGGCCCAGGCTGAAGCCAGGAGCCTAGAATTCCATTTAGGTCTCCCACATGGGTGGCAGGGACCCAAGCACTTAGATCATCTTCCACTGCTTTCCCAGGAGCATTAGCAGGGAGCTGGATTGAAAGTGGAGTAGCTGGAGCCAGCGCTGTGGCTCACTTGGTTAATCCTCTGCCTGTGGCGCCGGCATCCCATATGGGCAGGGAGTTCTAGTCCCGGTTGCTCCTCTTCAAGTCCAGCTCTCTGCTGTGGCCCAGGACTGCAGTAGAGGATGGCCCGGGTCCTTGGGCCCCTGTACCTGCATGGGAGACCAGGAGGAAGTACCTGGCTCCTGGCTTCGGATCGGTGCAGTGCTGGCTGTAGTAACCATTTGGGGAGTGAACCAACAGAAGGAAGACCTTTCTCTCTGTCTCTCTTTCTCTCACGGTCTGTAACTCTGTCAAATATTCTTATAAATGCCAAAAAAAAAGAAAGAAAGTGGAGCAGCTGGGACTCCAACCGGTGCTCATAAGTGGTGCTGGCATCATAGGCAGAGGCTTCACCCACTGCGCAACAGCACCAGCCCCCACAGCTTCTTTTTTTAAATCAGTTCAGTAAAATGAGAAGAAAGAGCAGCCCCATCCCACAGGGGGATGTTCATGGAGAGCAGTGATCAGACTCATCAGTGAGCTCCTGTGTCTTCTCTGCCAGCCTTGGCATGTGCCAGGGGAGGCTGCGCTTTGCCAATCATTTGCCAAGACGAAATGGAAGTCTTGAGAAAACCAAGCCCAACTCCAGATTCTATTCCTCTCAGAAGAGTAAATCTTCCAAGAAGTGAGGGGGAGGACCCAATACATGATTTTCCCGAGAGACTCTCATCACTGCTACCTCCTAATGTGACCCTCAGTACAGGTAGAGCACCCCTAAACGGAAACCTAAAATCCTAAGTGCTCCAAAATACAAGGTCTTTGAACACAGACACGATGTCTCAAGTAGAAAATTCCACATCTGACCTCACTTGACACGTTGTAGTCAAAATACAGTTGTACTAAAAAGGATGTATTTTTAAAAATTACCTTCCACTCTGTGTACACAAAACATAAATGAATTTCATGCTCAGACTTGGTTCCCACTCCCAAGATTAATCATTATGTACCTACAAATATTCCAAAACCCAACAGAACCTGGAATCCCAAACACTCTGGTCTCAAATATTTTGGATAAAGGATATAGAACCTATATAGTAGAAAAAGTATTGCCTTTTTCATCTACATGATCTGTGGCCAGAGTTGTGAGACTCTTTCTGCCATCTACCTTCTCCTATAACACATGAAAAGTACCTCTGATTAATGTCATTTGCAAGGCCCTCTGGCAGCAAACCCAACTCAGCCCAGCTTCACCATTGAAAGGGACAGCATCAGGAGTGAGAGTGTGGCAGATCCATTAAAACACCACTTGGGATGCCCACATCCCACATTCGAGTGCGTGGGCCCTAGTCCAGCTGCACTCCTGATTCTTACTCTCTGCTAATATGCCCTGGGGAAGGCAGCCACTGCTAGCACAAGTGGTTAAGTTCCTGCCACACATACGGGGGACCTGGCTTGAGTTTTTTTTATTATTATTATTATTTTTGACAGGCAGAGTGGACAGTGAGAGAGAGAGAGACAGAGAAAGGTCTTCCTTTGCCGTTGGTTCACCCTCCAATGGCCACCGCGGACAGCGCGCTGCGGCCGTCGCACCGTGCTCATCCAATGGCAGGAGCCAGGTGCCAGGTGCTTTTCCTGGTCTCCCATGGGGCGCAGGGCCCAAGCACTTGGGCCATCCTCCACTGCACTCCCGGGCCACAGCAGAGAGCTGGCCTGGAAGAGGGGCAACCAGGACAGAATCCGGCGCCCCGACTGGGACTAGAACCCGGTGTGCCGGTGCCACAAGGCGGAGGATTAGCCTGTTGAGCCACGGCACCGGCCATGGCTTGAGTTTCTGCCTCCTGACTTTACCATCATCTGTAGGCATTTGGAGAGTGAACCAGTGCACAGGAGCACTCTCTTGCACTCTATCTCTGCCTCCCATGGAAAAATAAATATTTAAAAAAACAAATAAGACAAATGGACATCCTCAGACCAGTGCTGGGTAGAGAGAGAAAGGGAAGGGCCAGAGCTGGGGGTGGAGCTGGTCAGCACCTGTGCCTTTGTCCATCTCCTGCCTTCCACCAGCAGCAGCCCAGTCTGGGAGTGGACTGCAAGTCCACAGCTGCACATCCACCTCTGATGAGCCCTGCCTGTATCTGGTGGCAGGCCCTGCCTCATGGGCCAGACGCTGCTTCAGAGAGATTCAGACAAACCTGCCCCTGCTCACTTCCCATAATTTCAATGTGTGTTATCTCCAGCTGCATGGCAGCCACATTAATTACGATGTTCTACAAAAAATCTGGGCCTGGCTGCTCCATTTCCACTCCCTGCTAATGTGCCTGGGAAACCAGTGGAAGATGGTCCAAGTGCTTTAGCCCCTGCCACCCACATTTGAGACCCAGATGGAGTTCTAGGCTCCTGGCTTCAATCTGGCACAGCCCCAGCCATTGTGGCCATTTGAGGAGTAAACCAGCAGGTAGAGGATTCTCTCTGATTCTCTCAGTCTGCCTTTCAAATAAATAAGTAAAACTTCTAACAAATAAAATGTCCCCAAGCATGATGCTACAGTATTTTCTAGTGTTACTAAGCACCAGAAGACCAATATGTATTATGGCAAAAATACATGTTAGATAAGCTTCATTCAGATATGAGTTAGAGTATTGTTGACCATGACTTTAAAGTTAATGAATCAACAATATAAATCAACTCAAGTGTCTTTAAATAGAAACACACGTAAAACAAGGTTAAATCATGACCAACTGATGAAACTGCAACCAGAGGCCCCCAGGAACCTAACCTTGACTTTCTCCTAGGAGGAATGTTAGTGGAAATAAAGACCCTTTTTCCAAATAAGGTCACATCTAAACACTTAGAGGTTAGGATGTGCACTTATTTTCGGGGGACAACCAATGAAGACATTGCAATGAGTCACTGAAAGGACCAGAACCTCCCCTAGGGAGGCACATGGGCTTACAAGATATCACTTTAAAGTTCAGGCCCAGCCTTTGTGTGTAGGACCTGGGCGTACTTCCTATTCCTGGAAGGTGAGATGGACAGCTTGAGAGGAGGACTGGAGGAGGAGGTGGCATGGGGAGGGCATAGTAGCTAGGCTTCAGTGACTACTGCCTGCCTGTGACAGAAAAGGCCTGGCTACGTTGTGAAAGACAGGGAACATCATGGAGAAAGTTAGAAGAATGTTCATCATCTTTCCCAGAAAAGAAACTACAGCAGTATTTGAAATACTTTGAGGACAAACAGAATCGACGGATAGGTATTTTGGTGCAAAAAAAAAGTTGAAATCCCTGCATATTTTTTGGTAACATGCATTTTTATGAACTTTGTTAAGATCCCTCATAGACTATTTCTGCAAACTGCAAACTACTATTTTCCTGGAGAGGCGAGGTAGGGGAGAGTTGGGTGCAAGACTGATCTCCAATTACTGTCTACACGCCAAGATGTGCGTGGACCCACCAGGTAACACTTCCAAGGAATGATAAATTCAGATCCTTTACCACCACAAACACTTTTTTCGAAAATTGCTCTTTCTGAGAAACATCATGGAGGGACAGACTCTCCCACTCCCTACTCACCTAGACAAGGAAACTTGCCCCTCTCATTCACCCTGACTTTGTGTCTGTTAAATATCTAGAGTAGCAAAGATACAATTCAAAATGTTGCTGCAAATAGTTCAAAATTCAGGTACAGACAATACTTTGTTTATAAAATAATTGAGGGAGACCAACTGAGTTGTCAACCAAGACATCACTATAAGTAACTGTTGATGGCCCATAGCTCTGTGACCTTTGGCAACTCGCAGCCATCCGAGGAGCAGTGGAATGAGAGGCCCTGAGGGTAAAGCTTCCTTCTCTTCATAAATAATCCTCATCTGTGATTACTAATAAAGATAATACTAACTACTAAAGCTAGAGTTTTTGTAACAGATACAGTCATGGAAGTTTTAGCCAGGTAAATTAAAATTTGTATGTATTTTGTTTGCTGTAGTTAGATAAGGTTAGAATAAGAGTTTTAAACATAAAAGACTTTGACTGGCGCCGCGGCTCAATAGGCTAATCCTCCACCTTGCTGCACGGGCACACCGGGTTCTAGTCCCGGTTGGGGCGCCGGATTCTGTCCCGGTTGCCCCTCTTCCAGGCCAGCCCTCTGCTGTGGCCTGGGAGTGCAGTGGAGGATGGCCCAAGTGCTTGGGCCCTGCACCCCATGGGAGACCAGGAAAAGCACCTGGCACCTGGCTCCTGCCATCGGATCAGGGCAGTGTGCCGGCCACAGCGCGCCGACCGCGGTGGCCACTGGAGGATGAACCCACGGCAAAAGGAAGACCTTTCTCTGTCTCTCTCTCTCTCACTGTCCACTCTGCCTGTCAATAAATAAATAAATAAACATAAAGGACTTTGCAACTAGGATAGAATTCTAGGGAGGAGGTACAGTAGGACTAAGATTTGAAGACAAAGAAAATACATGCAATTTCTGGCTGCAAACCAAGAACTTGTTCATATACTTTATAACAGATGATAATGAATATCAAATGTATCATTTAGAATCACTGGCTCCATTTAAAATGTAATAAATTTTATTTTTAAAATTTTACTATTACAAATGCACTGAAAGTGATATTTTTGTGAATATTTAAACTGAAAGCCTTTTAGATGTCAACTGTAAAATGTGCACTTATCATCAGTGAATTTACAAAACTCCTTTAGTGTACAAGGCAAAAAAAAGAAAGAAAGAAAAAATAAAAAACAAAACACAAAGAGCCAAATAACATTGGTATCAACAAGCGAAGAAAGAGGCAGGCCAACCCCTCTGGCACCTGTGCTGTTTGCCCACGTGCTCTTCCCACGGGAACCTGGGAGGCAGAGATGAGCTCAGACAGCACCGCAGGATCTCCTGGGACACGATTCTAGCCTGTGTAAGTCAGACCTGAGAAAAGGTATTTCTGGAGGGAAGAGAATGAATCTTAAAGCAAAACCAACTCCCAAGGGAGACGTCAGGTTTTTTTGTTTGTTTGTTTGTTTGTTTTCTGAAAAGGCTGCAGGTAGATGGCTCAACTTGGTTGAAAATAGGGTCTGAGGGTCTTGTAGGGGGTTGGAGGTTCCTGTAATGAGGGATGCCAAGGCAGAACTAAACCCAGGGACCCTCTCAGAGGGGATGGCCCTAGCCCCCGGGAAAGTCTCATCGGGTGTCCTGTTTCTCTCCTTCGAGGCTGGAGTTTCCAGTTCCATGCAGGGCAGCCTACAGTGTGGTGAGTGGTGAGACAGGCAAAGGGAGAGAAGTGCAGCCTCCCTCACAGCGGTGCCTCTCGTGGCCTCCTGCGAGAGAGAGAGCGTTGTATCCAAAGACCATGCTCAGGAGTGCTGGTGCCCGCCAGGGAGATGTGACTGGGAGCCCCAGACGGTTAGGCGTGCAGGGCTGCTGAGGATTCGGGAAGAGGCAGTGCTGGCCTCCACCCCAGCCCACTCCATCCTGCCTGGCAGCCCAGAAGTTACCTGGATTCGTTGAATTTGTAAAAGCCTTTACAGCAACCCCCAATGACCCTGTTAGCTTACTGTGATAATTAAACGACTCTGGAGCAAGCACTCAGTAGACAGAATCTACCATTAGTGCTGTTATTCACTGAAGGAAATACAGAAAAGTGAAAAGAGAAAAGCTTAAATAAATCATATTCACACACCTGAGGGCAATAATTACAATAATTTTAGAATAGTTATTGCTAATTGTTTTCTGTTAGCCAACTAATCTTGCCATTAAGTCAGATTTTTTAATTGGAAGAAAAAATAGAGTACTACTCACTTTAGGAGAGGTAGCTCGACCACCATGTCCATTTCCCCTGCCAAGAGAAAGAAGACTTGGTTACAAAGGCAAATGAGTTGCAGCTTTTCTGTATTTTTGTTTTTGTTGTTCTGTCATTTATTTATGGTGTGCAATTTATATTGTATTCATGCCCACAGGCATGCTGGCATGTTTTGTAAATCTACCACATAAATAAACAGCAGCTATACTTCCAGATATGTTTGTAGGGGGATGAACACAAACACAAGAAACAGATTGGGGAAAACAAACTGGGAAATGAAGAAGAGTATTTTGGGAAACTAATGTGATTAATATTACCCTGCGAACTCACATGCAAGTTCAGGGTGCGACTCCTGTGCAAGACACTTACGGCGTATCCTTTCCCTGACACTGGCCTGGAATTCTCCCCAGAGAGGTGATGGATTTGCCCAGGATCTACGCACAAGATTCTGTCTTGATCTCCAAGCAGGAATGATATGACCCATCTCTTGTTCTCTCAGCAACTGACCATAAACCAAAATACAGCTGATCACTAGATTTATCAGCAAACACAACAGAAAGAATAAAATAGATAATACTGAAAATTGCATCAGCATATATTTTACTAAGGTAGTCATATCTTTTTCAATTTCTTCCTACAGAAAAGAAAGTTGCCACACTAGCTAACATCTCCTTCCAGCTGGAACAGTCTATGTAGGATAACTGCAAATATGTATTCATTTCTCTAGCCACATGGACACATTTATAAGTATTATCCAGTAGCAGATTGACTTTTTGCCCAGTATTAACACCAGACTGCGTTCTGAAGAGCAGTTCATATGAATCACGCCTAAGAACTACAGGAGAGACTCAAAATGCAGATTGCCGTGCCCGCCCCTAGCAACACTCGCCCAGTAGCCACAAACTTTTATTTCTAATTCTGGTTCTAACACCGTCTCAGGTGCTACCAGCGCTGCTGCTGTGTCTACCAGGGGCCACACTTAGAGCCGCTGAGTGTTGAGCTCAGGAGATGTCAGGCTGTGTGTTTAAAGCTGTCGTAGCCGCTCCAGGCAGCTGATGAACTGCGTGCAGATAATGGGAGGGAACTGCTGCAGGCTGAATGTTCATGTCCCTTCCGAAATTCACACGCTGAAATCTGGCCCCTCCAGGGCATGGAGCCTTGGGGGTTGTGTCTGGGTCATGAGGATGGAGACCTCCTACACAGGGCTCATTCCTTCACAAACCGGGCCACAGGAACTGGGGCCTGGCTCCTTGCAACAAGTGAGAACGCCAAGAGAAGAGAAATTGCCATCTCTGTGAACCAGGAAGCACAAAGCGGCTCCAAAAGGTTCGTGGAAACCGTTCATTGTCTTTGAATTTCCCCTTCCTATGAGCTCGCTGAAGCCACTCACGGGTCTTCCCCTTGGGCGGAATCTGCCCAGGACTTGATCCTGACCTTCCCAGACTGCAGAGCTGTGAACAAACTTCTGCGGTGTCCGAACTGCTCCATCTATGGCATTTTATTATAGCATCTGGAACAAACTAAGACAATAACCCTGTCCCTCCGTTAAAGCCTGTAGCGTTTGTGAGTTGGTTTTGCGGCAGATTTTTTGAAACTGCTTCTACATCATTTTAAAGCTACAATAATAGCTATGTTTATCTTTGTAGGGACAGGTTGACAGAATAATATTTCCAGAAAGGACGAAGAATAGGATTATCTTAAAGGGTCCCATCACTATGCTTGTTATCCCACCCATCAGCAAGTCCCTTTCACTCACAGCTGCTTGTTATAAAACACCCAGGTGTAGGACAAAGAACTCTTCAACCACTTCCACACTTCCACTTTGTCATCTGCGCGGTGAAGATGGTAACACTTACATTAAAGACTAGCTGGGAAGAGTAAGTGAGCAAAACCCATGAAAGCAACTACACTGCCCAGGGAAATCATTCCCAGGCTGCCTGCAAATCCGCCCCCATTCTCTCAGGGTGTCTGGGGAGGAAGTGACCATTGAATTAGTGTATCTTGGAGCCAGTGTTCGGTGCTGTGGTTAGGACACTACTTGGATGACTGCACCCTGTATAGCAGTGCCTGGGTCCGGTCCCAGCTCTGCTCCTGACTCCAGCTTCCAGCTGGGAGGCAGAGGCGATGTATCAAGTGGTTGGGTCTCTAATACTCACATGGGAGACCTGGATTGAGTTCCTTATTCCTGGTTCCTAGCTTCAGCCTGCCCCCACCTCAGCTGTTGTGTATATTTGGGGAGTAAACCGAGTGGGGAATTTTTTTCTTTCTCTCTCTTTCTCCTCTCCCCTCCCCCCTTTCTCATCCTCCCACCCCCAGTCTGTCTTCCTCCATCTCTCAGCCTTTAAAAGAAGTTCACATCTTGTACCTCCACACTATTACAAACCTCAGCATCTGTTTTATACCACACTGAATCCATAACCCTGACCCTAGTTCTAGCAACCACAAAATATTTGTTAAATGAATAATATTGGAGCCATAGTAAAAACTTAGTAAACATCCACTTAAAAAGGGATATCTAAATAAAATATTTGATTAATGAAATCAAGTGAGACATTAAGAAAAGGAAGGCATTCTTAGTAATTAGAACCAGGCACTAGAGCCCTGCAAGCAAGGCCAAGGCCGAAGTAGCAGGTCTCATTCCCTGCAGCCACACAGTGAAAACGCAAGCCCGTGGTTAACAGTGGGATGCTTACCTACCAGGAGAAGGCTCAGCCACGCCCTGCGGGGGGCCGTCCTCTTTCCTTTAAGAATCTAGTTTGTCTCTGATTTCATCAAACGCACTACCTGTTCTTCCTTGAATTCTGCCTCTTTTTTCTTTTTTTTTTTTTCCTTCAATCTGCCTCTTAATGGAAAATGTAAATCAGTGATCAGGACAGAATCTTGGAATACACAGGCAGAATGCAAATTTGCAGCTCCATGGCTCCAACAGGTCTGCCACATTTGTCAAATTTCTAATGATGGTCTGGGGGAAAAATTGCTCAATTAGGCTGCAAGAACACTGACATGCACGGGGCACATCCATTTTTACCTTTCCAGGCTCAAAATTAATTTTTGGTATGAGGACATTATTAGCATGACAGTCTTACTGTACAGGTTAAAAATAGGGATTGCATAATAGGCACGGAGCTGAGTTGAGGCAGGCTGCAATGTGTGTTTTCTTGGAAGAAGGAGAAGCAAACAACTCGGTTCCTGAGGCAGAAGTTGCACAAGAAGACAAAACAAACACACGCTAATTGCAGACCATAAAAGGAAATCCTGCAATCATTTTTATACACACCTCAAAACAAAGTGGGCCGCCTAGCACAGCTTTCCTCAGCCTTGCAATCACAGCTAAACCTGCTGAGCTTGTGCGGTTTGTCAAATCCAGCGTTAGTGTGGGAAACTTTCAAATAAATCCAAATCTCCTGTAGTTTTGCACTGGAGGCCTGCACTCCTTCTACCACTGATTTTTTTTTTTATACTTGGGAAAGGATATCAATACTAAGAAAAGAATTCCTAGTACGTGCCAAAGAGATACAATTTTCTGTGTTTAGATATTTCATTTTCAGGGTTTGTTTTTTTTTTTTTTAAATGTATGTGAAAGGAAGAGTTACAGAAAGAGGAGGGACAGAGAGAGAGAGAGAGAGAGTCTATCTCTCTCTTCCACTGATTCATTTCCTAATGGTCACAACAGCTTGGGTTGCACCAAGTCTAAGCCAGGAGTCTGCAGCTCCATCCAGGTCTCCCACGTCGGTGCAGGGCCCCAGTACTGGGGCCATCTTCTGCTGCCTTCCCAGGTGCATTCGTAGGCATCTGGAACAGAAGTGGAGCAGCCAGGACTCAAACCAGTGCCCATATGAAATGCCAGCATCCCAGGCAGTGGGCTAACCCATTGTGCCACACTGCTGACCCCAGAGTTTTCAGTTTGTTATAGTGCAAAGGCAAGGGTCCAAGTGAGGCGACCTGTGCCAGCTTCTCAGTTTTTTACAGGCTGGTACTCGCAGAACCTCCAGGAGCCTCAGGGGTCTCCACCTTACAAAAGGGGGCTAATAATAACAACAATAATAATGCTCAACCCAGAGGGTAATGGCCTGGATTCTCGTCATGTTTATGCATTTAGATCATTTAAGGTTTGCTTCCATCCCCAAACAGGCATGATTCTATAGCGTAAGGTGCAGCCATAGGAATGACCCATAGGAAACTGTTCAGTGATACTAGGAACCATGCCAAGACTTTTACTAAGGGCCTTTTGCATACCTTCCCCATTGGGAGGGAGACAGCTGCTGGCCTTGGATGGAAGGCCCCGCGCATGGTCAGCTGGGAGCCGAGCCTCCTGCAGTTTGCTGAGCCCGGCTCTGTTAGGTCTTTCAGAACAGGTTATGCTCAGTGCTCCGCATTGACCTGCAGCGCTCCCTGCCAATTATGTTCCCCGGGTACCTGTGAAGAGGGGCTGCGCTCTCCAGCAGTGGCAATTGCGGCTCTTTAAAAATAGAAAACCACTTTGCCTTGTGGAGGCTTGCGACAAGTGGGGGCAGAGAGCCACCTGAAGCCCAGTACCATCAAAGAGCTCCTCCTCCTTCCCGTCTTAAAACAATCGAGGGGTTTTCTTCAAATAAGAAGGAATTGTTTCTCTGACAGTGTGAAATGAGTTGGCCATACATCACATTTATTGGGAGGCCAATTATAATCAAAAGTGGATTACAGCAGCTTTTCTAGTGTCTCCACGAATATTACTAGAATTGAAAGAAGTAATCATCTCTGAGGGTCATTTTCAAAAATCGCTTAATCTACAGGCTATAAAACACCAGTTCACACACACACACACACACACACACAATTGTGTATATACACTAATGTCCATTCAGTTTGGAAAATGTAAAATAAAAACATGAAGAATATCTTATTTCACTGTATAGCCTCACAAAAGATTTTTTAAATTGCTATTAGAAGGACAGAGAAGTATTTGTGCAATGCTCTATGATCATGGGTGGGTAAACTGGCAGATCTCTTTGGGGAGAGTATCTATCAGATTTCAAAATACCCTGTCTTACCACCCAGCAAGTCTAAAGATGAGCTACACAGCGGCTGGACTCAAATCTTCTAAGAAAGTTAGATTTTAAGGTCAGAATCTAAGTAAAAATCACAAGTTTACCCTGAATCCTTTCAGTCCACCTCAAAATACAACATACTTTGAGATACATATAATCAACGTGTAAGAAATATACAAACGTGTAGAAATGCACATGTGAAATATAATCATGTAGTATCTGAGAATTAAAGGAGGAGACTATTGCACAATACCAGTAATGAGGACAAAGCTGGATTTACTGGGGCAGGCACTGGGTGTAGTGGGTGAGGCAACCCTTGGGACTCCCAAATCCCATATGGGTTGGCCTGGGTTCAAGTCCCAGCTCTGCTCCCAAGTTCAGTTTCCTGCTAATGCAGGCACTGGGAGGCAGTATGTGATGGCTGCAGTACTTGGTCCCTGCCACCCATGTGAAAGGCCCGAGTTCTGAGCTCCTCGCTTCAGCTATGGTGGGCATTTGTGGAGTGAACCAGCAGATGAGAGCTCGATCTCTCTCTCTCTCTCTCTCGATCTCTCTGTGTTTCAAATAAAAATAAAATAAACAATTTTAAGCTGAATTGATTGTTACAATGAAAGGGAATTTGGCTGCTAAGGCACACTCCTCTGTGGGTTGCTTTGACAGCAGAGGGGTAGCCATCACCTGCAGAGGCCTGGCTTCTTAGCTGAGGACGCCTTGGTTGGCTGGGAGTCAGAGGCGGAACCGCTGCGCAGTTCTGGCTGGCTGACTTTCAGAAGGGCAGGACTGTGTGGCTGGTAAAAGCATGTTGACTCATGTGGTAGTCCTGGTGGTGCCTTATTTCTGTGACTACAGAATAATCCATCTTTTCCTAAATTTGGAGCATTTTTTTCCTCACTAGTTGAGCTCAAATGTCTTTAAGATTTTCTTTACTTATTTGAGAGGCAGAGCTACAGAGAGCGGGAGACAGAGAGACCTTTCATCTGCTGGTTCAGTCCCCAGATGGCCACAATGGCCAGAGCTGTGCCAATCCAAAGCCAGGAACCAGGAGCTTCTTCCAGGTCTCCCACATGGATGAAGGGGCCCAAGCACTTGGGCCATCTTCTACTGCTTTCCCAGACCATAAGCAGAGAGCTGGATCAGAAGAGGAACAGCTGGGACACAAACCAGCATCCATATGGAATGCCAGTGCTGCAGGTGGAGGCTTAGCCCACAGTGCCCGCCCCTCAAACGTTTTTTGATACAACATTGCTTCATAATCACTCAAGTCCTAGAAACGTGTAGACTAGAATATTCACTGCCTAAAGAGTTTGCTCACATCAGTAAGGTGATTACATAGCTGGGACGCTCATACTACGGAATGGAATGCGGCTGTGTTGCGTTCAGAAATAGATCAAAGTGTTGACCTCCAGAGACAGCACCTGGGAGTCCCGGGTCAGGGAAACAGGGAGGAGGAGCTTGACTATTCCCCGCAGACTCTTCCAGGCTGCGTGCCCCATTCTCAGCTCACCACACGTGTGCCGAGCGCGGCTCCATCGTGGCTGCACAGTGGAATCACCTGGGAAACTTTAAAACGGAAACTCTGTGCTGAGTCCCAACCCTAGAGTGAGACCCCAAGGCTGCCTTCAGGACAACTGTAAGTGGACGTAGGCGGCAAATAAGTGAGCCTTCGCCTGGACACCACACGCACAGCGACCCGGGGCACTCAGAGTCTTAGGAGCTCAGTCCCCTGAAGGAATGCCCCACGTGCAGAGACCACAGGTCCTGGCCTCAGAGAGAAGCTGGGGCGCACAGACAGTGCCGGAGAGTCAGAAATCAGAGGGAAGTCAGCCTTCAGACACAAAACCTCAGCGCCCCTCCCCAGAAACCCCAAACAGAAACCAAAAGAATAGCTTGGAAAACTTAGCACCTCGTACCTCAGCCCAAACCCCTCTCCTCCCACCTCCACGTGCGCTGTTGAATGTTTAGTCAGAGTTGGGCAAATCTGGATTGCGAATTAGTCAGCTATTTCCATTTCTCCTTAGTTCTTGGGTAGAACTGTGCCGCCTGTAAACCTCCATAGCACACATTGGCTACCCCACCCCTCCCCATCCATCCCCAGGGAGCTCTCGGGGACTCACCCTTTGGAATAGACTCGGTGTTTGCTTGCTTCCGAAACCGGAAACCTGTTTCCCTGCACTCCTGCTCAGCGGCTGCGCAGTGGACTTATTTGCAGGTTTGGCTCTCGGCCCCTCCCAATCAGTGCCTCCGGGGCCCCTGGAGCCCTTCTGCAATCTCCTCTCAAATCTTGCCAGCCTCGTGCCTGCAATTGAGAGGCTCGGAGCTAAACACCGCCAGCCAGGTGTGCTCTCGAGAGTATGCCGCGGCAATTACTACTACAGTGAGAAGAGAACTCATTAATTCGAAATAAAGTGGAGCAGGAACAAAGTTGTGTCAGAATGACTGAAAATTCTGGGGCTCTCGAGCCGATGGTGGGTGAGGAGTGGTTGCGGGAGTGAGAAAAGACTACACAACCTACAGGGCTGCAGACCGGGGACCCACGGCCACACGTTCAAGAAGTTACAAGGCTAATTATTTACCCAGGCTGCGTGTTTTCCTCTTGGGGTGAATTAAATCGGATTTATTCATTTCTGCTTCACTTTCAGCCATGGCACAACTACTCCATAGGCACTGTGAAAAACTAGGAGCTACAAAAAGTGAAATGAAGCAAAGGAAATTCATAATCTATGCATCCAGGGACAACCATTGTTAGCATTTTGATAGATACCCTCCAGATATTTTTCTACACGCCTACAGATGTTTAAAATTATTTTTTAGCCGGCTTTTAATTTTTTTAAAAAAAATAGAGAGCAAGCGACAGACACAGAGACCACTGTCCAGAATCATACAGTATTACAGGCCTAAGTTATCATCTGTCACCCATCCAAAGAATCACCGGGAATGCTGCTGTAACAAGAAAAACATTGACAAGTGTGTGTACTCAACGTTTGACGTGACAAGGGGAGCCTCAGAAATAGGGACCCAAAGACACGTGCAATGCTGTGTATTTTTACGCTGAGGTTCTGTGAAGAACAGCAGCTGTGTAGAAACGTATGAGTTAATGGGAGTCCATGGCAAGGCCTGTCTGTCCAGATTTCTTGGCATCTTTGAGTAGTACACCTTCCTCTTGGGTATCAGGACCCCACTGGAATGCTGATGGATTTTCCAGCAGACGGGAGAGGGAAAACTTCCCGGGTTTTATGGCTTAGTATGTACTAAGCAGATCTGATTTCTATGCCCCATTTTCAGGGAGGGGAATTCAGTTTTCTCCAATTTACAGTGCGGGATAAAGTGGGTGGGAGACAGGAGAAGATCAGAAGAACCCTGCTCCGAGCCCTTCTGGTCCCCGGCTCAAGGTGCTCAGCATGCTGAAGTTCCATGCTTCGTGATACTATGTTCTGAGCCTCAGCATTTGCAACCCCCCATTGTGAGAACCAGAAACCTTCTGTTTCTTTTCCTAAAAGTCCCTGAAGGGGAAAACCCGTCCCTAGCCAGGAACGACTGCACGCCATGCTGAGCAGCACGCCTTCTGGAACCTAGCGGCCCAGGGCCAGACCCTGGCTTCACCACTCTGAATCTTAAGCAAGCTGTTTCTGACCTCTTGAAAGCAGGAGTTAGTAACAGAAACCCAGGGTTCCTGGGGTAATTAACATGTGTTTCTAAGGACTCCTGGAGTGTTGGCTATTAGCTTTACTAGTTAAACCAGAGAATCTGCAAGCCCAGAAAAATGTCATTCTCCCTCACATCACCATGGCAGTCACTGATCAAGCCCTCACCCTGGACCCACCAGGGCAACATGGGTTCTGATAAGCATACTCTTAGGTTTCCAAAGAGCTCACTGGTTCCTGGCCAAGTACATGGGTTACCTCATTTCATCTTAACAGCACCCTTATCTTGTGAGTTGTTATTATCCTGGTTTTACAGATGATGAAACAAAACTTCATTTTTATGTTTATTTTTAAGATTCAGTTATTCTCCTGTTTCTCTTAAGTGAGTTTTAAACATTTTAATTTTTATTTGTCAATTTTCATCTTATTTGAAAGGCAGTGAGACAGAGAGGACAGATATAGATGGATCTCCTATCTATTGCTTCACTCCCCAAATGCCTGTAACAGCTGGCCTAGGCCAGGCTGAACCCAGAAGCAAGGAACTCATCCAGGTTGCTCATATGTGGTTGGCAGGAACTCAAGCACTTGGGCCATCATCTGCTGCCTCCCCAGCTCATCAGCAGGAGGCTGAGTGGGAAGTGGAGGCAGGATTCCATCCTAAACATTCTGTTACGGGATGGGGGCATCCGATGCAGCAGTTTCGCCTGCTGCACTGCAAAGCCCATCCTCTAAACTGAACTTTAGGAAAATGACTCCGTGGCCACATAGTTAGCAGGTGGCATAGTCACAGTGGAAGACAGGCAATCTGATTGGGAAACTCTGAGTCCCTCTTCCATAACTCTATTGTTGGTTTTACCAGTGAGCAGCCCAGTAGGATCAGTCAAGGATGTGTGTTTTGCCACAACACTTTCCTTGCTTGGCACAGATAAACCAGCAATGACTGTTTCAAAGAAGCATGAGGCACCTAGAACTGATTAGCAGTTTGGATCTCAGTTATGAAAAGGAAATTGAGTTATTGTTTTATAAGTGGGGCAAGGAGGACCACATCTACAACCTATCCTCTCTGGAGTCCTGGCTCCAAAGGCAATAGAAAAGTATGATAAACCTGTACAGACAAGACTCTGAGGAATCAGGCAGCCCCTGGCAAAGCAGGAACCTGCATTGGGTGGGGGGAGTGCTAAGATGTGCGTATCAATTTAGTTCTAATGACAACCCAAGCAGCTCTATCTTGACACTTGCTTAACCGACTTTTCCTCCTGATTCCTATGAACAGAACTGGTGCTGGCTGCATTTCATCATTAAAGAAAGAAGGATTCTTTTATCTCTTAACATATTCCAGCAAACAGCCCGTTCAGCTCTCCTCACCTATTATGAGCATGTCCGCTCTTTTCTGTCATGGCGCACACAGACTAAAATAAAGAATTTCCACTGATAACTTTAAATCAATTTTTCAGAAGCTCCGACTAAATTTTGCCATCTCAACCTTGATGGGCATTTTCACTGTGGCATTGGAAACTGAATATAAAAACTGAGTGGAAATAGTTTCGAAGTTTGAAGGGCTCACCATAGCTTTTTGCATGCAATAATCCAGGAAGATGATGAAAATACTTGGGTTTATTGTTTACCACCAATAAAGAACAAAGCATAGGCACAGACTGCAGAAACAGTCCAGGATTCCCAATCCAGTCTGAACGTCAATCGTAAAGCCTCCCCCACAGTCACCTCAATGCTTGTGCCCTTCAAAGAGGCTGTGACGATCCATGATGGGGCATTCTCTGTGACCCCCACTGTCTAAACACATACCATTTTCTTTTAATTTTCAAAAGAAGGGGAAATCTGCATTATTTTTAGACCAAAATGAAGGCAAGATATCTGCTGAACTGAATCAGTTCATGAAGATTTGGTAAATTTTTCTGGTTTCAGGCTGAGTTCAAGTTTTGAAATGTTTACGTCCCAACGCAGAAAAAAATGATCATAAGGACTGATGGCAGGAAGAATATTATAACCAGGAAGTAAACACACTATTTAGAAGCTATTTTAAGAATTTCTGGGGCTGGCACTGTGTCATAATAAGTGAAGCCTCCATCTGCATTGTTGGCATCCCCTATGGGTACCGGTTCACATCCTGGCTGCTTCACTTCCAATCCAGCTTCCTGCTAATGGGCCTGGGAAAGCAGCAGAGGATGGCCCAGGTACTTGGCCCCCTGTACCCATGTGGGAGACCCAGAAAACACTCGTGGTTCCTGGCTTAGGCCTGGCCCAGCTTCAGCCATTGCTGCCATTTGGGGAGTGAACCACAGGTGGAAAACCCATCTCTCTTTTTCCTTTACCTCTGCCTTTCAAATAACTTTGAACTCAAATAAATACAAAAGTTCCAAATATTTCACTAGTGTTGATGTCTGTGACATAAAAATGCCCAAATGATGCAGTATTAGCTGCAATTGTCACTTTTATTTATCAAAACACATTACTTGTATACACTTCTAAGTCACTAGCTTAAATGTCGGTATAAGTTTGAATGAATGCAGTGCTTCTGGGAGTAAGAATGTCGGCGTTTTAGAAAGCAACTTTCCACCACGAAATCAAGGTACCATGTGGGAGACTCCAAAAGATATTTTCTGTCTTACAATGTCTTTTTCTTGAAGAAACCCCAAATGAATTGGCTATTCCATATTCTAGGAAAAGGTCCAAAAGATTATGATTCAGGGAGAAAAAGTTAACAATTTCAAATTTGACTGCTGTGGTGCTTACATTACGGAGTGTGTTTGTCAATACTCACAGGGCTGTGACAGGGAAGTATGTATTTTCCTGTATGAATTTAAAACAAAAACTGGGCAGGGTATCTTCTTGGGTGTATTAAAACAAATTCTAATAAGCTTTTTCAATCTAAGTAAGAAACTTGGTGCCAAATATCAATGAGAAGTGACATAAAACAAGCACATTATGAACATCCAAAAATCTGGCTTTACAATGGAAATGTTGACAGCTTCTGAAATTAACTAGCACTCGATCACTAATTTTCTTTGAGGGTAAGATTTGTACCCTGCTGGGCTTATAATTTTGTTTTCTCTTTTTGGGCTGTTCATGTGTAAATATTGCCAATTTCATTTGACACAAAAAAGGAAAACAGCTTAATTTTGTTTCTGTGCTAATGAGTGACACAGAATTCTACCCTCTAGAAGAGAGGTGGAGTAAGACAAGCCTCCTGGCAGCGATGAGAGTGGGGAAGAACCACGCTATTTCAAATGTGTTTGTAACAAGGAAACAAATTTATTGATTTTAAAAGACAAGACACCATTTTGTTTTGAAAAACACAAGAAAGCTAGCCTGAGTTCAAGTCTGAAATATTCAGAAAAATCCTACTAATATCTTTAGTATGTTCCAGTCATTTGTTTAAACAACACACTAAAAGTTAATATATATTTTTATCATTATAAAAGTTCCCCAGTTATTGTACAGTACACAATACAAATCGCCCACAAACTATTATTTAGCTCCTGCCAATTTTGAGAGGACATGATATACTAAAAGATTTAGCATTTCTCACAAAAATCACATCAGGAAATACGTATTTACAAAATCAAATACATTATACAAAAAACCATCACATGTTATTCGGTAAAGATGTTTTTAAATAATTAAAAAGTTTATTCAACTGTAGTCCAAAAACTGGAAAAGAACATTACATTATCTCACACATACAATCTCTACAAAAGTTGCTTACCTCATTTACATAATATATTCAGTCGATTGTAAAATAAATGTTCAAATATCTCCTAGTGTTACTATGTTTGTGTGCTTGTGGGACTGAATAATGTAATCTGCCACTTACTAAGTGAAATTTAAATGATGGCACTTAAAAAAAAATACAGTATCTTAAAAAAACACAATGAAAGAAGTTTTACCTAGAAGGTACGAAAGCCCTGAGTGATAGTAGAATTACTGATTGGTAAGCACTACAATTAACCTAATTAAAAGTTTACCACCTCAGGCACAAATCTCCACGTTTTCTCAAGGCACTCACTTAAAGTTTCTGTAACCAACGCATTGGTCACCACCATAGGTCCAAATTGATGATGGAGATGAGTAGAGAAAAAAATTTGCTTTGGTACAAAAGATGCTTTTTAAACTATTAAATTCAATACCTCCTTTATTGGATCATTGAAAATTATGTTTAGCAGGTCAAAATAAGGCAATCGTTTGATCACAAATACTAATTTATTGAAGGAAAATTTTACTTAGTTACGAACAGTCAATGGGAGTCTAATTGTTTTTCCTTCCCAGAATCAAAATTCTAACACAGATTTGTTGTCTTCTTTATTGAACTACATACACAATTCTTACCAAAGATTTCATTACTCAGGGCTTCCAATCCCAACATCGTAATTTATCTTAAAAGCAAAGAAAAGAGGAGGAGTAAAAAGAACCCAATACCAGAACCAAATAAAAGAAGAGACAAAATACATTGTTTAAAAAGACATATTACTAGTTACTTCAAACAAAGGGGGAAAAAAATCAATCCTAGGCAGTCACTTTGTAAGTGGCTTTTACTATTTAAGTAAAATTGGTAAACTAAACTCAGGTCTACTGGCACATAAAATCACTAGCAGCAATGATCAAGGCATGCAAACTGAGAAGCATTTACAGTAAATCATCATGAAAAATTCAAAAGAAGAGAGTTAAATTAAAACCCTTTGAGTATTGCATGTTAACACATGAGTAATTTGCATGGTTTGACTTCCTAAACTGCCTACAAAGCAACGTTTACGGTATACTTGCACTATGCTACGGATGTCCTTTCAGCAGACATCGGGGTAGATTACACTCTTACCAGCCCCCAGCTAGGGCAGCGCAAGCACATCTGCAGACAACACTGCTCTCACGGTCCATCGCGCAGGGGACAAAGGCGACCGCGTGCAGGACGGGCTTCCCTTGACCCACACCAGCAATGGTGTAAGCAGACTGACACTGAGAGATAGCAGAAGCAGTAGTCACAGCATCTTCTGACACATGAGCAGAAAGTCAAGTGCTTTGCTCTCCATTCTATCTATATATAAATTTTTCTGACAAAGTATTAAAGTCTGGAGCATAGGTAAAATTATGCCCTGTAGGAAATTCCCAAACAATATTTTATGAGCGATCGAACTCCAAATAGCCTAACTGCCCCCTAAGAGTTCAGCTCCCCTTTATCCACTTGAACTCATTTCTTCCTAAGGCTTCACTTACACTTGTACTTTCTAAAGCTAAATAAATGAAATCTTCTGTTTTGTTTTGGGGAAAAAAAAGAGAAACATAACCCTTTCTTTATCATACCTTGTAAAGGCAATCTAGGTACCTTCAATGTACAGACATCAGTTAGGACACAGGTGCACACAGGCCCATGTGTCTGTCTACCTTTTCTAGAGTCAGGATGGGAATGCTAGAAAAGCTGATTTCTTCTTTTCTGTAAACAGTACACTTACTTAGATGGCAGTGAGTATTTGGGAATAAATATATCAAGCCCTCTTGAAGAAAAATTAAGTGTTGTATATAAAATGCAAGTGTTCAGCACGGAAACACTTTCTCTTCGTACCCGCCCCCCCACCCTTAAAAAAAACCAGCATTATTAGACATTTGGATATAGAGTATATTTTACCGGTCTAAGTCTAAATAAATGATCTGAAAGGCTTTTGTCCCCCATTGTATATCTTACAATGCTCAAAGGGTTAATACAAGGCATTACATCAAAGGGGTTTTCTAATACTAGAACTAAGCACTGAATTAATGCTTCTATTCCAGTTTTTTTTTCCAATCACCAAAGTTGCAGAAATACTAGGATTCCATTCATTGACTTGTACTAACCATGGACATGGAGGTTGCTCTGATTTTGCCACAAGCCTAATCGTCAACAGCACTGCATGCCAGCACTCTGCATCCCACCCCTCCATGTTCCAGCATGATTCATACAGATCACAAACGCTCGGATGTCAATTTTAGGGAGGTTGCGATTTTCTCACCAAGATTTTGGGGCGGGGGGAGAGGTTACAACCAAGGTAAATTTGTGTATAAAACCACTGCCTCAAATTGTACATGAAGGAGACTCGCCCAGGTTTTTACCTTCTACTTGTGTCCACACAGGGAGGACCACCATCACAGTGACACACCTTTTTATTCTCTTACACTAATGTTTCAAGCACAGTATCATTTTAGACATCTCAAATATATCATCTGAAGACTTTTTAAAAATCTGAAAATGCATTTAGCACTTGTAGACAGTGCATCACGTAAAAAGGTTCATGATCACGGTACCCAAACCGCATTCATTCCTGAATGACTGTGACAGCATTCTACAAGAACGTGTTCAGTTTTACTCGTCTACTACAAATCAAAGGCAGTCAATGTTGCACACTACTAATTTTAGGTATGCAGTGTTAAAATCATTCTCTAAAGTTTACGTTTTAAAGTACACCACCTAAAGAGAGGTGCATGAACCGTGCTATACAGTACAAGAAAAAGCACAGAAAGACAAGCAGATTTCTGAAAAGGCAGTAAGACTTATACAGTCAGTCCAAACCTAGTTTGGATGAAAATCCTGGAAAAAAAGCGACCAGCAACTTGATAGCCAAAGAAAAAAAATTGAAAATTGAGCCCTGTGTTCCAAGAAGATGGTTCACCCATTCCACCCTATTGTTCACTGGTTTCACAAATGCAAATATTTTGGGCATGATTCTCAAAGTATATGTCAAGGATCAAACTATATCCATGATGCTCAATCCTATCATATGGAAAGAGTTTTTGGAAACTTAAAAATAGCTCAGATACCTTCTTTCCTTCCATTCTTCCTCACAGAAAGTGTAGCACTTGGTTTACACAGATATACTTCATGACTCGAATTTGACTATCATGTCAAGAATGATCAAGAAGTCCTTAAAATATGTACTTGTATCATGTGTCAATAAATCTACCCTGAGGGTATTAATGTCTAATACTATGTAAAAAGTAAATTTGAATAAATGAAAAAATCGGAACTAGAATGTTCAGTAAGTACAATATACAGGACTGCTCCAATTCACTCGAATGTATAAATTACTATATTTTCTAATATATTTCACAATTAAAATTCAAAATTGGTGAAAATATCTGTGTATGCTTGAATGGGTGTATGTGTGAGCATGTCTGACTGTGGACTACAAATAAGTGAAAGTAGCGTAAGCCAAAGGTCTTCTTTGTGTATTGGTCAAAACCATCTACACTTATCACAAAGAATTAATAGTTCTAAGTATTCATCAATAATATTGGTAAGTCAGGTTTAAACATAATAATATTTGTTAATCCCTAATCTGGCCTAATTCAGAATAAACCATGAACAACTGGAAGAAATGCTGAATCCTGGAGGGTCCCCAATCCCTAACTCTCATGAGTCTACATTTGCCTGTCATTACCAGACTCCTAGATGATATACATCCAACATGAAATTAAAGGAGGCAATGATAACAGACACATGTACAGTCATTCAATAAACGAGATGAAACCAGTAAGTACATTTGGTCCAAGACAAATATCACTTAGTTCTGGGGATGGCAGGCAGAGATAAGAAACTGGAAAAAATCAGAAAGGAGAGGCAACATTAAGACTGTGTCTAGATTTTTTTGATTTCAATTTTACCTGTAAACATTTCCTAATGCACAATTAAGTAGATGCGTGGCCTTTTTCAACTGACTATGTTTTGTGTGTGTGTGTGTGTGTGTGTGTGATGGTGCACACTTATTGGTCGCCTTTTAGGGAGGGGAAAGGGGGATGTTAATTCAAATGACATTTAGATATAGATGATACTAGGATGCCAATGAAGATTGCAAATACATGAGTCAGTTGTATAATACAAAATTCAAATCCACTTAAAAGTTACATCTAAAACATTTACATTTTACATTAAAAACTTTGTGGATCTTTATTTGAGTGGTCTCAGGCAATTAAGTAACAGATAAGCCATTTGGTGTTTTTCACTTCACCGATTGGCTCATCTTCTTTCTAACCCCCAACCCCACCCCCGAACCCCACCCCACCCCACCCAACACAACTGGAAAGATAAACATCTTGAATTTACTATAGGCCTCATCAATAATCTGTAAATCATTTTGTGCTTTCCTTTTGTCTTTTTGGCTTTATTTTTGCTGCTTTGAGTTTTACAACAATTTCAATGAATAGATGTGCCTTTGCTGTCGTTGCCGTTAATAATGTGGGTGCTTGGAAGAACCTTGGCTTCTCATGAAAATTAAAAGGGGTGGGTGCACCCTCTCCAGGATCTGACATGACTGTGGTGTAGATTCCTGCCCGACCGGCTCCCAGGTGTGCATGTGGACACCTAGACACACAGACAAAAACGCCTAGACTGAAAAGATGCACTTCGATAAGTACCTGCTCATCTTGTTAGCTTTCTAGAACTGTACCTAGATAAGAATGGTCTAAAACATAGATGAATTTACGTAACAAGTTGGTATTAAAACTAGCCTGCTATTTCACACCCTTAAGCAATGTGATTTGTAATCAAGTAACAATCAGCTCTAACAATAAAAAATAGGCTCATGGTCACTCAAAGAGGGAAACTGATTTTTGTCTTTTTGTTTTCCCTAAATTTCCTTTGAAGAACATGTAACCCGTCCTAACTTCAGGAATCTGAAAATGACAGGCACACTTTGTCAAATGGATTGAAGAGTTACTCACATGAACAAAATAAACCTTACTAAACCTTAGCTTCAGTTCTGTTTTAAGGCACCATGTAATAGCCGAGGTACGATGATCCCTGATGTACATTCTTCAATGGCAATGGTCCATCCAGCCACCTATCCAAATCCTACAGAATTGGGAATCAGTAACAGCGAGGTGTGCCAGTTACACTGCCTTCAGGTTCTGGTTAAAATTTAAATCCATGTACTTTAGAAACCAGGAAATATTTTTGAAGGAAATAACGATATGCAGGTTGCTACATTCCTTGCATTCTATAAATTTTCTTTTATAATAGCAGCATATTGAACTACTATTAGGAAAAATGACCTGGAATAAAAGAAAGTCATCCAAATGGAATGGTTTCCTGTATGTCCAGCTCAGCATAAGTAGCATGTACACTTAAAAAAAAAAGTCAAGTCATTTTTTTCAGCTTCAGTATCTAACTAACTGCCCCACTTAACAGCAGAATGCATCTGTGCAGTGGTCCCAAATACAGAATCAGTAGTCTTTAAACAGAGGAATTGGTATGCAAATAATGGTTAAAATTCAATGTTTAACGGAAGCTTGCATTGTTAACATGGTTTAATAATTATGTACACAAATTATGTACATATTAGCATAATCTCTTGCAATTCTGTCATTTACTCTGAACTGCTAAACGCACAGCTCAATTTTTCTTCAGAGAAAAATAAATGACCTTTCCAACCCTCTAGCACTATTATAAAAATGCTCTGTATTCTTTTTCCATACTCCAAAAAGTTATCAAAATAGTGTCTTACGGTTCTGTCCAACGACAAGCACCTTTCAAAAGCATATCTGATGCATCTGCTGCCAAATGGGCATGCCTCCAGTGTCAATCAAAGAAATTCATTCTTTTGATATTTCACAGAAGTGCATCTAATTTAAAACTTACACATAAAATCATACACCAAGACTAACAATCAACAATAAAATATTTTTAGCTACAAAAATGTAAATTACTTTTTAATTATAAGAAAACAAAAAAACATTGACATTAAGTGTTGTAAAAATCCTTCTCGACACCTGAAACTAAGGAGGGGGGGGACTCTTATTATTAAGAGGCAAATAATGTGTTTACGTTAAAAAAAAAAAGACCTGGCAAAATACATACACCCATTCCATTTCACAACTCCATAGAAGGTAATGTTCAGCACAGATAGAATCTGACAACAGTCGACCTTCAGGCTTCTTGAATTTTCCATGTAAGCCCAGGATCAGGAGGGCTAGTGTGAGATGGAGAAGTGCGCTGGCGTCTTCCTTAGACGGCAGTGTAGGTGTTTCCTGTGGCGCTGCACTGTCTGATAGTCTGCGTGCTCGTGACGATGTGCTCGCTGTGGATGGGGTTCAGGAGGCTGGGCTGCACGGCGCTCTCAAGGACGGGCTGCATGCAACCCACGGGGAAAGCCTGGCTCAGCTCCGTCTTCTCTCTTTTGGCTTGAGGCTCTGAAGAATCATCCAGTTCTTCATCCATTTCACTTTCTACTTCACTGCCTTCATCTGCACAGACAAGTGACACCAAGACTATTGTTAGCAGAAGACAAACTGGAACACGGCAGTCAACATGCGCTCCAGAAACACGGGAACACACTGTGAGTCAGCTATCTCTTAGCTCGTCTCAGAGGTTACCTCTCGATTCATTGGACTGAAACCTGTCGGCGCTGTACTGAAGCACTTATAGCTCTTTTAAACATTGCAAAGATAATTTATTTTGGCAATTTGTAGTCAACACTGTAAATAGCTCTTTAATAAAGGCCTCTGGAGTTTCCTAAAGCCATGTGGCCATCTGGGGAGTGAACCAGCGGATGGAAGACCTCTCTCTCTCTCTCTGCCTCTCTCTATGACTCTCTTTCAAATAAAAAATATATAGTTTATATTAAATAAAACATAGTTATAATGGAATGTCCTTTACTTTTCTCTAGCAGCACTAAATTCATAGAGAAAAAATGTTTACACACGGCTGTCTTAGTGTGTTTGGTAGAGAACACCTCTTCAGGAGGTATAATTCTGCAACAGTACAGAATATATTCCTGCCTTAGAAATATTTTTATTGTTGATAAAATGCACACACACAATCACATCAAACACCTCACCTAAACCTAAAATATTTCTATACTTTGTTAGCTGTCTATTCAATTCTACACTACTCTGTGGCACAGCAGGTATAGTGAGTGTATAATGTGTATCTCTTTAATCAGAGTAAGTACTGAGTCTAATTTACCACTGGGGGACACCTCCAGAAGAAATCTTAGCCAGTGCAGCTCTTCAATGAAATGGGTTCCTTGACTGTCCTCATTATCAAACGGGGCAAAGATGGTTCTAGGGAAGAGATTGGGAGCAGAAGGACTTCCGTGTGTGGCTGTGCAGTGCTCAGTCATCAGGAGCTAGATCTTAGAGATGGTGTGTGTGATTCAAGAGCTGGGATCAGCCCATGTGTACTGGCTGGAAATGGCCTGGAGTGTAGATTGATAAACAAAGAAGTATTCTTAGATGAGGACAGACATCTTGCCTATCTGTTTCATCTGGTAACCATCTGTCCTCAGGAGAATAAACTTGATAATATGAGACCCTGTTGGGACAAACCTATAGGAAGCGTGGGGCAGGAGCAGCAATCCCTTGGGGAGACACTGGCTTCATCAGTAGGGTGTAACTGAAACATAACTGTGTGATAGCTTTAATTGTGTTTCTGCATCTGTTTATAAATAAACCAAAAATGGGTAGAAGACTCATCATACAAACTCTCTTTTTTTTTTTATTTTTGACAGGCAGAGTGGACAGTGAGAGAGAGAGACAGAGAGAAAGGTTTCCTTTGCCGTTGGTTCACCCTCCAATGGCCGCCGCGGACAGCGCGCTGCGGCTGGCGCACCGCGCTCATCCGATGGCAGGAGCCAGGTGCTTCTCCTGGTTTCCCATGGGGTGCAGGGCCCAAGCACTTGGGCCATCCTTCACTGCATTCCCTGGCCACAGCAGAGAGCTGGCCTGGAAGAGGGGACACCGGGACAGAATCCGGCGCTTCGACCGGTACTAGAACCCGGTGTGCCGGCACCGCAAGGCGGAGGATTAGCCTAGTGAGTTGCGGCGCCGGCCTCATCATACAAACTCTTAATTGTGGTAGTCTCTTGGAGCTGGGACTTGGAGTTTTTACTTTTAGATTCTAACTCTGTATTCTTTACAAATTTTCAACAGAGCCAATTGCTTTTATTATCAAGGAGAAAAAATTCTCATTTTATGGGAAAAGCCCACAAAAAGTCTTAACACTGAGTCTTTAGGCACTGAGTATGCCAGTTTGGTTGTATCACAAGAGTACCAGGCCTCGGGGTGAATGGGGACAGCACAGTCATATCAAGGAGGTGAGGGCATATCACCCTGCTTCTTAGCTCCTTCTCCATAAACTTTTCTATGTCTGGGAAATAAATGGCCAAATAACAAAAGAGGCATTGAAAGGAAAAAAAAAATCATTTTCTAGCAGGTGGGGAGCAGCCAGTGGGCAAATCAAGCCTTACTGTGGATGGACATGGCAGTGAGTTTATGGTGGGAACAAACTGAAGTGTTCCAGGTCAGCTTCACTTTGGTCCATTTCTGGGTTCTTTTGGGTGTAGACCACAAAGTGCACCTCAAAAGCAACCCCTTTTTCTAGTTCCTATGGACTGAGCAGTGCAACTCTGTAGGCATTTTACGCTCCTACAAAGACCTGAAGACATTTCCTAGGAACCTACTTGGGGTTGTGGAAACATGGCCTGCCTAAACTAACACGAGGGCTTCTGGAGTTCTGTCAGCATCTTCCAAAGAAGGCTGGCTGTGGTTCTGTGTCTGACGGGGCAGCAACACTCCTAGGGCACCACTGGGGACCCCGGTGTGAAATCCCCAAGGTGAGGCTGGGAGGGTAGGAGTCAGAGCTCTGTTAGTGTTGTTTTGTGTTGAGCATGAGTTCCCACTGCCACCTTTTTGACTTTAAAGTTACAGATGAGATTCATCAGTGATTCATTTTGCTGAGAGCTATTTGGTGAAATCCTATACAGCAGGGGTGCAGAAACTTTTTTTCTGCCAAGGGCCATCTGGGTATTTATAACATCATTCACCTGCCATTCAAAATTATCAACTTAAAAACCAGCCTCCAAAGAATTATTGCGACCCACAGGCCAGACATTCCCCACCCCTGCTCTAGGGTTTGTATTTAGAGCAGCAATATTTTTTTAGCTCTAATTTTCTAATTTCCCTGTGTTGTCACTATGCATATGACTAAAACAGGGATTAAGGCACACACAATAAATAAGAGATTTACGGGAGCTTAACATGAGAGTGATGCTGGCTTACGCTATCTTAATGCTTTCCACCACCAGGACCCAGACGCTCAGCACTGAGTATCTTGGTGCACTAGGCCCCGGAGGGCAGTGCCGCATGGCTTCACAGACTCTCCTGAGACTCCCCACCGACCCTGACCAGGAAGCACTGATGGTAGCTCTTCCCAGTCATTGAGCCTTCTGTCTCCCTGTCTCCCTGCCTCCAGAAGTCAACATCAAGGACAATGCCCTCTTTTTAAAGATAGTGCTCTGTGACTGGTGTCTGTTTACTAGAAGATGTGCATGTGTTTAAAACTGCCCCGTATCTTTATGGGAGATGTCTTTGCTTGTGCTCGGCTTTTTCAGCTGGGTAGTGTTTGTGGGCTCTATCTCGAGCTCAAGTCCTCCTTGTGCTTTTTATTGTGTGGTCCTGTTGTTGGGAGGTTCCTTGGGAATACACAGCATGTATCCACACCATACTGTACATTAGAACAGCAATACTGGTGTCAAACTTCAGAAGTATGCACGTTACTCTCAACTGTACCACCGTGGAGCTTGCTTATACAGTAAACGTGATTGCCATCTCTGAGGTCTTTTTCCACAGGAAAGCATGAACTGGTGAGGTAAATGGGCTGAAGAATTTCTTTTGCCTGATAGGCCTTGAATAAAAATGTCTGGCCCAATTTTATCTCTTTTCTCCAGGACTCTGGCCATCATCAAAAGTAATTTCTTACTGTAATGAACTTCAGGCAAAAAGTTTTAGAAAAATGTTTGTAACTGCATTTAAATTCAATTTTCTGCATTTAGTATACTTTACCTAAGGAAGGCACAGGGATGCAGAGAAAGGGAGACACAATGCAGGAGTCTTGAAGACATGACTGTTACATTCAGCTAGGATTTGTACACTCTCACAAAATCAGACTGCTGCAGATATACACTCCATTTTTCTCTTGGAGAATATTTGAGTCAAACAGAAGTCATTAAAATATACATTTATTTTCCATTCTTACCTTTATCCAGATTTCCAGGAGACACAGCATTTAAATCACCAAACTGTAAAACAATAGTCATTTGTGCAACAGTTATGATCAGACAGAATAAAATAAGATTCTATCAGTCTGTGGTTAAAAACACCAGTTTATGACTTTTTAAAAACTGTAAACTAGTGGCCATTTTTATCTCTAACTACACAGGTCGTATAATTTTCCAATCAAACCTGTCAGATTTGAACAGCTTAAATAATGTCACAATTTAGCTGTCTTTGCAGAAGGCTAACAATTTTCTCTGCTCCATTTTACTTTGTATTGTTTCAACTCAGCAATGAAGCTACAAGGGCCTGGATGACCTGGATGAAGAGGGAGTTGGCAGAATAAATGTGGAAAAGCTGCAACCAAGCAGGGCACATTAGCCTTGCTCCCACCCGCCAACACACACACACACGCGCGCACACTCAGTGATTCCACGTGGAGACTCTGCATCAGAGAAACACAGGCTGGTGGTTCAGATGAACCCTATTTGGAAAGCTTTATATGAGTCAAAATGAGAACATAATAAGAATCTCAAAGTTGAGCATATTTATTTTTATAAAAATTTTATTTTGAGACATGTCTCTTATAATTTGATATTTTTATTTACTAAGCAACTAGGATCCCACTCTAAAAAGGAAAGGAATCTGATCAGCACTAATGCAAACAAAAAAGTTCAAGATAATATGTAACGGCTTAAAACTTATCTTCCACCTCAGCTCAATAGCTGGATGATAATTTTGCAGTGAGAAAATACAGTTTGAGAGTCTCTCAATATGGATTACATTAAATAAAAATCTAAATAGCAGGTAACAAAGCCCATCAGGAAAAGGTGGGGTAAAATGGCAAAACATCTACTTGTGAAATGGTAAATATCACTTTTTGTTTTTAATAAAAAGTGGTAAGTCATTAATAGAAATGCAGATTTCTCAACAGGCTTAGAGAAAGGATGAGACAGAAATTCTACTTGTATTCAGAAGCTTGCTCATAAAGAGTTCTACGATAGGAGTATTTTTTCATCTATAAGGTAGATGAAATAAAACTGATCTTATTTTGCAAACATACACATATTTTCCCCTACCTAAACACATCCTGGTCTTCATAGTAGCTACCTTGGGAGTCCATACACTTATTCCAAGGTCCAGAGGTCTGGAATTTCTCTTTGACAATCAGTTTGGAGGTTTAGTTTATGCATCATTCAAGAAAAGCCATTTTGTTGCTTTTACATCTCATTGTGACTCCAAACAACATTTCAAATTTTATTTACTATACTTGGTCTTCAGATGATTTCCTCAACTCACCAAAATCAAATTGACCTTTACTACAATTGAGGATACTGAAAAGAATGTCTCTTTTTATTCATTTTTTTTTCCCCACATTTCAGACACAGGTTACAAAGAGGCATTCCATGACATTTGTGAGTCATGGCAGCATTATTGGACAGATCTGTTGCCTTCCTACCTGACTGTTTTGAAGGGGACAGGGCCTCCAAATAGGTAAGGCTTAACAAGTTCGTTTGGAAGTCTGTCCCATTACTTCATAGTTACATCTCACTTGTGAAATAATATAAAATCTAAAATATTGAACAGGTGTTTTGAAGTTGTTCCAGAGCACATGGGTTAGAATCTTCTATTAGTCTAAATAAAAATCATAGAGCAAATTATGAGATTCTTTGAATTAAATAAGTAATCCAAGCAACAAAACCTCAAAGAAATTCTTTATCAATTTTGGTATTATTTGAATATTTTAGAACTATACTCAGAATCTTCAGAGTTGAAGGATCATTTGGAAGTTATTTTTAGTTCATATAATATAAATTTTTATTTATTTTAAATGAATATTTAATAATATTTAAGATACAGCTCTTAAGTTAGCAACAGTGATGCTAAACATACATTTATCCTTGAATACCCCTTATCTGAAAAGTTTGGGGCCAGAAGTGTATTTTTCAGATTTTGGAAAATTTACATACTCATAATGAGATATTCTGGGGATGGGACTCAAATCTAAACATGAAATTCATTTACGTTTCATATGTCTCTTACACACAAAGGCTGAAGGTAATTTTATTCAGGATTTTTAATGTGCTTGCCTTTTCACTGTGACCCGTCACATGTGGTCAGGTGTGGAAGTTTTTCACTTATGTTGTCATGCCTATGCTCAAAATGTTTCAAATTTTGGAGAATTTTGGGTTGCAGATTTTTAGATTAGAGATATAAATCTATATTCCACTCGCTGTTGAAAATATGTTTATGACTAAATTATTATTTCCATTAATAATAAATAATATAACAAAGTGGCTAAGTCAAGCTCTGGACATAGTTGAGAATTTCCTTCAAAAGAAACCTATTTGGTACTTAACTCTGAAAACATGACAACCTCCCTAATACAAAGAGTTTCCATAGAAAGTTTCTACTAATCTGAATGAATACACTTGATAACTGAAGATGTTAGAAACAAAAACAACCCAGATCTCAGTGATGTTACTATCACTAACATAAACACGACTGCATTCTCAGCTGCTGAGTTCTCTGCTATCCTCTTTGCTGAACAGCATGCAAAGGACTTCAGAGACACCACCAGTGACTGCATGTCAGAGATTCAGAATCAAGTTCTACACATACAGAATCCAGAGAGTAAAGGTTTGATATAAAAATGTCCTGTGAGGAAGTAATAAGATGTCAATATCCCAACATAGCTGAAGGCAAAATTTTTTAATACATATTTTACATATATATATATATATATATATATATATATATATATATATAATGTTAAGGGGAAAACCACTTAAAACCCACAGACTGGGTGAGACTAGGAAAATCAGCTCAATCACCTATTTATTCAAGAAATATTTTTTATTGAAAGCTCACTACAGCTGGGTACTGTGCCAGCCAGAAGCAGTCAGATCAGTTTGGGAATACTTGCTCTATACAAAGGTGAGTATTATAAGTTGTTTATATTAGGAAGTACTGGTTGTTTAGTAGAAAAATGAGGCAGTCTAGGAAACCTTAGGGAAGGATTTTAGGCACACAAGGTCAAAGTGCTGAAGGAGAAATCAAGAGTGTGGGTTTATGGCATGAGCAGCAGGTCAGAGCAGCAGGAAGTAGGGAAGACTCAGGTTGGGCAAAGACAGGACCATGGACAGCAGACAAATGACATGTTGCCTACATTAGGCCAGCATGCACCCAAAACAGAAAAGGAAGATGAAACAAAGCATTTGTATGGAAAAAACTGAAAATCACCAGAAAGTACAGAGTGTACAGTAAAGTTGTGGCTCCAGGAGCTGGAAAATCTTTGCTTTGTGATTCCCCCACTGCATAAAGGACTGGAGGGGGCGACTCTTCATTGCTGTGACATCTTCCCATTTGGAAGGCACAGCTGCGGTTCAGGAAAGGGCAGACTTCCTCTCCAAAGCCTCCTTCTCAATATCACCCCTTGCAGAGGCTTTTCCTGCACCCTGACTCACGTTTCTCCTCTACTGCCACTCCCCAGCACTGCTTCCTGCTCACTTTCTTCAAAGTGCCCACCACAGCCTGCAGGGCTTTGTTTCCTCATCTACTACGTCTCCCCAGCCAGCAAGGTATGGGGTCTGCATATATTCCCTTTGTACATGTACCCCAAGGCCCCGTAAATGGCCTGATATATTAAAGTCTGAATAAATACAAGAGTTATTCCATAAGTCTCTGGAAAAATGGACGAAAAGGTAAGATTATTTTGGCTTAAAATATTCTTTAAATCCATGCATAGTTTTTCTGAATTATGAATTTTCCTAGAGCTCTTTTAACAGCCCTCATACTTACCAATGAATGCCTTTATTTCATCATTCTAGCTTCTTACACACACCAAAAAACAAGTTTGGCAAGGTTGAGCTTTGATCCATTGAGAAACAACAAACTCACTTATCTCACATGATATAGTAAACACAATAGTGTTAGATATGAGAGTAGATATTCTGATGCCAGGTTAGTCATTTGAAGGAGGATGAGGAGGGAAAGAGAAGAAGAGATGTACACATGGAGGAGGAATATAAATTAAGGGATTTAACAGAGCTCTGGCATTAGAAAGCACACAGCCTTCATCATATGCAGGAATTAAAACTTCAGCAAGACAGCTAGACAGAAAATGCTCTAAAATAAAAACTAGATTGAACCATGGGCAAAGAAAGGCTTCCTATTCCAGCAACCACTTGCTCCAGGTGCTGACTAGGGGTTCTAACAATCAACAAACTGGGACAACAGCAGACTGAGAGAGTCTGTGGTCAAGGCTGCGATGGGAGTCTGTCAGACCACAAGCACAGATGAGACTAGCAGAGGCCTTGAAATGTAAGTGAGTGGTCAGTACAGCCAGGGCAATAATCAGGAGGACCCCAGGGAGACCCTGAACATCACCTTGACTGGTGACAAAACAACCGAGGAGCAGTTCCTTATAGCGCACTGAGCCCTACTATCCACCCCTCTGCAGAGGTGCCATGAGAGGAACTGGCTCAACATGGGGAATTGCAGTCCTAAGGTGCAGTGAAGGGACATCTGGTCATCGGAGTTCGCAGAAGAGGATGTCACAGTGAGGAAGGCACAGCTTGTACCGTGATATCTGCCCACTGAAACAATGCAATAAAAGTCAGGGAGCCCAGACAGCAAACTGGTGGGGGCCAACAGGGTGCTAAGAAACTGAGGCTGAGGACACAAGCCTGGGAGTAGGGGGTGAAAGGAAAGAGACAGGGATCAGGATGAAGATGTCACCTTAGGGCACTTTCCCTGTTGGAAGAATTTACCCCACTGTTGGGGGAAAGGATGAGTAAGTAATCAAAGTAATCACAACTACACTTTTGTTATCCATATCCTAGTTCTTTACAAGCATAGCCATCACTTATTAACTGGTTCAGCAAGTCTATCAGAAATTCTCCCTGGGCCGGGCTTAGTAGGCTAGGCCTCCACTTGCATCGCCAGCATCCCACATGGGCACTGGTTCGTGTCCCAGCTGTTTCTCTTCCTATCCAGCTCTCTGATTATGGTCTGGGAGGGCAGTGGAAGATGGCCCAAGTGATTGGACCCCTGCATCCACATGGGAGACCTAGAAGAAGCTCCTGGTTTTGGATCAGCACAGTTCTGGCCATTGCAACCATTTGGGTAGGGAACCAATAAATGGAAGACCTTTCTGTCTCTCCCTTTCTCTGTAATTCTGCCTTTCAAATACTTAAATAACTAAAATCTTAAAAATACAAAGAAAGAACTTCTCCAATAGCGTTAATTTGGTTGTGTACCAAGAAACACGTTAAAGCACCTCACACTGTGCCTGACACATAGGAAACATTTAACAAGTGACCACTGGTATTGCTGTGATTGTTGTTCTTACTCTAATGATCATCTTCTCCCAAGAACGAGAAGGCAGACCTGCAGGACACTGTCCCGCCCTGGTCTCCCAAAAGGACACCAGAAAAACTGCATGTTATAGAACTGTCCTCTCGGTCAGTCAGGTCAACAGCAGGACATCTCCCTTGCAGTCTACGCAGATTATAAATTTACAGATACATGCAATCTCAGGCACTTTCATTCATTATTTACTGATTGAGATATAAGTCATCAAAGTCTAACAGCTAACTAAGCTTCTACACACACACACATACACACACACACACAAACATAAATATACACACAAACAAAAGCTGATGGCAGCAAAATAGGAGAGAGTATGGTGTAGAGGAGGGGTTGCCAGACGTTTTTTGGTAAAGAGCCAGATAGTAAGTACCTTGGGCTTTCTGGCCCATAGATACAGTTGCAATTATGCTCTGCCTCCATAGTGCAGAAACAGCCATAGGCACTCGGTAAGTGTGTGGTGTGCCTAGTCCTAGTAAAATCAATGTACAAAAACGGGCCATGTGCTCGATTCAGCCTGTGGACTGAGGCTGCAGATCCCTGGCTAAGTGAGGGCTTGGGAGGCCATAGAGTACCGACTTCAGCTCATGAACACTGGAAGGAACAGAAGGGTTTATCTCTGAGGAAGATGAAACAGAAGCTGTGGACACATGACGGCTACAGCGTCACAGGCTTTAAGAGAGGACATCAACTGAAGACTGTCAGAAGGAAAGAAACAAGGGTCAGCTTTGAAGTCAACTTCAAGAGTAATCTCCACCCACTTCCTCTGGGTGCTGGCATGCATGAATACAGAAGTATGCCAAACGTGGTGTTTAATTGTCCAAATGAGAAGATGAAAGGGGAAGACAGAGAGGAGGTGAGAAAATACTGCATGGAAAGTAGCAAGACAAGAGATCAGGAAAAAGCTATGTGTGTTACCAATCCAGATGAGACAAGCTTCCTTAAGGGGAAGTCTGCTTCAGTTTGGATGGTAGAGGAAGATGTAAGGAGAGAGCCCAAAAGCATAAGAAGGCAAAAGAAACCCGGAGTAGTTCCAGATGAGGATGGTTTTCAAGGAGAAACGGACATCAGTGGAGAAATTAGTTGGAAGTTGTAAGGAAAAGAGAAGAGGTGACAATAAAAAACAATATACTATAAGAAGAGTCTACAATGCACAATAAGTGAGCACTCTTCATTCAGAGAAATAAAGCTTTCATACCATAATAGCTTCCTGTTGATACAGCAAATTACAATTTACAGGCTAAAAACAACATAAACTTCTTATGTTATAATTCTGGAGGTCCAGAATACTAAAATGGGTCTTACTGGGCTCAAGGTGTTGGCAAAGCTGTGTTTTAAGAAAGAATTCTGGGCTAGTGCCATGGCTCACTTGGTTAATCCTCTGCCTGCGGCGCCAGCACCCCATATGGGCACCAGATTCTAGTCCAGGTTGCTCCTCTTCCAGTCCAGCTCTCTGCTGTGGCCCAGGAGGGCAGTGGAGGATGGCTCAGGTGCTTGGGCCCCTGCACCCACATGGGAGGAAGCACCTAGCTCCTGGCTTCAGATTGGCACAGCGCCAGCCGTAGTGGCCATTTGGGGAGTGAACCAATGGAAGGTAGACCTTTCTCTCTGTCTCTCTCTCTCTCTCTCTCACTGTCTATAACTCTACCTGCCTCCCCCCGCACCCTTCCCCCCAAAAAAAGAAAGAATTCTATTTCTTCTTGTTTCCAGTTCCCAGCAGTTTCCCACATTCCTTAGTTTGTGGCTCCCTTCTGTGTCCAAAACTGGCAATGTCAGGAGTCTTTCCCATACTGCATCACTCTGACGGGGGCTATCTTGCCTCTCTTCCATCTCTAAGGACCCATGAGATAGCTTGAGCCCATGTGGATAAACTAAGATAATCTCTCCATGTTAAATGAACTAATTAAGGTGAAATAATTAGCAACCCTAATTTCATTTATAATCTAACACATTCATAGGTTCCAGGGATTCGGGGAGTAGACATCTTTGGAGGCCCATTATACTCCTACCATGTACACTTAAGTCATTTTTAAAAACACTGTCACAGGGGCCAGCACTGTGGCATAGTGGGTAAAGCCACTGCCTACAGTGCTGGCATCCCATATGGATGCTGGTTCAGGTCTTGGCTGCTCTATTTCTGATCCAGCTCTCTACTATGGCCTGAGAAAGCAGAAGAAGATGGCCCAAGTCCTTTGGTCCCTGCACCCATACGGGAAGACCTGGAGGAAGCTCCTGGCTCCTGGCTTCGGACAGGCACAACTCTGGCAGTTGCAGCCAACTGGGGAGTGAACCAGCGGATGGAAGACCTTTCTCTCTCTCTCACTCTCTCTGTCTCTCTGCCTCTCCTCTCTCTGTATAACTCTTTCAAATAAATAAGTCTTTAAAAAAAATTAAAACACTGTCACATTTGCCTGGTGAAACTGTATGACCTTATTTTTTTCCCTACTAATGGAGGAAACAAAGTGCCTTAAATTGTTTAGAACACAGCAATTTTTTTTATTCATTTTCATTTGTTTTGTGTTCTTCACTGGGGTGGGATGGGGTGCAGTGATACTCGGGAACCAACTGCTCTTTTATGTCATCTAGGACATTTGTACTTTATTTTTCAATCAGAGACTTTGAGTTTTATACACAGTACACTTCCTTCCAGTCTGCAAATTGGTATAGCATGCATTTCAAGGTGAAACCACACATGTATTTACAAAGTTCAAGGTCACAGAGCTGAAAGCTGTCAGTGGCACATGAGGAAGTTGTTCTGGAGAAAGGTGCGGAAGTCAAAGCTTAGGAAAGCAAAAGCCATGTGGTAGCAAGGCCAGAAAAGTCCCCAACGCCACATCCAAATGCAGGTCTCTCCAGAACCTCTGAGGCGAAAAGTTCCACCCCAAGGAAGGGGATGCACCCTGGGCTTCTGGAAAGTTTCCTCAGGACCGGCCTGAGCCATCAGCTGCTCCATAAACCGCCCCAGGAATTCGGAGAACCTGCATGTGTTAGCACAGCCTGGCAGCTGTGAGCAGACTGATCCTATACGGAAGCCCTGAGGCCAGGTGCCAAGGTGCTGGCATACAATGAGGCGCAGGTCATGATCACAGGCAGAGTATAACACAGAACTCACAAAGCACGCACTGCCACGTTATGCTAAGCATTCCTGCTGATTTGGGACCAATAATTAGCATCTGATAAGCAAAACGCCAAAAGCTTTAACTAAAAATACACTACTTATGTGGCAGGGAGGTGGGGGCAGGGGACCTCAGCTATTCTTAGTTCATGGTGGAGGCCACTTCTGCCAGCAGTGGTACTTTAAATACATCTATGCAGGGAAGAAGATGTATGTGTACTTGCAGATGTATCCATTTTGCCCATTTCTGCCAGTGAATCACTTCCTCTGAGATAGATCTTTGAGCTGTCATAGGGAGGAGGAACAGATGACTACAAAATTCTATTAAGTGTTTTCTATCCTTATTGTTGCACTAAAATGTCTCTTTGGTACTTACTTCACCTTTTTATGTGTATAAATTCTATTTATAATATTTACGATTTCACAAGTACTTGTAAAACCTTCTAGTCATTCCCACTAGTTAAGAACTAATTCAAGTCTAGCTATGACTGTCTAGTTAGATCTAATTATGTTTATGCATCTTGCCTAATGTTGTCATTTTCTTTTCTAATTGACTTCATTCCCCATTCTATTTTGTTGGTTGTGTTTTTCAAAGCATTGAATTAGTTTGCCTCTGATTATCACTTTGGCTACATACCAAAGAAAGCTGTTGGATTCTTTGTAATTCCATGAATCACTTGACTCAACATTCAAACAGTGTTTGCATGTTATTTTTCCTGTTTCAATACAATACATATTATTAAAGGCTTCATATGCTTTTTATGTTATCTGTTTTATTAATCTCAAATTCCAAGTTTATTTTTGTATGGTCCAAAATATCATGGCTTAATTGTGTACATTGTTACTTGATTGTCAAGGCAGAATTAATTTTAAAAGTCTATTCCAGAGAAGAAGGCAATCAAAGACAATCCTTTGGAGTAGTTATACTTAGCTTCAGAGTTCATATATTTAAGGAAGAGGGAAGAAAATGGAACTAAGATCAGGCACCCACTATATGCCTATATACCTGCCTGACTATCCATCCAACTATCTAATTTAATCCTTACCATGGCCCTACAGAGAAATGATCCTTATTTTTATTTTTAAATAGTTGTTTGTTTATTTGAAAGGCAAACTGAGGTAGGAGGGACAGAAAGGGGCAGGAGAGAGCTAGGAGGATCTGCCTTCTTGAGATCTACGTTGCCCTCCCACTCCCAGACTGTACTCTTATCCGAGACCCAGAATTCTCTGCTGAAATGCCGTGAGTGCCTTTCCGTGCCTGCGCAGGTCTTTTCCCAAAGTTCAGTGTTCAGAGGAAAGAAGGGTGAAGCAAACAAAACTGGAACACTGGGCTGCACTGTCTACAGGTACAACCATACAGATATCTATAGTCTAAGAAGAGGGGTGATGCAAAAGAGAAGAGACGTGATAGGGGTGGGCAGAGGCTAGGGTCATTGGTTGGCTATGTCTCTGTCTCGTCATTCTCTGGCATGGAACATGGAGAAGTCTGAGAAGTTCTAAATTAAAACCCTGCCTTACAAGTTGTTATCAAGACATATTTGTTGAGGTAGGTGGATAGAACAGATTTTATTTATAGTTTGATTCATAACTTTTAAAATATTTAGACATATGGTACCCTGGGCTCTGTAAATGCTAGGGTTGTGCCTGGCAACACATGCTTTATGCAAATAAAACTATTAGTGGAAGGGAAAGAACCTTGCTCCTAAACTAACACTGCCTCCTCTTGAGGCTACTTACATTACCTAACAGGAAATCATACACTAATTTTTTACATCAGAGGAGTATGTCTTAATTAAACCATCTCTCCTTTTTTTGAAATCATTAACTGGAGAGACAATGCAGGTAGATGTTTGAAAATATGTTCTCTCTGTACCAGGAAAGACTTTACAACAAACATGAATCATGTTTGAAGTGCCTGTACTATCATATAAGGGCCATATTTTGTAGTAAATCGTTCAGTCCCATGAAATGTTACGGCAGTCTATTTTAGTACAATGATGGTATAAAGAAACACATAAAACAATTCTTGCAAATTTAAGAACCTGCCCATTTCAAACAAGGGCTGATTCTTTAACAGCAGGCCAGCAACCACCATGTTCGCCTGTGGCGGAGAGCAAAATTACCATAAAGATAATTACAAAGCCAACAGCGCTATCAGCTAGTCACCGGGTAATGGAGTGCAACGGAGGCCAGCAGGTGGAGCTGTCACGCCTAATCCACCCAGGGAATCGACACCTCAGGGCCTTTCAGTCCGAGCTACCCAGGGAACAGTCACTCTTGCTAAACAATTCAGCTTCTGCTGGGCCCTGCTGAAGAGACCTCTGAGCTGAGATTTCTTTCCTGGATATGGACAGTGACCATTTTAGCCACTGAAATGTTTTATGAAATCTTAAACTTCGTTTCTTTTCCCAATTTCAAGCTCTTCAGGAAAACTTCTGTCTTCTAAACACTTAGAAAAACTCAACTTGGTACAGCGGTTTTCTGAAAGAGTGACAGGCACACTCTAGGCAGGAGGTGCACATCTTGGTCTAGGAGCTCTATTTTCCGAAGAAATCCATTATATTAATGATTAAATCTGGCAAGAAGTCCTACAAGTTGGCAGTCTGTCCTTCCTTCACGCTCTTGTATTTCCTTCTGTGAATGAGTACTTTTTGAGCACTTGTTGTAGATTGTGTTTACACAATTATGATCAAAATGCACTCCATTCCCTAAAGAGGATGAGCAAGAGGTTACAGTCCTTAGCCAGCAGGGAAGAGAACCAAGTAGAGGAGACTAATGAGAAGAAATCCCAAAGGGAAAGGGCATACAGCCCTGGGTTGCTAAATCAATACATTCTTTCCTCCAGAGTAAGGAAAGAAACAAACAGAATGACAAGCCAAGAAAAGAGAGCACAACTCCTACAGATGCAATTCTTCAACTTGGACAACGAGCTGTAGAAAAGCAGTCTATGTCACTCTTATTTTCACGTTGTCAAAACTGTGCTAATAGAGAGGAACAGATTTAAAGCTAAAACCAAACTAAAAAGTCCAAAAAATAATTTTGATTTCATCTGGTGTGTGAGTGGGTACAGGGGAGCTACAGGGTGTCACTTGTTGTCATCTTCTGTCCCATTTAGCTTTCCAACTGTAATTTTCCTGGACTGACACCCCATGCAGTTTGCATATTCTCAACATCTTTCACAAAAAGCAGAAGGAGGGAGGGTGCTGGGACTATCAGGAGACCTTCTGGATGGCAGAGAAGAAATCCTGAACAAAATGACGAAAGCTTACATCCTAGGCATTTGACTTGCTTATCACAACGGAGAGACAGAATGAATCTGTGTGTGTATGTGTGTGTTAAGGGGGGTTGTACAGTACAGGTAAAAATAAACTAACACAATAAATACTCCCTATTCTGAAACTCTATACAGATAACTTTTCAATAAATGATTAAAATGTCGGGTAGGCCCTTTGGCTATTTGGAGTGAGACAGTCTTGCTTTTTAAAATTAGCTCTACTACTTGCTAAGTTTGGATTTGGGGTAACTTCTGACCTCTGTTTTCCTTACTGGTGAAATAAGGATAATAGCATATATTTTACAAGGTTTTAATGAATATTAAATAAGAATATAAAATACCTAGTTCAGGGATTATCATAAGGTCTGTCTTCATTTAGAAAAATATTAATAAATTCATAAGCTTTATTATAAACAACAATCCACAATATATCCTTGGTAAGTATTCTTTAAATTTGCCAAGCTATTACTGTTTCAACATGGCTTTTATCCTGCAAACTATCTCAACATGTAATACAATTCATTCCTTTTAAAATGTTCTATTGTAACCAGCCTATTGTTGCACAGGTACATTTTCAGTGTAATTCTAGCATATTCCCTAGCTGTACTAGAATAACACTCACTGAAATGTGTTTTTCTTTGGTTTGATTTTATTTTAAGCATGCATGCTTATTTACAATGACTGTACTTCTACAGGATATAACTCTTTCACTTCACTTTTATCCCAAAATCTTTCCTGCTGAATTGTTACTGCCCTTTTCCAGGTTTTTGGTTTTGAAGATATTTTTTCTTCTATTTTGAGTACATCAGTTTCAATGAATCCAAGGCATTTTACTGTTGATCTTCCTTGCCTGTTATTAAACTTTCTTCCCTAAAGTATTACTGCAATAGTATCTTTTCTACATTGATATTCACAGTTAAAAAATTCAGGTATCTATCATTTCAGTTTTTATTTCAAGAAACATGATACAGATGGTTTACTATTTAATAAGTATAATTAAATTATGATAAAATAACAAATATATTTAATAACTTAGATATCAAAATGTTTTTCACGGAAAATAATTTTACAAAACAATCAAAATTTTATAGATTCAGTGAATATATTAATAGGTTATGTATATTTTAATTGGAGGGAGCAAATAAACCACAGACTTCCAAATAGATTCTAAAGCACCAAAAAGTTTCAATAAAAGGATTTTTTTTCCTGCTAATTTTTCTTGTCAGGGGTGCACAGAAAGCCTTATGATCTTTAAAATTTTTATTTAACAGGTGTGCAAACAGATGTAACTTGTATATTTTATTCTTATAAAATTTCTCCAGATAGCCTATAGGCACGTTTATTATATTTTAATCAAAATTTGAAAATTACATAAATGTTAGCAGTAAATAAATTCTGCTCCTTTTCCACAACCTAGGGAAAAAAGGCAACTCTGGAACTGGAGATGCTTTATGGAGCTTACTAGTTGGTATTAGTGTAACATGGCACTGAAATTTAGAGCAAACTTAGTGGGGCGTGGATGTGATGTTTCAGGTTGGGGCTCTAGTACTCGTATACAGTAGTCTTCATTTCAACAACTGAAATGATAAGAATTACAGTGGAAGTAAAAAGGAAATTTCGCATGCCTGTATATTTCACTTACATGTAAAATATGTACTAGTCACTTCAGCCTGCTCAAATAATATATGTAATATTAATTTTAAAGTTTATTTATTACATGATATTAATGAAAAGATATACGAATGGTACTTATATTACTTTAAAAGGAAAGTCTTAGCCAGTGCCGCGGCTCACTTGGCTAATCCTCTGCCTGCTGCGCTGGCACCCTGGGTTCTAGTCCCGGTTGGGCCTCCAGATTCTGTCCCGGTTGCTCCTCTTCCAGTCCAGCTCTCTGCTGTGGCCCGGGAAGGCAGTGGAGGATGGCCCAAGTGCTTGGGCCCTGCACCTACATGGGAGACCAAGAGGAGGTACCTGGCTCCTGGCTTTGGATCGGCGCAGCGCGCCGGCCGTAACAGCCATTTGGGGGTGAACCAACAGAAGGAAGACCTTTTTCTCTATCTGTCTCTCTCTCACTGTCTAACTCTGCCTGTCAAAAAAAAAAAAAGGGAAGTCCTTTTCCTTCTTCTAGACCTGTTTAGCTGTCTGACAGCACTTTCAAAGGAGACGTATAAAGGCAAAACAAGTGCTTGCTTGCATGTTTGTGTTCAGTGACTACTGAAGCAATCCTACTCGGGCCTGTCACAGGTAATAAGATGGCAGAGCAACAGTTCAGATTTCAGTGCCAGGCTGCTTGGCTCCAAAGCTGATTTCACAGCTTCTAAGCTTTATGAACTTAGAGAAGTTATTGATGGCCCTGTGTCCCATTTCAACATAGGTAAAACAGGTTTAATAGTATCCATTCATAGGGTTGTTGTCAGTTATTAAATATATGTATATAAAAACTTTGAATATATGTAAATATATATGCATATGGATATATGTAAATATAAACTCTGAATATATATAAATATATACATAAATTGAATATTTATCTGTATCTATATATATCTATATCTGTGTATACTCAGAACAATGCCTGGCGCACAGACTATGTAGGGTGTCAGTTCTACTTGAAATATTGGATGTATTATTCTAATGTAACTCTTCCTCCTGACCATTTACTTTGTTTACTTTGACAGTACTTATTTGGTCTCCCCATTGCTTGAAGCTAAGATATCTCAGAAAAATTTCCCCTTGATAGTGCACCCTCCGTCTCAGAGAAGACCTGTGCCTGTTTCCCTACGCCTTGGCCGGTCTGCACCTCTTACCTCCAGGTTATCTTTGTCTGAACTCATGCTTTAGTTCTTACCTCAAACCTCATTTAATTGGTGAGGCCTCCTCCGATTTTTCCAAGTGAGATAAAGTGCTTCATGCCTTATGCATTCCTGTATCTTCCCGACCTTTTCCTTTATGGCACCAACAGAACTTGTTGCTATGTATTAATTAATGAGTATGTAACCCCCACTAAAATAAAAGTTCTTTGAAGGCAGGGTCAAGTCTATTTTGTTCATTTAAAATTATATCCCAAGCATTGTAAGTGTTTGGCCTGGAGTAGATATCCATGAAGCACTTGTTAAATATATAATAAATTAATTTCAGAGATGAGATTCTCCCAAGTACACATGATTTGCCCAAGATGATGCCACTATAAATGACAGAACCAGAAGTAGAATTCAGTTTTTCTAACATAAAATTCCATATTATTTCTAGGTATTAAATCTTCAATTATACAAATCATACAAAGAATCATGAAATCAGTGATGGGTAGGTTCTAAAATGAAACGTGAAAACACAAATTGGAAAGAACAGGACTATCTTAAAGTTGTCTGGAGGAACTGGGTCTCCCTGAGGAGCTGACATTTAAGATATAAAGTAGAAGTTAGAATGGGCAAGGAAAGGTGGGCAGAGAGTTTCAGACACAAAGAACCATTTGCACATCCAGTGGTCCAAAGATGACAAAGAGCTGGTGAATAAGAACAGCAAAAAGGTCACTGTGAATGCAACATAAGAAGCAGGAAGTTGGAGAATGAAACTGATTGAAGAGGCAGGGCCAGAACATCCAAGACCTTGTGCACCAAGGAAAGAATATTGTCCCTTAGCTAATGGAAGAAAAAAAAATATTGAAAGGTTTTAAGTGGGGAATAACACAGTCAGTTTTGAACTTCCATAAGACAATATAAACTGCACTGTAAGAAATTCTGGGAAAAGATTCAGTAATTTGTTGGAGACAGGGAGTCGAAGTAGAAGGACCTACTATGATGACAACATGATGTTCAGGTGTGTCACATGATCAGCAGGGAGGAACATGGAGACATCTGCTGAGATCCAATATGGAATGGATCAAAAGTTTAATTTCATTAAGTACATAATAAACTCTCCATAATTAGTCACAATTATTACTTTTTTAGTGTTTGTTATAACTGATGGTTGAAAAACACTTGTTACAATTGAGGGTGATGATGATTTTTATGGATTTCAGTGGATTTTTGATGTGATATGTTGCTTCCAGGCTCTTCTGGCTTCGGTGTTTGGAAATGGAAACTGTTTAAGGGGCCAAGAGAGGGCAACCTTAGTATAACATATAAGGGGGATACGGGAACATTTTCTTTGTCTTTCTTGGATTTCCTTCTTTTCCCAAGAATCAAGGAATTTTAGATATGATAACATAATCATTGCCAGTAGGTCTATGACAGCCAAAAGGTGTAGGAGGCATGGGAGATCAAACTCATACAATTAGACTTAATTGGCATTCTAGGTTAACAGTGAGTGAACACAAAAACTCAAAGGATTTTCCTATAAATTGGGTTAAGAATTGTGTTAGAGCTTTGATCTTACAGTTGGCATCTTAACACTCATATTTTCATTTAGATTGTTATTCATATGTCTTCCTCTCCTGGTATTCTGTCATATTCATTTACATTTTTACATGTAGTACTAAAAAAGAACACCTATTAGGATACTAAGTTGGCAGTATTGATTACATAGCCAATTTTAATTCTGAACCACTGCGGCCTGCGCAAGCACACAAGGTGAAACTAAGCCCTTGTACCGTGTGACTGGCTCTTGTCCGCTGCCTTTGCTCCCTAGAGATGCAAGGGAAGCAAAGGCCAAGCATCTGGATCAGCTGTATGGTGTTAATGAGAATCCCTGTTAAAATTATCCTGTTCATTCTAGCACATAAACTCTGAAGCATAATGTGAAATTGATGGCAACTGTGTTAAAAATATTAAACGGCATGTCCACTTCAGAAGTTTTTAACCCTGGGTTGAGAATTTTACAGTCTCTTAATTACAGGCCAACTGGATATTTTGCAACAACAAATAAAATAGTAAGATAGTAGGACAACTAAACAACCAGGCATCGAGAGGAAATCAAATCTAGAATATCCAAATTGTTTTGGTCACAAGAGGTACTATCTATAATTAAAAACCTACAATGATTTTTCCTTAATGTCACACATTTGGCAACACTTAAGCACCATCACCAAGGCAGAACATCATGCAGAGACATATAGATCGGTACACAGCAAAGGAGTTTTGAAGAAAAAGAAATGTTTCAACTGACATTCTAAGTTCAGCATACACTTTACTTATACTCGAAAACTTATGGAGGTTCTTGATATATTTTTTAACATATTTTATTTAAACTTTGATGTTTCCACTTATTAAACTACAGAAAGCATCTAATAATATTTACTTCTACTGTTTTTAAAGTTTAAGTCCATATATATAGCTTAATAATGAACCTGCCCTTCTTACTGTTTTGGGTCATGTGTGATATTGTCTAACCTCTTATAATCCAAAGGGTATAAAGTAAGCCCAACACAGCAAAATGATGCAGTGTTAAGTCATTCACACGTTTCCATCTATTCCTCACTGTATTAACCAGAATTTCAGCTTTTTGACACTGCTTGAAGACATGACATTTTGATACTATCCAAGAATTCTGGAGAATTTTTTATCACGTGGTTAAATGGGTTCAAGCATGGGTTTGAAAGTCACACTGAGTTTGAAAAAAGTTTCCATCATTTATTAGCTATGCAACAATCTCATCTCTCCACCATCTATGTAGCAGGGTAAAGCAGAGAATATCTCAAAGAGCTGCAATTATTAAATGCCTTATCACATATTAAGGACTTAGACCTGTGCCTGGCATATACAAACATCCAAAACATGTTACTGTCATCATCATTAGCCTTCTACAATAGAAGCAATCATTTTATTTTAGGGGACTGTGAGAAAAAATCTACAAAATACATATTTAACATTTTCCTTTTCATTCCTATCCCTCAGCCTTATCAGAAGCAATACTTTTGCTTATTTCCTACTCAACAGGATTTTTGTCACCTAGTGATTCTCCAGATTTTCTTTTACATAGACTCCTCTATAAAATACAGAAACAGGCTGGCGCCGTGGCTCAACAGGCTAATCCTCCGCCTTGCGGCGCCGGCACACCGGGTTCTAGTCCCGGTCGGGGCACCGGATTCTGTCCCGGTTGCCCCTCTTCCAGGCCAGCCCTCTGCTGTGGCCCGGGAGTGCAGTGGAGGATGGCCCAAGTGCTTGGGCCCTGCACCCCATGGGAGACCAGGAAAAGCACCTGGCTCCTGGCTCCTGCCATCGGACGAGCGCGGTGCGCCGGCCGCAGCGCGCCATCCGCGGCGGCCATTGGAGGGTGAACCAACGGCAAAGGAAGACCTTTCTCTCTGTCTCTCTCTCTCACTGTCCACTCTGCCTGTAAAAAAAAAATATACAGAAACATTCCATGAAGTTTCACAGGAAACAATTTTCAATTTTAAAATCGTTTAAGTATTATGTACTGAGGGATTTAAGGACACCCTGCAATACCTCCACAGCCCCACCTGACTCTGAGTCTCATTTGCTATTTTAATTAGTAATAGCTTCAGGACTGAAGCTTGACTCAGCTTCTTTTTAAAAAGTTCCAGTAGGCCGTGGTGTATCTGGCCTCTCTTACCTCTCCCATGACTGCTATGGGTGTCTCTCCCGTTGCCTGAGCAACACGGTGCTCCACCAGGTAGAACATATACTCATCATAGAGTAGACGGATCAGGTGGAAGGAGCCAAAGCTAGCAGCACTGCGTAAGGTCAAGTCCCGAATAACCATTGAGCTGTTCCAAGACAAAAGACACACAGGCAGACAATTAGTGGCAAGGGTCAGAGTTCAACCTATATTCCCTCTTAAAATATGTTTAAAATAGTGGTCTCTTTCAAAGATATCTGGACTGCTTATGAACTCATTAGATTTGCAGAAGGAAGAGACATACATTTACAAATACATAGGTTGATATTCTGAAGACTTGTTTTGCAACACAGAATTGTAAATTATCAGGCAACTGGAAAAAAAAAGAAGACTATATTTTGTTTCCTATTTCATTTTCAGCCTTGTTCAAATGCAGGCAACTAATATATCAAGTTTTCTATGCTTAATTTGGCTGGTGACAGATCATCACTGTACATCTGAAACTCAGAGGCCCTGGAGTCTGACTCTGGCTCTTTGTTAACTGATTAGCTAACCCCCAACAGATTATTTCCCTGAAATTGCATTTCTTCTTAGGTGAAAATTAAAGCAACATTTTAGCTTTCTTTGTTATTTCAAGGATAAAATGAATTAAGGGATATGAAATCAATTTATGAATGAATAGAACACTACTTAAATACAAGTGACTGTGATTTTAATATACAAAGTAAGAGAAAGTATGCTTCCATTGTTCTTTGTTTATGGCAGCAATTACTATAGGATGATGGTAGAAAACTTCCAATTTGTTGGACCTGTTTCTAAAGAAGAAAAAAAAAAAACACAGGTTTGAAGTTACACAGACCAAGGATACCATCGTGTGTGTGTGTGTGTGTGTGTGTGTGTGTATTTGACAGGCAGAGTTAGAGAGAGAGACAGAGAGAAAGGTCTTACTTCCATTGGTTCACCCCTCAAATGGCCACTATGGCAGGCACGCTGCGCTGATCCGAAGCCAGGAGCCAGGTGCCTCCTCCTGGTCTCCCATGCAGGTGCAGGACCCAAGGACTTGGGCCATCCTCCACTGCCTTCCTGGGCCACAGCAGAGAGCTGGACTGGAAGAGGAGCAACCGAGACAGAATCTGGAGGCCCAACCAGGACTAGAACCCAGGGTGCTGGCGCAGCAGGCAGAGGATTAGCCTAGTGAGCCGCGGCACCGGCCCATGTGGTCTTAATAATGACCATATAAAAAATGTTTCAGTTAGGATTAGTACAGGGGCCAGGTAAAGCAAAGGGTAGTAGTTATAGGTTATTCACGTTTCAGTTTCCAAGGTTTCAGTCACCTATTCTCAACTGCAGTCTAAAAATATTAAACTGAAAATTCTAGAAATATATAAATCCTAAGTTTTAAATGGAATGCTGTTCTGAGCAGCTTGATGAAGTCTCATGCTGCCCCGCTCCATCCCCCAATGCAGCAGGCTGTGAACCATCCCTCTGTCCCACGTACTGCAGGCTGTACACAAAGCCTGACCTTTAATACTCAGCAGCCATCTTGGTTATCTGATCAACGACTCTAGATCTTGTGTTCAAGCAGTCTTAATTCTACTTAATAATGGTCTTTAATTGCAAGAGTAGTGATGCTAGCAATTTAGATACCCCAAAGAGCAGCCGTAAAGTACTTCAAGTGAAAAGGTGAAACTTCTTGGGCTTAAGGGAAGAAAGCAAATTGTGTGCTAAGATTGCCAAGGTGTAGTAAGAACAAACTTTTTATATGTGGAATTGTGAAGAAGCCAAAAGAAATTCAAGCTAGTTTCGCAGTCATACCCCAAATAGCAAAAGTTATGCTCACAGTGAAAAATCAGTGCTTACGATGGAGAAAACAGTACACTTTAGGGTTCTGTACTCTGTGGATTCAGACACTCACTGCGGTTATTGGAATGAATCCCCTGCAGATAAGCAAGACTACTGTGTGATCTTAAGAAAACTACTCATACCACTGTATTGCCACATAATATTTGCATGATCTTAAACAGCATTTCTAGTGAATTATTCCTTAAATATCTTAATACATTCTTTAAGTTTATAACTTGATGAGTCACTAAAATAGATGACTAAAATAGTCACTAAAATAGATGGCAATTATGTGCCAAAGATATATGACAAAATTCTGCTTATAATTTTATCCACGCCTTTCGGAAGTTCAGTGACACATTTGTAAAAACAATTTATAAGAAAAAGACAGCTATTTGGGGCCGGCGCTGTGGTGCAGCGGGTTAATGCCCTGGCCTGAAGTGCCAGTATCCCAAATGGGCGCTGGTTCTAGTCCCAGCTTCTCCTCTTCCAGTCCAGGTCTCTGCTGTGGCCTGGGAAAGCAGTGGAAGATGGCCCAAGTCCTTGGGCCCCTGAACCTGCGTGGGGTACCCAGAAGAAGCTCTTGGCTCCTGGCTTCAGATTGGTGCAGCTCCAGCCGTTGCAGGCACCTGGGGAGTGAACCACTGGACAGAAGACCTCTCTCTCTGTCTCTACTCTGACTTTCAAATAAATAAATAAATCTTTAAAAAAAAACCAGCTATTTAATATTTTCTGTCTACAGAAAAATATTAAAATGTAGCCTCCGTGCAATAAAAAAACCCACAAAAATACAAACATAATAAATGCTATGTGACATTTTACCCCATACTAATACAAACTTGAAGTAATTTTCCATGTATGCAGAAGAATATTTGCTCCTACCTGCATCTGTATTGCTGAAGAAAGCAAGAAAATACTTAATAAGAAGCCTGAAGAAAAAAAATGGCTAAAAATATGCAAAAAATAGGATTAATCATATTTGGAATTAAAAAAAAGCAAAGTCAAGCAAGATACCACAGTTACATATGGTATCATAAAAGATTAAAATACCTAGTGTGTTCTGGGAATAGAACTTTCCAACTGTCTCATCTCTGTAAGAATACCATCAAGAAACTTTGGTGGAGGGGAATTTGACAATATTTGTAAAAATGTAAAATATCAAATCCTGTGATCCAGAAATTCCAAATTTAGAAATTTATACATATGTGCAAAGATAGTTTTGGTTGCAGCAATATTTGTATCAGTGAGAAACTAAGTAGAAAAACTAAACATCCACTAATGAGATGCAAAACAAATTATGGCCCATTTATATGTGGGATTTTATGCAGCTGTTTGTTCTTTTAATTAAAGATTTATTGATCTGAAAAGCAAAGTGACAGATAAGGAGAGACAGAGAGTGAGCTTCCCTCTCCTGGTTCACTCCCCAGATGGTCACAACAGGTATGTCCCGGCCAAGGCAAAAGCAGGAGTCAGGAACTCCAACTGGGTCTCCCACAGGGGTGGCAGGAACCCAAGTACTTGGGCCATCTGCTGCCTTTCCAGGCACATGAACAAGAATGCTAGATTGAAAGGGGAACAGCCCAAACTAGAACCTGCGCTCTAATATGTGATAGCAGTATTCTAAGCTATGGCTCAACCAGATGTGCCACAACACAGGCCCCTATGCAATAGTTTTTAAAAATGAGGTAAACATACAAGTTATAACATGGAAAAGTGTGCATGATATAATATTAAGCTAAAGAAACAAAATACATGAGTGCATTTATATAAATTTATATAAAATCTCTACACAATTAAAAAAATCCCTACCCTTAAGTAAATGGAAATATTTAATAATCTATTAGTACTATTATTTATTTGAAAGGCAGGTGAGGGAGGAAGGAGAAAGAGAGAGAGAGAGAGAGAAAGAGAAAAAAGTGAGGGGCGGGGAGAGGTATTTTCCATTTGTGGTCTCACTACTGAAATGTTTACAACAGCCAATGCTGGCTGAGCCAAGCCACAGCCAGATATTAGAACTCCATCTGGGTCTCCCACATGGGTGGCAGGGACTCAGTACCTGAGCCATCATTTGCTGCCTCAGAGGTCCATTGGCAGGCAGTTGGATCAGAAGCAGAGATAGAAATGGGACTTGACCAGGGATGTGGGTATTCCAAGAAATGGTTTATCACATTGTACTACAATGCAAATCCTCATTAGTCACTTTATTTTTTTAAAAGATTTATTTATTTTGAAATTCAGAGTTACAGAGAGGGATAGACAGAAAGAGAGAAAGATCTTCTGTCTGCTGGTTCACTCCTCAAATGCCTGAAATGTCTAGTGCTGGGTCAAGCCAAATTCAGGTGCTAGGAGCTCCATTTGGTTCTCCCACATGGATGAAAGGGCTCAAACACTTGGGCCCTCTTCTGCTGATTTTCCCAGGCCATTAGCAGGGAGATGAATGGGAAGTGGAGCAGCTGGGACACGAACTGGCACTCACATAAGGATGCTGGCATAACAGAGTAGCTTTACCTGCTACGCCATGATGCCAGCCCCGCTGTTAGTCTCTTTAAAGATTCATACACTACTTGTCATATTTATCTGAAGCTATAACTGTATACAAAGGTAATCATTACAGTGTTTTTATAAATTTTATCAGAAAACTGAAAACCATCTAAATGGTAATGAGTAGGTAAATCTTTAAATATATATGGAGTACATATAATGGAGTATTTTGATGTCATTAAAGTTGTTTCTGAGGATATTTAAGGAGAGGAATCCTTAAGATGTAATGTTAATAAAAACTGTTAAGGGAATCTATACATATATATAAGATTTCCAAATGTAAGCAAAGTATATATATAATATAAATTATATAATATTATATATACTATATAAAGGAAAGCTAATATTCTACAGTAGACAACTGGATTCCAATTAATACTAAAAGAAAACATTTTACCAGGGACTATCTCTGGATAGTAAAATTATGAATGAGCTAAGTTTATTTCTTGTATAGTTTTTGTATATCACAGGTTTTTCTTCTGTGAGTACACATTAACTTCAGTAAAAAGCACATTTGTTTTAAAAGCTGACATTCATTATAATATAGGAAACCAATCTTGGATCAGTTGAATACCAACAAACCTTTGCAAGAGTAACTATCATAGACATAGAATAAATTCTTTATATATTTACTGACTCATATATTAGGGCTTTCTATTTATCTTAAAATATAATAACCCTGAATCATAGAGATTACTAAGAAGAATGTTCCTGAGTAGTTTTCTGATATAATTACTGAAACGCAAAGTCAATTATCTTTTTACTCATTTAATAGATATTTATTGTGTTTCAGGGTCTTGCTTTAGAGTAAGTCATGCAAAAGTTTGCTTAAAAAAAAAACAAAGAGGGCTGGCACCGCGGCTCACTAGGCTAATCCTCTGCCTGTGGCACCGGCACCCCGGGTTCTAGTCCTGGTTGGGCCTCCAGATTCTGTCCCGGTTGCTCCTCTTCCAGTCCAGCTCTCTGCTGTGGCCTGGGAGGGCAGTGGAGGATGGCCCAAGTGCTTGGGCCCTGCACCTGCATGGGAGACCAGGAGGAAGCACCTGGCTCCTGGCTTCAGATCGGCACAGTGTGCGGGCCGCAACACACCGGCTGTAGTGGCCACTTCAGGGGTGAACCAACGGAAAAAGGGAAGACCTGTCTCTCTTTCTCTCACTGTCTAACTCTGCCTGTCCAAAAAAGAAAAAAAGAGCTTAACTGCAGCAAGAAGGACAGTCAGCAAATGCACAAGCAGGTAGTCACCAATCCCATGCGTTAGGGTGAGACTGGAGAGTGCCAAGGGCAGGCAGTGTAAGTTAGGTATCGGGAAAGTCCTGAGGGGTTCATAGCTAGGCAGCCACTGGGCTGAAGTGAGGAAATGAATCTGGGGAACACATGGTGAAGAGCTGTGGTTGCCGATGTATTCAGAGAGCAGCCAGGAGGCCCATGTGGCTGGAGGACAGTGAGCAGAGAGGGACACATGATGGGGCCTGGAAGTCACTAGCAGCTGGACTGTGCAGTGCCTTGTATGCTCCAGAAAGACCTGTGCATTACATTAAGGTGTTTTGGAAACCTTTGGATGATTAGACAATCACTGTATTTCAGCATAACATGAATATGCACTAGCAAATTCTATTAGAAATTTTTCTAAACATCTGTTGGTTTTCAATTATAATAGTTATTTTTTAAAAGTACTGATAAATGTATCACAAAATTATTGTCATATGTTTGGAAAAGAAGCAGTTCAATTGCATTATCAATGCTGTGTGTACTTTATTCACACTGTATTGGACCTCTGCCCTACACACCAAGTATTAAATAACACAATTAACAGTTTAATTGGAACCCTATTGTCCGATTCAGACTTCTGTATGACTGTTGCAAAATTGACTCCACTGAATTTCATGTTGCTAGGTTACCATGAATTCAACTCCTTTTAAAGTCAGAGTTGTAAACATCAATTATTTTATAATGGATGAGAAATGCATTTGTGTATTTATCTTTCTAACTTACAGTGTGGAAACTGAAACATATACTAACTCTAAACATACATACTAATGTGCAATCCACCTCTGTACATTGGAGCATGCATCAGACCGTTCCTAAGAGACAGGAGAAAACATCACACCTGTGACCCCCACATGAACTCTGTCTTTGAGCAGTGCTTAGAGCTCTTGGTTTCTGGAACATTTATATATTGTCAGGGTACAGGCAAATGTGGTTCTCTTCCCCTCCTTTCCAGGTATGGTACCAAGGCTACACATTCTGTTTTTCACAAATGGGATATTTGCATGACTGTCAGGGTGACCCTGAGGAATGCTCAATGCACAATGCACAACCTGAGAAATGGTCCACATAGTTTGCTATTTTTCTCTGGGAAAGGCAGTCACTTGTTTTTCCTACTTCCCAGGAAGCCAACATTGGCCATTCAAAAGCCAGGTTCGGCAAGGAGAGACCCCTGTTCGGCACAGAGTGTGTGTGTGTGCAGCAGTATACCAACTGCAACCTCCAAGATCCTTTGCCAGTAGATTTCTAGATTTCTGTGCATGTAAATTTATACACAGAACTTTAGAAATTAGATTAACTAGAAGATGCAGGACCTATGAATGTGACTGCTGAATTTACAATGGCACTTATAAACTCATAGGTTTTTGGCACTTATGATGCCAAAAACATTTTTAAAATAATGTATTTCTGCTTTTCTGATAGTCTGTGAGTGCAGTTTTCAGTATATGTTCTTATGCCTCAGTGAAAACCAGCTCATATATTAAAGGGTCTTAAGTCTCTCTGCTATTGACTTGGTCTACCAGCAGGAGGGACACATTTGTCTGAATGTGCCTTTCCTTCTGCGGCCCTGAACTGTACGCCTTTGAGTCTTTTTTGAAATGAAAATAATAACCATAATAGTGTCTAATAATAACAAGCCAATTATCCCCAACTCAGGGAGGACAGAGGGCAGGCAAGTGATGATCTACTGGGTTTGTGTATCTGCAAAGAACAAGAAACACAAGTGATTTTCTCTCCTTTCAAGATACCTGCAATAGATCTCTGCGGAAAGAAGGCTCCAGGGGTGTATTTCTAAAATGATATCAACCAAATATAGAAAGAGAAAAACCACAGGAAGGAGGAAGGGCAAGGTTGACATCAACAATGTAAGGAAACAGCGGAAGGGAAAAAGCAAAAGCCTTGCTTTCTCTGATGCAGGGGACGTGTGCGTCTTTGGTCAGACACGTTTTAGGACAGTGTTATTCCTGCATCTACCCGTCACTCACGGAACAGGTATGTCAGGCCATGGTCATTATTTTCTGGGGAAAAAACTGATGAATAAAATACCAACTTTCAAGTGAATGGGAAAACATCTGAGATCTGCTCTCAAATTAAAATTTTGAACTGCACCATTATTAGCACTGTTACTACAGACACTTTGAGAACACCATGACAATGCTTTCCAAACCTTCCTGAAGTATCAAGGAGCAAATGAAATTTCTCATCAACACCTAGATCGAAACCCAGCACTGACATCACTGTAGACTACCAGCTGGGCAGAGTCAAAGACCTTAGTAGTGAACTTCTCAATTCACGTGAGCTCAAAGAATTAAATAGATGAGAAGCAGAAATATGGAATTACACCAGTATAAAAAGAAAAACAAAGCAACAAGAAAATAGTGGCAGGCTTTCTTTCACTGCATGTGACTCTGGGATAAACACTGGAGGGCATTAGGACACAGGGATAATTTAACTCTTAATTAAACAGATGTGGTTTATCTATTACCTTCACTTCATCTTAAGAAATAAAAATCAGGGGCCGGTGTTAGAGTATAGCAAGTAAAGCCACTGCCTGTAATGCTGGCATCCCATAGAGTTGCCAGTTCATGTCCTGGCCATTTCACTTCCAATCCAGCTCCCTGGTAATGGGCCTGGGAAAGCAGTGGAAGATGGTGCAAGTGCTTGGGGCCCTGCACCCACACGGGAGACCTGGATGAAGTTCCAGGCTCCTAGTTTTGGCCTGGCCAGGACCATCTGGGAGGTGAAACAGCAGATAAAATCTCTCTCTCTCTCTCTCTCTCTCTCTCTCTCTCTCTCGCCAGGACCATCTGGGAGGTGAAACAGCAGATAAAATCTCTCTCTCTCTCTCTCTCTCTCTCTCTCGCCAGGACCATCTGGGAGGTGAAACAGCAGATAAAATCTCTCTCTCTCTCTCTCTCTCTCTGTCTCATCCTGCCTCTGTAGGTCTGTCTTTCAAACAAACAAATAAATCTTTAAAAAATTTCAGAGAATTTTAAAAAAGAAAGAAAAATCAGGCCAAGTCAGAGGAGACATAAGTCATTTACAGTAAAAATCAAAGCAACTGTCATCATGATTCAAAGAGCTCTGGTTCCATCTTTACAAAAGCGATGAAAACAAGGTGGGAATCTTATATCCTGGTCCTACTGGGGTCACAAGCACTTCCAGTCCATACATTTATTCTACCATCTCTTCTAACAGTCATCTTTGGACTCACCATTGACATTCACATGGCAACCACAGTGACAGTCATGGATATGTCCTGTGGTCATGACTTTCTCATATTTGCATGGCAGCATGGGTTATAAGCTAGGAATTATTTATTCATTTAAATAGCATTGGCTTTTAAGCCCAAGTCAGTGGGGCTTTCTTTCACTAAAGAATCAAAATAAACTCTCACAAGAACAAATGCCAGTGCTAACAAGTGAACTCCCAGGCTGGCACTGTGGTACAGCAGGTTAAGCTGTTGCTTTTGATGCTGGCATCCCATGTTGCAGTGCCTGCTGCTCTACTTTTGATCCAGCTCTCTGCTGATGCACCTGGGAAACTAACAGAAGATGGCCCATGTACCAGCTGCCCACATGAGGGACCCAGGTGGAGTTCCTGGCTGCTGGATTCAGCTTGGGCCAGACCTGGCTGTTGTAGCCAATAGGGGACTGAATCAGAGAATGGAAGATATCTGTCTTTCAAATAAATGAGTAAATAAATCTATATATATCATTTAAAAAACAGAGCTTATATAACTTAGGAAAATAAAATTCCATCAGCCAATTCCATCATGTGTGTTTCTGTGTGCATATTATCAATGCTGACCTCCACTGCTAATAAATGCTGTTTTTAAACCTTGCAGCAGTATTAAGGTCAATAAATATTTTTTTTACATCATCTATTATGTAATCAGAAAGCCTCTCTCTCTTGGATTTCTTCTATGTCTATAAAAACATAAATTTTCTCTATACTATGTTAGTCAAATGGTGATTCACATTATTAATAAGCGATGTTACATTATTGGCTGTGCATTAGAATCACCAGCATAGTTCCTTGGAAAACAAAGAAACAACCCACCCCTTTCTCTTCCCCCTCTCCCCATTCCCATCTGGTCTACCAAGATTCTGATTTCATTTGTCTCAGGAAGCAAGAAGGATTTTTTTTTTTTTATATGTACAGCAAGGCTATAAAACAGTTGAAATTAATACAATTAAGAAAATAACTAGATGGTTATGTGCACACCTTAGAATGACCTGGAGCACTTCAAAATACAGACTGCTGGGGTTGGGCTTTGGTGGACTGGATAAAACCGCTGCCTGCAATGCTGGTATCTCATATAGGCAATAGTTTAGGACCTGGCTGCTCCACTTCCAATCCAGGTCCCTGCTAATGCACCTGGGAAAGCAGCAAAGGATGGCTCAAGTCCTTGGGTCCCTGCTCTCATGTGGGAGACCTCAAAGAAGTTCCTGGCTCCTGACTTTTGATAGACTCAGCTCTGGACACTGCAGCATTCAGAGAATGAACCAGCGGATGGATGATCTGTCTTTCAGTCTCTCCCTGCCACACCCCAACCCCCCTCCACACATACACACACACACACACACACACACACACACACACACACTGTAACTCTTTCAAATAAATAAATAAATCTTTAAAGAAAAATACAGACTGCTGGGTCTTTCCAGATTCTGATTCGTGCAGATTTTGGATGGGAGCCCAAGACTCTGCATTTCCTACACATTTCCAAGTGACAGTAATGCTAGTGGGGTAGAGACCACAATCTGAAGATCAATGAACAACAGAACAAAAGAAACGTGGTAGGAAGACCCCAAGAGAGAAGTTTAAACCATGGAAGCTGCCAGAGTAAGGAGTGTGGCCCCTACAGTACTGCTGAGCACACTATCTACGCTGGAATCCTAGATGTTCACACTTGAGAACACACAGAGCTTTTCCAACTCTAGCCAAGTTTATTTCTATAAATCTCTTGGTTTGCTTCCGTGCTGTCATAATCACTGAGCTCGGCTGAAGACAATTCTAACAAGGAGTCCTCACAAATTGAAGTCTTCACTTAGCTCTTTTGTCTGAGCGGCTCTCTCCTATTGACAGACTAAGCAGAAGAAATCTCAGGAACAGTTAAGACGTTACCTGTAGAAAGACCATTTCAGCAGAAATTGCCGGGCGGCTTTTGGGAAACTGGGCCTTCCTTCGTAGGGTTTCAGGGCTTGCATCATCACATTGTCAAGCCACGCGGCCCACTGCTCCAGAGTGCTCTGCTGCTGTAGCGTCATCTTGAAGTCTGTTTCTAGTCTCTGAACCATGTTGTCATCACACTGACACACCCAGGAAGCCTGCTCCTGGACAGAACACAGAAAGCAAAGCAAAGCTCAACTCAGCATCTTTTCACGGAATGTCAGCACAAAGAAGAAATGCACAAGTGGGAAATTATAATAAATGCGTCAAACAGTCTAAACGAATCGAGAAAACAAGCAGCTACCTGTCAGCTGTTAAGGAAAAACCTTTGGCGGTTGTAGGGCTGTACTACTTCTCTTTGTTTACTCTGGTACATGAGATGTGGTAGGATTAAAAGCATGACCTGGTTTTTCTACATTAGCTAGACTGTGCAAAAGACTAAAATACGTGATTACTTAACAAAACTAGAAGCCCGAACCTATACTATGCAGCCTTTCATTTTCTTCAGTTTTCATACTGTCTCCCCCCAACCCCCACCCCATGAGGCCAAACTCCCAAATTCACTTGAGAAGATTCCTCAGCTAAGTCAGATGGACAAGCAAGTCCAATCAGCCAAAAATGATCTCTTAAGAGCAGAACAGAAACAAATATTCTGAATGGTACTAGGTAGAAGCATATGCTGTAGGAGTTTATGGATTGGGAACAAAAATCTCAAGGGCTTTCAAGGCAAGGCTATAAATGCAAATTAATTCGCAGAACTTAAAACAACAACAACAAAAACTCTTCTGAGACAATGTAGATTGTTACCTGCCAAGAAATTTGATTCTTGCAATTTTCCTCCTGATTCTGACTGAGGGGTTTCATGGTTAGCAGCTACAATGCAACCTGGTACTTTTTAAAGCTACTCTCCAGTGGTTGCCATAAATTTTATAATGGTTCTAGTCCTACAATGCATGTGAGGATTAAAAATAAAGTCAAAATGCAACTATTTGGTAAAATAATATTTGACTGAGAACCAGAAGATATGGATTATAAACTAGGTCTTGATCAACCAAACTGACCTCATGCAATTAATTCCATCTATGTGGGCCTTAGTTCCCCTAAACATAACATTTGACAAATAAAAGTTTTTTTAAGATGTGTTTGGATAATTTTGTCAAGATGGGCTTCTCTGGTGATGTGTCTGTAAAAGTCTTAAGTCTGTCTGTAGAATATTGTGAGTATGTATGTGTTTTTCTGGAAAGAAAAGTATCTACAACTTTTATTCTATATGGCTGTCAGTTCATTCCAATTAGCAATTTCAACTGAATAAATCTCAAATCTCCAATCCCGAGTTTCCACATCTCTCCTGATCCTACAGACTTTTATCTATTCAAGGGTCATTTCAACTTGGAGGCACTTCAAATGCAAAATGCCTCACCCTCAGGTTATCTGATTTCCCCAGGGAAATCTATGGTTCTGTCTGTATCTCAGGGGCTGAGATCCACTAGTCTGGTTTCTTCTGTCTAGCGAATCAAATTCTTTCAGCTGTTACCATCTAAACATCACTTTCACATATTGTAAGTACATGAAAATGTAATGCTAGAAAAAACTGAGAGTACAAGTAAGTCAAATGAACAAAATATTTAGAATATTTAAAATTGCAACAATAAAGAATGCTATTTGATGCATACAACCCTTCAAGCTCTCACATTCATATAAAAATACATGTATTTATTCATACAAGTACTTTAAAAAGAACATGTAAAATAGTATAATGAAAAAATGTGCATATATTTCAAAATTTTCTTGTATCAAAATAAACTTACCTCCTAATTCCATTTTAACACAAACATTTTGTTTTAACACAAATGTAACTTCATATGTAATACATGCAACATTATACTTGCTTATATTATTTATCCTTATCCATATGTAAATAATAGCATAAAAGAGAATTATATTATATGAGACTATATACTCTGCTTAAAGATTTTAACTATTTTTCTACTGAGGCAAATGTGGAGTTGTATCTGTTTTCAGTGAATTAATTTGTTTCATTACATTAATATATAATTATATCACCAATTTCATATGGTTAGGCATTTGTTGACTCCTACATTTTATTATTATGAATAAAGCTAGAATTAGTAATCTTGTAACTTTATCTTTGCTTATATTCACACTTATGATAGATTTATATGAGAAGAATAGCTAAGATCTTTTAATATACACTGTCAAATGACTCCAATATTTTTCATATCAATTTAAGGGTCCCTGAAGACTCCCAGGAGACACTTCTTTTTTTTTTTTTTTTTACAGGCAGAGTTAGACAGTGAGAGAGACAGAGAGAAAAGTCTTCCTTCCTTTGGTTCACCCCCGAAGTGGCCACTGGCGTGTTGCGGCCCGCACACTGTGCCGATCCGAAGCCAGGAGCCAGGTGCTTCCTCCTGGTCTCCCATGGGGTGCAGGGCCCAAGCACTTGGGCCATCCTCCACTGCACTCCCGGGGTCACAACAGAGAGCTGGACTGGAAGAGGAGCAACCAGGACAGAACCGGCGCCCCCAACCGGGACTAGAACCGGGGGTGCCAGCGCCGCAGGCAGAGGATTAGCCTAGTGAGCCGTGGCACCGGCCCCCAGGGGACATTTTTAAGCATCAAGAAAGCAATAGGAGGTAGTGTTTTGTTCTTTCATTAACATCTAAGCATTCTTTATATTTGATAAAAAAAAAAAAAACACGATACTCACCACTTTCACCATTTTTAAGAGCAGAGTACTCTTCGCTATGCAAGAGATCTCTAGAAGTTCTTCCACTAAAAAAATGGAAACTCTGTACCCACTGTGGGGGAGGTTGTTCTGGGTCTGTATATTGATCACAGGGAGGAAAACCTTACAGGCACCTGTGGAAGAATTTACTTTCATTTCTTACCATAAGTTCAAACCCATTATTTACTTGGGAGTTAGATTTTTCCAAGAAACATTTTTGACCTAAAATGTAACTCAGAGAAATAAAACTATGGCACATAGGGGCGGCATTGTGGCTCAGTGGGTTAAGTTTCCGCCTGTGGTGCCAGCATCCCATTTGGGCGTCGGGTTCTAGTCCTGGCTGCTCCTCTTCCAATACAGCTCTCTGCTATGGCCTAGGAAAGCAGTAGAAGATGGCCCAGCTGCTTGCGCCCCTACACCCACGTGGGAGAACTGGAAGAAGCTCCAGGCTCCTGGCTTCGAATCAGCACAGCTCTAGCCATCACAGCCATCTGGGGAGTGAACCAGCAGATGGAAGACCACTCTGTCTCTCCCTCTCACTGTCTGTAACTCACCTTTCAAATAAATAAATACATCTTAAAAAAAAAAAAAAAAAACTATGGTACATTATTTTGGCTTATCAAACTCTAATAAACCTTTTTTTAACTTATATTTGTCAGCATCACCCTTATGTATTCTTATGGAAGGTAATGTTGTAGGGGCTAAACTGAAAATAAACTGATAGAGTTCAATGTAAATATTTCTTCATGATAGGAATTTGGTTATTTCAATCTTATTATAAAACCTAAGAATGATCTTTAAAGATGTTCTTAACTTACAAAAATTATATACAAAATGACAAGAAGCCAGGAACTTTCAAATATGAATGCCTTTTAAATACACAAAAAAGTACATACAATAGGCTGGCGCCGTGGCTCACTTGGCTAACCCTCCGCCTGCAGCGCCGGCACCCCAGGGTTCTAGTCCTGGTTGGGGTGTCGGATATTAGTCCCCGGTAGCCCCTCTTCCAGGCCAGCTCTCTGCTGTGGCCCGGAAGGGCAGTGGAGGATGGCCCAAGACATTGGATCCTGCACCCCATGGGAGACCAGGAGAAGCTCCTGGCTCCTGGCATCAGATCAGCGCGATGCACCGGCTGCAGCATGCCGGCCACGGCGGCCATTGGAGGGTGAACCAATGGCAAAAGGAAGACCTTTCTCTCTGTCTCTCTCTCTCACTGTCCACTCTGCCTGTCAAAAAAAAAAAAAAACCACAAAAACAAAAACAAACAAAAACAAACAAAAAACAAAAACAAAAACCCCCTCATATATGAAGTGGGACTTCATTATGGTTCTTTTTTTAAGATTTATTTATTTATTTGAAAGGCAGAGTTAGAGAGAAGCAGAGGCAGAGAGAGAGAGATAGAGAGAGAGAGAGAGAAAGAGAGAGAGGTCTTCCATCCATTGGCTCACTCCCCAAATGGCTGCAATTGCCAGAGCCGGACTGATTTGAAGCCAGGAGCCAGGAGCGTCTTCCAGGTCTCCCCTGCAGTTGCAAGGATGCCGGCACCGCAGGAGGAGGAGGCTTCACTTCTGTGCCACAACACTGGCCCTTTACTGTGGCTTTAATTGAACATGGCTAATGGTGTTGAGCAACTCTCCACATGCTGATTTACCATCTGCATAGTTTCTTTGAAGAAGCATCTCTTAGATTTTTGTCCATTTTTTAATCAGGTCATCTTTTTATTATTGTGGTATACATAATAGTTCTTTACATATTCTAGACAGAAGTCATTTATAAGGTAGATAATTTGAGGCTGCAGCTGTGGTGTAGAAGGTTAAGCTTCCACCTATGGTGCTGGCATCCCACATGGTTCAAGTCCCAGCTCCCTGCTGATGGCCTGGGGAAGTAGTGGAAGATGGTCCAACTTCTTGGGCCCCTGCACTCACATGGGAGACCCAGAAGAAGCTCCTGGCTCTTGGCTTTGGATCAACCCAGCTCTGACCATTGTGGTCATTTGGGAAGTGGACCAGCAGATGGAAAACCTCTCTCTATCTCTCCCTCTCTCTGTCTGGAACTCTGCCTCTCGAATAAATAAATCTTTAAAAGAAATAAAAAATAGATGTTTTGCAAAAAAAATCCTCATATTCTGTGAGTTGTCATTTCACTTTTTTAAATGTTTGTCTTTATTTATTTGAAACACTGAAATAGAGATAGAGAGACACAGATACCCCATCTCCTGGTTCATTCCCCAAATCCTTGCAATAATCAGGGCTGGGCTAGGCTGAAGTCAGGGGCCAGAAACTCAATCAGGATCTCCGCTGTGGGGGTTAGGGACCCAACCACTTGAGTTATTGTTGCTGCCTCCCAGGGTTAAGGTAGCAGGAAGCTGGAATAAGAAGTGGAGCTGGACCTTAATTTGGGATTTCAGATATGGGATGTGGGCATGCCCAGGAATTTCTTAAATGCTACACCAAATGCCTGCCCCCATGTTACTTTCTTAATGCTGTCTTTTGAAGACCAAAAGTTTGAAATTTGTAGTTATGCTTGGTGTATGTATTTTATTGTCGTTGTTGCCTATGCTTCTGGTGAGCAATAGCATTGTTTTATGCAGTAACAATAAGTTTCATTTCTTTAGTAACAGAAAAAAAAAAGTATTTGCTGGAACTCTATAATAACATCACTAGATCTTTTATTTTTAAAGGTATAAAAATTGTAGTGAGTAGTTTGATTATAAAGTTAATTTTTTTTTCACTTTCAACTATTAAAATAGACAATCTGGCTATATCTAGTTATTTTCAGGTGAATAAATGTTTAATAGAAACCTATAGTAAACTTCGAAATAGAGCTGCTTTTAGTTCTTGAAAAGCTGGATAATATAAAAACAGAAATATCTCTGTGTTTGTCATGGTAAAAATTACTAAACATGTAAACAACTGTCTAAGATAGGATTCTGTAAGGTGAAGAAAGTTCAGAGTAGTTATGTAACTTGCCCAAAATCCCACTGATAGATGGAGGTATGTAATTTTTGGCCTAATTGCAATGACTGTGATCTTCATTACTCATGCATTATTCAGCAAAGCCAGGTAAGATAATACACTACCTTCTAGAACTATAACTCTCAGTAGACTAACTACAAACCACAGGTGCAGAAAAGTCATATCTGAGTAAAACTCCTCTCTTTCAGGACACTGTGAATACAAATGCCTGCATACAGATGAGATAATCCAAGTTAAGAAGCACAAATTGAATATCTTTACTTAAAAATATGTTTTGCAAACAGACGGAGTACCTGGACGTTGGCGAAGTCGACACGGTTGAGGTCGTTGAGCATCTGGTTGATTTGGGAAGTGTTCTGAAGCACTGCGCGGGCTGCCTGGGCCAGGTGATTGAGAGACGTGTATCTTCGCAGAGTCTGGGCAAAGGCACTTACAGCGGCAACCTGTGAAGAAACCCAATTAAGCTGGGTTTTTTTTCCTTCCCGTATAAGAAACCACCATGATCTTCAAACTTTTTTCCCTTGCCAAATTTTAAATGCTTCTCTTTGACACTTGAAATTCATTTGGTTCGAATTTACTTGTAAATTACAGCATTTAAATCTCTTAAACCAAGTATTATTTTTCTTTTGAGTAGGTTGAGGTCAAGATTAAAACAAACTCCCACATTCTTTGACATTTGAGTACAGCATTAATTAAACCAATCTTGTAAGTAACTACTCATCATAGCAAGAAATGACTTTGTCTAGGGAAGTAGAAAAAAATACTATTTTTCATTCTTTTCACTCTATTAGAAAGTAGGCAAATAAAAACTTTTTTTTTTTAAATCTGGAAAACCAAAATACACAAACATACCTTTTTAACTGGATTATAAAATACTTTTCAGACTAATACCATTCAGATTCACTCTTACTACCTTTACTTAATAAAAACCTGGGTAATTCTGAGAGGAAATAAGAGCTCATAACCTTTATCAGCAACCATACTGTTAATAAACATATCAGAGACAAGCAACTCTTTATAATTAATTTGAATTTCATGAAAGGGGCTATTCAGGAAACCTCCATTTGCCGTTCAAAAGCTATTTTTCAATCTTCTCCACCCTGTGCTGTGTCCGTAAAGGCTAAACCAAATTCAGTAATATCTTTTCTTGCCCTCTGGCTTCCAGCCAGGTATGACCAACAACAGGTACTGGTAAGAGCTGGTAGGGGAGGAAAGAGACCATTTGTTTCTTGCAACCTCTGTTCTCTCTCTTTGGACAGAGTCTGCTTTCCTATCTTACAGCTACCATAGCCCTGGAGAAAAAAAGGAAGGGATTTTCTAAAGATAAGGTTTTCACCTCTTAACCTTTCAGACTTAGGGCTGGTTAAGTTTAATTTCAATTGGGGTGCTTTAGCATGGGCACCTCTGGAAATCAACTCTTCTTAAAATCTCTTTAGTTATCTTTTCCTCCTACCCCAATCTACCTCTGCTTTGGATGTACCACTTCTTTCCTTCTGGGACCCTCCAGGAGATAGTTGGTGGAAGATATCAAGGATAATGCAAGAAAGAAAGACAAAGTCTAGATAAATACCTAATTTCATGATTTCATGGAAATCTGTTACATGCACAATAGATCCAATGGTTCCAACATTTTAAAAATGTTAACCATTGTACAGGAATGTATGTTTTGCATTAAGTCATCACAGGTATTCCTGAAACAAGTAATTGGACAATGTTTTGGCTGAGCTGTAGTGGATAGCCACAGGGCACAGGGTGCTCCATCCTGACAGTGAGACCACACCCCAGTAATATAAAGGCAGGACCCAGAATCTCATCAGTCTCCCTAAGCCCAAGGTGTCCTTGCCTGTCCTTTATCAGAAGGAATTCACTTAACTGTGAAAGTTGTGTACCTATGCCAACAAGGTTCTAATCACTGGACTCGACAAGACATATTTTTCCAAGAGATAAAACCCTGTTGGCTAGTATTGTCTGGAGGGATTTAGTAGAATTCCAGGTCCAGGCAGAAAAATTCCAGGTGTGGGGCAGAAGGTAATTAACACTTACATGGAACCTCCAGACCAACTGAGGCCCAGCTGCTCATAAATGCCCTAAAGACCAAGCATCACCAATCAATCAGAGGAAGCTCTCTAGCACCACTGACCAACCTGGAACTTAGGGAAGATTTGAACATACACCTCTCAGATCCAAATACAATCTGCTAGAACCTTCACCCCTAACTTCTTGGGGAGCCTAGGAATTAAGCAATAGCTGCCAGGCTATTGCTTTGTGCTTTGCAATAAATATCTACTTTATTCCACCACCCTGATGTCAGTGATAGTTTTCTGCATGCTTGTTTGGAGGTCCTATATCATGACCTCCAACTAGTATAAGGGGTTGTTCGCAATAGCAGTAAGATGTCCTGGGACTACATGGGACTCCTAGGGGAAACTCACATATCCTTGGAAGAGTCTTGAGCGCTTTTCCATTTTTGTGGTTTATATTAATCAAGTACATGCTATTTGCAAGGCACTGGGTTAAGTGCCTCACATATATTACCTTGTTCAGTTCTCAAAACCACCCTACTTCACACATACTCTGTTTTCAAGAGGTTAAGTAGCTGCTCAAGCTTGCATGGAAACTCCACTCCATTAAAGTGTGGGATACAAACCCAGGCATTTTGAACCCTACAGCCACAGAGGCCACACTGGAATACTGTTTCTTCTGTCAGGTTAAACTGTCTTAATTGATTGTGTGCTGAGCTGAAAACGGCTGGGTGTCAGGAGGAGCAGAAGAAAAGAGAACACCTTCTGCCGTAGCAAATCATCCAAATCAACTGTGGTGGTCAGTGAGATGGTCTATGTGGTTTTTGTACTGCTACCTTATTCACTTTGATGACATTGGGAGGGGAAGTGTTTTTAGCTGTTGGATGTATTGTTACGATTACGACTGATTTTGCAAATTAGAAAGGATTCCTCTCTGGCAAGCAGCACTTTTTCTCCTATGTGTATCCACCTTCATGTAATATTCTACAACAGCCCGCCAAAGAGAACTTCCTGCAGCCATGAAAACGCTCTGCATTTGTGCTGCCCAACAGAGCGATCACCAGACAACAAAAAAGCTGAGTACTTCCAGCGCAGCTAGTGTGAGCAGCTTCAATTTTCATCTGACTTAATTTTAACTAAAAGTCAAATTTAAACAGTCTTAATATATTGACAGCATGGCCTAGAGCAACAATCATGGCAGGCAAATCAATGAAACACTGCCTTCCTCTGTAAGCGCTACTGAGAGAATATTTTGTAGCAGACTTTAAGGCAATGCAGGAGCTACCTGTTTCCAAAGAGACTTGCCAACTGTAAGAATTTCAAACTATTAGCTCTGCCCCTATGCAGAAATACCAAGTATATTGTTGGAGTTGCACAGTGGATATGTCACTGACAAAAAGCCATGAATGTGATTTTTGGTACCAAAATTGAGAATCTGTCCAGTCTTGCCACAAACCATCCTGGCTAGCAGGGGACAGCATGGCAACTAGAACTACCATTTCTAGCTAAATACTCCACAATCCTCATCATCTCACTGAGCAAGTCTGAGATAATTCTTCATTTGAAAAATTGCTTTCCAAAACACAAAAGAAGAACCAAAGATATAAAATGTACCTTGGTTTGTATCATTCTCTGTGGAATATTGTTCATGGCATTGGAAAGCCAACCTTCAAGGCTTTTTGCAAAATTTCGAATGGCTTGGGTCAAGGCACCTGAATGTGAAAGAATAAAAGCAGAACAAAATGGATAACAAAGAATATTAATCTGTGCTAGAAAAAGGGAAAACATGCATACACAGCATTCAATATTATACTGTCCTCATCAACAAAGCTGTAACATTATTCCTAACTTTTTAAAGCATTCAAGAGTTATACTCTGAGCTTTTAAAAAATTACTTGAAAGCCATTTTGTTCCCAGATACTTATGACACTTTGTTAGGAAGTGAAAACATTCAAACAGTTTTGCTTACAGCAACATATACCAGTTGTGAATATTTCCTAGCATGGAAAAAGCACTCTTTTCATTAACATATTTTTTTTGCTCAAAGGTTAAGTCTTTTTTTTTTAATAAATTCTTCATCTTGATTATTTTTCAAACTTTTAAACCCATTTTTACATCTTTGGTTAAAAATAAAACAAATACAAATCTTTCTCTGTTTGCATCTATTTTAAACAGAACCTATGAACTGGAGTAGTTATCACTATCTAGGTGAAAAGTGAGGTAAATATTAAAATTCTCTGACCTGAGAATTCTGGATAACTATTTTCCATTTCACTTGGTAGGTAGAGACAAAAAGATCGATGCAAGGAAATTTTCGTCACAGAGGCCAATCTTTTATAATATATTCCTAAAATATTTCATGCCAAACTCTGCACATCAGTTAAAACTTGAACTAGTGAAAGGTCCCATAACAGAAGATTTTTATGGTGGTCATAAAGTTATCAGGGATGACTATTACTACTCTACAAAAAGGGTTTTTCTTACTGAGGTTGTTAAAAGCAATTCAGGCCACAGGATTTTATTTCCTCTGTGCCCAAGGCTCCACAGTGTAACGAGTAGTTTTAGATATTTAATCAGTGTTGAAGTAACCAAAACACAAAACTAACCTCTGTAAGTTACCTTTACTGTGATAGCAAAACCTGTAGTCTACAATAAGAAACAAAGAAACTGTATTTTTGACCAAGGCTCCAAAGAATATTAATGTTAATGAGAGTATTAAATTTTTTGGTATTTATTTTGGTTCTCAAATGTATCTGACCTGCTTTTCTATTCCTTTATGAAAGCAGGTGTTAGAAATAATTTAGCCTATCAAGTTATTTGCAAAAGATAGAAAATTTAATATTCCATTAACAAAAACATTTTAAAAAAAGAAGCTATATCTCACTGGTAAAATGATAGAAAAGATCGAAATGACCTAAATTTTGAATAGGAAAAGCATTCAAGAAACACAGACCAATAACCATGAGAATCATTTATTGGAAACACTGAATCAGAAATTTCTTGAGAACTAATCTTGAAATCTCCGCAGTTTCCTATGTTAGTCAATAAAGAAAAAAAGAAAGAAAAATATCTTTCTGTTATATTATGTACTAGAACCATGAAGGGCAGGCATGAATGGAAATGAAAGAGTGAAAAAAAATCAATAACCTTTTTGAAACTAGGTAAAATTTTGTTCCAGGTTAAACTTAGGTAATCTGCATATTCCATTTTTCCTGTAGCTAACATGTAACAATTACTTAATCTGAAAAAAAAACCCAAGAATCTGTTTATGTATGTTCCCTTTATTAAAAAATTAATATGAACTTTGTCCTGACAAGTTTGATGCAAGGGAAATTATAAAACAAAAAGGTATTTTGCACACTAAATAATTGTAAGTTTTTACTTTTTTCTACTAAATGATAATCTATGTCATCTTTAATTATATTTGTAATTGTACATGTTACCAGTTGAGTGCTTATACAATACTTTACACTTAATGTTTTTTCATTCTCAGATAAATGTATTTTAGAATACAGTAGCTTTAAGCTGACTTTAAATTAGTGTGATGTACAGACTTTTTTGGCTAAAAAAAGAAATTCCATCTGGATAGAAAATGGTAGAGTGAAGTACTAGTAGCCAGGAAAATACGATTTTTAAAAATACAATTAAGTTTTCTTTCTCTACAGGGATTCATGTGAGATCAAAATTGTGTAGATTGACTCTGACAACTTTTAAGGGCTCATCCATGGATAGCCTGGAATTTAAAATCTATTCTAAAGCTGACTTGTCTTAACCTGCTGAAGATTAATATTAAAAATGCATACAATCAGAAGACAGCTATCTAAATCATATTTTAAGCTTTGTTTTGTTAAGTCTCACTGTGGAATGGGAATTAAATTTCCAGATGTCCTTGGTTGGGTGGTACATTGATGCATCTGGTAATTTCACAGAAATAAAACTGTTCAGTTGTCTGCTGAATGTAAAGACAAATCACTTGACAGAATAAACTGGTTTTCAAATCAAAATGTATAAAAGACAAAGGTCAAGTGTACTCTGTACTGAAAATTATGCAGTTTAAAGTGAACTAAAATTGATACATGATTTAAATTACGGAACTACTATGTTCCCAGGTTAACTTCTGGTGATGCTATTAGAGAAGCAAAATCAGAACTGGTTAATGAATACTGATGCTGACTTGCCTCAAAAGAGAAAGCACTCCCTGACATCCTTTCTTATGTCTCATGAGAGAAACTGCACGCTGGCGGTAAGGTGTCACAGGCTAATGAGCTACTGTATGCAACTTCTTCTAACATCTCACCACTCAGAATACCAGGAGCAAGAGAAAAACAAGGAAAATCAGACTGAGGAACATAAATCAGCACAGAATTTATAGAGTGAAATTTTCGATGGCAACGTCACTTTTAATCAATCCTTAGTCAGGAAACGTGGTACACACAGAGTGCAACATACTAGTAATTTATATTGTAAGGCAAGGTCAGCTGGACTGCTTTTTACTCATTCCTACATAAATGCATATATGTGTGCACTGATATTGTATCTAAGCATCTAATTCATGGTCATGGGGAATATAAGAGAGGATCCATCTTTCACTGTTCTCTATCGAATTTAGAGAAACAAAGAACTATAAGCTTACAAACGTTAACATATTCCCCTGGTAAATCCTTGTTTATATATTTTTAGAAAATTTGACACAAATCATCTTGTGAACAGTGTACTGAAATACATGGTTGCCAATTTCACAGGCCAAAAGATTGCTATCGCTTCATTAATATCAGCATAGAGAGATTTTTCTTTAAAAGTCACTAGTGTGAGCTTATGAAAATGTTTGTGTAAAATAGTTTCAACTGTTTCCAACGGTATCTGTAAGTTCCAGAAATAACTGCAGAAAATAGCTTTGCTTGCTACAAGATAGTTAAAAAAAGCATCATCAGTTAAAACCTAACCTATCTAGGTAATTCCCGCTTGCTCCATGGTGTACAATGCTTGTGTGGTTACCTATATTTTTCTCTTGAAATGCCATTTAACCATTATTGTTAAAGGAAACTGCATTTCTAGTCCTTAAAGTCATGTAAGGGACAAAGTAAATGCTTTTATAATGGTACTCAACTTTCCTGGAAACCAAGATAAATTCATCACAAATCAAAAGTGACCATGTAAGGGGCAAGCGTGGCAATTAGAGATTTCAAAAATTTTTGGCTTTTCACAGGGGACTGTGTCCGTGGTAGAATAATTTTTTCATGGCTGACTGGCCTGGGAGTATTCTTGCAATTGGTTTATTCAGGCTGTCAAATCTACAGCTTGACCTTTTTATCAAAAGGAAAATAGAAGATTGGAAAACAGATATTTTTTTCCCTTTTTACAGTTTTGCTCTAGGCTGCTTTCATGCACTATTCTATGTTGCATGTTTTCCTATTTGGCAAATCTAAATGAAATTAGAATCATTCTAGGTTGCAACGTCACCTCCCAAAACTTCCTAAGTGGAATGTATGAGAACAAAAGCATCCATACTTGTCTGCATTTAACTTACTAGGAATAGGTCTAAGGACGTCGGGGATGAGAATCTCCACCAAAGCCTGGTACATCCCATGGTCACAGTTACACATCCATTTCAGGATAGACTCATGTTTGCACAGAGTTATCAGCTTTGCTTTCGGAAGTCGACTTTCTATTTCAACTCAGATTGCTGGTGTGAATAAATGTAGCAAATGAATAGATGGCAAATGAGGATAAAAAAGAAAATGGACTTTAAAAATAGTTTATCAAATATTACTGAGGTTATAACTACACCACCATTGCACTGGTGCCTTAGCAGCTGGATATAAATATATATATATATCTACATACATAAAACACTCCCCCCATAGCTGCCTATGCACATTAAGATTTTCTGAAGGTATGAAACGCAGGTATGATAGTAATTCTATGAGGATGAAATAACTCTACTGCAGTCCCCCCACGTCAATAAAAATGGGAACAATATACACACACTGAAACCTCAAGAGAGCAATTTGTGGTTTATTTCTACAACGGCCAAAGCATCAATCAAATCACTAATGTTATCAAGTAAGGTTCACAACTGGTATACATATCTCTAATGTATTAGCTGTGGCATCTACTCAGCCATGAAAATGAATTGGAAAAGCATATTGATTCTGACCTTGGTTCAGTAATGGTAGTGCCGTCAGCTGGAGTCGTGGGAGAATAGCGCCAGAATGTTTGCCACAATTTTTCTATCAGGCTAAACTGGAGATTCACAACAACGTCCAATATTGCCTACAAGGACAAAATAATATTCATACTGCCTTACAATGACTTATGGAGATAAGTGAAGGGAGCCTGCTATGACGAGACTTTACCTGGCAAAGGCCTCCTGTTGGCTCATAAATTAACAATACAGTGAAATGCAACTAAAATTTGCAACAGGAGGAAACTGAAGCTCACTAAGGAAAAAAAAAGGAGGGGGGGGGAATGTCTCCCCCAGTGAAAGATTAAGCAGGATAACTTGTATTCCACCCACTATGGTCTCATAGCCCATTCTCACTTTGCTTTTCTCCTCCACTTCCAATGCTTGCTTTTCTCTCTCATTCTTCCTTAACCACTGTTTTGTTTTGTGTACGTGGCTGCTGGCACTCTACCTATTCTTAGACCCAAAAGGGCACAGAGCACAGATTCAATGCCTACCAGTCCTCTCTGGGTTAACTGACTGTGAGCCACCATGGAGTGTAGAAGGGAAGGGTGTGGAGGTGCTTATGTGTGGCAGATGGAGCTGCAGTTGAATTAACTCTAAGGCTTCTAACCACAGGTTGGTTGCAGGGTGTTCCCAGGTAAGCAGAGGCTAGGATAGAAACTATGAAGTTAGCAGGCTTCAGAGGACAGACACACCTCTGGGCAGAAAAAAAGGCAAGCCAGGCATCAAGCATTGGTTACACAGGGGATTCCATTTGAAATCACAGAATTGATCTTACCTGTGCACACTCCCTTTCGAAAGCAGCTTTAAGACTATCCCCTTATCTAACCTTGGGGGCCTCATCAACTCTCACTCCTTAGTTTTATCTTCTAGAACCATATTCCAGGCATATCAAGGGCACTTTTTTTTGTGATACTAAAATCTGTCACTTTCCCTATTAACTTTTGATGAGCATATTTAACTTCATCCAGCCATCACAATTAATTTGTAAATTGGCTTTCAGATGAAAGTAGGCATAATATCAAAGGCTAACTTTCTTGCGCAAAGAACATACGACTCTGTGATTATTTTGAGTACTAGGAGATAGAAGCACTGTTTCTCTGCCTTTGAAATAAATAAAATAATTTTTAAAAGGGGGTGCATGTTTGGCATGATGATTATGATACCAGCTGGGACATCCACATCTAACATTTTGAGTGCCTGCTGCATTCCTCATTCCAGCTTTCTGCTAATGTGAACCCTGGGAGGCAGTTGGTGATGGCCTACGTACTTGGGCCCCTGCCACCTATGTGGGAGATCTGAACTGAGGCTTCTGGTTTTGGTGTGGCACAGCCCTATATATTGTGGGCATCTGTATAAAACCAATGGATAAGAGATCTATCTAGCTGTTTCAAATTAAAAAAAAAAAAAAAAAGAAGTAAAGAGTATAATGTGTTTGCTGTCATTAGCATTGAGGACAGGATAGGTAAACCAGCCTCAACAAGAGCTACTGAATCCACATCAGACAGAAAATATGGGCTATCTGGAGAGTGTATCTGAGTACTTCAGGCAAAAAAAAAAAATGATAAAAATGATAACTTCATAATGTCACTCTTGTAGTGAATAACTAATGTTAAAAACACTCTAAACATTACTAATATTAAACAACGGTCTGTTTAAGGGTGTAAAATGTTACAAGTCATTGGACAAGGATAATGGAAGGAAGGGGTCAGATTAATCACCATAATAAAAATACCAACTGCAAGCCACAGAAGTATGGCACATACAGATAGTTATCCCTCATCCCAGGCAAATCTGGAACCTTCTCAAGAGGCAAATTATTATAGCGTTTTCTTAATTGTGGCATAGGCCCGTCCTAAGAAATCACCTCCAAAAGTGGTAAGCAACTACTAACACCTTCCATAATACCTGCACATCTCAACCTTTGAGTCTGCCAGATGAAAATTATGCTCACATTTAAAAAAAAAGTAGCAGCAACTTGCATGAAAAATTATACTTGTTCCTTATATTATAAAACTAGCACTAGTTATAAAATAGCTTTGACAAACTTATTTTAAGAATTCCAAATAACAGGCAAAGTAAGTCTATTAATTTTCTCTAAAAACAGATAATAAGGCATGTAAGGAATTTCAGTGTATCTTAAATCTGGCATCTCTTCAAATCAAATTATCTCAAATAACTGTTTTAAAAAGGACATTTTGGAGCTGGTGCTTTGGCAAAGCAGGTAAAGCTGCCACCTGCAGTGCCCAGTACCCTACATGGGTGCCAGTTCGAGTCCCGGCTGCTCCACTTCCCATCCAGCTCTCTGCAATGGCCTGGGAAAGCAGTAAAAGATAGCTCAAGTCCTTGGGACCCTGCACCCTTGTGGGAGACCTGGAGGAAGCTCCTGACTTCAGATTGGCCCAGTTCCAGCCATTACAGCTATTTGGGGAGTGAACCCACAGATGGAAGATCTCTCTTTGCCTCTGCCTCTCTGTAAATCTGCCTTTCAAATAAATATATAAATCTGGGGGAAAAAAAGGACATTTCACATAAGCCACATTTGAAGCAATTTTACAAATGAATAAAACATACTTTCCATTATTTCCATATATAAGCAAAACAAATGAAAATAACCCATATTAAACCAGCTTTGGGCAAATGACTTTTTATAGGACTGGATATGTCATTCAGGCTGTATATTTCAATAGTTTGGAAGTTTGATAGAAAAAATTATTACAATTCTTTCTTGTATACACTGCCTCATACAAAGACATCATGGACACTAGTGGTTTGAAAACAGAAGCAGGTCCTTAATATGCACTGCCATTTCCAGCACAGATGACATTTCCCTAGCTCCCCATACAGAACATGTTGATAACTGAAAATTAGTACGTTGGTGAACATTTTGTAATCCAAAGAATATTTCCATCTTATCAGTGGCATTTGTTACTTAAAATAATCCTACTCTATACATATACTTGACAATATAAATAATCCTGCTCTATATTATATGTCACATACATATGAGAAACTAAAAAAAATCAAAATTATATTTGCATAGGCTGGTTTGCTTAAAGCAATGTTCAGTTGAACACACAGAAATGATAAGCTGTTCATAGAGAATCTGTATACAAATCTTTATTTAGTATGATCATGACAATATATATTTGAATTTTTAAGCTGTACCTCTAAGTATAAACCAGAAATTCTCTAATATTGGGAAAAGCACAGTAGTCAAAGGGGAAAAGAACACTGAGTGGCTTTCATTCCTCCCAGGAAATGTTAGGACTGGCGAGGCAGAGGACCTGAAGAGAAAAACACTTTTGACACATGCTATGTTAATAAGGAAAGAACTTGCCTTGGTTGTTAATAATCTAGCACTCTTGACAGGCACTCAGGTTCACTAAAGCAATTCTTAGTTCTGAAGTGGGGGAAAAAAAAATCTGTGAATGCTATGAGCTGAGACTTCTTAGTGCAGAGCGCATTGTCAGCAGTCAGGAGGACTGCCCAGGAAATCCAACGGATTAGCTTTTACTCCTAAGTAGATCACAAATACCCCTGGAATAAAGCCACTTAAATTCTAAATAGAATCTTCTTTCAAAAGGAGAGGCACTTAAGAAACTCTTATTGTAATCCATTATCCCCTCTCCACCAGGTGAGCTGCAGGTATATTAACATGCTGGCTTGGAGAGAGCCTACCTCCTGGAGGATGCAGACAATTTCAAAGTAGCATACCAAGAAGGTGAGTTAGAGTAGGGAGAGAAAACATCAAAAGAAACCTGAATTAACAACAAAAATGAAATAACACTAGAGCTTCACGTGATCTTCCAAGGAATATCTAATGTGCTTTATTAAACATTTCTAGAAATTATCTGTGATAGAAATACAAACTCATGATGTAGAATTCAAAAAGGTAAAAGGTGCTTGATGAAAAATTAAGAGTTGGAACAGCGCTGTGGTGCAGCAGGTTAAGCTGCTGCCTGCAGTGTCAGCATCCCATATAGGCGCCAGTTCCAGTCCCAGCTTCTCCACTTCCAATGCAGCTCCCTGCTAATGTGCCTAAGAAAGCAGTGGAAGATGGTCCAAGTGCTTGGACCCCTGCATCTACATGGGAGGCCTGGAAGAGGCTCCAGGCTCCTGGCATTGGCCTGGCCCAGCCCTAGCCATTGTGGCCATTTGGGGAGTAAACCACCTGATGGAAGATCTCTCTCTTTCTGTCTCTTCCTCCCTCTCTTTCTCTCTAACTCTTCCTTTCAAATAAAAAATTAATAAATCTAAAAAAAAAAAGCATCTGTTGTTAACACTTCTGTGTTCTTCCTTTTGGAGACAGGCGCATACATGCTTTCTTTCACTCAAGGTGCTACACAGAGCATTTTGCATCTTGCTGGTTCTTTTATATTAAATCCTGAAGCTTGTTCTATTTCATTAAATTTAGAGTTGGCTATTCTTTTTAATGGCTGTATAGTTTTCCAGTCTATAAACTGTACCATATTTTATTTATCTATTTCTTTATTAGACACTGACATTACAATCAATCTTTCGCATTACAACAAATAATGCAACCAATTCCCTTGTATACTTTTTTCATCTCTCACATGTAAGTACTTCTGTACAATAAATAGCTAGAAGAATTGCTACATCAAAGGATTAATATTAGGATAGGCTTAATAAATGGAGATTAAAATTTATTCTCACTGTGCTGTATTTCTCACCTTGAGACAAGAAAAGAAGAAAAATGAATTCATTAGTGCTCATAGAAATGCTCAAAAGAATTAGTGCTAACTTCTTCTGTCCTGTAGGAATAAGCTTGATTATTTTGTTTTAACGAGTTGTCTGGCAAAAGTTAGCATGTGTTCATACTATGTTTGAAAAGACTTACCTCACAGTGCTCTCGATAAAGACTCTGCAGTGACTTGATATCCTCAAAGGTAGTACCATCTGGCAGGGAAGAGATTTCAACTTCTCCAAACTCTGGAAGGGCTCGAGATGCATCTGTTACCATGACAACACAACAGAAAAAAAGCTCCTTCAGATACTGCCAATTACAGATTAATGAGAGAAAATTTAAGAAGACTACATAGAAAAAAAAATTAGAGATAAAAGGTCCAAACAGCAAAAGCTTTTCATATTAATACTTTACAAGCAAAAGTTAGCAACCTCAATAGTACAAAATAGAGGGAATACATTCAAGAAATGTATATAAACAAACTTTTTACTATAGTTCGACTGGAAATAGGGTACCACAGGCCCCTATTTATGTCTTGAGTTTGCTGATACTATTTTAGTTACTTTTATTATTATTATATCACTTAGCTACATAAAAATAAAAATAGCCTGAATATGTTCATACTCCTTATGTAACTATAAATCTAAAGGGCTACAGAATATATACAAAGGAAACTACAAAACCAACATTAAATTTAACAACTAATTTGTTGTGATGTGGATGACTCTGTTGTCCAGTGACTAAATTCTCTCTCACACCATGAACATGACATTGACTGCCGGCACACAATCTGCTGGGTCTGACAGGCCTACACATCACTTCCTGGTAGCTGCTACTCCCTTAACTCTTCTACATTCAAATGACCATGAAACTTTCCTCCACACATAGCATAGAGATGAAGGCATAATGTCACTAGCTAAGGCTCTATTCTTATGAGCTCTGGATAATCAGTGGACTACACTTTGGTGCCTGCCTTATCATAAATTCAAACATAAATGTAGAAACTAAAAGTGCACAACAGTATTTAGTTCTAGTTCTCCAGATAATCCAGAATGTTTTTTTAAGATTATAAAGGAAATAAAAACAAAATTGAAATTAAAATTTTTGTTGAAAGCTTAAGTTTCCACATGGATACACATGAGGTCTTTAGTTTGGAAAATGATGCCATAATGTTTTAAACTTCAGTAGCTAATTCAACTTGAGTTTTCTTTGACAGAAATTCTCTCTCTCTCACTCTTTCTCTCTCTCTCTCTTATGTTGATCTAGTTACAGAAATTATGCATGCTCATTGCTCAGAGAATTTCCAGTTAAATTAAACTGCCATTTTTGCCCCTTTGGCTGCGGCAGGAATATGTACAATGTCCCAAGTTATACTTCCTGTGTCCATAAGAAATGTGTATACCATCTACAAAATCACAAAAATGGGAAATTCTGTGAACTAGGTAAAATAATTAATTACTTCTTTATAATATAATTTTTCCAGTCCAAGACTGTGTGTAAGTGCTTCATACACAGGAAATGAGAATTCTTTTTGGCACTTGAAGTTAGTAATGCAAGTAAACACAACACAATTTAGCTCACAAAAGCCAATTGATATAAGTCTTGGAAAACAATTTCATAGCTGAGCCTTTAATTCATATGCATTAGAAAGGCCCAAGTAACTTGAGATTTTAAAACTATGCTCCATATTAGAACTATCACATGATGTGAATAGCTTTAGCACCCAAAAAGAAATAAAACCTTTCTATGTAATTAACATCTGTAATAACATTGCACTTGGAGAAATGACTATGATTATTTTCTTAAAAATCCTGTGGCAACTAAAATGCATTACACCTTAACATACCTAAAAACTGCTGATGATGTTGACTTTGGGCAATTACAGTTTGCTCAACAGATGTGCCTGTCTGTTGACCACTTCCTGTGAAACCATCTGCAACCCCATCCACTTTCTGCATAGGCTTGTACCTAAAAACATCAGATGGGGAAAAAACAAATAAACCAAATTATTCCTTGCTATTTTGCACTACCCAAAAGTCCCCAGGCATTCATTTTTTTTCTGTCTTTTTTAATGTCTCATGAGAGTTTGAGAATTTTATTTTTTTTCTTGATACTCTCATAAAGTTAGGATGCAGAATTTTTTTCAATCAAGAGAAAAAAAAGGAGACACGGAAAAGGGACCCATTTTTGAAAATTCATAAATTTACCTAAGAATGAAAGAATTATAGTGTATTTCTAGGGACAGCAGCAGCAAAGATGCCCATAATTACACTTCTAATGTACATTTTGAAAGTAAGTTTTAATGGCCAATGGATCAGGATAGAAACAACTGAAACACATTGGAACTCTCATCTGAATCAAGATCTAAGAGCTCAGCATCAGAAATATTGACCAATGGTATTCAATTAATTTATATCTCTGCAATACAATCAGCCTATAAATCCTATAATCTAGTTTTTCACGTCTCCTAACACTTCCCATGAACCTCAGTGTAACTGCCTCTCTTGATTATAATCCCATATGGAAATACACCAGTTCTAGGAACCACCTTGCAGTGAAATACCTGGGCACGCAAGAATCCATCCACTCATTTAGCTTACCAAAGTGAAAAAAAAAGGTATCAAAATAGCTAGTTATCCTACTTATACCAACTTATGTATTTCTCATACCTCTAAGTAGAGAAAATGTGTTTCAGCACATGGGCAAGAAGTAGGGAATTCTTGGGAGAGAAATAACATACGAAAAAAAGTCTGGGCAACTCTCCTAGGACAAGCAAATGCAAAATAAGTAACCAGCAACTACAACTTCTGATTTTGTTCAGATTGCACTTATTTATTATTTGTCATTATTTTTGAAATTGGGAAATAACAGAGCAGCATGAAAAAGATTTAAATCTACAATAAGCTTATTACATAGCAATTCTATCATTGACATTATGGTGTTTGTCCTATTTTCTTCCCTCTTTTCCTATTTCTCATTAGATCAATATAAAAAGATCATAAAATCCTAGCCACTTATTGATTCCTACACTAACATCATAATCCAACTGTATTATTAACATGAAGCTATTATTAATTATAATGTCCCTAGTATGTGAACAGGACATTCTCAAAGATGCCTGCATTCTGACAAGAGATGAAATGAATAGGCCTGGTAAAATAACTCACAGGTCAATGCTCAGGTTGCCTTAGAAAACGATTCAATCTTGAACATTATCAACTATAACAGATAACTGAAACTCACAAGAAAATTATTATCAAGTTCTTTATGACATTTACAAATATTTCCATGTAATAATACAACTACAGAAAAACAAAGATAAAGCCAGAGGATGATGAAGCAAAAAAAGTGTACAACACTCTTCATCACACTTTTAATTTTAGTAACGGCATTTATCACCAAAATACTGGTTGCTGTTTTGTAATGATATACAAGAATTTAAGCCTGCTCTATATTTAATGGAAAAAAACTTTTCAGTTGAGGCCATACCAAGAGGCAACAGAAGAGCTAGTACTGGGATGTACTAAAAGTGCCATTTAGGAAAAGTTAAATGTATTTGATTTTGTTCTACCTTACAGAAGGAAACAAAAACTTTGGGAGGCAAGTGCTTTGTCTTCTTGTGTAAGGGAGTACTCTGTTCCAGTAGACTTAAACAATTTTATCCTTACTTCACTTAGGAAAGGCACACCGGGTTCTAGTCCCGGTCGGGGCGCCGGATTCTGTCCTGGTTGCCCCTCTTCCAGGCCAGCCCTCTGCTGTGGCCCAGGAGTGCAGTGGTGGATGGCCCAGGTGCTTGGGCCCTGTACCCACATGGGAGACCAGGAAAAGCACCTGGCTCCTGGCTCCTGCCATCGGACGAGCGCGGTGCGCCGGCCGCAGCGCGCCGACCGCGGCAGCCATTGGAGGGTGAACCAACGGCAAAGGAAGACCTTTCTCTCTGTATCTCTCTCTCACTGTCCACTCTGCCTGTAAAAAAAAAAAAAAAAAAAAAAAAAAGGAAAGTTTCTTGTCCTCCTCAATATATTCCAGGTTTCATCTGATTTTAGCTTCCCTTGTTTTCAACTATGAAATTTTATATCACTAATTACATAGCATAAAAGTGTTTAACCACATTCCTTCATTTAAGTCAATGAAGTTTGGATGCATGGACTTCAAAACAAAGCAGTTAAAGGAGCTGGGATTACTTACCCTGGAGAAGAGAAAAATGAAAATACTTCCCACAGATTTTAATCATATTAAGTTTGCATATGGATTATGAAGTAATGATGAGGCTTTGCCCAGCTACATTTTACTGTGTTTCCTTTGTTGTACACAGCATCTAGAATGCTGTGGGTGCTGACTAGGAAGGAATATGAAGGGCAGGTGGAATTTAATCCAAAAAGAAAATGATACATATTCTTAGAATCTAAACTTTCAGAGAGCAGAAGCTACTGCAGTCTCCCTGCACAAAGTGCAAGCCTAAACTCCATAAGCAAAATTATCTACTTCCTTAGCAAGTGGAGAAAGCTGTTAGCATCAAATATAGATATTCCTAAAGGAAGAAAATATTATATTTTCTGTAAGAAATCAAAATCAAGATGCAGACATGAATGTATTATTTACTAATAATGATTTTGAGTGGGAAGCACTAATTAGAGGTATACTATATTATATTCAAGGTGGAAAATTCACCAAGAGCAGCAGGCAGGAAAAAAATGTAGAAAAAGGAAAACAGATATTGTTGGTGGGAATTTAAGTTAGTGCAGACACTGCACAAAACAATATGGAGATTTCTTCAAACACTAGAAATGGACCTGCCACATGATCTAGCAATCCCACTGCTGGGTGTATAACCAAAAGACATGATCTCTCTTTATCAAGGAAATACCTGCTCCACCAAGTTCACAAACAGCCAAAATATGAAACCAACCAAGGTGTCCATCATGAGATGAATGGATAAAGAAGACATTGTCTATATAATGGAGTGCTATCCAACTATAAAAAGAGAATGAAATCCTGTCATTCACAGCAAAATGGACGGAAATGGAGAACATCATGTCAAATGAAGTAAGCCACATGTTCTCCCTTATTGTTGGAACTAAAATTAATAATTAAAGAAACCCCTCAATTTGAATACAGAATGTTGATTATTAGAGGTAGGGAGGGATAAATGGAACTTGGATTTAAAAAATGGAGGAAGCTGAGTATGGTTCACTAATTTTGACAAATACACTACCAAAGGATGTCAATGGGGAATTGAGGGAAGGCGTCTATGGGAACTGATATTACCACCTCCCAATTTTGTCTTGTAAATTTAAAATTAGTAATAAATTATTTATATAAAGTATTGGTGAACTAGTAAATCCATAAAAAATTTCAGAAGTTCTGGAGAAATTGTACAAGTCAGTGCTGTCCTACAAAGTAGAGATTAAAAAAAAAAAAAGGAGATACTGTATAGTCAGAACTGGAAAACTGTTCTCATTCTAAGAATAAAAGTAAGGGTAGCAAGGTGAAAGATGGGTAGCGATGAATCATCTGTATCGCTTCCTGGTTGTCCTGGCATTAAAACCCCTACAAATTGGAAAGTTAACTTGTGCCCCTGACAGAAAAGCCTGGGGAAAAAGTAATGGGTTTGTGCCACAAAGAATGGCATCAGGAATGTTGCTTAAGGACCAAACTGATGGTCTGAGTCTGTATATACGAGAGATTCCAGGTAGTGCTAACTTTTCCTTTTCTTGCTTTAAGTAACAAATCATGTAATTGCATATCCATAGAGTAGTAGTACCTGGTACTGGGTTGGTGCTTGGAAGGAATCCCCAGAAACCAAAAACACTGCACTGAGAAAGGATAAATGTTCATCCTCCTGATCCTCTGCCTAAAGAAAGCATCGTGTCCCTACCAGTACTTCAGAGGTATGGGTCTTTCCAGGAAAAAAAAAAAAAAAACAGTTTAATAGGAAGTCAAGAATATTCACATTTAAAAATAGACTAAACAAATACCTGTGTCAGCTGATTCTTTTTGGAATAAATGACTCTGGGAAACAGATCCCTGGTTTAGGAACCTAACTACCGCCTATCATTATCTGTGTAGGGTTCCAAAAAATTCAAATGCCGAGGCTCACCCTAGATCTATCCAATAACATTTTGAAGAATGAGACTTAACCAATTATTTTAATAAATTTCTAATCATAGGAGTATTTCACTATGATATAAACTCTATTTCCTTAAAATATACAGAGTAAATTAGAGAAAATTCATTTTTAATAAGCCTTTTCCAATACACTAAATTTAGAAAGTACTATAAGTAAATATCTTGAAATGGATGGATGAATGCTCAAACTAACATATTTCATTTTATCATACCATCAATTTTTCTTAACATCAGTAAATCAATTCACAACTTATCTATTGAGTATTTACCATGGCTCAGGTCATGTAGGTGCACAGTTTCTAAAAGGTGAGATACCAATGTAATTTTTTCTGAAATGCTTTTTATATTTTAGTGACTTACATGAAATTCCACATTATTTTAACTCTACTTGAATTTCAACTGACCTTTTTGCACTGCAACATAACTTTGAGGTTTTCCACCTCTCTATATTCTTCATTAAATAAGCACCATTAACTCTAAATCATAAAAACTAGGGGAGCTTTCTACTGGAAAATAAAATCAAACTAACAAAACCCTTCCGTGTTGAAGGGTTAAAAAACTAAACTCTTTAGTATTTAAGAGTATTACCCTTCCTTAACTCCCACTTATTTTACAAATTTTTATTTTAGATGAGGTTTTCTTATGGTAGATTCTTGGTGCTCCTGAATTGTGTGTGCTCTGGGAAAGACCTGCTCGGCATCAAGCGAAGAAACAGTTCTTGGTTTCAAAATTAGTAAGAAGCAAATGATAATTTTAACAGCTTGCAACTCCATGGGCAATCAGAGCTAAAGTTGTTAACGATTAAGAAATGAAAGAAACTCTAATGCTTTAATAGCTGAGTGTACACATGAAACCTGTCACTAATACAGAAAACTTGGAAAATTATTAGGAATCTTACCCTGTGGTGTTAGTCATAGCTGGTATTTAGGATTTGGGAAGTTGTTACTCTCCTGTAAAAGTAATATCCTAACAATAATCCCACAGGCACAGATACTAAAACAATCCAATGGAAGGCAAAGAATGGTATACATTTACTGTCACATTCAACTGATAAAACCTAGTAGAAGGAGTCAAACATTTGGATAAGGCCCTTCAAATCAGCTGAAAAATGCACATGTAAAATGCAAAATCAAAACTGCACAGCTAAATAAAGTAATTATCATGTTTGTAATTCCAGAAACTAGACAATCATTTAATTAGCCTGGATGAAGCAAGATGTTGAGTTCAAAATCAAGGCGGAAGGCTACTAACTTTATACTGGTATCTTACAATCCTCTTTGGAAAAATTATCCCAGAAAGTCTTTAGATGACTCTGTGTCTGAAAAGAATCAAGTGATAGAAAAACAGATGGATCCAAAGGAAATGGTGAATGTGAAGAGTTCCATTCTTAAGAATAGCAACTCACTCTTTGACTATCACACAACATTTAATACATTTAAATGCCTTCCAAACATCAACCCCCAGAGTTAATTGATAAGTATTCTGTATTTTTCCCCTTACTGTTGGTGGCTCTCTGAATATTTATCTCTTCATTAGCGCTCACTTAAAATTGAGTAAACAAAGGACAAAACTTAAACTCAGATGAGGTAGTTGTGCTAGTTGCAGCTGAGAAAGGAGGAAGTTGAAGGTGTTGGCTAAAATGAGAGCTACAGATTGAATCACTTGATCAAAATTTACACAGTACTTACAATGTGCTCTGTGCTCTACTAATTGCTACAGATGCAAACATGAAAGAGGCATACATGATTCCCTGATCTCATGAATTTCTTGTCTTAGAAGTGATTTTTGTTTGAATAAATAGAACTGTTATATTTTTGCTACAAATAGGCATGATATTTTATGTGCAGTTGGCCCTCTGCATTAAACAGATTCAAGAGGGACATCCCTCCCTACCTTCTTTTAGTTGAAGAATGACAATCTGGTTCCACCAGATGCCAGAACATCAACAAAAAATTTTTAAAAAAAGGCATTTGAAGCTTTTTCTAGGAAAAAATAGTGAGGTTCATGCATGCCACAATTTTGAGTGGGCCTCAGTTTCCTTATCAGTAAATAATAATTGCCAAATGAGATCACCCATGTATGAGGATGTCTTCAAAAAGTTCATGGAAGTGCTCATCATTCTTTAATTCAATTTATCCATTAACTTCTTAAAGTGTCCTCAGAAAGTGCTTGCTAGAGAACATCTGCATGCCCAGTAAATAACTACAAGGAGGAAAAGTGATGATTGTCATTACCAAGCATTACATACATTACTAGTTTTATCATGAGTGAGCTGTGATTATTTACGATCCTCATGTCTTCAAAGAGAAATATGATCATTACATCAGGGCATAGTGCAATGGCATAGTGAACATTAAATATCTCAGTGCCCAGATTCTTTATTTGTCTCCAAAAGCCAAGTGCACAGGCACCTGATCACCTTTTCTCTAGACTCCTGCTACTCTCAGCAGTACCTGAGGGACCCACCAGCACTAGACGCACGGCTCTGTAATGACCCCAGAGAATGTACAGTCTAGGAAAGGAGTGAAAACTATTAACAACAATCAAAGTTGGAAACCACTAGCCCAAAGAACGCAAAAACAGCCAAACCTCCAAAACACCAGAATATTCCTGAAGATTTTTCTCTAGTGTCCACAGTCTAACAATAACAACCATAATAATTATCTAACACTTCAATGTTTTTAATTGTAAAAAAAAAAAAATTGGGGGGCCGCCGCTGTGGCATAGCAAGTAAAGCTGCTACCTGCAGTGCCGACATCCCGAATGGGTGCCAGTTCAAGTCCTGGCTGCTCCACTTCCAATCCAGCTCTCTGTAGTAGCCTAGGAAAGCAGTAGAAGATTGCCTGCAATTGCATGGGAGACCTGGAAGAAGCTCCAGGCTCTTGGCTTCGGATTAGCCCAGCTCCAGTCACTGTGGCCATTTGTGGAGTGAACAAGAGGATGAAAGACCTCTCTCCCTCTCTCTGCCTCTGCCTCTCTGTAACGCTGCCTTTCAAATAATAAATAAATAAATATTTAACAAATATTTTCAGGTAAGGAATTTGGCATAGTTTCTTAAGTCGCTTCTTGGGATGTCCACATTTAACATCTAAGTGCCTTGTTTAAGTTCCAGTTGCTCAACTTCTGATGTAGCTTCTTGCTAATGTGCCCCTGGGAGAAAGTGGATGACAGCTCAAGTACTTGGGTCCCTCCCACCCACAAGGGAGACACAGGTAAAGTTCTGGCCTCTTGATTTTGGCATGGCCCAGCCAGAGTTGTTACAGGCATTTGGGGGATAAAGCAGCAGATGGAAGATCTGTCATTCTATGTCTCTCTGTCTTTCTAATAAACTGAGAACAAATTAAACACACACACAAAGACACACACTTGTAAGGTCCTTCATGAGAGACCTTGCTTGTACTTAAAAAACAAAATCAAAGCCTTTTACACATTTTTTCCATTTAAGCTTGAAAAAAATTTGGGAAAAAGTCAACTAATAATTTCCATTTTGCAGATGAGAAGGCTGAGGCTCAATGAGGTCAAGGCATATACTCTGCACAAGTACGAAAGCAGGCTGTGCTCAAATTCCTATTTTCCAATTCTGAACTCATTATTCTTTCACTAGCTTGTGAACTCTTCATTAAGAAAGGTCTTCTAATAACAAAGGTTCTTAGAGTTCATGCCTTGCTGCTTATGAACATACATATTTTCAGGTTTGCCTACCATAAAGCAAAAGTAGCCTTCCTATTCCGACCCTTCTTTCCCTTCCTCTGATGCCCAGAAAGATTCTTTCACAGAATCTAGTTCCTGTGAGATCATGCAAATAGGCAGAAAATGGAACATTCCTCCATTTAATCGAAACATACTCATTAAAATGTAATTTCTCCCTTTATTTCGTTTGAAAAAGTGTTATTGTTTCTGAGGATAGAATTTTTAGACTAAAGACAAAAATGAGTGATACATGACTGTGCCTAAGTTATCTTCAGTTTTCTCCTGGTAGGCAGCAAGTGATGGCTCAAGTAATTGGGTCCCTGCCACCCAAATGGGAGACCCAGGTTGAAGTCCAGGGTCCTGGTTACGGCCTGGCCCACTTCTGGTTGATGCTGGCATTTGGGAGGGACTAGTAAGTGGATAGATCTGTCTGTCTCTGTCTTTCTGCATTTCAAACAAAATGAAAATGAATTTTCAAAAAGATTGTTTAAAAAGAAGATGGAAGATAGGTTCTAAGTGCCCTTCTGGCTTTCACGTTCTATGATCCTGTGATATTTCTGCAAGATATGACATATTCTGTACGTAATCTACAGTTGATATGTATCAGTATTTATTTCAGAAATAATAAATGCAGTTTAATATTTTCAGAATGGCTACTGGGACCAAACACAGCCAAGCACACTGTCAAAAACATTTGGCTCTATTCCATTACTTTTGCTACTGGGATTTGGAAGAACAACTAAAATATATGTGCCAACACTTTCCATGTACTTATTTTAAATATTAAAAATAAATTGCAGCATTTTTATTTAATTTGTCAAGCTGTAAACTACTGATCTCCTGTTTGCTCTTTAATAACTGATTTGTGGTTTAAAATGGCATATTAGTCCATATGTGAAATTTCCTTGAAAAGTGAAAATTACTTCATTTAAGTATAAATACTCCTTTAATATGAAATATGTTCAATAGTAGACACTCAAAACAAACAAAAATAAAACCAATAAAACAATTATAACTTCTCCAGCTTTCTTACCCAGGCTATTTGACCTCTTTTTGACGGACCATAATGCCATCAGCCTGTGAAACAGTTATAACACTGTGTTAGACTACAGTCCAGCCATGAGAGTGACACTCAGCACCCACAGGCTTATAGGCACAGGTCTGGTTGTCCCTCAATGGGATAGCCACACATTGCTGTACTGAATAACCCAGAAATAAAGAAAAGACTGTGTCTGTCTACTTATATTTCCTGTTGCCAGCTGTCATAGCCCATGATTGCCTCAGAATCAAGTGAGGGCTAATCCACTCCTTTATGGTAGGTAAACGGCTTCGGATGGCTTCATCTTTTCAATTAAGTGAAACGACAGGCTCTCTGATAGGTGCTTCTCCATTAGAAGCCATTTGCATTTATTTCTAGACTCATAGCTATGCTCCACATGGTAATGTTACTGGGAATCTAATTTGTAGATAAGTGGAAATTTCCTTTACTGCCTTGTCATATTTTCAAATACAAAACCTTACACAAAGGAACATAAGAAATTGCAAATCTTTATAAAACAATAATAACTATAGATCCTACAACTATTATAAGTCCAAATTTATCACACATATTTATACAATGACTACTAAAGCTTAAATTCAATTGACAAAATAATTAGTGCCTATTCTTGAATTTTTTTCACTGTGAGAAATGCTAAAACATGTAAAGTTACACTATGAAACATGCACACACAGAGGTGGCATAATATAAACTTTGAGGTATTTAAACAATCCAATTATCCTGAAATAAAATCTTTTAAATCCTTTACAGGTTACTTGCATTTCAACAGAATAGCAGTCTCTTCTTTGAGTATATTTAAGTAGAATCATTTGAGTTCTGAAATCATCATCCTCTAATTTTTGAAGCATAAAATAAATGACATAATGAGTTCTTTTTCCATCATTTCCAGCACCTGACCAGGATCCTTACATTTGTACTTATGGAAAGAAAGTTTCTCTCCTGTCCAGGTGGTTTGTCCTGATGTGGCTTCAGGTTAGGCCTATCAGTGCAGCAGTGGAAAGACTGCCCCAGAGAAACACAACCCTCTTGCTGCTTGACTAGTACTAAGGAAGATCCTAACCACTTAACAATGCACCATCCATTAGTGCGGGGCATGAGCGTGACCATGGTGCGGCCAGGCCAGGCCCAGGGGCTCTGCATGTGCAGCTGCCCCCGGGTGCCCTCGCCCGAGCTGCGTGGAATGGAGCCACGCGGAGCTGAGCCCTCAGAGCCAGCCGGCAGGTGTCCCGGGGACGGCAGCACAGGGAGGGACCTCGTGTGCGCGCACGTGGCCCTGGCCACCGCCATGGCGGACAGCAACCCCATGGGGTGTGAGGCGGTGGCAACTCCAGCCCCTGGACAGGGCAGCACCAAGGAGGGGCAAAGAAGATGCCGCCCAGAGGAAGTAAGATGGGCGGAACTCAAAAGATAATTGGCTACGCAACATCAGGGGAGGTAACAAGACTAGTAACAAGTGAATAGACATATGGCTAGTCCTATAGAAATCCCCCCGTAAAGTGATCTTTTAAGTGATTGGTTGGTCCTTAGCCCTGCCCCAATGACTCTGCAGTTTTGTGCTATAAAAGGTTCGGTTACGCATGGAATAAATGAAACCTTGCTAGACTTGGCTCCCCGCTGCGGCTGATTGTCTCCAGGATCGGGAGGCTGGGGAACGGGGCGAGCGGCGCACTCACCTTTCCTCGGACCCAGTCCATCCTTGTATGGGTGGACTCAGACCCTGCACATTAGCAAAAAGTTGTATCACTATTTAAACATCAACAAATTGAGGCTGGCATTGTGGCACAGTAGGTTAAACTGACACCTGTGATACCATCCTATGTGAGTGGCAGTTTGAGTCCCAGCTGCTCTACTTCCAATCCAGCCCCCTGCTAATGGGCTTGGGAAGCAGGGGAAGAAGGCGCAAGTACTTGGGTCCCTGCCACCCATGTGGGGGACCCAGATGGAGTTCCAGGCTCCTGGTTTCAGCTTGGCCTAGCCTCAGCTGCTGCAGCCATTTGGGTAATGAACCAGCAGGTGGAAGATATATTTCTCTGTCTCTCCCTCTTTCTCTGTGATTCCTATTTCATAATAAAACAAATTTGCAAACTTGTGGCAGGCATCTGGTGCAGTAGTTAAGACAATACTTCGAACACCCACACTCCAATGCAGATTCCTACTAATGAACACCCTGGTAGGCAGCAGATGATGGCCCAAGCAGTTAGTTGGGTTTCTGCCACCCACATAGGACAACTGGATTGAGTTCTAGGCTCCTGGTTTCAGCCTGGCCCAACCACAGCTGTTGCAGGCATTTGGGGAGTGAACCAGTGGATGGAAGATTTCTGTACCTCTCTGCCTTTCAAATAAATACATTTTAAAAAATCAAAAAATGAAAGCAAACTCTCCAAGAAAATAATGTAAGGAGACTTTATTAATATTGCAAAGAAGTTTGTCATTTCTAAAATGTACTCATATGTTTCTATTTTTTTTTAAAAAATGTATTTACTTATTTGAAAGGTAGAGTTAAAGACAGAGGGAGGTAGAGACAGAGAGTGAGAGAATCTTCCATCCACTGGTTCACTTCCCATATGGCTGCAACAGCTGGAGCTGGGCCGATATGAAACCAGGAGGCAGGAGTTTCTTCCGGGTCTCCCACATGGGTGCAGGGGTCGAAGCACTCAGGCATCTTCCACTGCTTTCCCAGGCCATTAATAGAGAGGTGGATCACAAGAGGAGCAGCCAGGACACAAACTGGCACCCATCTGGGATGCTGGCACCACAGCCAGAGAGTTAGCCTAGTATGCTGCAGCGCTGGGCTCTTGTATCTGTTTCTTTTTTTTTTTTAAGATTTATTTATTTTTTACTTGAAAGTCACAGTTACACGCAGAGAGAAGGAGAGGCAGAGAGAAAGAGAGGTCTTCCATCCATTGGTTCACTCCCCAGATGGCCGAAACGGCCTCTGGATCTCAAACCGGCGCCCATATGGGATGGCAGCACTGCAGGCAGCGACTTTACCCACTACACCACAGTGCTGGCCCCACCTTGTATCTGTTTCTAAAGCAATTACCACTGCTATAGAGAGAGTGCAGAGGTTTCATGAATCATCAACCTTATAGCTCCAGAATCTCACGGGAGATCGCAGAAAGCGCATGGGTGTATTTACCTAACTCAGGTTTTTTTTTTGTTTGTTTTTTGTTTTTTTTTTAATAAAGCACAGTCCCTTGAAAGCTGACATTTCAATGAAAACTTGCTATAGTTTCTTAGGGGTTAAATCACAGAAGAAGTAGGCTTCAGCTGTGGTAGGTCCAATTTCTCAAATTTCCCTTCATAATTAAGCCTGACTATATAGCTATTCCTAATAAAAATGTTTTCTTTTTCCTGATATCAGCATCAGCTCCCTTGTGTGGAACTGCTACAAATGAGTGCACAGTTCACACCAGAAAGTAATAGCTATTTTACTGTTGCTACAACAAATGGACAAATAATCATAACCCAAGATACTAGCAGTTTATTACCACTCATACAAACTTTGTCTCCTACCATACAAGGTCCTAGTCTTAATATGTTTCACTGGCTATACATCAAAAAATAAGGATCAGCAATTACAAAGAAAAAACTCAGTATCTTTAAATTAAGAAAACCTCAAACCCTAGAGATACCTTTATAAAATAGCCAGTCTTGAATGAGTCTTCAGTCTGGAACACATACACTGGAAATTATGACTGCATTAAAACCACTTAGCAAATTTCCTTACCTCCAGTCTCTTCCATTAAATATGTCTTGCCCAAAATCAAAAAGTCATCTCTCTAGAAAAAATCAAGTTTTATTGTTTTGCTTCATAGCCTTACATAGCTTCTAAGCTATGTTCTGCACAAAGAACAAATTTACAACTTCACATACAACCAAATCCTTTAATATACAATCCAAACTACTTTAAAAACTCATCTGCCACTAAACTACTTGAACATCTCCTCAATTCTTCTGCAATACCTACCTCACCAAATCATGTGCTATTTATCAAAGCCATCATGGACTGACTTTACCTCTGGCGGGGGGCGGGGAATGCTTTCCCTCTACCTGAGTATTTTTCTAACTCCTCTAAATCCCAGCACAAATAGCACTTTCCCTGTGTAGATTCACAGTCCTCTCTCTCCCAAAGCTTGCTGAAAATTCCTCAGTATTTGGACAGTTCCTTGATCACTTCAGCACCTCCCCAATTGCATTCCTAGTTGTTCTCGTTGTTGTTGCAATTCCTCACGTGTTCCTCCACTCCTTCTAACAGTGATTGCCGACTAAATCAGGAATAGATAACTTTTTCGTTCAAGGGGCATATGGATATTTAGATAACATCATCTGTAGCTATACAAAATTTTCAACTTAAAAATTAGCCTGCAATTTTGAGTCATTGTGGTTGCCTTGACAAGACCAGACTAAATAATTTTTGTGGGCCTTATATGACCCACAAACCAGGTATTTCCCCGCCCATGAAAGATGAAGGACCATGTGTGATTTGTTCTTTGTCCCGTGGTGAATCAGAGCTAATGCCTCTGACTAAAGTGGTATGGATGTGCAATCTGGTCAGGCCAACTACCATTCCAGATCAATGGCTAGAACCTTCTTTCTTCCAGCTCTGTATGTTCAGTGGAAAGGGAAAATCATGACTGCTGCCATGGCTGAGCTGTGCTGGTAAAGAAGGAGGGATTTTTCATTTTCTTTATTCTAATATTGTAACATAAGTTACACGGCATCAGAAGGCCCAAATCATTTAACCTCTCTAAGACTTATATAGAAAACAGCGTGGCTATTAATACTTTGATTGTCATTGGCTGTGAAGCCACACTAGATATGGGTATTTTTTATTTCTAAGAACTATAATTCCATCCATCCATCCATCCATCCATGAATGCGTGAGATATCTTACACTCTATTATCTCAATTCTATGTCTATAAAAGCTGGATTCAAAGAAAATCTAAGAAGTCCCAAACATTCTGCAAGAATTCATATTGTATCAAAAAGAATGAATTGAAAGATATACAGAATAGCAAGTCAGAAGCTCATGAATACTGAAACAAGTTTCTCCAGTTGGTATTTGCTTGAGAACATACCCTATGTTTTATTTCCCTGTCTGAACAGACTGAGATGTCACACTTAACTTAAAAGGGGCCAAACAGGCTGAGAGATGAAGAATTTTTTAAAATTTGGAAAACAGACAGGATCATTGAAATTCTAAATCACATTTAAGAATGATCCATAGTGAAAGCATGCCAATGACAGCAACGCAACTGTGAATTCTGGTACTTTTTTTTTTCCCAGAAAAATGGAGCCCTGAACAACTAAGAAATACACAGGTTTGACATATCAGTGATAACTCCAGAGTCTACCTTTGTTTCTGTTGCATGGGTTGTTGTCTCATAGCCATATACTGCATATCTTCTTGCAGACGATTAAGAGGGGAATCTGGCTTGACACGAATCCCATAGTAATGGTACTTGGAGTTTCCTCTTCATAAAATAACAACAAACATTGGAAACACACACAAAAAAACAGCATTAATCACACAATATGTTCACTAAATTTCTCATTTTCAGAAATTAGGTAATAGCAGCATATTAATGTTACATACTTATGATTTACTTTTTCTATATACTTATTGTGAAAACATTTGAAAAATAAAAATAAGATTCTGGATCAATTAGCTCAGGGACCTAGGAAAACCATTTCCCTATAAATTTTCCATGAAATATTGGCCAAACACGGGTAGGCATTTGGTACGACAGTTAACATCCCTTTTTGGAGAGTATGGGTTCAAGTCCCAGCTCAACTCCCTACTCCAGCTTCCTGATATGCACAGCTTGGGAAGCAGCAGTCTCAAGAACATGGGTGCCTGCCACCCAGGGACACAGGTGGGAGATCTTGACTGAATTTCTGACTCCAAGTCTTGGCCTGGTCAAGTGCTAGCTGTTTTAGGCATTTGGGGAGTAAACCACTAGATGGGCTATCTCTGTCAATCCATCTTTATCCCTTTCTCTGTGTTTCTCTATCTTCCAAATAAGAGAAACAAATAAGTGAAATATAATCCATTTAAGAAACTTTTACAAATAATTAAATATCTGCCAAATTGTCTATTTATTCTACTTGAGTTACATTTGATTCTCAAATCTTTATTATAAATTTAAATTAGAAGGGATAATGGTAGAAAAATGTGTGAGGCCAACAGAAATTCAATACAAGGATAAAATGTGGCACATTTAACCTAAATTTATTAAAAAGCAACAATAGAGAAAAAGGAAAATACTAATTTTATATCTGGGATGAGATCTACATTTTTCTCTTTAGGGATGATAAAATAAAATGACTTCTTCTTTATAAGTTACTGTGTGAAGTTTATTATTTAATATTTTGAAAACTTAAAAGAAAGTTGGTATTTAATGACTTTGAAACACATTTTATTAGGCTCAATTTTTATGATTTATATCCACTTTGCAAGCTGAGTAAGATATATCAAATAGATATGGAAAAATTTCTCTGAAAATGGCAAGTTTCTAACTGGAATAAAATTGTCACAATTCCTCCCTATTCATGAGAAAGGCCACATTTGTTCTTTTTTTCCTGATTTCTTTTTTTAATTATTTATTGATTTATTTTCATTTTCAATTATCTTTATATATAGAAGATCAACTTGGTATATACTAAGTAAAGACTTCAACAGTTTGCACCCACATAGATACACAAAGCATAAAGTACTGTTTGAATAGTAGTTTATCATTAATTCACATAGTACAATACATTATGGACAGAAATCCTACATGGGAGGCAAGTGTACAGTGACTCCCGTTGTTGATTTAACAATTGACATTCTTAATTATGACATCAGTAATCAACCAAGGCTCTTGTCATGAGCTGCCAAGGCTATGGAAGCCTCCTGAGTTCCCAAACTCCAACCTTATTTAGACAAGGCCATAGTCAAAGTGGAACTACTCTCCTCCCTTCAGAGAAAAGCACCTCCTTCTTTGATGGCCCATTCTTCCTGCTGGGATCTCAATCACAGAGATCTTTCCTTTAGGTCATTTTTTTTTTTTTTTGAGAGAGAGAGAGAGAGAGAGAGTGAGCGAGAAAGGTCTTCCTTCCGTTGGTTCACTCCCCAAATGGCCGCGGTGGCTGGCACTACGCTGATCCTACGCCAGGAGCTTCCTCCTGGTCTCCCATGAGGGTATAGGGGGCCCAAGGACTTGGGCCATCCTCCACTGCCTTCCTGGGCCATAGAAGAGAGCTGGACTGGAAGAGAGGCAATCAGGACTAGAACACGGCGCCCATATGGGACACTGGCACTGCAGGCGGAGGATTAATCAAGTGAGCCATAGCACCAGCCCCATTTAGGTCATTTTTTTCCAGTGTCTTGGCTTTCCTGAGACACTCTCATGGGTTTTTTAGCCAGATCCAAATGCCTTAAGGGTTGATTCTGAGGCTGGAGTGCTATTTAAGGCATCTGCCATTCTATGAGTCTGCTGTGTATCCCGCTTCCCATGTTGGATCGTTCTCTCCTTTTTAATTCTATCAGTTATTATTAGCAGATACTAGACTTGTTTATATGATCCCTTTGACACTTAATCCTATCATTATGATCAATTATGAACTCAAACTGATCAGTTTGATTAGTAATATGGCATTAGTACATGCCACCTTGATGGGATTGATTTGGAATCCGCTGGCATGTTTCTAGCTCTACCATTAGGATAAGTCTGAGTGAGCATGTGCCAAACTTTACATCTCCTCCCTCTCTTATTCCCACTCTTATATTTAACAGGGATCACTTTTCAGTTAAATTTAAACACCTAAGAATAATTGTGTGTTAACGAGTTCAACCAATGGTATTAAGTCACATTTGTTCTTAGAAATAACAAAAGCATATTCAGAATACAATTTGCAAATTATTGGGAAAATAATATATTAAAGATAAATTTTTTCAAGAAGGCATTTTCCATGCTTTTTTTTCTTTCATTTACAAAAAGAAATACATGGGAGGGACCAGCACTGTGGCATAGCAGGTAAAGCTTCTGCCTATAATGCTGGCATCCCATATGGGCGCCGGTTCCAGTCCCGCTGCTCCACTTCCCATCCAGTCTCTGCTATGGCCTGTGAAAAGCACTAAAAGATGACCCAACTCCTTGGGCCCCTGGCACTCAAGTGGGAGACCCAGAAGAACCTCCTGGCTTCTGGCTTTGGATCAGCATAGCTGCGGTCGGTCGTTGTGGCCATTGGGGAGTGAACCAGCAGATGGAAGACATCTCTCTCTCTCTCTCTCTCTCTGCCTCTCCTTCTCTCTGTGTAACTCTGACTTTCAAATAAATAAATAAATCTTTTAAAAAAGTTTTTAAAAAAGAAACGCATGGGAAATATAAATTTAATTGTTTTGTAAAAATAGAGAATTTTACTTTCTAGATTGAAAGCTTATATATTTGAAAAGACATTAAAACATATTACATAACTAGCTTTCAAAAAGAGAGAGTATCTGAATATCTACATGTTTTTAACAAAAGAAAGCAGGTGTGAAAACTTAATCCTGTAAGGAAGGGTCTTCCACAGGTACAATTACATTTTGTATTCAAAACCCACTACAAAATACAGCCAAAAACCAAAACCAATGTATTTATATTGCTTTTCCATACAAACTGGAGGACAGTAGGGAAGAGAGAGGGTAGGAGGTAGGTGGAATTTATCACGGGACAAGAGTACAAAGTAAAATGATGTCTCTCTGGTGAGATCTTAAATAGAGGGAGAGATCCGTTTCTTTCTAGTTTCTCACCAACTAGCATTCTGGATGGGTTAGAAGGGAATGATCCTTTATTCCCACCAGTAATGGTGGGGAGAGAAGGATGTGGTCTTTGAGTAAATAATTTGGAGATGGGATCTAAGAAAAGTATCTTTGGATTTGCCTTTAAGAAACGTGATTTTATATAATTTTTGCTTACTATAGTCCAAAACTTTACAAACATTCTGGCTCTGGTTTGAATGGTTTCACCAGATAATTTTACTGATGGATATTAATAGCTCTGCACAGAGTTCACTTTTTAAAAAAAAATTAGGATTTAGTTTACATCATGACTGGGCTTCTGTTTTTTTTTTTTTTCTTATTTTTGACAGGCAGAGTGGACAGTGAGAGAGAGAGACAGAGAGGAAGGTCTTCCTTTGCCGTTGGTTCACCCTCCAATGGCTGCCGCGGTCGGCGCGCTGCGGCCGGCACACCGCACTGATCCGATGGCAGGAGCCAGGTGCTAGGTGCTTCTCCTGGTCTCCCATGGGGTGCAGGGCCCAAGCACTTAGGCCATCCTTCACTGCACCCCTGGGCCACAGCAGAGGGCTGGCCTGGAAGAGGGGCAACCGGGACAGAATCCGGCGCCCCGACCGGGACTAGAACCCGGTGTGCCGGCGCCGCAAGGCGGAGGATTAGCCTGTTGAGCCACGGCGCCGGCCTGGGCTTCTGTTCTAAAGCTGAAGTTTAGAAAGTCATTCTTAAATTGTTTTCATGGTAGAAATCTCTGGGAACTCATCTCGCCACTGCCAACATGTCTCCTCTAAAGTTCTATTTTCACAATATTTCACTTGTTTATCCCCTGACCCTTCCCATAGCACTTCCTTTCTCCTTTTTCTTCTAGGCTTTGCTTTCCCACTGTAACTTAAAGTATTATCCAAAATTTTAAAAGGAACAGGAGATATAATTGTTACCTAGTGAGAAAGGGTGGGGGGATCAGAAAGTAAAAGCTGTAATCTTGCAAAATATACTTAAAAGAGTAGCGATTCTACTCATTCACAAACTCAACAACCCCCATTTTGTCCCTTTCTGTTTTAACTATATGTTTCAAGGTTTGAATGGAGCCTCAGAGTACAGCCCACTGAAATCTCTTTCAGTAACAAAAGCAGCATGACAGTACAGCTATCAGAATGCTGAGTAAAGCCCAGAGCTTCTTGATAGTGGCTCCACCATCAGACTAGGAGCCATCGGCAAAGATGGTAGGTCAGGTCCCCAAATGATGATTTTTTTTTGTGGTTTTTGGGGAAAATACTAGAGAAACATAAAGAATTTTTTGAGGGAATGAAAACTAGCTTCTTTAGTCTCAACGGACAATCATATTCATCCACTTAAAACACACTATCTTTTAAGTACAGAGAAAAGATACTTAGGAGAGAAGTAAACCTCCAACAAATCTGAAAGCTGTACAATCACTTACAATGCAACTGAAAGGAGTAATTCACCCTCTGAATTCACACAGACCTTGCAAATCTCATAAATCAGATGCAGTAGTGGGGTTCAGGACATGCTACACCAAAACCTGGCACTCTGGCATTGGACTAACAGCAGGAGCAGGCTGTGAAAACTAGAAATTTCCTATGCTGCTTCTCTCCGGAGAGGGGCCATAAAACCTTGATTTCCCCCTGAAAATAGGTCTGGGATCCTCATTCTAAAGGCAGCCTCCCTTTACCTGGAGGAAAGGACTGTCCTTACCTCTGCAGACACAGAGACACAGAGAAGTGGAATGGGAACCTAAGGGCCTGGCCAGCTCCTGCCAGGTGACTGCCGTCGGAGCACACTCTTCTTCACAGGAATTAGCATAACATACATACAGCTTTCTCTGCTTCTTTGGGTCTTTATTTCTGAAGGCTTCCACTAAATAAATGTATATGCTTTTTGCTTGCAAATTATTTTTTTAATGAGGAAAAAAGATCAGTCTCTTCCCCCTACAACACTCTCTTTGCTTTTCACCATAAAAATCTAATGAATTAATTACTAAGGCTCTGTTATGAGGAATGAAATCTCTTCACTGATATACTTGAAAGATGTGATTTATAACTAATTAAAGGTATATCACCTAATGATCACGTAGCGTAATATTTCTATTTTAATATTTTATTTGATTTCTGTAAGATTTAGGATATCTTTTTTTTTTTTTTTTTGACAGGCAGAGTGGACAGTGAGAGAGAGAGACAGAGAGAAAGGTCTTCCTTTGCCGTTGGTTCACCCTCCAATGGCTGCCACGGTCGGCGCACTGCGGCCGGCGCACCGCGCTTGTCCGATGGCAGGAGCCAGGTGCTAGGTGCTTTTTCCTGGTCTCCCATGGGGTGCAGGGCCCAACCACTTGGGCCATCCTCCACTGCACCCCTGGGCCACAGCAGAGGGCTGGCCTGGAAGAGGGGCAACCGGGACAGAATCCGGCGCCCCGACTGGGACTAGAACCCGGTGTGCCGGCGCCACAAGGCGGAGGATTAGCCTGTTGAGCCACGGCGCCGGCCAGGATATCAAAAAGTATTTATATGCTTTTGCCCAGCAATCTAAAATATTTGTTAGGATAATTTGCAAAAATCATGAAAAGACATGGGCTGGCACCATGGCACAGTAGGTTAATCCATTGCTTGCAGCGCCAGCATCCCATATGGGCTCCTTTTCCAATCCAGCTCTCTGCTATGGCCTGGGAAAGCAGTGGAGGATGGCCCAAGTCCCTGGGCCCCTGCAGCCACATGGGAGACCAGGAGGAGGCACCTGGCTCCTGGCTTCAGATTGGTGCAGCTCCAGCCATTGCGGCCATTTGGGGAGTGAACCAACAGAAGGAAGACCCTCTCTCTGTTTCTCCCTCTCACTGTCTGTAACTCTACCTATCAAATAAAAGTAAAAAAAACTTTTAAAAATCATGAAAAGACAAAAATGGAGCCTTATAATTCTTCATTTTCTTTTCATCATATTTTGAATATCAAAATACTACTTTATTTCCAAAGGAAGAAAAACAAATCAACTAAAAGCTATTTCTGCATATTGTTGATTTCTATGCAATGGAACTCTGTATTTTTACCTTCTTACATGTATGGTTTTATAATCGAGAATAAAAAAAGGAAAACGATAATGAGAAGTAAAATGAGACCAAGTCATCACAAGGAACTTCTAGTACTTGTATTTTGCAAGTTTACCAAAGGATTTTTAATTGGTCTCCAGAAGGAAATGAGAAACTCAGCTTTAATTTCTTACTTTATTCAAATTAAGATTGTTACTTATAAAGACAATTAAATATAACTTCACAAGAGTCAAGAGAAAACAGATTTCCTTTTACTATGTCATTTTACTCATCATCTTTAGTATGGCTACTTTCAAACAGCAAATATGGTGATATCTAAATTTTAAAGAACCATATGTAAATTTACATTAACAGGTTGGTCTCCTAATTTCTAAGTAGTTTGAGAATGAGCTCTTCTCAAAGTTTTGCTCAGTTCATGTTTAGGACAACATGTCTCTTGCTCAGTAGTATGCACCGAATAGTGAACGTTCCTTCTCCTGATGGTTTTATAAATTTAGCTCATTCTCTATTTTGCCCTTCTATATTATATGTAATCAAGTATTTTTGCTTATGCAATGTATTGAGTTGCTGAAAATTTGAAAAAGAGAAAATAGTTTATTTTCAGTACCAACCTAGTGCCCAGTCTTCTGGTTCGCAGCCCCATAAAAATTGACCTTATAAGTTTTCCAAAAGAGGCAGCATTGACTGGGTCCAGTTTGTGTTCCTGACAGTGTCGAAGGTAGTGGTTGTACAGAGTGCTTCTGGGAAGGCTTACTCCTTCTGCCGTCTCATAATTGTCCAGCAGCCACTGGAGCTAGTAGGAATAAGACAGTAAATATAGAAAGATCATTTAATGTGCCCAAATTTAAGCCACTGTAATACAAAGACATACTTAGAAGTTCATCAAATCTTATGATGGCTTGAATTGATGAAACCAGGAGGCCAGTGTAATGAGGCTTTGAAACTCTAAGGAACACTGACAACAGATGAACATCACTGATGACCTCAGACAATATTCATTTCTTCAAATATTCAAGCACATGTGGAGACACACTAATTCTCCCTGCATTGATTGCAATTCTGAAGACAAACACATCCTAAGGGAATTCAAACAATCCCATTAACTGGTCATAAATATAACAAAACAAGTTACCAAGCCTCTAGCATAGCACATGCCTTTAGTGTTGGTTTGTTAACAATATGTGAACAGCAGGCTGCCATGTATTAGTTTTTATATTAAAGTTCTATTCATTTTTACAGTTTAATTTACTTATCTCAAATAACAATTAGATTTTACCATAATAATATTATCTACTGAGAGAAATTCTGCAAGCAGAAAGAACAAATTTCAGTCATTTCTCCAGTGGGAAAGAAATTCACTAGACATTGGCAAATAATTTATATGTAATGAAAAGGAATCATTTATTACCATCATTTGACATTTTCTACCTCAAAGCTATATTTTTTTTCACACAATTCTGGAAGGCAAACTGTAATGGTAGTGGGTAAAGCAATGTTTTCTCAGCCTATAGTCCACATTTTCAAGTTTTGTGTTGTATAATTTTTTAAGAAAATAATCCTTAAAGTATACAACATGCAAGGAATTTATAGAAAATCTAACACATGCATGGATTACTGAATTTCAACATTAGCAAAATTCGCTTATATTTCTTTCTTTATTTACCAAAGGAAAACTGAAATAAATAATTTGCTTAAGGTGACACATTGTCTCAACTCCTCAGTCAGGTTTTCAACTCATGTTTTCCAATTTCTTTAGATCAATAGTTCCAAGCTAGCAATGAATACTTTACTTTACTTGTCTCGACAAAATTTTCGTTACATATATATATGAGGGATAATAGAGTTAATACATAATTCAAATTAAGTATAAATTATGCAAGCCAAGGAATTCATTTATTGACAACCAACTAAGAGTCAAACAAAGATTGAGGATCCTAGTATTGCAAAGATAAATAGGATCTCACTCATGATTTCTAAGAATTTAGTAAAATGATAAAATAATTATATTCATATAAATTACAACATTTCTCCATTTTGTTTATGTATTTTAAGATTTGTGGTCAAACTTAGAATCTGAACATTCAAGAAGAAAATTCAACTAAAATATTTTCAGAATTATTGCCTTTAACCATGACACTGATTTTCCAGAATGATTTTAATTTTAAATATTCTTACACAATGCTTATGTAATTAAATTTGCCATTAAATCCATAACAATTGCTGGCTTACTAAACATAGATAAGCCTAAAAGGCAGAATAGAGCACTTTATGTTTCTCAAAAATTCATGCTTTTTCAGAAAGACCTCAAGTCCTCTATGGAACACACATGCAAGGGAACATGGGAACAGGTACATTTAAATATATGAATTACTTCTGTAACATATACAACTTGCTGGGTTGGCGCTGTGGCGCAGTGAGTAAGGCTACCACCTGCAGTGCCAGCATCCCATATGGGCACCAGTTCAATTCCCAGCTGCTCCACTTCCCATCCAGCTCTCTTCTATGGCCTGTGAAAACAGCCCAGGATGACCCAAGTCCTTGGGCCCCTGCACCCCTGTGGGAGGCCAGGAGGAGGTTCCTGGCTCCTGGCTTCAGAATGGAACAACTGTTGCAGCCAATTGGAGTGAGCCAGTGGATGGAAGACATCCCTTCCCTTTTTCTGTGTAACTATGACTTTCAAATAAATATATAGATCTTAAAAAAATATATATATAAGGCCGGCGCCGCGGCTCAATAGGCTAATCCTCTGCCTTGCGGTGCCGGCACACCGGGATCTAGTCCCGGTTGGGGCACCGACTCTGTCCCGGTTGCCCCTCTTCCAGGCCAGCTCTCTGCTGTGGCCAGGGAGTGCAGTGGAGGATGGCTCAAGTGCTTGGGCCCTGTACCCCATGGGAGGCCAGGATAAGCACCTGGCTCCTGCCATCGGATCAGCGCGGTGCACCAGCCGCAGCGCACCGGCTGTGGCAGCCATTGGAGGGTGAACCAACGGCAAAAAAGAAGACCTTTCTCTCTGTCTCTCTCTCTCACTGTCCACTCTGCCTGTCAAAAAAATAAATAAATAAAAATAAAATAAAAAAAAATTTTAAATCCCTTTAAAATTATATACAGCTTGCCATTATACTTCTAAAAATTTATATAAAATAAGCTCTCCTTTTTACAGTGGCAGAACAATGTTACATGTTAAAAAATAATCCTTTTAATACGAATCACCTGTAATTGAGTTTGCCAGAGGCACTTAATTCTGAGTATTCTAAATTACACATAGGAAAGGTTCACTGAACATATTCATGTAATATAAAAGAGAGGAGGTAAAATGATTGGCAAATTAAATGGCTGCAGTTCAAATTAGTATTCTGCCTATAACTGAGTGCTAGCACTTCTCTCAAACCATGGAAGGCAGGCTGTATGGTACAAGCATTTGGGTTTCTGCCACCCACCCATGTGAGAAAGTAGCATTCAGTTTCTGGCTCCCAGCTTTGGCCTGGCCCAGCCTTAGCGGTTGTGGGCATTTGAGGAGTGAAAATGGAAGATCTTTATGTTTCTGTATCTCTTTCTCTGCCTCTCACATAAACGGAATTTTTAATGTGGCAACACCAATATGACTTATGTATTTCATCTACATGTATCAGTAAGATGAGTGAAATTTGGAAACACTTGAGCAGCCACAGGGAAACACAGTGCACAAAAGTGCTGGCCCTTAGGTGATACACATCCCAGACACAGCAAAGGCTGGATTCCACTGCTATTCTCAATACAGTGAAGAAACAACACAGGCCCTTAATAGAACATAAAATCCCTGGAAAAGGAAATATATACAAAATGTACATCTTTTTAGAAAACAGTAATTTTTAAAAACTGAGCTAATGAAGTTCCCATATATATAAGCACAGAATACAAAATAAATGTAATTAAAAATGCCAAACATGTTTGTAAATATATACATGTATTCTTATAGAATAATATATACTGTAAAAGGCATAAGATATGGTTTCTTAACAAAGAGAAAAAATGAGTGCTATATCCTTTGCTAAATGAACAAATTATATATAGTAAATCTAAGTTTAAAAGTCTTCTTCACAAATAAACATAATCAATTTTGTAACATGAATTTTATAACTAAAAGTACATATATTACAATAGACCCAATTAAAAATTCTAATATAAGCAAATGAAAATCATTGAATTAATGAGATGCAAATAAAACTTCTTTAAACTGCCTGAATAGTGTAGTAGTCTTTTTGCAACATTTCATTACTTAAAAGTAAAGATAAATACCTAAAACTGAGTATTCATTTCTCATGATTATCGAAATCTTCATTACCTAAAATTTGACAATTTGAAAAATAAAATAAAATTTTGAAGTACTATCATAGCTGCTTTTTATAAAACTGGTACAAATATTAAAAGTTCAACATAAAATATTTTCAGTCCAATGATATAGTGATGTGTGTATATGTATTATATATGTAAAAGTCCATCAGAGTAATCTTAAGCAAAGTTAATTCTTCATAGAAGTGTTAAGATAATTTATAAAAGCAAGACTTGGCAGAAACTGCTTAGAAGCCTACATCACATTCTCCACCCCTCCACCGAGTATTTCACAGAAACAGGGGCTCTCAGTGGCTGGCCTCTGCAGTACTAAGAGAGGGCTGAGCAAGTTACAACACCTCGGCTGTTTTGTAAACTGGTCATTGTTCTTAAATAGCTTACATTCTTTAAAAAGTGTTCATTTTAAAAAGTTTTTTATAAGCTGCATTTGTTTATGTATGTGTTTGTGCATAAACAAATTATGCATATATAAAATCATGGGTTGGTTTTGAAATCTTCCACAAGAATAGGTGTTTGGTAACTGTAACTCTGATAGTGGCAAGGCTACATCTGCAGGAGGAGAAATGTTCATCCTTGCCAGAAGCTTGCTAAGCATTTTGAAGGTGCAGTGGGGAGACCAAGTAGAGGTAAAAAGCCCTGAGGAATGGGGGTGGTTTCATTGCAGCTAGACTGGTCCCAGCTAGGAAGCCTCCCAACTACTGCACAAGCTAGGGTTGTATCTTCGAAAACCTCACTGTATTAATAGACACTGGTTTAACAGCTACGAGACAAGGCTTTGCAATTTAGCTGGGTATTGTAATTTGCTCTCCATATGCCAGTATTTAACCTTTGGGTTTTGATACGGTGATAAAATTTTAGCCTAAACCATGTATCAAAAAGCATTTCTTTTACGGCAACAGAGAAACGTGACAGTTAAGTCTCTGCGTATGAGGAAGTTTGTGAGTGCTCCTTGTGCTGCCCAAGGTAAGCTAATGCCTGTTTTAAGGTTTATCATTTCCATCAGCTTTGTCTATAAGAAAATGTATTTGGGTATCAGAAAAGAACACTCTTAAACTTCAGTAATTTAGAACTAAACTATTACTCTTTCTTTTACTCTTTTATAAAATGTCTTGCAAACTGTTTGCTTACATTTATGATTTTAAAAGCCCATAAAATACCACAGGAATTTTTAGCCTTTATGTTTAAAACCTGAGTATTCTACTAATGAAGCTGCATAAATTCATCTGAGGGTAGAAACTGAGATAATTGCATCTTTCAAACTTTTCATTTAATCTATATTAATCAGGATCCATTACTGACAATGAACAGTTCTTATTTTTCCTAAAGGAATATACTGATTGACAAATAAAACAATAAATATTACATTGCCCAATTAACATCTAAATGTAACATCTGAAATCTTTTCCCAGATGGATTCTTATCCATTAGGATTCATTTTAAAACTTCAGTTCACTGATGATACACATTTTGACAGGACTTACTTCTATAACAACTTACACTTACAATGCCACAAAATCAAGGGAAAGCAAGTCAAAAACAAGTCAAAAACAACTAAAAAAATTTAGTAAGTATTTACCTGATTTGGAAAAATGTATAAAATAAACACTAAGTCTTTTTATGTACCTAAAACTGAATTTTTTAAAGTAGAAAACCTTACAAATATTATGTGAAAGTAGAAAACAATTAATTTAACAGTTTGAATTCAGAGTTACAATATAAAGGATTCCAAATTGGATAAAAAAATTACCATGAAATGTTGATTCATATTAATCACAAGTGAGAAAAAATATAAACAAGTCTGCTATGAGAACTGAATGTCCTATACATCATCTACCCAGCACCTTTACATGCAAAAAAAAAATCAGAAATAAAAATACTAAATTAAAGAGTATTTAAATTCTATGAAGAATTCTGTAAAGTAATATCAAAAGTACTATTCTAAAACATAAGCATATCTCAAAAAGTCAATGGAAAAGGAATAATATGGATTTCAAGATATTTTAAATAAAAATATACTTATCTTTTTAATTCCATTTTCCATGAACTTTTTGAAGTGCTCATACAAGGTGAGTGATGTCATTCTTGGCTGAAGCTTTTTAAAGGATTTGATTGGAAGGGTGAAAAGTTATCAACTCTTAAACAGAAGGCTTCATGTGGGGAAATATGAGTGACCACCTATCACTCAAATGATATGCCACAAGGAGACCTTCCTCTACCAATAATATTGATACCTACATCTACTGAAGCACCCTAGAAAACAAAGGCAGCAACACAATGCATGCATGAGTCTACACAGAAACACACATGCTACTGGTAAAGGCATTCTAGAATACTAAAAGTAAGATAAAGGCTATTCCAGCCTACTCTTTCTTATGTTCATTCATTTAGTAAATATTTAGTGAGTATCCACCATATATCAGTTTATGCAAGTCCTTAGAGATGCATGGGTAGGCAAAACATACAAAAAATCCTTACTGTACTGGAAATGTCACTGGTCAATACACATTTGATGGCTGTCTATGAAACACCAGCACTGAAAGAATGACCATCATCTTAACAATGTTAATAGAATAAAGCATGGCCTTCAGTACACCTGTGTTTAGTCATAGCTGAGACACTATATAGTGTGTGAAATAAAAAAGTTATACATGTATTTTAATCTGAATTCTAATAGCATGACAGTGATAAAAATAGATCTGCAGTAACAAAAACTCTTAAGAACATGCTGAAAATGGGATACAAAATGTAATATGCCACCTCATCTTCTACTGCATGGAAAGATGAAAAGCAAAGCAATCCCACTGGATTCTCCTGTGAAGGGATTATTTATTTGATTTGCTCTCAGTGAAAGTTTTCTGGATTACAGAGGATAACCAAGTTTATAAGAAGGAAATAAGAATCCTTTCTATGTCATGTCACAAAACAGAATGAGAACAGCCTTCTCTGCTCCAAATTCATAATAAAATCCCTCTTTAAAAACTAGCAAACATGAGGTACAGGTGATTGACACTTTCTCCTAATTTTTTGCCTAATGAAATTGATCCTTTGTTTTTTTTTTTTTGACAGGCAGAGTGGACAGTGAGAGAGAGACAGAGAGAAAGGTCTTCCTTTGCCGTTGGTTCACCCTCCAATGGCTGCCGCGGCCGGCGCGCTGCGGCCAGCGCACTGCGCTCCTCCGATGGCAGGAGCCAGGTGCTAGGTGCTTTTTCCTGGTCTCCCATGGGGTGCAGGGCCCAAGCACTTGGGCCATCCTCCACTGCACCCCTGGGCCACAGCAGAGGGCTGGCCTGGAAGAGGGGCAACCGGGACAGAATCCTGCGCCCCGACCAGGACTAGAACCTGGTGTGCCGGCGCCGCAAGGCGGAGGATTAGCCTGTTGAGCCACGGCGCCGGCCTGAAATTGATCCTTTGTAGAAACTTAATTCATGCCTACCTCAAAAAATCCCTCAACCTCAAGAAATATGTCTGATGGGGAGACATAAAGGTAATATACAGTTTCTGCTATTTAAAAATTAACTTTTTTTAAAAAAAGTAAAACCTCTGCATTGAAAAATTTCTAAACAATGAGAAATCAATTAGGTTCACAGAATTTAAAATTCCTTTAGCAGGTTGTTATCAACTAGAATACCAGCATTATTTTATTACAGTTCTTTGGATATATCTAATAAAAATTTGGAGCTTAATTAATTTCTCAAAAACAGAGAGCGGCATTTTTTGTTCTGTGTTCAGGGAGAAGTTAACCTCATGGACAGGTCAGCAGATCACTGATCCTGGCTCTACTTACAAACCATCTGGCGAATGATTCATATTCCTGAAGACATGACTATAAATGTGTTTTTGAATAAACTTCGCTATATCCTAGAGGAGTAATAAACTTGAATCAAAGCAGCTAGAGAAAGATTATCCTTGCATTAGCAATATTTGCGCTCAGTTTCCCTACGTACTGCAATGCCTCTGGCAATTAACAGTATGGAAAATTTGCCATACTAGGTAATAAAAAACATGAAGTCATTCCATAAGAAACATTTGCGTATTGTTTATGCAGCCTAATCCACACACTTATTGTATATTACCTCATGAATTATATGAGAGGAAAGTAATTATTTTTAGAAAACATAGATATTTGAGGAGCTGCAAACAAATCAACAAGTAAAAAATACACAAAATCATGTTCTGTATTTATATTATTGTTCATGAAGACACACTTTATAAGGATAATTGAAACTACAATTAAATGTATCACATACTTTGCTAAGTTACAGATTTCAAATAAGAATGAAATGTGAATTGACTATCAAAATAAAACTCAGGTCTAAAAACTGAAAAATGGTAACTGGAAACTTAAGTTCTATATTTTTCTTAAGTCTCTGCACTTTTCTGACCAAAAGTGAAGAATACTTTCAAAACACACACACCAATTATTTCTCACCCCCACTCCACATTCATGCAACCTAAAAGTATATAGTAAATCAGCCTTCAGCACGACAGACTCATTCCTACATAGCAGGGATATGCTTGGGAAACATACAGAAGACAGACATACTGAATGCAAATTTTCAGAAAGGGAAAATAAGTCATATACCTTAAACTGCTTCAAAGAGACAGTACAAAATATATACTATTATTTTTAAGTTATATCTGTAATTTTCACCAAAATTACAGGCACTCTTGAAGTTGGCTACCTGTATTTGTTTACCATGAAACTGTCCTTTGAAAAAGAAATAAAATAGCCCATCAAAAAGCAAACATGTAGAACATAAGGAAATATTTAATGTTATTTTGGAACATAAGATTGAAATACTTCAAAATTCAAATATTTAGAAAGCATAGCAAGGCCGGCGCCGTGGCTCAACAGGCTAATCCTCCGCCTTGCGGCGCCGGCACACCGGGTTCTAGTCCCGGTCGGGGCACCGATTCTGTCCCGGTTGCCCCTCTTCCAGGCCAGCCCTCTGCTGTGGCCCGGGAGTGCAGTGGAGGATGGCCCAGGTGCTTGGGCCCTGCACCCCATGGGGAGACCGGGAAAAGCACCTGGCTCCTGGCTCCTGCCATCGGATGAGCGCGGGGCCGCAGCGCGCCGGCCGCGGCGGCCATTGGAGGGTGAACCAACGGCAAAAGGAAGACCTTTCTCTCTGTCTCTCTCTCTCACTGTCCACTCTGCCTGTCAAAAAAAAAAAAAAGAAAAAAAAAAAGAAAGCATAGCAAAAACATGTTCCATGAGCTAAAGATTTATTGAAAAATAAAAAAGATCCTGATTTTGGGCTTTTGGAGGAAAAACTCCTCTTATTAATGTCACTAATATTACTTTAACAAAACATCTCTATCCACTAGATTCAAGTCACAAGTCTATTTACCTGTTCCCACATATTCAAACAATCTTAACAAGGTAATTTTTAATCAATATTTTCAATGGCTCCTCAAATTTGAACAGTGCACAATATTATTAACTTCACATAACTGCCATCACCCTTCTTACAGTTACTTACCAGTGTCATAGTGATGCTGCATCTGATTAACAGTGGGAGGCTTCCGGAGATAGTAAGGGTAATTGTTTTGTCTCAATTATTAGCAATTCGTGGGTTACCTATAGCCTCCCTTTTTCTCTAGGCCCAGCTTCATTTCTCTGGGGTAAGGACCTGAGTTCAGCCATGCAGCTGTTTCCTGGCTATCCCCCCAGACTTACTGGCAAAGAAGTCGTTTTCAGTTTACCACTGCATTTGGCTTCAGTAATCTTTTCCCACTTAAAGAATATCACTGGTCACAGAAACAGACAGGACTGTTTCTCTGTCTCAGACATAGAGACACAGTTTACAAGTTTTCACGCTACAGTCAACAAATACCAAACTAAAAAAGCTTTAAGTATTTAAAAATCATCATTAATTACTTTGAACAAATAAAAGCAACTTGTTATTAACTTGAGAATGTTATATCTGTACTGAAACAGTACAAATAGCTAGGACAGTATACTGGGGGCTCTACTTTTTTGATTTTCCATGTAGAAAATAGCCATTAAATGAAAGAGGTCATAAGGGGCTGAGAAAAGAAGGTTAAGAAATAAAATAAATAAGCAAATAAGTAAGTAAATAAATAAAACAAGCATTTAGAGGCAAGCAAGACATGCAGAACAAGCAAGAGATTAGTTTACATGAAGAAGAGGCAACTTACATGGCTGTTGAGAAGAGAACTTCTGTGAGTAGACAGACCGTCAGACTTTTGCAGCGTCTCAATCGCCATTTCAATCTGATAATAGATGTCATTAAAAACAGGGCTCAAGACAAGATAGTAACAAAAGGCTGACCAGAGAACTTCTGATAGATTCAATTTTCTTTTCAGTGGTGACCACTGAACAGCTATCATTAGATGTGTTTTTCCCTCTTCTTCCCCCCACCCCCAGAGAATAAAATAAAAAATGCACACTTAATCATAAGCCCAGTAACAAAAGTAAACCTTTTGGAATAGTCTGTAATTCTAATTGGAATGGAGACCTGAGGAGCAGGAACCCCTGGTGGATTATTCTAGTTAAGAAAAAACATTCTTGACTTTCAATGTGTAGGATGTGAGAGAGTACCAGTCTATTGCTAATCTCCCACCTAAGGAGGATTTCCTGTTTGTTTTTGTGTGTCATACAAGAAAAGTCCTTTGGCAGATTCTGAGTTTCAAAGGCATTAGTATTTTAATGCAAATGTACAAGATTCTTTCATTAATGCGCAAAATCTACTAAATTTATACACCCTTCTCAATCCTGCATTAAATTTTGGCAGTTGAGGGTCATTAGTATAAACAAACATTAAAATGGAACCATGGCCCTGCGTTATATTTCAGGATGTGGTGGTAGGCAGAGCTATTAGAAATGACAGCAGAGATGGAATGTAGAAGAGAAAATAATTCAGAGCCAAAAAAGAAAAGGGACAACTACAAAAAACAGTTTTACTACCTGTCATCTCAGCAAACAGTTAGCAATCATAAAACCTTAATTGAGTAGCAGGTGACAATGATAAATAGGATACACTCTTGACAATCGTATTAGAAATAGCTACCTTTTGGCTACTATTAATACATTCTATTACAAACAGGTACTGTTACTGGGTTATATTAATGATATTAACTAAAGGCTTTTTAAAAAACATAGGCAATTTATGAGAAAAATGATTTCATTAATTTTTAGCTATCTGACCACACCAACTATTTTAGTGTAACTAATTAGAAAAATATGTAGTATTTTAAAATGTAGTTAACTTTCTTATACTTTTCTTCAGCTATGGAAATTATGATGCTTTGGAATTTTAACATACCGTGTTCCGTCCCAAAGAAAAATGATAGTAACTCCCACAGCCAAGTTATTTATTTTTATGTGATTTCCATTTTTTATGGTAGAATACCATATACAAAGAACATCAGTATGAAACATATGTTAAACATAATTATATTTTTAAAATTTGTTAATAGCTTTTAGTTTATATTATTTTCCTAAGCTGTTGGTTCTTCCACAGAGTTAATAAAATGTAATAATAAGAATACCTTAGTGTAAGAAGTCAGAGGGAGGGGCCCACACTGTGGCATAGTGGGTAAAGCCACAGCTTATGGTGTCAGCATCCCATATGGGCCCCCGATTTGAATCCTGGCTGCTCCCCTTCCTATCCAGCTCCCTGCTAATGTGCCTGGGAAAGCAGCAGACCATGGCCAAGTGTTTGGGCCCCTGCACCCATGTCATAAACCCAGAAGAAGCTCCTGGCTCCTGGTTTCAGCTTGTCCCAGCCCCAGCCCTTGTGGCCAGCTAGGAAGTGAACCAGCGGATGGATGAGTTCTTTCTCTTTTTCTCTTTCTCTCTCTCTCTCTCTCTCTCTCTCTCTCTCTCTCTCTCTCTCTCTCTTTCTGGCACTCTCTCTCTCCCCCTCTAATTTAAAAAAAAGAAGTTAGAAGGAAAAATTATTAAATTAATTCATAAGTGGATGTAATATAATTTATTCTGTTTTCTTAGAAAACACAAGTAAGTAAATTCATTTCTCAAACATTCTCACAGCCAGATGGAAATCAATACAGTTTTTCATTTTACTTAAAAATAAACTGAAAAAAAATGATGTTACATGAGTGAGAAGATTCAGTATACTCCTAAATGTAAGGAATAAACAAACATCTTACCACAATGCCCAACTGTAAAACTACAAAGGATCTCAGTATTGTATCTCTAACAAGCGAATTGGTAAATGCTCTTGTTTTCAAAAGCACAGGTCAAACAACAGCTAAAAAGACTCATGTGACTATCACTTCTAGGAAGAATCTGCTTATCACAATAATTCGCTAAAATGCCTACATTTTCTTTAAAGTTTGAGTGCAGAAAATTTGAAGAGAGATTTCAGTCTTCTAAATACAAATAAAATGATCCACATCTTATGGCTTTCTAGGTTTTAATGAACAATAAAATGTCACTGTTCATGCTCAGGGTTTGTGAGGTCGCAACATTAGATGGATAAACCAGCACTTCCTTCACTTAGAGTATCTAAGCAGTTCTTTTCCTTGGATACCTGCCTCCAGACCTTAAGTTTTTAACATATAGTGGTCCAGACTCCCAAATGATTTCTTAGAAAGCGCTCTCATTTCTAGCCTGATGTCGAACAGTTTAGAGGAGAAAAAGTAGGAGCAAGAGGGGCAGAAGTCAAATCGTGCTCCCCAGGGACAGACACACTGACTTTCCACAATACTTGAAACTTAGGAAGATTGACTGATTGATTGATTTAGGTGAAACAGGTAACAATGGAGCCACTTCTTTTGGTTTCAGGAATCTTCTGCTCTAACTGGCTTACGGCTGTACTGAATTTGTTGGACACAGGGCACAGAAAGGAAGAAACATTGTATGATAAGGAAGCCAAGAAATCAACTTCATGCTTTTTCTATAAGGAAGACAACCATCCTCAGAGCAATCAGGTTGGAAACTGACAGCCTTCCAAATACCAGTGAACTCTTAAATATTCATTAATTAGTTCAAGGCAATAACTGGGACGCTAGAAGCTTATTAATTTAATTTATTTATTTATTATTTTTTATTTTTTGCCAGGCAGAGTTAGACAGAGAGAGAGAGAGACAGAGGAAATGTCTTCCATCCGTTGGTTCACTCCCCTAATGACTGCTACGGCCGGCACTACACCAATCTGAAGTCAGGAGCCAGGTACTTCCTCCCAGTCTCCCAAGCGGGTTCAGGATTCACGCACTTGGGCCATCCTCTGCTGCTTTTCTGGGCCACAGCAGAGAGCTGGACTGGAAGAGGAGCAACTAGCAACTACTAGAGGGACTAGTACCCGGCGCCCCAACCATGACTAGAACCCAGGGTGCCGGCGCCACAGGCAGAGGATTAGCCAAGTGAGGCACAGCGCCGGCCAAAACACTTAATATTTATCATATTCATTAAAAGATACTGAAAGGAATTCTAATTTCATAAAAGGATTTCAGCTCTGATGGACATTTTATAAAGCATGGGTTTTACTTATTATAGTGACTGTCTGTGTGTTACAATATATAAATGGAATGAGTAAACGCTTTACCAAAATGTTAAAATGTAAAACTTTCTAAAGGAACTCAGCATTATAGCTCTTAAAAGGAGATCAGTAAGTACTTCTGTTTTCAAAGAGAAAACACAGGTCAGAAAACAGCAGAAAAGTTTCATGTGACAATAAATCATTTCTAAGAAGAATATAGATTATATATGGCATATATTTACATATACCATATATATACACATGCATATATACCATATGCACATCATATACACACACACATACCAAACACACACACATACATATAAGACCTTCAAAAAGTTCACGGAAAATGAATATTATGAAAAAATTAATATCATGAAAAGATTTCAAAATTTTATACTAAAATAAATTTATCTTATAATTTCATTCTTCCATGAACTTTCTGAAGTACCCCCTACATGAGTACAGCAGTGGTATGAGAGAGGATGAAATAAATTAGAATTAGACAGTGGCTGGGAGTCAGGCAGCAAAGTTTTAAGGGAAGTCTATCAATATTTGAAAGCAAGGGTTTTCAGATAAATCCAGTGGCCAGGTTTTGCTAGGTAAAATGGGCACTGTTAATAATAAGATTAAAACAAGTAAAGGGTGAAGTGTGCCCCATGAGTGCCTGTGGGTTGAATAGAAGCTCTGAAGGACCAGGGTATGAGAAGAAAATTCTCACAGGAATACATTATGACAATGGAGGGAAAGAGACAGTGAGAGAGAGGATAAAAGAACAATGTAAAAATCGGGAAGAAAGATAACCATGAAACAAAATTTTAATATTATAAAGTAAGAGGATTAATCAGCTCCATTACAACAAGCATATGATTAATCTCACCTCCCTCCCCAATTAACCCAGATTTGTTCTTCTCAATTTCATGTGGGTAAGGTCTATGTATATGGGAGGAGCTGATACAGAATTAGGATAAATTTCCATCATGCTCATCAGAGAATAAATTGTCACTCTTATCGTGGACCAGATACTTTAGCAAATGTTTGTTCAGCTTTAGGGAATGACCAATGTCAAGGAAAAGATGGCACACTTCAGCATTTGACATCTAAAATACTGAGACCAACGCAACCTGCGAGATCACATGCTTCCAGTTTACTGTAGGTCATTTGAAACATTAAACTCAGACCTTAGGAAAAATCTATAAATTGTCCACAGGAAAATATACTTAATACTAAATGACAGTTCACCCATAATTGTCATATGTAAGGTAGGAAATGGCAGCCAAGTAAAACAGATGGAAAATTTGTTTAAAAGTATGTTCAATGATCAAAAGATTATTGGCCCAAATGCTCAACATGATAGTCTCATGTATCTTCTGAGGAAGTGTTTATAACCTAAACAAAGATAATACCACTGCAGCCTGAGAAAATCAAAATGATTAAACAGCTAGATTATCAACCAGCTCAAATTTACAAGTGTTTCAAATCTGTAGTATTTTTTTAATTAAAATACAATTAAATAAACCCCTTACCATCCAGTATAATATAACTATGTGTTTGCTACTCAGAGTGGGAACTTCAATATAACACCTCATTGTATGCAAGATATAGCTTTGTGTGTCTGTACAGATGGGGTGGTGACAAAGAGACAGAGACAGACAGACAGAGAGAGAGAGAGAGAGAGAGAGTGAGGGAGAGGGAGAGGGAGAGGGAGAGAGAGAGAGAGAAATGGTAGTAAAGATTTTCATAGCACAGCCCAGCCCAGCCCAGCCAACCAGAAGCTCATTATACATTACAGCTTGATGGACTGATAGAAGGGATACAATGGATCTATTTGTATACTGAGGAACTACTTTATAGATACATATACATGGTTTAATTGATTAAAGGTAACTAGAATAGATTAAATCATTCAGTATCTCTAGAACACAGAAGGAAGTCCAGAGGGGAAAATTACTGCTTTCTGGTAGGGTCAGACAGAGCATGACTAAGGCAGATCTTTAGTTAAAAAAACAAACAAACAATGCCTGGCATTCTGATAGGTGCAGGTTAGTAAACCTTTTAGGCAAAGCAAAGGAGACAGATATATGAGGAAGAATAAAATCGGCTGAGGGATGAGGTTCCTTTAGGGATATGTAAATGAAGTTAGATTCCAATACCTCCCCTGGGATCTTCAATTAAGCAGTATGTGGGACACTGTTGAGAAGTCTTGAGAAAAGGAATTAAGCTGACATGACAGCACTTTATATATTAATCTGGGATATGATACAGGTTGAAGAGAAGCATTTTTGAACTACAGATACGAAGGTGGGAAGTCTGAGACAGAAAGCTTGGTAGGGGAGCTAGTGCTGTGGGGCAGCAGCTTAAGCCACTAGCTGCCATGCTGCATGCCAGTTTGTGTCCCAGCTGTTCCACTCACCATCCAGATCCTCTCTAACAGGCTCAGGAATGCAGCAGAAGATGCTTCAAGTACTTGAGCCCCTGACGCACCTCTGGCACACCTGGATGGAATTCTAGGCTCCTAGCTTTGGCCTGGCCCACCACAGGCTGGCGTATCCATTTGATGAGTGAACCAGTGATGAAAAATCTCTCTCTCCCACCCTCTCCCTCTCACTCATTCTATCCTTCCTTCTTTCTGTGCTGCTGCCTTTCAAATAAATAAAAATAAACCTTTATATATAAAAAGCTTGATATTGCCTTATTTTTTTTTCACTTGAAGACAGTGGCCTTTACTTCACCACTGGGTGATCAGAACACTTCAGATCCACATATCAAACACATAGCCATGAAGAGATTCTAGTGTATTCTCCTGGTCCTTTCTCTGCCTCGTGATGTTTACTGTAAAATATTCATCACTGTTATTGAAATTTCAGCTCTAGGCAAAGTACTGTAATCAGATTAGCAAGAGGCTTTGTGACCATCTGAATGCTAATTTGAGGCCTCAGTGATGTCTTTACTTTTGAGTGTTGACCTTTTGTTTCCTTTTTCTTAAATTCCTTTTTCATTTCTTTTTTTTAAAAAAGTCCTTTTTTTTTCTACTTGAATGTACACAGCCAAAAGACTTTTTAAGACTAAAAGATTCATGTATCATGTATTTTTTCAAAAAGAGAAGGCACTATTGTAAACATTTTCTACATTTCTCTGAAATTAGCAAAACTTTAAACTACCAGGACATCTTTTATATTCAAAAAAAAGTTTTTTAAAATTTATCTGAAAGGCAGAATGTCAGAGAAATGGAGAGAGAGAGAGCGAGCAAGAGCGAGAGAGAGCGCGTGTTCTTCCATCCACTGGTTCACTCCCCAACTGCCTACAAATAGCTATGGCTAGCCCAGGCCATCGGCAAGGAACTCCATCCAGGTCTCGCATACAGGAACCCAAGTATTTGGATCATCACTACTGCCTCCCACTCACATTATCAGGAAGCTGGATCAGCAGCATGGAAGAACCAGGACTTGAACCAGCACTCTGATACGGTATATAGACATCCCAAGCAGCAGGTTAACCTGCAGCACCACAATGCCTGCCCATCTTTGAGTATTCTTTTAAAAATCAATTCTATAACCACAGTGCACAGCTGTATCTATTACGAAAAATCACTCTGGGACTGAGTCACCAATAATGTACACTAACGCCCCACAATTATCTAATGCTGGGATACATGAGGTTTGGAAGTTAACACTGGTCTTATTGCCAGTTAAAATGAGATTATTGCCTCATCATCAGACAAACAGGTATGCCAACTCCTCTGAGATCCAATGGAAGGTGGCTCCATTGGAGAGGAGATGCATGGTCTGCAAAGCCAGGCTTACCGAGCAGTAAGTGAGATTGTAGCATTGAGCGGGACTTAGAAACTTCACATCTGAAACAGAAGGTAAGAAACAGATATCCATTCCAGCCTTTATGGGCACAGACTTCTTAACAAAGCTAGATTATTTTTAGGAAATTAAAGAATACCTTTGGCAATACGAGGATAGTTTGAAAAGTTTGTGGAAAATAGAATTAAAAGATAAGATTATTTTGGTGCAAAAAAATAAAAACATGAAAATGCAGTTTTCTTCATGATATGAACTTTCTGAACACCCCTTTTATTTGGGATAGGTTAAGACTCACCAGACAGACTGGCTAAAATAGAATTCCCAGGAGAATGGAGAGGTACTCTCCAGCTGGAAGCCAAAGGCATTTTCAAAAGCAGAGAGAAGTCTTTTTCACTGTGTTCAGGCAGGCTGCTGAAACATCAGAGGAGTGCCAGGGCCCTGGGACAGGTAAGAGACAAAGGCGTAGGGATTGTCCAGGCCTCGGAATTACACTGCCTGTCTCAAGCCAGAACGCCTTAGCTGCAGACCAGCCAGAACACCTGACAAAGTCTGCAGGATCAAAGCCCTAGTACTGTGGACAACTCTCTACATTCACACACCAGATAGTGGACCACACAAAGCACGGAACCCAAAAGATCTCTTTGCAGGTGTCATATGGAAGGGTGATATGGAGACAGAGTGGACAGTGAGAGAGAGACAGAGAGAAAGGTCTTCCTTTTTTTGCCATTGGTTCACCCTCCAATGGCTGCTATGGCTGGCGCACTGCGGCTGGCACACCACGCTGATCCAAAGCCAGGAGTCAGGTGTTTCTCCTGGTCTCCCAAGCGGGTGCAGGGCCCAAGCACTTGAGCCATCCTCCAATGTACTCCCGGGCCACAGTAGAGAGCTGGACAGGAAAAGGGGCAACTGGGTCAGAATCCGGTGCCCTGACCGGGACTAGAACCCAGTATACCAGCGCCACAGGCGGAGGATTAGCCTAATGAGCCGTGGTGCCAGCCTACTTACAATATATTTTTAATATATACTTACAATATATTTTTAATACCCATACCATTCTTATCTTTTGGAATTTTCACTTTTATTATTGGAGGAGCCTGGTAGAAAAGCTAGATCACCAGCTCCTCTGTCACTTTAGTTTGAAGTTTCTCCTCTAAGACAGTGCCATCACCCCCCCCGGGGGGGCCCAACCTTTGTATCAGCATCACCTGCCCTTCAACCAAACCAAAGGGTATTGGCTCTTTTTAAGCTTTTTTTAAAGACTAAAAAATCAAGATTAATATCTTAAAGTATCATTACAATTAAAAATGGTCTCACAGTAGAGACTATTTCTATTATGGAAATGTCAAAGAAAGTGATTTGAAAATAAAATGCTACAATGCTTTCATGATTTATAAAGCTGCTTTACATTTATTCTCATTTGGCCATCATGGAAACTTTCTAATACAGGAAAGGCGAGGAATATTACCTCTTTGTTACAGATTTGAAAACTCACTCTCTGTGAGAGTGATGGACTTTCTTGAAATTACATAGGTATTAACTATTAGGCCAGAATCTAAGATTTATCATTCTAAATTCAACATCACTTCCATTAGATACAAATGTTACAGGAATATCAATGGAGTTTAAGTATCCCTAATTATTTTAATAAAACTCTCTTTTGAGGGGTGGTTTATAAAATTAAAATTTGCTGGGCTCCGCCTGCAGTGCCAGCATCTCATATGGGCACCTGTTAGAGTCCCAACTGCTCCACTTCTGATCCAGCTCCCTGCAAATGCACATGGGAAAGTAGCAGAGAATGGCCCAAGTCCTTGTGCCCCTGAACCTACATGGGAACTCAGAAGAAGCTCCTGGCTCCTGGCTTCAGATCGAACTAGCTCCAGCTATTGCTACCATCTGGGGAGTGAACCAGAGTTGGAAGATTCTCTCTCCTTCCCTCTTTCCCTCCTCCATTCTTCCCTCTCTCTGTAACTCTGTCATTCAAATAAAAAAAATTGAAAAAATTAAAATCTGCTAAATGATTTATAGTTAATAAACAAGGTTAACTTTCTAGTATGCAAAGTTTTAAATACAATTGATAAGCATCACTGAAAAATGATTTAGTAGAAATCAAGTTATTAGTCAATAAAAAGTTTTGACCACATAGTTACATTTCAGCCATGAAAATAGTTATCATGATGCACTACAATCATATTTTCTTGATTGTTAGTAAAATGGTGCCATCTTATCTGTGCCATCATCTCAGACTCTGGCCCCTGTGGCCAGTCTGGCTCACTAGATGTCAGGTGACCAAATGGCCCAATTCCAAGTGTCAGCTCCACCCCCACCCTAATGGGATTCACTGCTCCCACTTTCTTACTTCCTGCAAGAGTATAACTAGACCTGTTTCCCATACACGTGCTCTCTCTCTCTCTCTTTACCCCTCCTCCTTTTTCTTCTTCACCCTCTCCCTCTAGCTTGTAGGACTTCTCCATCAATAAACTCTTTCCTTTACTCTGGTGTTTGGGTGTTTTGTGGTGGCCTTAAATTGATAATACAGGTTACTGTATTCACCTTAAGTTTGTGTTTCGTCAGAGAAACAGCTTGTGTTTCTTGGTGAAAGAACAGTAACTTCTTTAGAGAAATTCAATGAAGGGAGATACTTTGAGAAATTTCCATCTAAGTAACTTTTCTTCTTCTGAACTCAGCACTTTAAATTTAGCTTGCATTTGAGATCAGGTAAGGCAGAAACAAATCTACTTGAGAACTTTTATTCAAAGAAGGTATTTGTGATGACGGGCACTGCCTGCAGCCCCCTCCCTTGAAATGTTTGAAAGACAGCCTCCTGGTGTGCGTGCTGGGGGTGGGGAGAGGAAATGTCTGCAGGAAGCACTTCAGCCAGAACAACAAGGGAGAGGACACGCCATTGCACACTGAGGCTATACAACCACTGCAACAGGTTGTTTTCAAAGTGTTTTTAAAAAACTGCTACTAGACAAGCAGTATCAAAACCATTTGGGCAGTTGTTAGAAATGTCAAAAAGATAAACAAACCAAAGCAAAATATGGAAGAACGCATCCCTTGACAGGGAAGGAACTGATCCTATTTTAACGGCTTAGTACACAGCATTTGAAACATTAGGTACAATGAATCCTGGCCTAGTACGCAGACACACTCCCGTGCTCTTGGGAGCACACACATACTTTGTGACTGTCTTTATACACATTTGTATATGTGTATGACTGGAACCAAAGGCATCAACAAGGGAGAGCCTGTATCTGTATCTCCATGTATTTTTAAGGCTGACTTCCTTTCCAATTTGCCCAGTCATATTTTTCAGTTTTAAGATGGAGTCAGGTCGCTGGTATAAGGAAAAGGGGCGTAGGACAGAGATGAGGCAAGATACGGACTTGCAGCCAAAACAAATTTATTCAAGAAAAACAAATTCACAAAGGTGAGTGAAAAACTGCCAGCATGCACACAGACCAAATATGTGCCAGAGGGTCCAGGCCTCAGCAGGCTGGGCCTTTTTAATCTTAGGGTGGACTAGGGGTCCAGAACGGAGGTAGGGGGCAAGAGGATGCAGGAGTTAGGGGTAAATTCTGAGTTTACTTTTTTTCAGTCAAGGAGATGGAATGCCTGAGGCTTATGTCCTTGTTCGATCAGGTTGGCTATGAAATGAATTATGTAAGGTCTTGACTAACATTTTTGAAAAATTTAAGAAACTGAATAGAGGGGCTGGCACGTGGCACAGTGGGTAAACCACTGCCTCCAATGCCAGCATCCCACAGGGGCGTCGGCTTGTACCTGGCTGCTCCATTTCTGATCTAGCTCCCTGTTAATGCATCTGGGAAAAGCAATGGAAGATTGCCCAAATAGCTGGGCCCAGACACCCAAGTGGGAGACCCAGATGAAGCTCCTGGCTGCTGGCTTCAGTCTGGCCCAGCCCCTGCTGTTGCAGTCTTCTGGAGAGTGAACCAGCAGATGCAAGCTCTCGCTTGCTCTCTCTCTCTCTTTCTCCCTGCACCCACTGTAATTCTGATTTTCAAATAAATAAATAAAATATTTTTTTAAAGAAAGAAAGTAACTGAACAGAGTAGAAAATAGAACTCACTGCACACAGTATAGAAAAGTATCACCTGGTGAACTTTGGTTCCAGTCATACACATATACCAATGTGTATAACGATAGTCACAAAAGTATGTGTGTGCTCCCAAGAGCACGGGAGTGTGTCTGCGTACTAGGCCTCATTGTAACTCATGTTTCAAATGCTGTGTACTAAGCCGTTAAAATAGGATCAGTTCCTTCCCTGTCAAGGGATGCGTTCTTCCAAGCATCCACAGACTGTCTCTTGAGCCAGGAATCCTAACAAAAGCACACAGAAACATACACAGGCAAGCTGAGGCTCTGGCTGTGATATTGCTGTTTAAATTGTATATTCAAGTGATACAGAAATCAATTTGTAAATATATTACAGCCACAGTAATGTTGAAAAGAAACTCAACTGTGAGAGATTTGGAACTGTTGTTTCCTTTCACTCCTATAAAAATGAAAAAATGTCCAGAAGACATAAAATCAAGCTGCTTTGCTTGCTTACGTATCCTCTTGGATAAGCAAGCAGCTAAGATGAAAATTTGATCTTAAATACTTATCATATACAGCAAAGATGCTTCAGGTCTTAGAATGTTCCACTCTATATGAAATCTTTCCTTTTTTAATCATTGATAATTGCATGATATTTAGAGAAAATTTTTATACTCTTGTGCTTTTTATCTGAAGTTCTGGCAATTTTGTGCCATCTGAAACTCTTCTGAAAATCTTTGTGGGGAAACAATGTTTGGATGAGAAACCTTAACAAATTGAGTATGCTCTGAGAACCACTGGCTTATTTACATTTATTTTTCTTGGGTTGACCCAAGATAGTTTGTGTTTTGGGTTTCCCTTTGATTTTTCTGGAGTACTTACATCCCTCCACTCTCACAAGGACCCCATGAGGCTTGCATTAACAATTTGTGATGATAACACTAGTTTCTGAGACAGCAAATACAGAAGCACCTGAAGGTTGATATACTCTAACGGCATGTGCTGGGTTAGGATTAAGTGATAGGATTTAAACTCAAATTTACACTTTCAAAAGGCTTCCAACTTCCATGGTTTATTCTGAGTGATCAGAATATTTTCACTTTGTGAAAATGTTTTCTCAAAATGTGGTCCTAGAACCAGCATTATCAGAAACATCTGGACATCTGCTAAGTAGAAATTCATATTCTGAGGTCCTTCCTCACAATGACTGGATCAAAACCCACGGAGTCCAGGGATGTGTTTTAACCAATGCTACAGAGGATGCACACTCAATTCAGAGAACAACTGCACTTAAAAAAGGTTGAAAAATGTTCTCTTTGTCAGAAGCAACTACTATTCGCAGTTGTTACCTAAGTTGTGTAAGGTAGGCAGGTAGTGGACATTCCTGCCATGATGCTAACTAACTCTAGTTAAAGGGTGATTGTGTAGCCCATGTATTATTTGGATTCTCTTGTTACTCAACCTGTGGAAAATTCTGATCTTATATACCAATATTACAGGAGAGAAACACAATTTTGGTAAGTGTAAAATTAATCTGTTCATAACGTATTAGCATTGGTAATTTAGAAATACACTGATGATAGCAGTTGAATTTAACCATTTAAAAGAATTTGGGGGTTATGGATTTTCCTTTTTGCCTTGGAGGATTTGGCACCTTGCAATGCTGGCACTAGGTCCGATAGCTCACACTATACACCTTTATATTCACATTCATGAAAACACTGTGCCTGATCAATAGCAATTAGTCAATACATAGAGGAGAAAGCGAGTGACTGAAGAAAATATCCCAATACAAAGTATTCACTTTCACTCCAAAATATTGAATAATAACAATGGTTCTAAAAATCTTAACTAAAGTTAATGCTAGTGTCTTTCATCTTCTAAACTTTCAACTGTCCAGGGAAGGAAGTGTTTTGTGAAAGCCGGATCAAGGTTCATCTGAATCAACACATTACTTCACAGTCTTAACACAACAAAAATATTAACCTTTAATAAAGAAGGGTTGTTTCAGCTACATGTTCTTGTGGAATATGACCAAGCAAATACATTTCATAATCAAAGAAATCAAAAGTTTCCTTAAAATTTTTAAAAAGACTACTTTATAAAAATAGGTAACAGATTCACATGCCCACCACCCTTTTCTTTACTCATCCTTGTAAATATATTTTTGTGCTTATAAAAGCATGAGTATAAATGGTTATTTTTTTTAAAAAAAGGGGATTCCAATTCAATCACATAAGGTGGCATGTACCAATGCCATCTCACCAGTCAAAGTGATCAGTTTCAGTTCACAATAGATCATAATGACAGGACTAAGAGTCAAAGGGATCACATAAACAACACTAGTGTCTGCTAATACTAACTGATAGAATTAAAAAGGAGAAAATGGAATCCCTTGGCACGATTCTAACTCCACCATTTGGAGCAAGTCCAATTGAGCATGTCCCAAATTGTACATCTCCTCTCTCTCTTATTCCCACTGTTACATTTAACAGGGGTCACTTTTCAGTTAAAATTTAAACACCTAAGAATAATTGTGTGTTAATTACAGAGTTCAAGGTGGCATGTACCAATGCCATCTCACTAGTCCAAGTGATCAATTTCAGTTCACAATTGATCACACTGATAGGTCTAAGAGTCAAAGGGATCACACAAACAAGACTAGTGTCTGCTAATACTAACTGATAGAATCAAAAAGGGAGAGTACGATCCATCATGGGAAGCGAGATACACAGCAGACTCATAGAATGGCAGATGTCCTAAATAGCACTCTGGCTTCAGAATCAGCCCTTAAGGCATTCAGATCTGGCTCAAGAGCACATGAGAGTATTTTAGGCATGGAAAGTCAAGACACTGTGGGGGAAAAAAAAAATAAAGAAGGCCTAAATGCAAGATCTCTGCGAGTGAGATCCCAGTGGAAAGAATGGGGCTATCAAAGAAGGAGGTACCTTTCTCTGAAGGGAGGAGAGAACTTCCACTTTGACTAAGACCCTGTCGGAATTAAGATCGAAGTCGGCGAACTCAAAAGGCTTCCATAGCCTTGGCAACTCATGACTAGAGCCTCAGGAGATTCCTGACGTCATAAACAAGAGTGTCAAATTGTTAAGTCAACAACAGGAGTCACTGTGCACTTACTTCTCATGTGGGATCTGTCCTTAATGTGTTGTCCAATGTGAAGTAATGCTATAACTAGTACTGAAACAGTATTTTACACTTTGTGTTTCTGTGTGGTGCAAACTGATGAAATCCTTACTTAATATATACTCAATCAATCTTCTGTATATAAAGATAATTGAAAATGAATTTTGATGTGAATGGAATGGGAGAGGGAGCGGGAGATGGGAGGGAAATTATGGGGGGGAGCCATTGTAATCCATAAACTGTACTTTGGAAATTTATATTTACTAAATAAAAAAATAAATTAAAAAAAAAGAAACACATTAAAAAAGAGAGAGAGAGAGAGAATGGGCTGGCGCCGTGGCTAATCCTCCGCCTGTGGTGCCGGCACTCTGGGTTCTAGTCCCGGTTAGGGCGCCGGATTCTGTCCCGGTTGCTCCTCTTCCAGTTCAGCTCTCTGCTGTGGCCTGGGAAGGCAGTGGAGGATGGCCCAAGTCCTTGGGCCCTGCACCTGCTTGGGAGACTAGGGGGAGCACCTAGCTCCTGGCTTCGGATCAGTGCAGCACGCCAGTCTTAGCAGCCATTTGGGGGTGAACCAACGGAAGGAAGACCTTTCTTTTTCTGTCTCTCTCTCTCTTACTGTCTAACTCTGCCTGTCCAAAAGAAAAAGAGAGAGAGAGAGAGAGAGAGAGAGAGAGAGAACGATACAACATGGGAAGCATGATACTCCGAATCAGCCCTTAAGGCATTTGGATCTGGCTGAAGAGCCCATGTAAGTATTTTAGGCATGGAAAGCCAAGACACCCTGGCAAAGAAAAAAAAAACCAAAAATAAAAAAGAACAACAACAACAAAAAACACCTAAATGAAAGATCTCTGTGAGTGAGATCCTAGTGGCAAGAACGGGGCCATCAAAGAAGGAGGTACCTTTCTCTGAAGGGAAGAGAGAACTTCCACTTTGATTATGACCTTGTCTAAATAAGATCAGAGTCAGTGAACTCAAATGCCTTCCATAGCCTTGGCAACTCATGACAAGAGCCTAAGGTGATTACTGACACCATAAACAAGAGTGTCAATTGTTAAGTCAACAACAGGAGTCACTGTGCACTTACTCCTCATGTAGGATCTCTGTCCTTAATGTGTTGCGCAATGTGAATTAATGCTACAACTAGTATTGAAACAGTACTTTACACTTTGTGTTTCTGTGTGGTGCAAACTGATGAAATCTTTACTTAATATATACTAAATTGATCTTCTGTATATAAAGATAATTGAAAATGAATCTTGATGTGAATGGAATGGGAGAGGGAGTGGGAGATGGGAGGGTTGCGGGTGGGAGAGAAGTTATGGGGGGGGGGAAAGCCACTGTAATCCAAAAGCTGTACTTTGGAAATTTATATTTATTAAATAAAAGTTAAAAAATTTAGTCACTGCCAACCCATGCTGAAGCCAGGAGCCTCGAACTCAATTTGGGTCTTCCAGTTGGGGGTTAGGGCTGCAAGGGCTTGAACCATCTTCTGCTGCCCCCAGATGCATTAGCAGGAAGCTGAATCAGAGGCAGAGTATGAGCTGTAGGCATTCTAAGCTGATATGAGCTGTGGGCATTCTAAGCAGCAGCTTAATCCACTGCATCACAATGCCCAGCCCCAAATCTATATTTCTATTTACAAACATACACACTATCTCTTGCTTTTTCACTTGACAACATGTTTTGAAGATCTAGCCATATCAATGTATATATACACTGCCTTACTCTATCTAAGAGCTATACAAAATTCTATGGAAAGAAAAATGCACTACAAAGTCACTATTCCCTTGTTAATGGACAATTAGGCTTTTTTTTTCATTTTTATTAGTAATAACTGTACAATTAATAAGAGTTGTTTATGCAGTTTTTCATGCATATAAAAGTGTTATCAGTAGGATAAATTCCTAAATGTACACTCACTGGGTCAAAGTTTATGTGTATTTTCAATTTGGCAAGAATTCCAACATTGTTCTCCATTCTTGTGTCAATTTAGATTTCCACCCAATAACGATAGAGGGTGCCTGTTTCCTTACCCATTTGCCAAAACTTACGTAATAACTTCTTCACCTTTGCCTGCATGACAGATGAAAAACAGAATCTCTTTGTGGCTTTTCATTTCCTTTTCTATGGACTACTTGTTCATGTTACTTTCTCCATTAGGGCCCTAGTTTCTGATGGCTTTGTAAAAATGGCTTATACATTAAAGAAATCAGTCCTCTGGATACGCCCCAAAACTCCATGCCAATCTGCTATTTTACAACTGCCTTTGCTTATAGTGGGTTTTGTCAAACAGAACATTTTCCCTTTTATATAATTGAGTTTATCAATATATTCTTTATAGCATCTTAATTTTACATCATGTTTCCTAAAATATGAGAATAATAAGAAACTAATGAAGTTAATTTTGATCTAAGGATTAATGTATGCAACTAATACATCTTTATGTTCTAAATTGTTTCCCCCTTGTTTCAAACAACATTTATTGATAATTGATCATATTTCCACTGACAAGTAACACTATCATTATCCTGTATTATATCTACATAGGCCTTTAACATATTTATGACCTTAAGTATATTCAATTTACTGATCTATTTGTGTGCCTAGAGAATTCTTTTAATCATTATGAATTTATAATATTTTAAAATAGTGGTGGACTGTTTCCTCCCAGCTTGCTCTCCATTATCTCTGTATTTTTTCAAAATGGTCCATACTATATTTGCACACTTATTTATTTAAACATCTTTTCTTTTAAAACAAAAAGCTATTGTCATTTTGAGATTATGCTGAAATATTGAGGTCAATTTTAAGAGATTATACTGGTATTTCTTATTCAACAATATACCTTTCCAATTATTCAAATTTACTTGTGTATGTCTCTGGAACTCTAAACAGTTTTACTTATCAGATTGTGCACATAAATTATTATTTATTGCCAGACAGTTTTTCACTTTAAATGAGATCTTTATATCCAATGTAATTTTTAAAAAGGATTTATTTACTTATTTTGAAAGGGTTACAGACAGAGAAGGAGAGATAGAGAGATCTCCATCCATTGATTCACCCCTCAAATGGCTACAATGGCCAGCAGGCACTGTGCCAGGCCAAAGCTTTATCTGGGTCTCCCAGATGGTGACCAGGGCTCACAGAATAGGGCCATCTTTGCTACTTTCCCAGGCCATTAACAGGGAGCTGGATCAGAAATGTTCGCTCTTGCTCTCTCTCTCTCTTTCTCTCTCTCTACCTCTCTCTAATTCTGCCTTTCAAATAAACAAATAAATCTTTTAAAAAGTTTTCCAAACCAGTTGGAATTCTAAGTAAAGTGACACAAACTGATGCCCATATGGGTTGCCAGCATCGCAGGCAGCAGCTTTACCTGCTAAACCACAACACTGGTCCCTCCATCATAATTTTCAATTATTGTTGTTTATATGTAAAAAAGCTAATGATTACATTGTATATTAATGTTGAAATCAGTCACCATACTAAATTTTTACTCTTACTATTTGTTATTTTTATCTGGTATATAATCACACTATCTACAAATCCTGACTTAATTACTTTTGTTATTAGATTTTATTTTTCTCTCTTGCCTAATTGCATTTTCCCATAAGTTGGAAAGCACAATTAAAAATCACCTCTTTCTTTCTTATGAGACAGATGAGAACATCATTAAAAGTTATGTTAAATGAATTTAAACTCAATGTGTGAAATTATTTCTTAAAGCCTATAGTTAGATTAAAAGTCCCAAGGAAGTTCACTGTCACCAACAGCTCTAATCAATACCATAGCTGGATTTTAAAAGAAACTGGCTAATTCTCTGGCCAATAACAACTGTAGTTATGCACGCTGAGATAGTGCCAATCGCATGTTTGGAGGCTGAATTCCTAAGTATGGGGACACCGAGAAACTGTTCTTGTCACAGCACTGATCATTGGTTATGGACATCACGTTGTATTTTCCCTCAATATTAACTCTATGGTCTGATACTGACACATATTTTAACTCAGACTACAGTGTATTTTAATTTGCCACCAATACATTTCATATTTTATCTGGATTATTCATCACGATGAATAAAGCAATAAATCTGTGACTTTTTCCCTCAAAATGTATAGCAGTTTCAAAATAGTAAATAAATTTGAAAATTTTTTTGTAAATATGATGACCAAGCAAAAGCTATATAATAGATTGTCTGAAATATACCTTATCCTATATTTATAAGCAGAATGAACAAATATCATTAGAACCTCCTTAAACTAGAGTCTGTGTGAAGTTAAATGTGGCTATTTCTATGTTACAATATACTTGTGTTCTGAAATGCTGTTTCAGTGTGAAACACTGAATAATAAAATAATTCATTATCATTATATTTTTTGTTTCAAAAATTCAGGGGATTGGCAGGCTACCCTAAAGAGAGACTCAAGGACCTGTCATTCTGTTTGTCTTAACCTTCTAGTTTATCAAGATTTCTAGGAGAGGAATGTTTTACAGCCTAACCATAAAATTACTGCCTCTAGATCTTATCACCTTCAAGGCTGGAGCAGTGTGGAACTGACTGACAGCTGAATGGAATATAGATGAAGTGATGAAGACTACAAGTCACTCAAAGTCCCATTTTATTAAGTGCTTTGAAAATGAGGTCCCAGAACCTTCCGTCAATTTATGATTTAGTGCAGGAAGCAGATGTGTGGTACACTAAGCATTTTCATCTGAGGGCTCAAGTTAGCCTCCGGAAAATGGGAAACAGGAAAACAGAACATGCTACTATCATGATGAATATATGGTCTGTCAAAAGAAGTGAAGAACGCTTTTGATAAAATTATTCAAGCTTGGAGCCAGTGCTATGGCATAGTAGGTAAAGCTGCCACCTACAGCATCCCATAAGGACACCACTTCCCACACTGTACCAGGAAAGCCTTGCACTGATGGTTGGCCCCATAGGAAGGAGCATGGATTGGGAAGAGATCCCTCTATTAACTGTTTTATGTTGTTCTCTTATATTGATTAGGGCTGCATGCCCTCGTTTCTGGCTTTGCTGCTGTTTTTTTTTTTTTTTTTTTTGGATGGTAGAGCAAATTTCTGGAAACCCTGAGGTCCAATCTGAAGTGGTCTCCTTCTTTTTGGCCCCTAACTCATCCCATCCACTTTCTCAGAAGGAATGGTTCCTGTATTCTTGTCTTCTTAGTCAGTATCTTCATATAGAATTGCTATGGGTTCTCAGACCAGGGTAGAGCTTTTCTTTGAGCAGTTTAATGAGCAAATTCAGCAGCAAAGTAGCAAGAGATGGTTCTCTAGCAAGGACAAGTTACGTTCCTCCTCTGCTTGCCCAGACTCTCTGCTCATGATGGCGTAGTCAGTGAGAGGTGCCAGTGGCACCCAGCAGCACCCTGGGCACACAGCATTTCATGTCGTGTCACAGTGACAGTCCTCTCATGTAGAAAAACTGAAAGAGCATTTTGCACAGAGGAAAAAGAAAAAGACCCATGAATGCCATCTTTATCTTTTGTTTTTAGTTGGCTGATGGAATTTTTGTTCTTGACATGCACTTATAAACCAATCTTGCCAAGACACAAGTTGTTTTGGTTTTTCACTACGATTACCTCTTGTTCCTCCTGTCTTGACTGCTGACGTTCCTCAATGATTATAATGTCTATTTTATGGGAAGCAGCCTTCCCATGGGTTTCCTTTTACATATTGCAGGGCTATCTTTATACTTAAAAAAAAAAAAAAAGGACAAAAACTGTCACTAACCTCATGGGATATCTGCAGAAAAATTATTCAGCCCAATTTGAGCAAATGGTAGATTTCTCATTGTTTTTTTAAAGCTCATTGTAATTGTAATAAATCAAATTCAGCATTATTGTGCTACCTCAATGGTAAAAATGTTTTAAGGTCTTCGTTGGGTCCTGAGTTCTAACATAGTGTTTGAAATGTCTTTCAATTGGAATTATTTTTTAAATCATTGGGATGAATCTTATTTTAAACTGTTTTACAATTGTATTTTAATCTCAGAATAAGTGATTAGAAAGCAATCAATTCTTGCTCTGTGGTATTAATATATAATTAAAAATCATTAAGATTAAATCATTGTCATAAACAAGGTTGGATTTTTTAAAAGGAAACTCTAGGGCTTGGCTTCACTCTTGGTTAATAAAGGCTGACAAATCAAAAAAAAAAAAAAAAAAGGATACCACTTCAAGTCCTGGCTGCCCCACTTCCAATCCAGCTCTCTGCTATGGCCTGGGAAAGCACTAGAATATGGCCCAAGTGCTTGGGCCCCTGCACCCATGTGGGAGACCCGGAAGAAGCTCCTGGCTCCTGACTTTCGATTAGCGCAGTGCCAGCCTTGTGGCCACTTGGGGAGTAAACTAGCAGATGGAAGACACCTCTCTCTCTGTCTCCCTCTGTCTGTCTGTCTCTCTCTCTCTCTCTCTCTCTCTCTCTCTCTCTAACTTTGCCTTTCAAATAAATAAATAAATCCTAAAAAAAATTATTCAAGCTAGTTGGAAGTCTAAGTAAACTCTTTTGAACAGAAATTGCATTTTCATGAAATATAAAATATGAATTGTTATACATGCACGATATATACATGCTCCTCACTTTAAAAAATTATTTTCCTCTAAGCATTTTAAGCACATGGTACTTAAAAATAAGCTTTCTTTTCATGTGACTATGCTGCATTTTCATCTCTATGTAGCCATAACCAAAATGCCAATATTATTTTACCATTTTATTTTTCCACCTTTGCCAAGACAGATGGGCAGATTCCAAATGGCTGAACGGGGAAAAGATGTGCTGATTCTGATCATGGGAAATATCAGAAAAACAGGGGAGGTCTGGCATTCCTGGAAGGTACTGGAGAGAAGTTTTCAGGAAAAAGTCTACAGAAAGAAGAGAGATGCATGGAACGGCAATGGCTGTGCACACATGCAGCAGCTCACAGTGCAGCACCAGCATCTCCCGTGCTGGTGGCTGCTGGACAGGCCATCTTCACAGAGCGAGGTGAGGGAATCTGCAGAAGTCCCCACTGACTGAGCCAGGCGGAGGAGTAGACAGGGGGCAGACTGCCCACATAACTCTGTGAATGGAGGTCCCATTGCTTCCTTCCCCTCCCCAAATAGAGTGCCCAGTGACCAGCAGGGCAAGCCCAATCATCTGGGAATAAGACCAGCAAAGGCAGCAGCAGCCCTCCTGTCTCTTGGATTTTGTCACTAGGGAAAAATACGCTGTCCTGACTGATTTTGGGTCCAGATGGACAAGCTGGCAAGGAGCAGGATGCCCACTTAACTCTCTGAACTTCTAAGGGAAGCACACTGTTTCCTACCCTTCACCCTCCAGGAAACTGGGCTCTGGGATGGGGCCCACTCCCTCTTTGGGCAGGGAAGCTCACATGGCAGAGAATGGTTCCCCCGCAGCCTGCGACTGAGGGAATCCTGTGACGGGGCGACAGGCTGGAAAACTGTTACAGGCATATATGGTAGGTCTGGGTCTTTAGGCAATTACTGAGCCCAACGCAGAAGCTCAGAATTCTCTAAGTCTGGGAATGGACATCATGGACGGTTCCATGCTCATGCTAAGGGGTGCACAGATTCTTCGTGGTGCTCATGTGCCTGAGTTAGTTGGGAGATGGGTCCAGGCACAGAGAGGTACACCTTGGCTAAGAGAAACGTGGAGGCAGTGATCACGCCAGCCAGGGCAATCATCCCCCTCCTCTACTGACTCCAGAGGAGAGCTACCACACAGCACACGTCTCTGCACCCTTGAAGGTGCAGGTATCCCAACATGCCTAGAGGCACACTCCCAAAAGCACAGACGTTAGAGGAGATACGAACAAGTGCTTCCCCTGATGTATCAAAATCAATGTGGAAATACAAGAAATATGAACAAGGAAGACAATGACTCCCCCAAAGGAACACAATAATACCTCAATATTAGACTATGAAGATGAGATCAACAAAATGTCTGACAGGGAATTCAAGAAACTAAGATTATTCAAAAACACAGGGAAGCAATTACACGAGTTAAGTCTGTGAATGACACAGATGAGAAATTCTGTCAGAAAACATAAATATTAAAGAAAAATCAAACAGATATATTAGAAATTAAGGATTTGGCTGGCACTGCAGCTCAATAGGCTAATTCTCTGCCTGTGGCATCGGCACACAGGGTTCTAGTCCCAGTTGGGGCACTGGATTCTGTCCTGGTTGCCCCTCTTCCAGGCCAGCTCTCTGCTGTGGCCCGGGAGTGCAGTGGAGGATGGCTCAAGTGCTTAGGCCCTGCACCCCATGGAAGACCAGGAGAAGCACCTGGCTCCTGCCATCGGATCAGTACAATGTGCCGGCCGCAGCGCGCCAGCCACAGCGTGCTGGCCACAGCGGCCATTGGAGGGTGAACCAATGGCAAAAGGAAGACCTTTCTCTGTCTCTCTCTCTCTCTCACTGTCCACTCTGCCTGTCAAAAATAAAATAAAATAAAATAAAATAAAATAAAATAAAATAAAGGATTCAACATGTCAAATTAAAAAAAAAAAAATGGAAAGCCTGAACAACATACTCATGAGGCCAAAGAAAGAACTCAAGCTGGAAGACACAGCTTTTGAAATATCTCAGTCAGACCAAAAAAAAAAAAAAATGAGGAAAAATGAAAACAATGTCAGGATACCATTAAATGACAAAATATACATGTCTTAAACATTCTTGAAGGAGTGGAAAAGAATGACTTAGGAAACTTATTCAGTAAAATGACAGAAGAAAATTTTCCAAATTTGGAGAAAGATATGGACATTCAAGTACAGGAAGCACATAGAACCCCAAATAGACATAAGAGATGATATTCACCACAACAGATTATATTCAAACTTTCAACAGTAAAACACAAAGAAAAAGTCCTAAAATGTGCAATAGAGAAAAACCGGATTACCTTTAAAAAAAATCTCCAATTAGAATGACAGCAGATTTCTCATCAAAAACCCTACTGGTAAGGAAAGAATGGAGAGAGATTTTCCAAGCCCTTAAAGAAAAAAACTGTCAGCCTAGTATACCATACCCAGTGAGGCTCACATTTATAAATAAAGGTGAAATGAAGACCTTCCCAAACAAACAAAAATTGAAAGAATCTGTCACCACCCTGGCAGCCTCACAAATGATACTTAAGCATGTACTATACACAGCAACAGAGAAAGATAAACAACATTGTAAAAACTATGAAGGCAAAAAACCTCCTAATAATAACACAAAGGAGATACAAAGCAAACAACAGGAATATTTACAGAAAAGTGGCAAGAGCAAGTCAGCACTTATTAATCATAACTGTGAATGTAAATGGATAAAACTCTCCAATTAAAATATACAGACTGAATGAATTGATTAAAAAACAAGACTTATCTATACCCTGCCTACAAGAAACACACCTAATCAACAAAGATACACACACACTGAAAGTAAAAGGATGAAAAAAACATTCCATGCAAATGGAAATCAAAAGCAAGCTACCGTACCTATCTTATAGTAGCAAAATAGACTTAAAGACAAAAGTTATTAAAACAAAGAAGTTCAGAGGCTGGTGCTGTGGTGCAGCAGGCTAAGCCTCCACCTGTAGTGTCAGCACCCCATATGTGCACCAGTTTATGTACTGGCTGCTCCTCTTCTGATCTGTTACTCTGTTATGGCCTGGGAAAGTAGCAGAAGATAGCCCAAGTCTTGGGCCTCTGCACCTGTATGGGAGACTCAGAAGAATCTCTTGGCTCCTGGCTTCAGGTCAGCTAAGCTCCAGCTGTTACAGCTATTTGGGGAATGAACCAGTGGATGGAAGGCCTTTCTGTCTCTCCCTCTCTCTGTATGTAACTCTACCTCTCAAATAAATAAATACAATCTTAAAAAAAAAAGAGTTTCATTATGTAATGATTATAGGATAAACTCAACAGCAAGGTGTGAATATAGTAAACGTATATGCACCCAATGATAAAGAACCCAGTTATTTAAAACAATTATTAATGGATCTAAAGGGAGACACATTCTCCAATACAAGCAAAATGGGAGACTTCAACTCTCCACTTTCATCAATGGACACATCAATTAGGCATAAAATCAACAAAGAAACAACAGAGCTAATTTATACTACTGACCAAATGGATTCAATTGATATCTAAAGAACATTTCATCCCACAGTCAGAGAACACAGATTCTTTCATCAGTACATGGAATATTCTCTAGGACTTATTATATGCTAGGCCATAAAACAACAAATTCAAAAAAACTGAAATCATACTGTGTATCTTTTCTGACCACAATGGAATGAAACTGGAAATTTTAACAACATAAGAAACTCTAGAAAATATGCAAACACATGGAGACTGAAGAACATGTTCCAAATGAACACTAGGTAATAGAAGAAATCATAAAATTTAAAAATTGCTTGAAACAAGTTAAGATGACAATGTAATATCAAACTTATAGGACAGAGCAAAAACAGGGTTGAGAGGAAAGTTTAAAGCAATTACTGCCTACATGAAGTAACTGGAAATATATCAAATAAATGATCTAGCAATGAATCTCAAGGACCTGGAAAAACAAGAACAAACCAAACCCAAACTAGTAGGAGGAAAGAAAACAAAAATTAGAAAATAAACAAAATTTATATGAAAAATATAAAAGATCTGTGAAATAAAGAGCTAATTTTTGGAAAAAATAATGAAAACTTGATAAATCATTGGCCCAACTAAGCAAAACAAAAAAGGGGGAAAATCAAAATTAATAAAATTAGAATTGAAAAAGGGCTTGTTACAACTGATGCTACTGAAACAGAATAATCATTAGGAATTGTTACAAACAGCCTTATGCCAACAAATTAGAAAATCCAGAAAAAATGGATACATATATGGACATATAAAATGTATCAAAATTGAGGCATGAAGACATAAGAAGCCTAACTACACCAATAACCAAGATGGAGATTGAGTTAAAAACAGACTACAAACAAAGCAATGCCCAGGATCAGATGGTTTCACTGCTGAATTTTGCCAAAATTTTAAAGAATTAATTAAAGGCCGGCGCTGCGGCTCACTAGGCTAATGCTCCACCTGCAGCACCGGCACACGGGGTTCTAGTCCTGGTCGGGGCACCAGATTCTGTCCCGGTTGTCCCTCTTCCAGGCCAGCTCTCTGCTGTGGCCCGGGAGTGCAGTGGAGGATGGCCCAAGTGCTTGGGCCCTGCACCCCATGGGAGACCAGGAGAAGCACCTGGCTCCTGCCATCGGATCATTGCGGTGCGCTGGCCATTGCAGGGTGAACCAAAGGCAAAAGGAAGACTTTTCTCTCTGTCTCTCTCTCTCTCTCTCTCTCTCACTGTCCATTCTGCCTGTCAAAAAAAAAAAAAAAACTAATCAAAATTATTTTTAAACTATTCAAAACAATTAAAAGGGAAGGTATACACCCAAACTTCTTCCATGAGGCCAGCATCACCTTAATTCCAAAACCATAAAATATAAAGCAAAGAATGAGAACTATATACCAATTTCCCTAACAAATATAGATACAAAAATCCTCACCAAGCCCCTAGCTAACAGAATCCAACAACATATCAGAAAGATCACCAGCTGGATCAAGTGGGATTTATCTTAATGATGCAGGGGTGGTTTAACATAAGCAAATCAATAAACACGATACACCACACTAACAAGTGGAAAAATAAAAACTGCATGAAACACACCAAGAAAGATTTGATAAAATATAACATCCCTACAGAAAAAAAAAAAAAAACCTTAAGCAAAAATGAGTATAGAAACAACATAATCAAAGCAATACATGGCAAAACACAGCCAGCATCATATGGAATGGGGAAAAGTTGGGAACATTTTCATGAAGATCAGGAATCAGACAAGGATAACACTTTCACCATTGCTATTCAAAATATTTCTAGACAGACATGTTAGCCAGAGCCACTAGGCGAGAAAAAGAAATCAAAGGGATACAAATTGGAAAGGGAGGAGTCAAATTATCCCTGTTCGCAGATGACATGATCCTAAATATAGGGGAACCAAAAACTCCACTAAGACACTATTGGAACTCATCAGAAAATCTGGTGAAATTGCAGATTATAAATACACAAAAGTCAACAGCCTTTGTACATACAGACAATGCCACTGCCGAGAAAGAATTTGTAAGGTCAGTACCATTTGTAATATCTAAAAAAAAAAAAAATGAATACCTTGAAATAAATGTAACTAAGTATGTAAAAGATCTCTGCAATGAGAATTACAAAACATTAAAGAAAGAAATAGAAGATACAAATAATAACATGGAAAAATCTTCCATGTTCATGGATCGGAAGAATTAATGTCATCAAAATGTTGATATTACCCAAAACGATTTACAGATTAATATGATCTCAATCAAAATACTAACAAAAATTCTCAGATCTAGAAAAAAATGATGCTAAAATTCACATGGAAACACAGGAGACCACGGACAGCTAAAGTGACCTTAAACATAAAAACAAAATCGTAGACATAGTAGTTTCAGATTTCAAGACAAATCACAAGGCTGTTATAATTAACAGTCTAACATTGGCACAAAAATAGACATGTAGACCAATGAAACAGAACAGAAACCCCAGAAATAAATTCATGCATCACAACCAACTGACCTTTGACAAACAAGCCAAAATCAATCCCTGGAGAAAGGACAGTCTTTTCAACAAATGGTGTCAGATCTCCTTGTGCACAGTACAAAAAAAAGAACCCAACTTTACACCTTATACAAAAATCAACTCAAAATCGATGGATCAAGGAGCTAAACATAAGATCTGATACCAACAAATTACTAAAGGAAACCATTGGGGAAACACTGCAAGACATCGACATAGGCAAAGACTTCTTGGATAAGACCCAAGTAGCACAGGCAATAAAAGCAAAGCAGACAAATGGATTTACATTGAGCTAAGAAGTTTCTGGGGGGGGGGGGGGGGGGGGGACTTGCAACAAAGTGAAGAGGCAACTGAGAGAACTGGAGAAAAGAGTTGCAAACTAAACACCTGATAAAGTGTTAATATCCAGGATCTATAATGAACTAAAGAAACTCAGTAACGGGGCTGGCACCATGGTGCAGCAGGTTAATGCCCTGGCCTGACGTGCCGGCATCCAATGTGGGTGTCTGTTCAACACCCAGCTGCTCCACTTCCAATCTGGCTCTCCGCTGTGGCCTGGGAAAGCAGTAGAAGATGGCCCAAGTCCTTGGGCTCCTGCACCCACATGGGAGACCCAGAGGAAGCTCCTGGCTCCTGGCTTCAGATCAGCACAGCTCCAGCTGTTGCAGCCAATTGGGGAGTGAACCATCAGATGGAAGACCTCTCTCTCTCTCTCTCTCTGTGTGTGTGTGTGTCTTTCTCTCTACCTCTCCTCTCTTCATGTAACTCTCACTTTCAAGTAAATAAATAAATAAATAAATAAATCTTTTTTAAAAAAGAAACTCAGTAACACCAAAACAAACTGTCCAGTTAAAAAATGAACAAAGGGCATGAACAGGCATTTTTCAAAGGATGAAATACAAACAGATGACAGACAACATGAAAAAAAATGCTCTCATGATTACTAGCCATCAGGGAAATGCAAATAAAAATCACAATGAGGGTTCATCTCACCCCAGTTAGAATGGCTACCATCCAAAAAAATCAAACAATAATAAATGCTGGCAAGTATATAGAGAAAAAGCTGTCTTAATACACTGTTGCTGGGAATGTAAACTAGTACAGCCATTATGGAAGACTGTATGGATTTTTCTTAGAAATCTGAAAACAGATGTACCATATGAGCCAGCTATACCACCCCTGGGAATTTACCCAAAGGAAACGAAATAAGCATATGAAAGATTTATTTGTATTCCCATATTTAATGTAGCTCAATTTACAATAGCTAAGATATGGAATCAACCCAGATGTCCACCAACTGATGGATGACCAGATGGAGAAAATATGATATTTTTACAATATGGAATACTTCTCAGCCATAAAAAAGAATAAAATGTTATCTTTTGCAGCAAAATGGATGCAACTAGAGATCATTATGGTTAGTGAAATCAGTCAGGCCCCAAAAGACAAATATCATATATTTCCTCTGATATATGGTAGTTATTACAGAATACAAAAAAAAAGTATAAGAATGAAACGGATATCTTAGACTTGATTAGTTCTAACCCTTATCTATATTCTATGGTAGTAGTCCTTCTACTTTATAATTGTTAAGCATTCTGGTTAGTGGTACATAAGCCTGTGATTGTAAAGTAAATTGAAATTGCTTCATTGTGAAAATCTAAGAAAAAAAAGGAAGCAAAGACAGGGTAGGAAGAGAGAGGGAAGTATGGTTATCTTCTTAGAACTTTGTCTATTAAATACATGAATCTGTTCTCTCCATATTGATAAAAATTATTTTATAAAACATAAATGGGCAATTCAGCTACTTCTAGTATACTGATTTCTCATAAATGTAAGGAAGTTCTTAATGCAGAGATAGGAAAATGCGAAATCAGAAGAACATAGGAGTGACAAAAACAAGATGCAGCATTTGCATTATCATTTTGGGGGAAAAGTGGGAGAGGAACATATAGAATATACATATATATATTCTGCTTCCATATTAATTGAATATTTCTGGAATAATAGTTAAGAAAATCTGAAAACACACAAAGAAAGAGAAGCAGGGAACATATGCAATATCTTATATCTTATGCACTTATATCTTTTGGACTCATAACTTAAGAATATACGACTGACTCTTCAAAATGATTGAACAGAAATATTAGAATAAAACAAACAGGCAGAATCATCATCCTAGCAACAGAATAAAAAGACAAAATTATTTTCTCAAGAGCTAAACATATTCATCATCTTGGTAAAAGCATTCACTTTCACCAAACTCATGAACATGAAAACCCAAAAGAAATAAAAGCATCTATAATTCTTAGCTTTCTACAAATTATACAGTAAGTCAAACTTATATGTTAGCATTCAAATTTTCTCCCAAATAATTAAAAGATATTAGAACATTTTAGATTAATCAAGAGGTAGAGATATGAACAGTATTAATTTTAACATATTTTCCTTGCATCTTTACACATATAATTACTAACTATACATATATAAAGATGTTAAAATTACTTTCATTCAGTCTTACAAATGATTAATGTAATCCTATTTAGATCAAGAAGAAAAACAAGTACACAAATAACCAACTAATTATAAGAGTACAAATATAATTGTACATAGAATTGAGTCAATAAAGCTTCTTAAAGGTATTTGCTAATTATGGTATATTCTCATATAAGATAGACTATATTATGATGAGTATAAAAAATTACTAACTACATTCACAAATTTTTGATTTTCAAATGCAAATGATGCTTGAGTTCCAAAACTTCAAAATTCCATGAATGATTCTGCATAAAAATAATCAAGAAAAGTATATCTGAATTTCAAGTGAATAAAGACACAGAGGGAAACACTGAAGTACCACAGTAAGATCGTTTGAAAGAAGGTGTAAAATGAGTCTTGAGTATGACTGCAGCCTACTCTTTCCCCTCAATGTGCATGTGCTACTGAAATATTTATAATCAGTAGATCTCCAATATTAACAAAATCCAAACCACTTTTGAATTGCAACTTAGCTGAACTCAAATTCAATGATGGTCCAATAAAATATTATATAGGGGCCGGCACTGTGGCTCACTTGGTTAATCCTCCGCCTGCGGCACCAGCATCCCATATGGGCGCCAGGTTCTAGTCCCGGTTGCTCCTCTTCCAATCCAGCTCTCTGCTCTGGCCCAGGAAGGCAGTGGAGGATGGCCCAAGTGCTTGGGCCCTGCACCCGCATGGGAGACCAGGGAGAAGCACCTGACTCCTGGCTTCGAATCGGTGCAGTTCTGGCCTTAGCAGCCATTTCAGGGGTGAACCAACGGCAAAAGGAAGACCTTTCTCTCTGTCTCTCTCTCTAACTCTGTCAAATAAAAAAAATTTTAAAAATATTATATATTCACTCTGAAAATTCTTATTTAATGTCTTTTTTTTTTTTTAAGATTTCTTTATTTATTTGAAAGTCGGAGTTACACAGAGAGGAGAGGCAAAGAGAGAGAGAGATAGAGAGAGAGGTCTTCCATCTGCTGATTCACTTCCCAGATGGCCACAACGGCTGGAGCTGTGCCGATCTGAAGCCAGGAGCCAGGAGCTTATTCCGGGTCCCCCACGTGAGTACTGGGGCCCAAGGACTTGTGCCGTCTTCTACTGCTTTCCCAGGCCATAGCAGAGAACTGGATTGGAAGTGGATCACCCAGGGCTCAAACTGGCGTCCATATAGGATGCTGGCACTTCAGGCCAGGGAGTCAACCTGCTGCGCCACAGTGCCAGCCCCAGGAAATGTCTTTTAAATGTGCATATCTATGTTTATGAAAGCAAAAATACTATGCATGTGTATACAAGCAGATAGCATACATAATTTACAAGCACATGGATTCTATTCACCAAATAAAAGAATATTGGAAATTAAAGGGTAATTAGGATTTTGGTCAAATGTGAATATTGGTAGTTTCCTCAAAATATATTCACCATATGAAATTTAATTTGTAGGGCTTGAGTTGTCACACAGCGGGTTGAGCCACCACCTGCTATGCAGGCATTCTGCAAGCGCTGGTTGAAGTCCCAGCCGCTCCACTTCCCATCTGTCTCCCTCCTAATGGGCCTAGGAAAGCAGCAGAAAATGGCCCTAATAGTTGGGCCTCTGCCACTCATTGGAAGATGCAGATGGAGTTGCAAGCCCCGGCTTTGGAACCCAGCCAAAGCCATTGTAGCCTTCTGGGGAATGAACCAGTTGATGAAAGATCTGTCTTTATCCCCCTCTCTATCTGTAAGTCTGCCTTTCAAATAAAATAAATAAGTGAATCTTTAAAATTTAATCTGTTGCCATCATAATCTTCTGAAAAATGGTGATATTTTCTATGAGCCAGGAAAAATGAAAGAGTTTACAATGCAGGAAGCCAAAATGAAGTATTAAAACTTTATACCATTTTTTTTTAATTATAAAACTAAAAGAAGTCATATGCCCAAATAAAAATTCTGTTGATGGGGGCGGACAGTCTGGCCCTGTGGGGTAATGGGTTAAGCTTCCACCTGCAATGCCAGCATCCCATATGGGCACTGGTTTGCATTGTCCTAGTTGCTCCACCTTCCAATCAGCTCTCTGCTAATGCACCTGGAAAAGCAGAGGAATATGGCCCAAATGTTTGGGTTCCTGCACCCACATGGAAGACCTGGATGAAGCTCCTGGCTCCTGGCTTCAGCCTGGCCCAGCCCCAGCTATTGCAGCCATTTGGGGAGTGAACCAGTGGATGGAAGACTGATTCATTCTCTCTCTCTCTCTCTCTCTGTGTGTGTGTGTGTGTGTGTGTCTGTCTCTTCTTCTCTCTCCCTGTAACTCTGCCTTTTTAATAAATACAATAAATCTTAAAAAATTTGGCTGATGACCCAGATCCTTCTACTATAGGAAAGATGGTTCTAGATTTTATATTCAATATAAGACTAGGAAAAATATACTTCATGTATTAGTCATTTAATTTACTCCTTAGTGGCTTCAATTTCAAATCACTAACTTTGTTTCCATAGTATATTTGGAAGAACTTATCTGTTCAGTTGCAGTAAACTTTTCTTTGTATTAGAAAATTATTCCAATTAATATTGAAGTATTCTGTAAATATACAGGTCAAATATAAGAAAGAACTAAGGCAATTATTCTGAGAACCACAGCAGGAAACTTTGGTGCCCACGTAATGAGTGAAAATGTTCAATTTGTGCAATCTGGAATACCCAAACATGAATAATTCCTATAAATTTAATTAACTGATTATTACTTAGAGGCTCTTAAGGAATGGGCCAACTCACTAGCCGTCCCTTGGTATCTATGGGGATTGGTTCTAGGAGCCCCACAGATAGAAATCCACCAACGCTCAAGTCCTTTTTATAAATGGCACAGTATCTACAAATAAACTATGCACTTCCATGAATTTTAAATCATCTCTAGATTATTTATAATACACCCTAAACAATATAAATCCTATATAAATAGTTATACTGTTTTGCTTAGGGAATTATGATGAGAAAAAAAGTCTATACATGTTCAGTACTACAGATGCAATTTCTTTTTTTAAATATTTTTGATCTCAGGTTGGTTGAGTATTTGTATAAGGAGACGACAGATACAGAGGGCCAACTGCATTTCCCAATAAGGAATTCTGGTCACAGTATGGCTATTCCTATACAGGCAGTGGCACCAACCAATACCATACAGGTTATAAGTTGAACAATAAAGACAAGTAAGTCTCTGTTTAGAAAGAAATGGTTTAAGACTTGATCCAGAAGTTGTCAAAGATTGTGTACATATCCATTCTTTAGTAAAGTTTTATAACAAACCAGAATGACACATGAAATCAGGCAAATTCTCTTTAATGACATGACACCTACTAAAAATCGTAATTTCTAGGAATTAAAACAATCAAAAATCTGCCAATTCTCTAACATGTGGTAAGAGGAAGATAGCAGAAAATTTTAAATATGGTTTCATGGAAATCAGCCTTTGTAAAATTTACTATAGTAACAGAAGTGGAATTATAAACTGAACATCACTACCTCACTGTGACTCAAGCAGATGAAGATCTTCAGCATGACTGAGGGAGGAAATCTAAATCAAATGTGTGTTATGACAAATAAATGCAAGATAATACAATAAACACTAGCACAGATATCATTTGGGCTTTGATAAAGGCACCTTGTGATTTTTCCAGGTAAAAACTTATCCTTTTATTGTATATTCTTTTTATTAAAAAAAAAGATTTTCTTGTAGAAAACAAACTGAAAAAGAAAAAAACTATGAATTTTTGCCCTAGCAGAATAACATATGTGAATGTTTTAAGTAAAAATTAATATGTACAGTTTTATATATTAGTGTTTATTTAAAAGGTTTCAACTGCTCCCAGTTGTTATAATTCAGGTATTTTATATGTTTAATTTACCAACTAACATAATAAAAATCACACATCAAATCTGTGTGGCAGGTAACTTGAGGAGCAATGTCACCTTTCGTCCTCTATATGACAATGTCCTTTACCAACACTGCTTTTAATCATACTATGCAGTTTATTCTGTTCCTGTTTGCAACTGCACTGATATGAGCTTGAATACATAACTTAGTTAATTCAGTGACAGGACAAGGACACTTGGTCATCCCAAACCCAGCGGAGGAGGCTGTTGAACAGGCAGCTGGAAGTCCGAGTGCAGAGGAGCAGGAGTGCCCGGGAGAGCTGAGGGAGGACAGGGCTGGGGTCAGAAGGGTCATGTGTCAGCACAAGAGCGTGGGTGGCGTGAGAGTGGGAGAGAGCAGAAGCACTCTGTGTTCTTCAATTTGCCTAAGGCCTTGGAAAGTGCTGGGCACTGTCCTTTTCCGTGAAAATGTCTTTCTAGGTGGCCATTATTGGGAGAGCTAGAAAGTACTAGAACATTTTTCCCCCTCCCTCTTTTCCTTCTGTGATAGATACAATTATTTCTACATCTAGGATATTTTATAATCCCTCTGCCACTATTATGCTTTGCAAGCTAGGAGGAAATGAGGATGTCATTTGGTCTTAATAAACCCTTTATGTTACTGACAGGGGAACTGAGGTGCAGAGACGCTCTAATTTATGAGTGGCAATTGCTTTGGGCTTTGAATCCACATGAATGTACTGGTGTGGCCAAAACACCTAGAAATACTGTATTTGCTCGTCTTAAAAGCAAAAAGACAAATACACAAAAAAATGATTCAAAAACACAAAAAAGAAACACTCCATTCAGAACTGCTAGTCGTTTCTTTTGATGTTAGTGAAAGAAATAAAATAAAAATAAAAAATAAAAAAGCAACCAACAACAACAATGGTGAATTACAAACAAAATGTTCTAATATTAGGGGAAAGGCACTAAATGATGAAGGCATGAACACATGTGATCACTATAAAAACACAAAGTATATGTAAACTACTTACCAATTGTATATAGTATCTTGAAGAAATTCCAAAAAATGAGAAATATAAACTCTCATATTAGTCTTTTCTGACAAATTGATTCCTATCTATATTACATTCCAAGAATAAACTACATGGCAAGATGGTGGAAAAGGGGTACATCCACTTTACTCAAATCCTCAGGTCCCTTTTATATGAAGCATCAAGTAGTCAATTCCTTTGCTACTTGTGCTATGTTGCTCAAAATGATCATGTTTTCTTATATGCTAAATTGAAGTGAAAAAAGGGAGGTTTAGGTTACAGAGTTTGATGATATCAAACTCTATACAGCTTTCTATGATTATTTCTATGACCTAATTCCAACATATTTGAGTACACTATGTTAGAATAAATATGCTTATTAAACTTTTAAAGCTAAAAACTCAATTATACAAGTGTCTCTAAAATAGTGTTTGCTTGGGGCTGGTGCTGTGGCATAGTAGGTAAAGCTGTCTCCTGCAGTGCCGGCATCCCATATGGGTGCTAGTTCTCCACTTCTGATTCAGCTCTCTGCTAGGACCAGGGAAAGCAGTAGAAGATGGCCCAAGTGCTTAGGCCTCTGCACCCACGTACGAGACCTGGAAGAAGCTTCTGGCTTCAGATCGGCCCAGCTCTACCCATTGTGGCCATTTGGGGAGTGAATCAGTGGATAGAAGATCTCTCTCTCTCTCTCTCTCTCTGCCTCTGCCTCTCTAACTCAGCCTTTCAAATAAAAAAAAATCTTAAAAACAAGATATTATTTGCTTATAACTATGCTAACAGTCTATCTAAATGTATTTTCATCTTAAATCACCTATATTAGTGCTACCTAAAGTATATCTCCAGTAGAATGCAGCAAAACTTCATACATGGTACAGAAATATTTTTTATTTTTCAATTTAAGTATTGATTCATATGTATATCAGAAAAAATATTTGTGGTTTCCTATCTTAAAATCAGTCCATTTGAAAAATATGTTAAATAAGAACAGTACAGGCAGCATGCAAATATGGCCAAACTTAAATATCTAAGGTTTGTGAAATGCTGACTTATATAATGTAACTTCTCTGATGATGAGCTAGCATAATTAACACTATATAAAGAAATGAAAATTCTAACCAAAATTATATTTTGCTGCTTGGTTTTTAGTTTTACAAAGTGAGCATAATATAAAAATAAGTTCTTTCAGCAGAAGTTTAAAGTATTACTATCATTGAAGAACATCTATTATACTCAGCTCAATGAGTAAAAATCACCTTTGTAATTAAAACCTTCCCATTTACTTTACTGGGAATGCAACATGTGTGTAACATTCTGCCTGCTAACTTCACATACTATAGTCTGCATTCCTCCCAACACTGAAACTGCCGAACACAGTCTTGCCCCATTCAGCCTCAGGGAAAATGGGGAATGGAGGCTCCTACAAAGCTACACTGAACACAGAGAAACTCAAACACTTACTGTCGCTGGGGAGGCCCGCGTCGTGTGTGTCACTGAGTGACCAGAATTCTCCATGGAATTGCCAATCAGATAGGTTCCTCCGGAGCTGCTGATGAGTTGTCCTCCTGTGACGCCCATCTGAATCCCACCAGTGCCCACCATGCTGTGGGACGAGACCACGGTAGTCACCTGTGCGGAACTCCCTTGAGTGTCAAAGTAATTCCCTCCAGTGTTCTGGCTGTACATCTGGGTTTCTGTGTAAGGGTAAGTTGTTGTTCGGCTTCAGAGGAAGAAGAAGAGAGAGGAAATTAACTAGTTATTGAGAACTGACTTATGGGACTTTTTTCTATCATGATTGTGGTTAAAACATACTGATGAGCACAGCCTTTGGAACATGATGAATATTGTACTTTGTATGAAACTTCACATTCAAGAATAGCTAGATTTATTTTCCAAATTAAAGGTACATTCCTTTAATAAGAAACTCAACTCGTTACTGAGCTCTTGGGCTTTTGTCCTTGACTGGTACCCACCTCCAGCACACAAACAAGTTCAGGTCTCTTTGCTCCCAAGAAACCTTGCTGAATGGCTTCATCAACTCCTTATAAAACTTCCTGCTGGTCCCTGTCTCAGAGGAGCTGGCACCTGCAGTCACGGGGGCTGGCAAGGGAACTCCTCACGCTCTTTCACAGTCCTCATTGAATCGGCTTGCTGGTTTGCATGGATCTCTTTCTTAAGCACCAGACAGATCGTGAGCAGTTGGCTCATCTTGGGCCCCAAATCCCTACCTAACAGCTTTCTCTTCCTTCACTCCAGCTTCTCCGTTATCAGCTATCTGTGCCACTTTTTCATACCCTCACTCTGCATTTCCCACAACTGCAGTCAGGCTTCTGCCCTCAGCCTTTCGGTGAGGCTGCTTTTAATAAGGTCATTTGTGACCAAATCTAAATACCAAGCTAAAAGGCTCCTGTCAACCCTTATCTTTTTTGACCTATCTAGAGTATGACATTGTTGACCGCTCCATGTTGCCCTTTCTCTCCTTTTTCTCTTCTGATTAAGCTTATTGGGTTGATTATTTTTCATTTTCCATAGTCTATAACTTATTTTTTAAGATGACTTTTTTCACTTGTTAATTTCAAACCCTCATGAGACGTTATTACAACAATAACACAGATACCATAACACTTCCTCTGAAAAAATTCAAATAGCAAATGAAAATTCCATTATTTAGCTGTTCTCTTGGACTCTGCTTCCCAGAGCTGGCTACTCCAGACAATTTGGTGTGCATGTTTTCAGACGTCTCCCACGCATGCACTAAGGTCTCTCTGCATTACCCATCTTGTCCCTTAGCTGCCAAGCGTTTCTTTTGCAGTGTGACTTTCTCACCACTACCTCTGAAGAACATTTTGGAGTGTCCACTTTTCTGACACTATAAATATTGGTATTTAACAAGGTTTCCATTTTTAGCTTTTACTTCTTTTCTTTATTTTTATTTAGACCACAGACCTCTACCACGTACTAACTATAGGACCGTATTTGTGATCGTGGTTAAGAATCTTTGAGTCTGGCCGGTGCCACAGCTCATTTGGCTAATCCTTCACCTGCAGCACTGGCACACAGGATTCTAGTCCTGGTTGGGGCGCTGGATTCTGTCCCGGCTGCTCCTCTTCCAGTTCAACTCTCTGCTGTGGCCCGGGAAGGCAGTGGAAGATGGCCCAAGTCCTTGGGTACCTGCACCTGCATGGGAGACCAGGAGGAAGCACCTGGCTCCTGGCTTCGGATTGGCACAGCACACCGGCCATAGCAGCCATCTGGAGGGTGAACCAAGGGAAAAAGGAAGACCTTTCTCTCTCTCTAACTCTGTCTGTCAAAAAAAAAAAAAGCTTAGAGGCTGACTTCTCAGCTGTTTACTTCCCAGTTATACTTCTAAGAATTTTAAATCTGACTTTCTAACAGTCAGCTGGTCACCTCGACTAGGAAAGGCCATGACAAGCGGGAGGCTGCACCTGTGGACGTTACCACAGGGTGAGACTGTCTCTCCTCCTCTCCTCCGCCTCTCAGCAGAGGGCAGCACTGCCATCCTCCTCGCCTGGGAAGCTCCACTTCTGGGACTTGGACTGACAAGAGTCGGGAAGTCCCTTCAATTTCATCTTCTAAATAATTCTCCTTTCCACTCTCTCATTCACTGCCTTCACTCACAATATGCTCCTCCACAATGGTCTTCTAAGTGGCTTCCCCTCTTGAATCAGGCTCTCTCTTCCAATCTATTTTGAACTCGGGTGCCAGAATTTTCTACAACGTAAGCATAAAAATAAAACTTTGCTTGAAAGCCTTTTCATGGTTCTCTCATGTCTTCAGCATTTTCTCCTTTCCTCAAAAAATTTTTTTCAAAACCCTTGACAGTCTTACAAGGATCATCAGGGGCTGGTGCCTCTGTGATTTTTGTCCTCAATTTGTGCCAGGCTCTCCAGTACTTTCTTCACTTGCACCATTATGACCATTTTGTTGGTCCCTCAAAGTGTCCTTTTCTCTTGCCTCGCAGTCTTGCTACACCTGGTTTCCTCTCCCTGGAAGGCCGTCATGTATTTTTTCAACTATATTCCTTTGACTCAATCTTCCTTAAACTCTCGGTTCAAGCTCCGTAACTCACAAGGACTTTCTGCATCCTTTGCCCTCTACTGCCACTCCTCGCAGGGCTATTTTGTTTTGTGCTCTGTACTTTACTAACACCCTTTGTATTCCTGAGACATAGCTGTTAATAAACTTACTATTTGTTTCCTCTTATCTTCATACTCCTATGAAATTATGTTCTATTCACATTTGTTAGCTCAGCACTTGACACATGGCACATTAGCCAACAAAAACACAATTCAATTTGAAAATACATTGGACATAATAGCAAGGTCCACAAGTTCCTTTAACATAAATATTTTTTGTTTCATTAAAATATGAAATTATGCTAAACCATTCCAAGATTTTTCTGTATCATTTTAAGCAAGTTTTTATACATTATGCAATTGTAGCACAATTTAGAATGTAAATTTTAGTAAAATAGTAATAGTATTATTAGAGTATTTCACACTGTATAAAAGAGCCACAGCAGATTCAGGTATAAATTTTAATGTTTCTGATGACAGAAACAATTTTATAGAGACCTTTTTTTACAGATAAAAAATGACATTTAAAAATCATATTCAGTTATTCTCATCATTGCTATATTTCCCAATTGGAAATTTTTTTAACCTGTTTATGTAGTAAATGAAAGCTATGTTGATTTGAAATTGAGATATAAAGAAAAATTAGGCCATTTTAATTTATGGCCCCATGTAACTGGTGCTTACAATGACACACTATGATGTTGGGGTTTAAGCACAGTCAGATCAGTTATACAAATAAATACATGGTAATAAATACTTTAACAGATGCAGGACATGGTGCTCACTTTCCTTTCCACAGTTCAAGCAGCCTAAGTATGTCCCTTAGTAGTAAGTAAATTTCAAAAATAAAATAGTTTTCAATCATGTCCAATACTTAATGACCATTTATTATGTAACAGGCACTATCTAGTATGCTGTTCAGGTAATAATTCATTTAATCTTCATCACAAATCTATGAGTAGGTACTGTTATAATTTCTAGTTCACAATCGTAGGGAAGAGATGGAATTTGGAAAGGTTAAGTAGCATTGTCCAAAGCACACAGCTGGTGAATCAGGGATCTGGAATCAGAACTTAGCCTATATGCTTAATCACTATGTTACATAAAAGGAAACAGACCATTTCAAATATTTTTATTTACTTATTTAGTTAAGTAATTTGTTTTTATTTGAAGGGAAGAGTTGGGGGGGGGTGTAGGAGGTTTACTCCATTGGTTCAATGCCAAAATGATCCCAAAGGCTGAAGCTGGTCTAGGCTGAAGCCAGGAGGCTGGTCTAGGCTGAATCCAAGAGCCTGGAACTCCATTTGAGTCTCCCATTTGGGTGAAAGGGGCCCAAACACCTGGGCGATCTTCTGCTGCCTTCCCAGGCACATTAGCACAGGCCTAGATCAGAAGTTGAACAGCATGGACTTGAACCAGAACTCCCATATAGGATGCCATCAGGCCTTGCAGGTGACAGTATAGCTTGCTGTACCACAAAGCTAGCCCCAAGAATCATGCATGTGAATGACTACTAGGAAATAGCTCTGATAGGTGGTATTTGCGCATATAAATGTTCTGTTGCTCACTTCCAACTAGTATCACACTATTGTCTGTTCTTACCCAGACTGGGACCTGCAGGTAATACACTTCAGTGGCAAAACAGGACACGGGATAAAAGCAGAACCATTTCAGAGGATACTTACCACCACACACTTGAATTTTACAAGTTCCCAGTCAAGAAAATTGTTACCTCATCATAACAGAAACATTCTGAAGTACTTAATCCATCCCTTCTATAGCAAGTACCTATTATCTAGCTAGTTCTTAGTGGACAACAGTAATGCAAACAAATACATCAGCATGAAAATATGGTTGCAAAAGGCAAATTAGTTTTCATACTTCCTTCTAGCTGGAAACGATTCATGAGCAACATAATGACTAAACTACAAGAGAAAGGAAATAGCCATTCAAGAGGATGGCTAAGCTGTAAACTATCTCCATTAGTCAATCATAACCACGGGGCTGTGGAAAAGGCCTGGACACATCTACACAAACTTGAGTAAAGATGAGCCATTTCTAGGGGATTAAGAAAACACAATTACATTAGGAAATGAAGTATCAGGAACTGTCTCTGAATTTGACTTTGGCAAAAATATGCCTGCCATCAAAGTGGAGGAAACTTTAAAGCACTGGCTTCAGAGTAATGGAGGCAGTCCATAATGTGTTTGTCACTGGTCTTTAAAACAGAAAGTCAGAATCAAGTCATTTTTGGAGTCCCTGGAACCAGAGTCAGAATTATGCACAGGTGACTCCTAAAGGTCTTTTCTATGTCTAAATGCTCTAAACTCCCAATAAATGCCGAAGAATTTATTTTTCAAAAGTAATAGCAAAAGCAAACAGTTTTTTTCTTAGGTACCAGAAATAATGATCAGCTGTTTTTTCATATTGTATATACTGAATACATCCTTCATGTAAGTTATTGCTTGCACACTATTTCCCCCAGAAATTTCTCAAACATATGTTCGAGAAAATTACTCAATTTTTGGCGTATCAGATTGAAAGCAACTATTTCTGGACTGTTCACTCCTGAAATAGCTAAATTCCCAAGCAGTTCCATGCACACTTAAAAGATGCGGCTGTGTTCATTTTATTTGTTCTATATCAATTGCCACAGAGTTAGTCATGAAAATAATGTGTCATATTATTTCTAAAGCTGAAGAATCTTTTCATTGTTCTGCATATGCATCTGGTAATGAAGGTAAGCACAGAGATATGTGCATACTTGCTGACAGAGCTACTTCATAGCTACTCTATTATAAGGTTCTGTATAAATGTCAGGATTGTGATCCATTGAATTCATTAAATTAGTGTGGTTTCCATCCCATCATGCCTTGGCACATCCCTTGGCTTAGCATGACCCTGAATATTCCTTGCTTACTTACTCCCTAAAATGATTATATCAATTTACTGTATGTCAACTTTTCCATTTTCTTTAGTTTCTAGTGTCTTATCCACAAATCCAGAAATATAATATCTCTAAATTATGTGTTTTGTACTTGACAAAGGTTTTGATAACCTCCCTTCACTAAGCAATGATATAAAAGTGATAAATTAAGGAAATAAAATTGCTTATATATTTCATACCCTAAAATGTATTAAAAGGATAGGATATAGTAATGGTGATCAGTATATCTTATATTGGTACAACGTTTTATTGCTTTTAGGCTACTCTGCACATATTATTTCAACAAAAATTCAGTAAGCATTTATTCTGGCACCTAAATAAAAGAACCCCTACCATCATAATAGCTGTGTAACATAAAGCAGGCAAAAATTAGAAAAGAAATAAGAAAATCTGACATTTTCTTAGGCTTCTTGAAAAAAAATAAACTAGAACACTAAAGAAGAATAAAAGAGAGAACACATAAGGTAGGGTATATAAGAATTATTATCTCTTAATGGGGTGACATGGAGGTTGATAATAAAAGATGAAAAAGAGCCCTATAAGAAACAAGAAGATAAACATATGCAGATGAGAGAACAAAAACTCCGACTAGCACAAAACCTGGGGAAAAAGTCATAACACATAAAGATCCTGGTGTTAAGGAAGAGATTCTAGTATTCTAGCTATAACAAATATGAGAGCAATTACAAAGAAATGAAGTTAAATACATAGGTAAAGACTAAACATGCAGGCATTAAAACAAAAAATTCTTTTAAGCTGTGGTCATGAACCAGCAGAGGATCATGAAATCAATTCTAACAGTGTTAAAGACAAACAGGTAAAATTTAGACTAGAAAACATCAGAACACCTGGTGAAAACAGGAATTATTTTTAGAAGCTTTTTTTCCAGCACATACGTTTTGTTTGTACCATTTGTTTCAAATGGTCACAAAATCTAGGACTGGGCCAGGCTGAAGCCAGGAGCCTGGATTTCTAACCTTGTCTCCCTTGAGGGTGGCAGGGGCTCAAGTAGTTGCACCATCATCCACTGGTTTCCCAGGCACAAGGTGTTGGATGGGAAGCAGGGCAGCAGGGACTGAGAAGTGGGACTCCTCTCAGCACTCCAATATGGGATACAGGCATTGCAATCAGTGGTTTGATACTGTGTCACAACACTGCCCACTCTGACATTTATAAACATACACACACTTCAGTTTCTATCATACACACGCACACACACACAAATCATGCATATATTTAGGTATAAAATGTAGCAAAAGCTTTCTGTGGATGCAGTCTTAAAAGCGTGAATGCCACTGTCATGGACTATAGCAAGAAGTTTAGATTTTGTTTTAGGCTGGGACAGTGGTAAGGGGGAACATTCGAAGGGGAAGACAGAGGAATGTGTTAGACAGGGCAGCAACTTGAACAAAGGCCCGAAGCCAGACAGGCGATGGGATAACACGAGAAATGGAAGTAGCCAACAGGGCCCATGGCGGGGGTGGGTCATAAAGAAGATCTTAGAATCTCCTTGTTAGATATATTGAGAGGAGGATCTTCTTGGGCAGTGAAAACAATGTATGGCTGATTAGACTAGACTAAGGAAAAATAACCAACAAGCAACTGAATGGACAACTTTTAAAACACTTCTGAAAAATTTGAAAGCATGAGGGGCAATTGGAAACTGGAGAGAATGGCTTTTTAGAGACAGGGAACATACTATCTTACTTAATCTACACAGAGTGAATCACACGGGTTAGGAACTTTTTATCCCACTTCACAAATAGAGACAGTAAGACTTGGAGAGGTAGGGTCGCTGGTTCTGAGGATAATATCGATGATAAAGTGATAAAGGAAGACTGGAACTAATTCTGGGTATCTCCAAGTCCAGTGCTTCCTCTGCTTTTTTAATGATTCTACTGTTAGTCAAATGAATTAGATTTAAAGAGAAATGGCAAATTAAAATTTTTCTTAGAAAACGTTCACAAATGAGGAAAAGGGGAATCTATTTTGTAACAGGGTGGAAACTGGTCCTCAACTTTTGTTTCTACTTCTAAGGAACAGAAGGACAAAGTACTCTTTGGTTTTTGGAAAACACTAGAAATTCCTTTTGCTCAGAAAATTTCTTACTAACTTAAGATCCTTTCTAAAGGACATGTCTACCAACTATACATGAAAAATTTTTCAGCCAGGATTCCAATAACAAAAAGAATAAAGTTGAGTATACTTTTCTCCTCATTACTCATTTTTAAAATTACTTCTTATGTCTGGTGGTGGCATAAATCTTTTCCAATTAAATTAAGTATCAATCTCAAATACATAAAAGGGGACTACACTCCACATGAAACAACCCAACTTGTGTACCTTCACCCACCTTAGAACTTCAGGGCTCCAGAAGATTCGTCAGACACCCAATGAATAATTGATTCAGCCAGTCAACAGAGAACTTTGAGGTATGTTTCAGGCAACATATTGCATAAGATGCATGTATCTGTTCTTAAACAAAACTGATACAGTCACTACCCACATAGGATTTAAGATTCTTTAATTAAAGGGAATTGCTGATACACTCCATACTTAATAAACAATCTTAAGCTCCAAGATGTATGGCCAGAAATACCTATATCAATTTCTATATTCCTGTCTAGATTTCTTATTCATTTTTATCATATAAAGAATCATTAGGAGGCTGGTGCTGTGCATAGTAGGTTAAGCATCCAAAAGCCACAGCGCGGGCTCAAGTCCTGGTTGCTCTACTTCCAATCCAGCTCCCTGCTGGTGGCCTGGGAAAGCAGTGCTTGGGCCTTGGCACCTACGTGTGAGACCCGAAGAAGCTCCTGGCTCCTGGCTTCGGATTGGCCCCGCTCTGGCCATTGCAACCATTTGGGGAATGAATCTGCAGATGAAAGAGACAACCCTGTCTCTCCCTTTCTCTGTCTTTAACTGCCTCTCAAATAAATCTTTTTTTTTTTTTACAAAAAAAACATTATGTCAGAAATGGCATTGTGGCACAGCAGGTTAAGCCACTGTCTGCATGCTGACATCCCACACAGACACCAATTAGAGTCCTGGCTGCTCGGCTGGCACTCCAGCTCCCTGTGAATGTGCCTGGGAAGGTAGCAAAGGATGTTTCCCCGTGTGGGAGATCCGGATGGAGTTCCCAGCTCCTGGCTTCAGCCCAGCCCAAAGCCACATGGGGAGTGAACATCTGAGCACTTGGGGATTGAATCAGGGGATGGAATATTTCTCTTCCTCTGTCTCTGTGTCTGTAACTTGATCTTTCAAATGAATCAATAAATCTTTTTTTTAAAAAAAAAATAGTCAAGAGGTCACTATAGTGGTGACACTGGTGAGGATTTTGTTTCACTGCATCTGAATTCCCTTCCTCTGTGCAAGTCCTCAACCTGGGAATGTTGGTAGGAAGCAAATCACACTTGAATTTAACAGCCCCAAGGCCAGATACTGGCTTTCCCAACCTCACTGTACATAGACTTGGGGGAGTCAATTCAGGGCTCAAATAATTACATGTACTTGCCATAACCATGTGCCAGTGGCACAAAGCAATGGGAAAGGTGGTGTGTTGTGGGAGCCAAACCCAATTTCTAATGGCAGTAGGATCAGGAGCCAAGACAAACCCCCACTGTTTGGGATGGCTACAAAACACCTTGCCATTAGGAAGTTAGCATGTGGGTCACCAAAGCCCTACACAGAAGTAACTGCAGTAGTTGAAATCTTCAACACATTGCATTCACATGGTATCCAATCTCTGGCTGGCCTGCATCCACTATTTGTATGAATTTTCAAACAGATCTTGTTTTCAATACTCCAATTCAGCTTGTAAGTGGAAGATATACCAGAGAGCTGATGTAGCCATTTGGTATAAGATGATAAAGGAAAACAGTACTACTTGTTGTATTCCTTATTTAGTGGAGGATTAAGCTCATGATAATACAGCACATTGAAGGCTTGTCATTGTGGGGTGGGCATTGCGGCACAGTGGTTAAAGCTGACATCTGCAGCACTAGCATTCATATGGGCACCAATTCAAGTCTCAGCTGTTCCATTTCTGAACCAGCTTTCTGCTAATGACCTGGGAAAGCAGTGGAAAATGGCCCAAGTGCTTGGGCCCCTGCACCCACATGGGAGACCAGGAAGAAGCTCCTGGCTCTTGGCTTTAGACCTGCGTATACCCAGCCACTGAGGCCATTTGTGTAGTGAACCAGCAGATGGAAGATCTCTCTCTCTCTCTCTCTCTCAATTACTCTACCTTTCAAATAAATAAATCTTTAAAAAAAAGTATGTCATTGCAAAAATTTAAAAACAATAAGAAAGGAAGAAGGAAGGAAAATGGATGGGAGAGAAAAAGGGTAGGAAGTATCATTATGTTCTTAAAACTGTATATATGAAATACAAGGAATCTGTTCCCTTTATATAAATAAATAATTTTTAAAAAAGACATAAAAACAATAGATTAAACATAAAGGAATAAATACTAATAAGTATAACTAATAAAACATTTGCCTTCATTTAATCTATAAGACAGACTTATTTATGCTAATTTCAACATATAACAATAAGTAAAAAATAAAAGCACTTACTAAGCTGTTGCCATGCCTACTAGGGAAGCAATACAAGAACGAATGTTAAAAGCCAGTAACACTTGCTGAAATCACTGAATTTTCTTTTTCATGTGCAGCATTTTCATCACTACACAGGTTGCTAATGTACACAGCATTGGAATTGCAACTTTAATTATATCATCCTATGATTATTATTTAAGTATATCTACTTATTTATTTTGTATTTAAATTATTTATTTCTATACAATGCTCATCAAATCACTTGGAATACTTATTAAAACATAGAGAGTGGGGTCCCTCTCCAAAATTCCTCATGTAGCAGAAACAGGTTGGGCACCAAAAGCTGGCAATTTGAACAAGTTTCTGGTGCCACTGTTGTGGAGAACACATTTGGAGAACCACTGTACTCGGATACTGAAAATGTGAAGCCCAATTTTTGTAGGAATGAAAGGAAAAAAGTGTTGCTTCAGAATTGCTAAATCCTTCACTGTTTGCGCTGACGAAAGAAGTTTCATATTTATTGGTAGGGTCCCATGAAATTACCAAAACTTCCACTGCTATAATGGTTTTGAAGCATAACAAAAAGAACACATAATAAGTCCATATAGGGGGCCCTTTCCCTGACAAAAGCCAGAGAAATGAATATGCATCTAAATCGACTTTGATAGAAATGGCAGTGTAAAAGATTTGATCCAGAGTCACTGACATAAATTTATCCAACAGCTTTCCATTAGGAACAGCAAAATACATCAAAACAAATTTAAAAGGCAGGTGAATGCCACATCTGCAAATTTTGATTCAGTTTCATTCATTCTTCCTGTGTACTTAAATTGTACAGGTGCAAACTCATGTTGCACCTGTCATTAATTCATTTAACAAACACAGAATGAGTGCCTATCATGTGCCACTGTACTAGACATTACAGAATGGGGAATAACTAAACAAAGCCTCTGCTCACATTAAGCTTATATTCTAGTGGGAGAAAGATAAATGGTAGACAAGTTACAGATAGTCAACAGGAGGGCAGAGAGTCATCAGCAAGGTGAAAAAAAAATGCTGCTTCTGTTGGAGAATGGTAGCGAAACACATACATGAATGATTCTGGACCTTCGGCCACAGAACACTTACTTGACCAATAATAAAGCTGAGGAGGAATCAATAAAGTTAGGAAGAAAATAGAATATAGATTCTAGGTGAGGGGGGGAGATAGTGATAGCGTAGCTGACTGCTAGAGATTAAGTCAATTTAATCTAGAAAGATGTCCAATAGACTTACAACCGAAGGCCACTAATGACCTTTGTAAGAGCAATTTCACTGTTATGTGGAGGAGAGAGCCAGCTTGGGAGAGGCTGAAGAATGTGCCTTCAATCCTGAGAGGTTTTAATATGAAGAGAAAAGAGAAAAGGCACTTGTTAGAGATGGATTTTGTCAAGTGGGATTTTTTAACATAGACGAAAACAGGGTATATGTGTTTTTGAGGCCAACAAGGGTGCACAGTCCAGGGCACAAGCAGAACAAGGCACACTAATCTGAAGACAATTTGGAATGTTCCCTGAGAGACAAGTCTATGTACTCGGAGTTCTGCTGAGGACCATACTCAGATTTGTGGGTACTGTTCTCTCTAGAACCTTCTGTTCTTTACAAAGCTCAAACTCTGTGATCAGCCTTAGATTTTAATATAGCCAGGGTATTTCAGTCTCTTTTTGAGGCACAATCCTTGACTCTCAAACTTTCAAAATTCATACCCTCAACAAAGATGTCTCACTCTTGCTTTCAAATCTTTCTTCCAGCAGAAATGTTTATTAAGCTTCATTTTGACAATTTTATAAGCACAATTATACTAAAAGTAAATATTTTTTCAAACAATATAAATTATTCTACTCCCCACTCATTAGTTCCAGACTCTGAACTGGTTATTAAGAAATGGTTTGAACTATTAATCTCCAGCCTAATGATAAGGAAATCCAGGTGCAAGTATGTTCTTATTTGCCTGGAATTTTGCAGCTAGTCAGAGAGAGAAATGATACTTGTATATGGCTTTCTAAAGTGCATTTAAGAGAACTAATAATAGCACAACCTGGTTCTAAACCTAAACTGGGATGCATAGATTTCTTTCATTTTCTCATTTCTTAAAAAAAGAGAAGGGGAGAAGAAAAATCAGGTGTTTAAACTCTTTTAAGTATAATTGTAAAATATTTTGGATGTCAATATTGAACATGAAAGTGACAAATTGCCCTTCATATGAAATGATTTAGTTCTATAATAGATAATAATAAAAAGATATATGGATAAGGCATTCAAATAATGACTCTCTTGAAAGTTCTTGAGCAAAGACATTGGATAGTGAAAGTATTAAATATGAACTTCTCTACATATTTTATGAATAGCTGAAGAATTTCTATTTTCACATGAAAATTTTAATTATAAAAGTATAAAATGGGATTTTAAAATAACATGAAAAAAGATTCATAAAAATAAGATAAGTTTAATTACTATCAGTAATGGCATACATAATAATATGACATCATTATGTATAATATTTATTAACAATATTATTGTTCTGCTTTTTTGGTAACTGGTCATCCTTTATCCCCCAAATAATTCAGGATCAAAAGGCTGGTGTCAGCAGATCATGGAAAACATGCTTTCAGAGTCAGAAAATAACTATAGAATCTAACTAGCTGGGCAGATTATTACTCCCTTCTGGGCCACAGAAGGTTCAGATATAAAATAGAAGGGCTGTAATAATTAATCTCCACAAACTTTCCCATATTTGACATTCTGAGAAATTGCATTTCAAAGTCCTCCACTTTTGGAGAAAGGGGGAGTCTGATGTGACTAACAGAGCAGACCCCACTCTAACTTCATGCTCACTGCCAAAGACAGACAGTTCTTTCTCCAAAAGGTCTTCCTGTGAAACCAGTAACACATCTGCTGAAGCCCAAATCACAAGCGGATTCGTAAACCACTTTTACCCCAGTTCGTGTGTGTAGATTAGTGAATTACAAATGAACGAAGCAAACCCTCTACTTCAATTTCTGAAATTCCATATAACCATTTCTTCTAAGCAAAGAGCATTTGAATGATAGCAAAAAAGCAAAATTTACCTGCAAATATAGTAACTTAGTACTTCACTGAAAGAGAGGGGGAAAAAAGAGCCTGAAATGTATTCCTTTTAAGGGTCCTAATTAATGAATTAATGGGTATGAGAAAAACAATTGGATGATTTTAGAAAAAGTGCTAAACTACATGATGTTCAAGAGATGACAAAAAACGTGAGACACGGCTACATACACATACGGATTCTGAGTAACTACTCAATGTCAATATATGATTGTACCACCTCCCCAAATGTACCATGTGATGTTACTACCTATTATTCAGCCATAATAGTTCTGCGGCTCACTTTTTAGAATGCTGGGCCTCTTTCTTATGGGACTTCTCAGTACCTTCAAAAGGTTAATAGGATTGAGAGTGCTCAAGAGGACAGCAGTCAAGCAGGGTCCCTCTGTTTGTCTCACCCCAGAGCTCTTTCATGAAGACTAACACTTTCTGAAACACAGTTTAGGTCATGTTGTATAATAGCTGATGGAAAATCTATAACCTAAACAGGAAGACTGGAAGAAGGCTGTCCGAAGTTTTGACAACAGATATCCACACAATGAACATTTCTGCATTTGAAAACACGGATCTTCTCTAAACAGTGGGTAGGTTTCAAAGAGTGTTTTACAGAAAAAAAAAAATCTAAATACAGACTTCTTAAACTGGCCATAATATAGCATCATGCTTTGCTTCCACTTTGACTAGCATAGGTGCAAGGGGGAAGTGTGACTTAAAAAAGGAGGAGAGGGCAAGAAAAATAACTCTATTTTTTTAAAACTTTGGTTTCCTAGCTACAAGAAGTTTTAACTGAAATAGTCTCTGTCTACAATGTTTTTCACCTTGGTTAGCTACTGTCTTCTGAATGACTACAGATTAAAAAATGTAAGAATCTGTTAAAATGGATATGTAATCATTTAACCTTTGGGAAAATGTCCTTGGAAAAACTAATGCAAAGAAACTCATCAATGGTATAGACTGGGTTCCTACGGAAGCAAGGATAAAACCAAGTGAAGTAAAAATGAATTAAGTTGCCTACCCTCTGAGCGAAGCTGTTCTCCACCTCTCAGCATTGTAAAGCAGTCTCAGTCATTCAACTGAAATATATGCTTACTAACTCCCAGGGTTGTGACTGTTAGGCTGGCAGTAATTGTTCCTATTCACAGTGAGAACCAGGTAAACACTTTAGTATCATCAGATTATGATGATTACACACTTTCATAAGTGATGACACACATCCGTGAGGGCTGTCATCAGCCCTAGAGTGAGACCCCACGCATCATGGCTACACAACCAACATGAGGATGCTGGTGACAAGGGCACCAGTGAGCTGGTGTTCTTTGAGCATGTACAGGCTGGAATGCCAGGGGTTGAGTGCCTGAAAGATCACAATGGAGATCAGAGGCTCCGTCTTCTGGGAGTATCAATAGCAAACAGTGTTTATTATATCCCACAGAAGTGGGACTCTGACTATGATCGAAGTCATGGATCAACCACTAGATAGCTATCAATTCAGTACGGTAGAATATAAAATATAAAATATTCTTTCCTAACACATATGGAAGAATATCAAATAAAAAGGAGCACAGAGATCCTAAAATGAATATGAGAGACAAAATTACACAAATGTCAACACCACAAAATTATAAAGATCAAAATAGCCTAAGCTGAAACAAAATGTTTTTTTTTCAGTCTATGTAGGAAAAATACTATAGATCTCTAGCAATCAAAATTTTGTGTATAATTCATGACAACAAAATGATAATTCCTTATTAAATATGAAAAAGTTATCCTACAGAAACTTTCTGTAAAAAGCTATGATAGTAATGGAAAGTTTTAAAAGATGTGCCTGCACCTTATCCCTTGTGACCAAGGGTGCACATATGTGAAACAATTGGCTAGAACTGAAGGATACAATCTGGGTCCACACATCAGAACAAAACTAATTGGACTTCTGGCAAATGAACTTATGACCTAGATCTCATTAGTTGTTATCTGACCAACTAAATCAGTGGGCCACAGAAAATACATGCTGGTAACAGATATTTACTTTGAATCATTTCTGCACATAAATGGCCCCTGTTAAAGAATCAACTTGAGACATTATCTTTCTGAGATTTTATGAGTGAATGTTATTAATTCACATTCACCTATTATGCAGAACACCCTAAATCAGGGATGGGGTGGTTTAAAAAACGCAGACTGAGAATTAGCAGTGGGAGAGAAACATGCAAACAAATAACTAAAACACATACAATTACAGCAACAATTAAAGTCTATTAGGTGCTAAATATTCCTCAGGTGCATAAAAAGCACTTTTGATAAGCTAATCATCTCCATTTTACAGATAAAACAGTACAGCCCAAATTCACACATTTCTAAACAGCAGAGTCTAATCTCTCCAGCCCACCTTGGATGTGTACAAAATGAGGAATGACTGTGACAGCAACAGTACAGCTAACTCCCTCAATACCCACTCCAACTGCCCTTTTCCTTTGCCACCTTCTTCTGTCTATACAGCCTGTATAGAAAGGCTACACACTCCTGTTCTCAGATTCCCCCTGGAGGTAACCATCACTAGGCATCACAGGCAAAGATGAAACGACAACCTGGTGACCTCCAGCAGTGTCCAGAAAACCACTTATTTTCCCTGATAGGCTACAGGTCCAAATGGCAGGCATTTTCTTTTACTTGCTATAAATGCCAACAATATTTTGGGTTTATGATAGAGATTACAAAATAAGACTCTAGGAAGTCCTGGTGCTATACAACGAACAGGTAAAAAAAATATTCACAGTGTGTCTAAAATATGTGAAGAGTTATAGATTCACTGGAGTAACAGAAATTTACTGACTTTTTATTATGTGTCTATAACCTAATAAAAGTAAATGAAATAAAATGACAAGTTCCCATTCATGGAGATTTCTTCCTAGTATGGGAAACATAAACATGCTTCTCACAGGATAAGGCTGGGAGGAAAAGACGTGGTATAATTCATCTCTGACAGAGGAAGGGTAAGCAGAGGAGCTGAGTGGAGTCCACATCACAAAGTAGGGAATGGTGTGTCAGTCTCTCCAAACCACATAGAGTGGGGGTAGGAGGCAGGGGCAAAGGGAGACGAGGCAGGGAACGCTACTGCAGCACAGAAAACAGAGCCCAAAACAGAGGGGGCCTGAAGGAGGATTATCTGGGAGGAAAGACACAAAGTTGGTGATGTCTGGAACAGGTAGATAGTGAAACTACAGAGGCAGGAAAGGAAACAATGCCAACTGAAAAAGTTGGATTTTATTTTTTAAGTAACGCAGGTGACACAGAAAGATTCAGTAACCAAAAGTGTTAAGAAAATAGACAAGAGCTGGGTTCCACGGAAATCTTTCGGCTTTGTGCCATCTATCATGCACCAGGCCCTGTATTACATGTTTAAATATAGTCCCTCAAGTCCTCACAACAGCTCAGGAACTGTGAGATTATCTTCTACCTCCCTGGAAAGAACAGTAAGGGGTTCACATTTGAGTGCCCAGACTACAAGTACAAAACTGATACAGAGGTAACACAAGATTCTAAGTTTTCACTTAAAATAATAATAGATAACAATTAAATTTGATGTATCACACATTCTTCCAATGTCAGAGCTATGGTGGTAGTAGTGGTGGGGTAGAATTCCTGCCCTCATGCAGCTTAGTTTGATATCATGGGTATCAATGAAATTACTAGAGGAAACTGGAGATATATTACGAATAAAGAAAGCAGAGGTTATCACCATGGGGTACGCCAACACTGAAGGGAAGTGAACAGAAGACGCAGAGAATGTGAATTCATTTCAGGTTAATCCAGAAAGTCAACAGGCTGCAAATAAAATCCCAAGTTGAAAACAATCCTAATGACTTGCAATGATTCTGAGTCCCTTTATGTATGATAGGATCTTGAGTCTTATTCCAAATTGCCTGAAAATCCCAGTTTGTTTACAAATTTACATGACTACTGATGCAAAGGAAATCATTTGGTGGGGTAAGTTCAGAGACAGAAATAAGACTTTTTGAATGCCAGACAGTTTCATGTAGATGGATTTATTTAATAAATGCGGGGAAAAAATCCCCAAACTCCTAATTATGATTTTATATTAATTTCCAAAGACATACACTCACAAATTCACTTTACATAAAAGCATAGGTTTAATAAGGTAGCATTAAAATACAGAAATCATTAATGATGTTTTTCTGAATCTTGGGAAAACTATCAAAGGGATAGCAATTTTAATATTTAATCTCCTATTAGGGTTAAGTGAGAGGAAAATGAGCACATGGTCTTAATAAACATAGACAAGGCACTAAACATGAGTTTAACTTCAATAACTGTGTTCTAGTTATAAATAGTGTGAAAACAAGGAAACAGGTTGGGAGTACTAGGATGTGTTGAAAAGTATACTGTTTCTCTTTATCCATGGATTAAAAAGAGCCCCACATTTAAACTTACATTGCTCCATTGGTATAGACAGTATCACTTCCTTCCACATACTGCACCTGAGCTGGATAAACATGTTGTACCTGCTGCACAGTCTGTACCTGCTGTACCTGTAAAACAAATATTAGGACTTGATGAGAAGGAAATATGAGAGAACGAATACACAGCACTAGATTTACCACACATTTCTCTAGGAAGCTATCGCTGTGGTACAGTGGGTTAAGTCATCCCTTGGGATACCTGCATCATTTCACTGCTAAGTACTGTAATTTGTATTTCTAGGACTCTCAACTCTTTTTTAACATGAACACAATGCTAATATCACATACAAAACATTATACATTCTTCAATATCTAAAATTCAATCCTGTTCAAATTTCCTTGATTATACCATTGACTGTGTACTACCGGTGTATTCATGCAGAATCCAAACAAGAGTGACACGTTGTTTTTCATTGATATTTTCTTTCTCTTTTAATTTCTAACATTTCCCTCATTCTTTTTCTTTCCTGCTACTACTTATAGAAGAAACTAGGTCATTTATCATTTAGAATCCCTGGCATTCTAGATTTGCCTAAGATCACCCCTGAGATGTCATTTAATATATTCCTCTACTTTCTTTATGCCATATACACTGCTAGTTAATTCTAGGTGCCTGAATAAGTTACAGTTTTGAAAAGTTGTGCACCTTGTACTGCATCCTATCAGTTGACATAGAATAGCTGCAATATTAAGTTGTCCCACTGGGGTCAGGTGTTATCAACTGTGTGCTTCTGCTTTAGGGTTCCCTTATCTATCTTCCATCTGAGCATATTACTAACCATCAATTATCATGTTCCATAGATATCTTAACTAATATAGAATAAAGAAGATAAACTTAATGGTAGTCTAATCTGATCACTTCATTTATTAGTTGAAAAAGAACTTCCTCTCAATGATTTGGTTACTTTGAATATTCTAATAAGAAAAGTGGGATAACATTTTTATTTTAATTACCAAGCATTGAAAACAATGACTTTACTTCCTATCTTCCAAAAGTAACAAATGTGCTGTTTTATTTTGTTTTGTTTGGCCTTTTCCTCCATAATTTTCAGGTTTTCAACATATTTGTTGCTTTTTAATTCTAGCAATCTTTTGTTTGGCTAAAATTGTCTAAAATCTGACCAATGATACTTTCTTCAAACTGGCTTCTATGACATGATCACAGTGTCTTTCTTAACACCACTGCTTTCTATAAGATATTCCAGGATTATATGTCATATTTCCTGCCCCAGATCTGGAGTCAGTCATTTCTCAAACACCTTGGGCTCTTATTAGTGGAAAATAATATTTGAAGGCTACAATCTGGGCCATGAGAGTGGTCACTATCAGGATGCTGTTCATACTTCTAGGCCTCTTCACTAAAGAGGGTTAAAAAATTCAAATATTTTTGAAGGCATAAAATATGTATCATAAATCCATACTAACTTTTATCAACTGATATATGCATTGAATATATCTTTGACCTAACATATGCCTGTATTTGTTAACAATAAAAAATTTGGTTCCTAGGCTTTAATATGATTATTTATTTGCCTTATGATGAACTGAGTGATAATTTTAAAAAATACCAATATTCTTACATGATGATCACCAAAAACTGTTTTCTTCCATTTTTTGTCCCTATAATATTTGTCTCTAGAGATGTATAAATCGCTGGAAATAAGTCACCAACTTGATACACAGTTAAAATCACATGTTTAATTTTATTTGAGTTTTAAAATTTGCTGTATTTACTTTTGATTTGATGTTAATTTATGGTTATGTGAAATATCTATAGGATTTAAAAGTCAAAATTATAAAATAATGAATGCATTTGGATAGACAATCTCACTTCTACCTTTATTGCCTCGGTTATTCTTAATCCTTCCCTGTAAACAAGTATTTCTAGGAAGTTGTGATTTGTCCTTTCCTTCCTTCTGTTTTCCTTTGTAATTTTTTGAAAATATAAGCAAATATTTACGAATGTGTATTCAGGTAACTATGTATGTGGATATATACACTTATGCACATACATACATTATTCTAAGATGAAGAGTAACACACTGGTAAGCAGAGCAAGATGCAGTTGACTCAGAAACTCTAAGGACCCTCATGCCGAGGAGACACAGATTTAAACAGCTATTCACACACTTATACCTCGACAAGAGCTACAGAAGTAAAGTGAGAGATAAGGTGCCTGGATTCAGGAACCAGAAGGAAAGACACAATGAAGAAACCATGAAAGAAAGACAAGCCAGTGTCACCTTTCCCCTGGCTCCAAGAGGTGCAGTGTAGAAACAAACGTCATCTCCCACTTAGAAGAACGATGAAGTAAGTCCAGCCCTTAGACTTTAAAACCAGTACCAGGTATACCACAAAAAAAAAAAAAAAAAAAAAAAAAAAAAAAAAAAAAAAAAAAACATGCTGAAAAGGGCCCCATGACCCATGCTCCAGGCTCTTAGCTGCAGACGAAGTCTTTGAATGCTCCTTAGCCATATGGCTAAGGAACTGCCTCCACTCTACCCTCACAAATTCCAGCAGACAGTGGATCGAGACTCCAGCTGCTGGAAGGATGGGCAGAAATGGAAACTAAGGACTCTGGTTTGGAGTTCAGAGCCAGCCAGGCCTGCTGCTATGAGGCAGGCACAAGATTAGAATCCAAAGGCTTCTATCCACAGGCCACTGCTTACAGATGGACTCTGTAGAGTTGCCCCAACACCAAAATAAGATCTGCATTCTGTTTGGGGATAAAGTTGCTTTAGCATTTATTACCACCTGTGTCATGTGGACTAAGCATGTACTCCCAAGATGTTAAAGAGCCTGGTGACTCTGAGACTCAGGTATGATCCAGACAAGTGCCAGCCTTAAAGGCCATGGACTGTCTTTATCATGCCCCCCCCCCAACCCCCATCCCGCAACCTTGGAAAGAGAGCAGTGAACCACAGGACTGTGTTGTGGGACTCGCATGCAAGGATGGTAAAATCCACCACTAGACAGGTACCAATCATCCCTGTCACTAGGCCAGCACCACAGATGGAGCTTCTGGACCTGCCCTAGTACCAAGTGAAACACAAGTTGATGAGATGTGTGTCATTATCTGTGGCTTGTTGCAGCAACCTTGGTCTGTGAGTCCACGCCAGCAGTAGACGTCCCATAGTAGTGTGGGCTTTGGTCCTACCCTGTGCTGTGCTACTGGCTGTGGCTCCAGGTGAAATCTACCTTTGTTGCTTTGGTGGCCACAGGGCTAAGAACTACACAACTGAACTAGACAACTCCCTGGTCCATCCTGAATGGCACACCAATTAGAGACAAATCTGAGGTAACAGCTTACTCTAGGACTGAAATAGCAACAACACAGCAACAGCAGACTTGCTGCAAACTTCAGATTAGGGTGCCATCTAGAGCTGAAGTAGCAGAAGTATCCACAAATTCAGAGAAAAAAAGCAGATTGCTTAGAATTTCTGGAAGACCAGATTACAGAGACTGGTGGCAAGAACATCTGGGAAACTCAGCTTGCAACCAAAGTAAGGTAATAGAAGTCAATCATGTAGGAATTAAAATTGTAAAATGCAATCTAAAAATGTACTAAATGGGGCTGGCACCATGGCTCACTTGGTTAATCCTCCGCCTGCAGCGCTGGCATCCCATATGGGTGCCAGGTTCTAGTCCTGGTTGCTCCTCTTCCAGTCCAGCTCTCTGCTGTGGCCAGGAAGGCAGTGGAGGATGGCCCAAATGCTTGAGCCATTGCACCCATATGGGAGACCAGGAAGAAGCACCTGGCTCCTGGCTTCGGATCTGCGCAGTGCCGGCTGTTGCGGCCATTTGGGGAGTGAACCAACAGAAGGAAGACCTTTCTCTCTGTCTCTCTCTCACTGTCTGTAACTCTACCTGTCAAATAAATTTTAAAAAAAGTACTAAATGAAATTTTATATTATAGAAGTCATCAGTAACAACAGATCAACACAAGAAAGAAGCCATGAACTTGAAGATAAACTATTTGAAAATACACTTTGGAGGGAGAAAAAGAATTACAACAAATAAAGAAAATTTATGAGAACTTAGGGAAAGCAAATATCCAAGATACTGGGGATTAAGAAAAGAGAAGCGGACTGGTGCTGTGGCGCAGTGGGTAAAGCCGCCGCCTACAGTGCCAGCATCCTATATGGGCACCAGTTCGAGTCCCTGATGCTCCTCTTCCAATCCAGTTCTCTGACATAGCCTGGAAAAACAGTTGGCAGATGGCCCAAGTTCTTGGGCCCCTGCACCCACATGGGAGACCCAGAGGAAGCTCCTGGCTCCTGGCTTCGGATCAGTCCAGCTCAGGCGTTGCGTCCAATTGGGGAGTAAACCAGCGGATAGAAGACCTCTCTCTCTCTCTCTCTGCCTCTCTGTCTCTCTCTCTCTCACTGTCTATAACTCTACCTGTCAAATAAAATTTTAAAAAGAAAAGAAATAAGAAAACAATCTGGGGCCGGCATTGTGGTGCCTGAGACTCCAGCAACCCATACAGGTGGCAGTTTGAATCCCAGCTGCTCCACTTCCCACCAGCTCCCTGCTAATGCACATGGGAAAGCAGCAGAAGATGGTCCAAGTGCTTGAGCCTCTGCCACCCATGTGGGACACCGAGAAGAAACTCCAGGAACCTGGCTTCAGTCTAGCCTAGCTCTGGCCACTGCAGCCATCTAGGAAATGAACCAGTGGATGGAAAACTCTCTTGCTCTCTCCCTCTCTTTACCTCTCTCCCTCCTTCCATCTCTTCTTCTCTCCCTCTTTTCCTCTCTCCCTCTTTAACTCTTTCAAGTGAATAAAATCTTCTTATTAAAAAGGAACTTCCATTCTGCATTGTTATTTCTGTAAAAAACAAAAATCTTATTTTTAAAAGGGTCAAGGACTTTAACTTCACCAAAGAAGATATGCAAATGGCAAATAAGTATATGAAAAGATCTTTCACATCATATGTCAACAGAGAAAGGCAAATTAAAATAGCAATGAGATATCAAAACCCAGAATACTAGGGCCAGTGTTATGGAATAGTAAGTTACCTGGCCACATGTGATGCCTGCCTTCCATATCTAAGTGCTCATGAGAGTCTCAGCTACTCCACTTTCATCACCTGCTAGTGCATCTGGGAAGGCAGCATGTGGGCTCAAGAACCTGGGCCCCTGCCACACACGTGGGAGACACAAACGGAATTCTTGGCTCCTGTGTTCAGCCTGCTCCAACCAGGGCTGTTATGGCCATCTGGGAAGTGAACCAGAAGATGGAAGATCTGTCCCTCTCTGTCTCTCTGTCTCTGTCTCTCTCTGTCTCTCTGTCTCTCTCTCTCTCTCTCTGTCACTGTGCATTTCAAACAAATATATAAATTAAAAAACATTTTTAAAAAACATTCATAAAACACTGAATATAAGGAAACACTGGCAAGAATGTAGGAAAGAACTCTCCTCCACTGCTACTGGAAATGTATACTGGGAAAACCACTTTGGAAGACAGATTGTCAGTTTTCTACAAAACCAAGCTATTCAAGGCCAGCATTGTGGCGTAGTGGGTAAAGCCACTGCCTGCAGTGCCGGCATCCGATATAGGCCCCAGTTTGTGTCCCAGTTGCTCCATTTCTGATCCAGCTCTCTGCATGGCCTGGGAAAGCAATAGAAGATGGACCAAGTCCTCAGGCCCCTGTACCCACATGGGAGACCTGGAGGAAGCTCCTGGCTCCTGGCTTCAAATCGGCACAGTTCTGGCTGTTACAGCCAATTGGGGAGTGAGCCAGCGAATGGAAGACCTCTCTGTCTGTCTGTCTGTCTGTCTCTCTTTCTCTCTGCCTCTCTTTCTCTCTCTGTATGACTCTTTCAAATTATAAATAAAACTAAAACAAAATGAAACAAGCTATTCTAACCATGCACTTAAAAAAATAGGTTCCTTGCAATTCACTTCAAAAGTTGAAAACATGCCCACACAAAAAGTGTGCAGCTTTACTTATAACTGCCCCCAACTTGGTAGCAACCAAGATGTCCTTCAGAAGGTAGATAGGTAAACCAAGTGCAATCCACCCAGACAATGGAATATCATTCAGCACTAATAACAAATGAGGTATCAAGGAATGAACTCACTTGAAGGAAAGGTAAATATGTATTGCTCAATTTAAAAAAAAAATCTGAAAAGCCTGCATAATGCATGATTCTAACTATATGATATTCTAGAAAAAGCAAAACTATGGAGACTAAAAAAGATCAGTGGTTGTCAAGAGTTAGAAGAGACAGATGAGGGGCTGGCACTGTGGCATAGCAGGTAAAGCTGGTGCCTGCAGTGCCAACATCCCATATGGGTGCCAGTTCTAGTCCCAGCTGTTCCTCTTCTGATCCAGTTTTCTGATATGACCTGGGAAAGCAGTAGAAAATGGCCCAAGTCCTTAGGCCTCTGCACCCAATGTGGGAGACCCAGAAGAAGCTTCTGGCTCTTGGCTTTGGATCGATGCAGTTTTGGCCATCTGGGGAGTGAACCAGCAGATGGAAGACCTCTGCCTCTCCTTCTCTGTGTAACTTGGACTTTCAAGTAAATAAATAAATCTTTTCTTTAAAAAAAGTATTCTTAGAAAGAGAGATGAACACGTGGAGCACAAAGGATTTTTAGCAAGTAGAACTACACAGATGTTCCAGCAACAGCCAGCCATAGCGATTGCCCTTACTGAAAATCTAGGGCATTTAAACCACAAGGGTAAAGCCTTAGAAGTGAGACTGAACTAGCTGTAGAGAAAACACTTTAGTCCCATCCTAACAAAGCTTAAAAAAAAGCTTCGAAATATTAATTTGAATTGCAAAGGGATTAACTGCCTACACAAAACAAAATATAACATTTTTAAAGGAAGACAGCAGAATCCAGACATGCAACATACTAGGAATCATAATGTCTAACATCCAATAAAAACTATTCAACAAATTCAGAATCAGGAAAATGTGATAAATACCCAGGAGAAAAGCCAGTCAATAGAAAGAGATTTCAAAATGGCCAATTTGAAGGCACAGTCAGGTACAGTGAAATAGCTACTATAAATAGACTTATTATTTAAAGGAAAATATGAACATAAAAGCTATAAAGAATAACAAAGTATGATTTGCATGATACAATATCCAAAATGCAAAAGTCACTAGGTGGGATTAAGATCAGATGACACAATGAGGAAAAGGTTAATTTGAAAGTCTAGCAGTAAAAATGATCTGTCATGAAAATAGACACAGAAAAGAAATAAGCAGGAGCAGAACATCGGTGAACTATGGGACAATGCTAAACAGTCTAACAGGGTAACAGGAATTCCAGCCAGAGGGGTAACAGAAAATTTAAAGACAGGAGTGGAATATTTTCCAAGTCTTAATGAAACTATAAACACACATTACAAAGATGTTCAATATACACCAGTGGATAGACACAAAAGCCACATTAAAGTGATTCACAATGAAGTGCTAAAAACCAGTAACAAAGAGAAAAACGTTAAAGCAAATGGAAAATAAAAGCACATTATATCCTGGGCAACAAATGTTAGCATGACTGAAGAGTTCCCAGTCAAAAATAATGTCCAAGACAACTGAAACATGTATTTAAACTAGTCAAAGAGAAAAAATTGTCAACTTAGATTTCCATAACCAGTGACACATCCTTCAAAAATAAAGGAGAAATCTCTTTTTGAAAAAACAAAAAGCTGAGAGAATAGTTCTCAAATAGATATGCAATGAAAATAAAAGTTCTGCACACTAAAGAAAAATAATGGAAACTGTGATATATAAATATAAAGAAATGAAGAGCACCAGAAAGGGGAAATTTGTAGGTAAATTATACAGGTATTTTTGTTTGTTTTCTCATCTTTTAATTTTCTAAAAAGGATAATTACTATTTAAAATTAAAATAATATCAATACATAATGAAGTATTCAGCATACATTATAAGTTAAATGTATGTACAACAAAAACAGCACAAAAATAAAGTGGCAATTGAAAACATTTTGTAATATTCTTTTTAATATTAATATTACAGGAAAACATACTGTATAAAATTAAATACATACTTGCAAATCTTTGAACAGACACTAGAGAAAAAAATAGTACAGCCAATAGTGGGAACAGAAGGTAATACTAGAAAACACTCAATAAATCCAATAGGAGGCAGAAATAATGGAAATGAGAGAACAGATGGGAGTGCTAAAAAAAAAAAAAAGACAAAATGATAGAATTAAATGCAGTCACTTTAATAATTATACTTAAAGGCAAGATTTAATTCTTGTTTGCTGAAATGGGCAAAAATGTAAGATCCAATTATACACTAGCCACCAGTAAGTACTTTACATATAAAGAGACAGAGATGTTAAAAATAAAAGGATACTAGCATATTGTGGAAGCACTCGCCTACAACACTGACATCCTACATGAGCACCAGTTAAGAGTCCCAGCTGGTCCACTTCCAATGCAGCTCCCTACTAATGCACCTGGAAAAGCAGAGGAAGATGGCCCAAATGCTTATACCCCTACCAACTATGTGGGAGACCAGGATAGAGTTCCCAGCTCCTAGTGTTTACCAGGGCAGCTGTAACCATTGCAGCCATTTGGGGAGTGAACTAGCAGATGGAAGATCTCTCTCTCTCTCTATGCATTGTGTGTGTACATGCACCTCTGTGTGTGTGTGTGTGTCTGGTTCTCCCCCTCTCTGTGTACTTCTATTTTTCAAATAAATAAATAAAATCTTTAAAAAATAATAATTAAATTAAAGTACCTTAAAGATAACCCTTATAAATAGCTCACTGTAAGACAGAGTAGCTGTATTACTATCAGTCAAAGTACACTTCAAAACCAAGAACCTTACCAGAGATAAAGGGATTATTTTAGCAAGAACATTATGAAGAAGAAATAATACAAGTAAATCTTGTTCACCTAAGATGGAGTTACAAAATGCATGAAGCAAAACTGACAGAAGTACAGAAGAAAGGATGAAAATTCACAAGTATAATTTGAGTTTTCTACACTTCCTCTCTATAGCTGATAAATCAGAAACACAGAAAATGAGTAAGGATATAGAAATCATCAACCAATGTGATGTAAATCATGATCCAGGCAACAACAGAACAGATTCGCCTTCCGATGCATACGCACATGTATTCAGAAACTTCAAAAGCTGAGGAACAGGGCCGGCGCCATGGAGTTGTAGGCTAAGCTTCAGCCTGTGATACCGGCATCCCATATGGGCACCAGTTCTTGTCCAGGCTGCTCCTCTTCTGATCCAGCTCTCTGCTGTGCCCTGGAAAAGGAGTAGAGGCTGGCCCAAGTGCATGGACACCTGCATTCATGTGGGAAATGTGGAAGAAGCTTCTGGCTCTGGGTTTCAGATTAGCTCAGCTCTGGCTATTTTGGCCATTTGGGGAGTGAACCAGTGAATTGCAGACCTTTCTTTCTTTCTTTTAAAAAATGTTTATTTATTTACTTGCAAGTCAGAGTTACACAGAAAGAGAAGGAGAGGCAGGAAGAGAGAGAAGTCTTCTATCCTCTGGTTCACTCCCGAATTGGCCACAATGGCTGGAGCTGCACTGATTCGAAGTCAGGAGCTTCTTCCAGGTCTTCCATGTGAGTGTAGGGGCCCAAGGACTTAAGTCATCTTCTACTGCTTTCCCAGGCCACAGCAGAGAGCTGGATGGGAAGTGGGGCAGCTGGAACTCAAACTGGGATGCCAGCACTGCAGGTGGCGGCTGTACCCAGTATGCCACAGTGCCGGCCCCCAGACCTTTCTTTCTGTCTCCCTCTCTCTCTCTGTAACTCTACCTCTCAAATAAATAAATAAATTTTTAGAAAAACATCATGAAATCTGAGGGATAAAACAAGCAGCAACAAATCTAAAACGATTAAATAACATAAGCATGCTCTCTGACCAAAACAAAAAATAAAATAAAATTCAAAGCTGCAGACAAAAAGAAATCAGAAAACCCCAGAATATTTATATAGTGAACAATACACTTTTAATAGAATTCATGGTTCAAAAAAGAAATTACAAGGTAAATCAGAAAATATTTTATGTAGAATAATATTGAAAATAGACCAAAATTCATAGAGAAGAGCTTGAGATGCACATGGCTTTAAGTGTAAACTTTAGGAGGAGAAAGTCTAAAGCAATAATGTGTTTCTACATTAAAAGAGAAAACATGAAGAATTATTTTAACCAAAAATAAGTGAAATTGATAAAAGAGAAAAATGAAAAACAGAAAAAATTACTAAATCAATGTATACTTATCAAAAAAGGAAAATAAAATATAAATTACAAGTTCCAGGAATGAAAAAGTCGAAATATTACTATGCATTTTAAAGTCATAATGGAGTTAATAAAGCAATATATGTGAATAAATTCAATGGCTCTGATAAAATGGACAAAGTCCTTAAAAGACATTTTATCCAAATTGACAAAAGATACTTCACCCTCAGAAGTACAGAAAATTGAATTTATTCCCAAAGGGGAAACTTCAGACCCAGGAGGATTCCCTGAGGAAATCTAGCAAACATTTCAAGAAGGCGAAAAGTGCCAATCTAACACAGATGTTTTAAAAATAGAGAAAAAGGGAATGTCTCTCAACCACATTTATAAGGCTAGCTTAAACATGAGATGAAAACCAGCAGAGACGTTGTAAGACTACAAACTAACTTCCCTCGTATACATAAACACAAAATCTTTGACAAAATATAAGTAGATCAAATCAAACAATATATGTACAGTATATGATCACCTCAACAAACGCTGGAGAAGCATGGAGAAAATTCAACATCGATCCAAGATTGAAAACAAAGTGCCATGCTCTCTCCCCCACTACCTCTCTCTGTTCCCTCTTAAGCAAAAGATGGAAGAAAACTTCCACAATCTGACAAAGACATTTATGAAAAACCACAAATATTATATTTCATAGTGGAAGACAGATCTTTAGCACTTAAAAATCACTTTTTTCATAATATGATTCCTCTGTTTAAATCATACGTACCCCCTTTTCATATTTTATATTAAAACCAAAAATAACTCTGACCGGAATGCATTAAATCCTTCCATTAATAACATCTGAACCTTGATGAATATTTTCAAACACAGCCTCTCTTTCCTTTGTAGCCACCCATTAAAAATTCACACATTCTTGCTACCTTCTCATTGCTCATATTGTGTTCTCTACATAAATTCCTTTATCAACCAATAAAAATTCACTATGTCCTTATAGATCTGATTAAATATTTACTTTCTCTGAAAAGTTTCTCATAACTTATTTTATTCCATGAGAACTATCTCCTTGTTTTTGCTCTCCAGACTCATTTCACAAGTAATAATTGGTTTTAGTGATAATGCAGCCAAAATAGTATAGCAAAATCAGTTAATTTAGAGCTAGGGTCTCTACTTTAAATCTCTGTGCTCCTAGTGGATTTTTGTATATAAGAGTTGTCAATTTATTCCTTTATGCAATAATTTCTTTGTGTATGAAATAAAAATAGCATCTAATTATCATAAAAGATCTAAGGATTGAAAGCACTTAAATATAAAATTTAGATACAAAGCATAGTATAGGCCTACATAATACTTGCAATAAATCTTGCATAATTATGAGCCTACCAAATTAGTCCAAAACAAGAGTCTTGTCTTTTACATCTGTGTAAATTTCATCTTTATATCCAACTTGCTTCCAGCTATAAATATGCACAATAATGTTCATCTACAACCCCTTAGAATCATGAGAGTTTATAATTAAAGTAGAAGTCAAGCTCAAAATGCAAAGAATTGAGGAAAAGAAATCTGGTTAGATGCTGGCTAACTCATCTAGGACAGTAATATATAAATATATCTGTTGATCACATGGAAACTTTACAGTAGGATGAAAAAACAGGGCATAATTCCTCACATTACCTTACAAATTAAGGAACTGACAGTGAATGAAAGAGCAAGTTCAATAATGGACGTACTGAATGACATGATGTCATTTGTGATACATTCAGTATATATGGTTTTTCTATTACCGTTAAAGAAAACTGGGCTGACAAGACCCTTGCAAGAATTTAGTGTCGGTGAGAAAATGGAATTTGAGATACTCTTTATAGCTTGACAATGTACTTCTCCGAGAGTATAATGGAGGTGGAGGAAGTAAAATAAACAAGTGAAAAAGGAGGAGAAATAAGAAAAGGAAAATTAACCATATTACATAATATGATATATATGGGTCACTCCAGCAATTAGAAACTACAATCCTTGAAAGATTTTTTTTTTCTTAGTTTTAGTTTAGTCTTTGTCATTTGAGGGTTTTGTGTTCTTGTTTTCACAGTGGAACACTACTTTATCAGTAAAGATAAATTTGAAAGTTGAAGAAATGCCCTCCTTCTACTTCAAATTAAACTCATTCAGGTCCGGGAAGGGAGTGGTGCTCACAGGGCCAAAGCACCTGGACTTACAAACTTGACCACAGGATGGAAAATGAGAATGGCAGTGTTCCAGTCATCTCTACCCTGGGCTCGAGTGCTCACACAGAGCAGTGACTTCTTTACACTTATTGGTATGTTCCTAAAGACATCACAGTAGCATAAATACACTACAAATATTTAATAATTACTCAATAAAGTGAAGGAAATGCCTGGCAAATATCTGTAAAATTGTAAAATTTAGAGTAAGTATCTCCAAAATCTGATTAAATGAATTATTTTGTAAAAATAAAAATAATCAAATCATCAATAAATGTTTATTATTCCAATGTGAAATGATAAGATTATTAATATATCATTATAAATGGAAGGTAGAATTTTAAAAATAAAGTTGAATACTTCTTCCTCTGAAAGAACTGTTGTTCAAATTATTTCAATTTTGTTTGATACTGCTTGTATGTTATTAAGTTCTGTCCACTGATTAAAATTATTATCTATTACACATTTATTTTCTTTTTTTTTTTTTAGTCTGTAGCTTTGTTGTTTTTCTTTTAACTTTTATTTAGAATATAAATTTCCAAGGTACAACTTATGGATTACAATGGCTTTCCCCCCATACTTTCCCTCTCCCCCCTTGCCCACTCCCTCCACCCTTTCCTTCACATCCAGATTCATTTTCAATTCTCTTTGTATACAGGAGATCAATTTAGCATGTGTTAAGTAAAGAATTCGTCCATTTGCCCTCATATAGTAACACAAAGTGAAATATACTCTTTGAGTTCTCGTTATAGCATTGAATCAAATTGTAGAGCACATTAAGGACAGAGATCCTACATGATATATATTTATATTTTTTTTGAAATAGATTAATTTTGTTGATGCAATTTCCAACGTAACACTGAGGTTTTTTTTTTTTTTTTTCCATTTTCGGTTATCTTTATATAAAGAAGATCGATTCAGTATGTATTAAGTAAAGATTTCATCAGTTTGCATCTACACAGAAACTCAAAGTGTAAAAATACTGTTTAGGGGCCGGCGCCGTGGCTCAACAGGCTAATTCTCCGCCTTGCGGCGCCGGCACACCGGGTTCTAGTCCCGGTTGGGGCGCCGGATTCTGTCCCGGTTGCCCCTCTTCCAGGCCAGCTCTCTGCTGTGGCCTGGGAGTGCAGTGGAGGATGGCCCAAGTGCTTGGACCCTGCACCCCATGGGAGACCAGGAAAAAGCACCTAGCACCTGGCTCCTGCCATCCGATGAGCGCGGTGCGCCGGCCGCAGCGCGCCAACCGCGGCAGCCATTGGAGGGTGAACCAACGGCAAAAGGAAGACCTTTCTCTCTGTCTCTCTCTCTCTCACTGTCCACTCTGCCTGTCAAAAAAAAAAAAAAATTAAAAAAAAAAAAAATACTGTTTAGGTCCCAGTGGAAGGAACGGGGCTACCAAAGAAGAAGGTACCTTTCTCCGAAGGGAGGAGAGGACCTCCACTTTGACTGTGACCCTGTTGGAATAGGATCGAAGTCGGCGAACCCTAAAGGCTTCCATAGCCTCAGCAACTCATGACTGGAGCCTAGGGAGATTCATGACGCCATAAATAAGAGTGTCAAATTGTTAAATCAACACCAGGAGTCACTGTGTACTTATATCCCATGTGGGATCTGTCCTTAATATGTTATCTAATGTGAAGTAACGCTGTAACTAGTACACATTTATTTTCTATAATAGTTGCTATTACCTCAGCACAAGAAAAATTTAGGTGAGCATTTCCTAAAATCGTAGGGAAATCAGTCTCCTGGAGATATTTTACTTCCACCCCCAAAACTTCAATTCTCACCTCTCTTTGTGAAATCTATAACCTGATACATTTACTGCTTGCCCTGATATAAGCCCTTAGAGGAGATGGAGATGATAAAAAGAACTCTATAAAAAATCCTCTTTCACACTTAATTTTCCTTCAAGATTTATTTATTTATTTATTTGCAAAGCGATGTGACAGAGATCTCTTTCATCTGCTGGTTCACGTCCCCATCAGCCAAGACTGGACCAAGATGGGTTAGGACCCAGGAACTGCCGTCAGGTCCCCAACATGGACAAGCCCTGGAGCTATCCTCTGCAGCCCTGCAGGATGCATTAGCACGACGCTGCACTGGAAGCAGATTAGCCTGAACTCAAACCAGACACTCAGGTATGGGATGCAGGTGTCCTAAGAAGTGGCTTACCATTTCACCAAAATGCCTGCCCCTTTCTCTCCTAATTGCATTGTTTTTCTCAAAAGAAATCCTCAGAACCACTTTTGAATTCTAACAATCAGAGAAGCGGTGAGAATGTGAACTGAAAAGATATGGATAAAGGTGGAGTTAGCAAGGATAATTGAACAATTTGATGAATAAAAATAATCTGAAATTATCAGTTTAAAAATGACCGAGGGCCAATTTTTCAAAAGTTTCCTAGTGGAACAGGTTAAACCGAAGTGTGTGAAGCCAATACCGCATATCAGTGGGCCAGTTCCAGTCCTATCCAGCTCCCCGCTATTGTGACTGGGAAAACAACAAAGATGGCCCAAACACCAGAGTCTATGCCATTCATGTAGAAGACCAGGACAAGGTTGCAGTCTCCAGAGTTTAGCCTGGTCCAGGTCTGGCTGCTGTAGACACTTGGAGAATGAATCACAGGCTAGAAAGTATCTCTCTGTCCCTCTATCTTTGTCATTGTACCTTTCAAATAAATAAATAAATCTTTAAAAAATGTTTCTAGGGCTGGCACCTTGACCTAATGGGTAAAGTCAACGCCTGCAGTGCCAGCATCCCATATGGGCTCCAATTTGAGTCCTGACTGCTCCATTTTTGATCCAGTCTCTGCTATGGCCTGGGAAAGCAATGGCTCAAATCCTTGGTCCCTGCACCATTGTGCGAGACCTGAAAGAAGCTCCGGGCTCCTGGCTTTGGATCGGCATAGCTCCAGCTATTGTGGCCATCTTGGGGAGTGAACCAATAGAAGGAAGACCTCTTTTTCCCTCTGCCTCTACCTCTCTGTAACTCTCTATAAATAAATAAATCTTTTAAAAAAATGTTTTTCCATAGTACACCAGAATGTCAACAGCAACGAAGTACATTTTTGCTAACATTCTGTCCCAGTTTATTTTGTCAACTGAAGAGGAAAAAAGTATCCCCTAAAATATAAATATATGCAATATATATACACTTACAGACACTAGATAAATTAAGAAACTTAACAATCTCATCATGATACATATTTAAATTAATGAATCACCTTACCTTGCCATTCAAATGTAGTATTACAAATGTTACTTGTTTATTTTCTGTATATTTTTAATTTGTTATTATTTATGAAATAAGTGAATACTAAAACAAACTACATACCACAGAAAATGTGCTAGCACAATGAATCAATTAGTATATTTTGAAGAAAAATGTGTACAATATGTTATTCTGGATGTGCTTCAAGAAAAATAAAATGAATCACACTTCAAAATAGAAACCCTTTTCAATAGTAAATGAAATCATTTATAATTGTTAAGCTCATTAGTCAGCTAAGAACAACTGTAGTCTCTTTGTAAAAATTTCTTTATGATGTCAAGATCTTTACTGCCTTTCTCATTCCGTACTATCCAGTGACATCAAACATTTCATACCTAAGTTTTAAGAACTGTCAAAAATTTTATTAAGATCACTTTAATAGACCCACAAGAGAGAGCTCATAGAAGATTAAAAACAGGCGACATTAGAATAGTTATGTGAGGGGCTGCTGCACGATTCAGCATTCAAATAATCACTAAGGAAAGGACAGTGGGGGAATAAACATTCGATTGCAGCAGTGAGTTAACAAGAAAAGTTACAAGGCACGAGGAGAGCTGACTCAGCATGTCTGCACAAGCAAGACTGGAGGGGACAGAGGTACTGAGGAAAGGCAAGTGAAGCAGCTGAGAGGACATACTGCAGGTGTGCTGCAGCGGAGGGTGCAAGACAAGGAAAACAAGGGGGATAATGGATATCTTGAATAGGGAGATACTGTGAAAACAGAAACCATGCACCTAAAAGTATCTTTCGCAGAGATGGCGATTCATACTTGCTCCCAGCGTATACCGCAATGATGCCTGACTGCAGTGTATACTGAAATGATGCCTGTTTGTAGAGATGTTTATTCTTTTCGTGTAGAGCACTGAGAATTAAGAGAATGAATAATTAAACTTTCATGTTGATAGCCTTGGCACTGTAACCTAAACAACAGAATTTTTAAACTACATTACTGTTACGAGGTGCTAATTTCAGCAAGAGTGATTCAATGTTATTTCACTGGATTTTCATTGGTTAAAAGTAAAATAAATTGTATGTCGCAAACTCTGAAATCTTGCCAAGAAGGAATCCTACAAGTATTATGAATTTATAACATAATTTGGAGGTAAAAGTTGTGTATACTTTATGACCACAGGATCAAGGTAAATAAAAAGCATGGTTAAGTGACAGGATATGCTGGGGAAAAAAAAAACTAATGGTACTTAAATGATCTCTTGCTCTACTTACTGAAAATGATTAAGTTTCCCCAGATCCTAAGCTAAATTAATTTACAAAGCCCTGCCTAGGATATTCAGTGTTAACTACAAAGGTACTATTAATCTTTAGGAATGGTAGCCATTCTACATTAAAGAATGTGATGAATGTGAAAGATTGGAAAATAGTTCATTGCTAACTTAAATGAAAGAATCCACTGCATTTAGACAATGAAATTCATTTACTGACATTAGTAATTCACTCACCTGCCCAGTGTTAGATGAGCCTATCATCAGAAATTGTGTAGCTTCTTGTGTTTGTTTAATCTCAGATCTTTGGACACAGGTTGTTTTTTTTTTTTTTTTTTTTTTTTTTTTTTTTTTGAGCAGACTTTAAATAAATGATGCTTCAAGTACATTCAAATACATTAGGCTTTAAAGGAATTACTAAAATTATGTGATTGTGATTGATAACCTGAAGCTGTTAGGAAAACGTATGTATTATTGTTACACTTGTCCTTTAAGAAGAATCATATAAATGCTAATATACTCTCGTGTACTTCTGACATATAGAAAGGAAGAACCAAATGAATTAGCTCAATAAATCATCCCTAACCACCTACCATCCATCTCCTCCCAAAACAGACTAGCAACAAAGAGCAAAAGCAATTTGGAAGAGGTGAAGCAGGTTTACTATGGCAAGGGGAAGACTGTTTCTGGAGGAAGAATTTAACTCAGGCAAAAGTTATTTCATAATAATTTCCCAGTGACAAAATATGATGGATTCTACATGAAACATATAAACTTATTTCCTGAATCAAAAGGACCACAGTAACAATTACTTTTTAACAAAGGAAATGGCATTTTATCATGATTATAACACACTCTTAAACATTATTTTCCTTGGGGATCAGCAGGAGCGACCCATACTAAAATGCTACTATGATGTTAATAATTTTGGGGTGGCATGGAAGTGTTGTGACATAATGGATAAAGCTGTCATTTGCAGCACTGGCATCTCATATGGGTGCTGGTTTGAGTCCAGCTGTTTCACTTCCAATCCAGCTCCCCACTAACGTGCCTGCTAAAGCAGCAGAGGATGGCTTAAATGCTTGGGCCCCTGCGCCCATCTGGGAGACCCTAATGAAGCTCCTGGCTCCTGGCTTCAGCCCAACACAGCCCCTGCCATTGCGGCTATCTGGGGAGTGAACCAGCAGATGGCAGATCTTTGTACGTCACCCTCTATTTCTCTAACTCCACTTTCCAAATAAATAAAATAAAAATCTTAAAAAAATAATTTCTAGGTAAAATAACACTGAAATATTCTAGGTAAAATAACACTAAAATTTACTGAATAACACTCTGGTGAACAGAAAGAGAAAATGAACTGACTACACCAAACTTGCTACAGCATTAGAAGAGGTCTTTTGAAAGGGAGGCTCCTTTAGTCTTTCTAGCTATAAATGAAACTACAGAAACTTAAAATAGTAATAAATGTAAACAGCACAGCAGAAGGTCTAATTCTTTTATAAAACTAAGATTTGAAACCCAGACACATCATAAGAATATACATTTTAAATGTGGTTCCTGGTGAGAATACACAGATGGAGATTCATACTTGCTCCCAGTGTATATTTCAATAATGCCTGTTTGCAAGTACACTGAAACAATGCCTGTTTGTAGAGACGTTGTTTTTTTAGTGTAGAGCACTGGGAATCAAGGGAATGAATAACTAAACTTTCATGTCGACAGCCTAGGCACTGTAACCTGAACAACAGGACCTTTTAATTATATACAACTGTTACTAGGTTCTGATTCTATCAAGAGTCATTCAATATTATTCCATTGGGTCTTCACAAAACTCCTAAGTTAGTAGGCATGTTTATTCCCCATTTGTAAAATGTTACATGGTGATAACCTGAAGACTTGTTACAGACATGTGGCAGAGACTCCAGGTCATCTGACTATAATCATAGAATTCGTTCCACAATACCAATGTTTCCCCCAAAAAATTGGTAGCACAAATGCAAGTCACTATTAAAACAACAAATCACATATAAAGAGCCTACTTTGTTCTTAATTCTTTTAAAATCACTCTGATATGTCAAAGAGAAGGCCGCAGGCTTTCCTACCTCTAACATATGATAATCCCACTTTAAGGGAAAGTAGGTCACAGCGTCAGGAACTGTCAAGCAAGAACAGTTCACCAAATCTCATAAATATTATTTTGTATTTAACATATTCAATGCTATGGTTATTCTATACTTATGACAAGAGATTTTAAAATAAATTCTAAAAAATTCATTTAAGTAATTTTATAAAAAACTATAAAAATATCAAAGATCTCAGCTAAAGCAAAAATCATGAAGCAGTGTACAAAAAGACTGAATATGAAAAACATATTCCAATGCATCAACTTATTATTCACCTAAAGCATTCATTATGCTACCACAAGAATGGTAAAGTTAATTTTAAAGGAGGCTATTGGTATGTCACCTACTTTTTAGCAGCATATTTTATTGATCCCAGTACTTTAATAATAAAATTTATATGTAGAACTTTATAAAAGATCCAGACAATGAAGAAATAATTTTAGTAAAATGGGACTGCCCCCTTCTTTAGGCTAGCACTCACTTCCTGCTATTCTTGCTGGAGATAATTCTGACTAACCACTGGATGCTCACACTCCTGCATTCTCAATCAGTAAATTCACTCTCATGTTGTATATATGTTTCAGAGAAGTTTAACACAAACCACCACTAGAGGACCTCTACGTGGCTTAACTCCTAAGTTACAGATGTGGTAAACTGTTCTTGATCCACATGCTCACAGGGAGAACTGGGTTAAGAAAGAATCCATCATTTTGGAGTTGTAGCATCCTACAGTGGATCTGAAGGGGCTAAGAGACTGTAGAGCCACACTAGCTCCTAAATTCCTTGATCCACAAAAAAGAAATGCCATGTTTCCTCACAATCCACTATGAGAATATGCTATAGACTTCAATCTAACTATAAGGAAGAAAAACATAGGTGCATATTTTATGTCTCTGATGCAGGACAGTACAACTTTGAACCAGCTGAGATACAAGGTGTGCTTTCCTGCTATTTGCTCATCTTCATTTAATGATATATCTTATAGCTGTTCGCAAGTACATGTGTGTGTGTCTGCATACACATACACACAAAACCATTTTTAATGGTCTCAGGGTACTGCATGGTGTGGCCAAAGCTTAATCTATTTAACTATCCTATTACTTATGAGATTTTACATTATTTTTTCTGTAATAAAAGTGCTATAAAGAAGAAACATAATTGGTTATAAGTAAATATTCTATGTTTCTCTACATATGTTTATTGGTCATTGGTTTTAATGTACTGTGAGTAATTATTTATACCCTTTGTCCATTTATCTATTATCTCACCTACCTTACTGATTTTCAGGGTATTACCACACATACATGATTTTTTCTGCCCATATACTTCATTTATTTTTTAACTTCATTTATGGTGCTTATTAGCTTTTATTTGGCAAAAAACATCAGTCTTTCTCCTGTAAGCTTTTTGGTGTTTTATGTTTTACATAAGATTATTTTTGTTAAGATTATGAAATAATATTCTTCTGTTTTTTTGTTTCTACTGGTTTACAGTTTTAAAACTAACTTCATTATTTATTTTGGGTATTAACATAAATGCATAACTTCAGTGTTTTCTACACAGGTATTAATTCCCCCAATGCTACCTACTGAGCTATCATTTTTCTATTTGACATGATATACTTACCATGAGCTAAGTTTTCATTTATACATGTATCTGCTTATTAATATTCCTGGTCTGATACCACCTAGTTTTTATTACTATTGTTTTTTAGCGAATTTTGAGGTTTGGTAAGCAAGTCTTCCTTCTTTTTTTTTTTTTTTTTACAGGCAGAGTGGACAGTGAGAGAGACAGAGAGAAAGGTCTTCCTTTGCCATTGGTTCACCCTCCAATGGCTGCCGCGGTCGGCGCGCTGCGGCCGGCGCACCGCGCTCGTCCGATGGCAGGAGCCAGGAGCCAGGTGCTTTTCCTGGTCTCCCCATGGGGTGCAGGGCCCAAGCACCTGGGCCATCCTCCACTGCACTCCTGGGCCACAGCAGAGGGCTGGCCTGGAAGAGGGGCAACCGGGACAGAATCCGGTGCCCCGACCGGGACTAGAACCCGGTGTGCCGGCGCCGCAAGGCGGAGGATTAGCCTGTTGAGCCACGGCGCCGGCCCAAGTCTTCCTTCTAATACTCCTCTGTATTTGTCAAATTTTCTTAGCTATTCATAGGTCTTTTCTTCTCTGTATATTTCAGAATCTGCTTTGCAACTTTCAGGAAAATGCTCTTCTAACAGACATTTAAAGAAGAACTATTCCAATTCTTCTCAAGCTATTCAAAACAACTGAAAGGGAGTTAATCCTCCCAAACTCCTTCTATGAAGCCTGCATCACCTTAATTCCTAAACCTGAAAAAGACACAACAGAGAAAGATAACTATAGACCAATATCTCTGATGAACACAGATGCAAAAATCCTCAACAAAATATTAGCTAATTGACTCCAACGAAATATCAAAATGATCAATCACTCAGACTGGTGTAATCTATCCCTGGTATATAGGGATGGTTCAACATTCACAAATCAATCAATGTGATACATCACATTAATAAAATGAAGAACAAAAACCATATGATTATCTCAATAGATGCAAAGAAAACATCAGATAAAATACGACATCCTTTCATGATGAAAACCTTAAGTAAATTGGGTATCAAAGGAACATTCCTCAACACAATCAAGGCAATTTATGACAAAACCATGAGCACCATCTTATTGAATGGGGAAAAGTTGGAAGCATTCCCCCTAAGATCTGGAGCCAGACAAGAACGCCCATTCTCCCCACTCCTATTCAATATATTCCTAGAAGTTTTAGCCAGAGCCATTAGTCAAGAAAAAGAAATCAAAGGGATACAAATTGGAAAGACGGAAGTCTAATTGCCTCTGTTTGCAGATGACATGATACTATATATATTGGATCCAAAAGACCTCACTGAGAGACTATTAGAACTCGTATAAGAGCTTGATAAAGTGGCAAGACACAAAATTAACACATAAAAATCAACAGTCTTTGTATACAGAGACAATGCCGTGGCTGAGAAAGAACTTCAAGAGCAATATCATTCACAATAACTACAAAAAGAATTAAATACCTTGGAATAAATACAACCAAGGATGTCAAATATCTCTATGATGAAAATTAAAACTACTGAAGAAAGAAATAGAATAAGGCATTAAAAAATGGAATATTCTTCCATGTTCATGGATTGGAAAGACCAGTATAATCAAAGTGTTCATACAGCTGACAACAATTATAGATTCAATGTGATCCAAATCAAAACACCAAGGACATTCTTCTCAGATGTAGAAAAATATGCTAAAATTCCTATGGAAACACAAGAGACCTTAAATAGCTAAAGTAATCTGAAACAACAAAAACAAAGCTGGAGGCATCACCATACCAGAGTTCAAGACATACTAGAGGCAGTTATCATCAAAACAGCCTGGTACTGGCACAAAAATAGACATTTTTGTGTCTATGGAACAGAATAGAAACTCCAGAAATCAACCTACACATTTACAACCAACTTATTTTTTACAACGGAGCTAAAATCCATCCCTGGAGCAAGCACAGTCTCTTCAGCAAATGGTGCTAGGAAAACTGGATCTCTGTGTGCAGACCCATGAAACTAGACCACTACCTTACACCTTATACAAAAATCAACTCACAATGGCTCAAAGACCTAAATATATGACTCAATACCATTAAATTATTAGAAAACATTGGGGAAATCCTGCAAGACTTTGGCATAGGCAAAGAGTTCTTAGAAAAGATCCCAGAGGCACAGGCAATCAAAGCCAAAATTGACAAGTGGGATTACACCAAACTGAGAAGCTTGTGCACTGCAAAGAGAAAAACTCAGCAAAGAAAGAGGCAACAGACAGAATGGGAAAAAATATCTGCAAACTAAGCAACTAAAAAAGGATTAACACCCAGAATCTATAAAGAGCTCAAAAAATTCAACAACAATACAAACAATCCAGTTACAAAATGGGCAAAGGACTTGAACAGGCATTTTCAAGACAGGGAATTCAAATGGCCAACACACACTTGAAAAAAATGCTCAGGATCACTAGCCATCAGGAAAATGCAAATCCAAATCACAATGAGGTTTCACCTCAGCCCCATTAAAATGGCTTTCATACAGAAATCAACAAACAACAAATGGTGGTGAGGATGTGGGGGAAAAAGGGATGTGGGAAAAAAGCTTCCCTAATCTACTGGTGTTAGGAATGTACTGATCCAGCCACTGTGGAATTAGTATGGAGATACCTCAGAAATCTGAATAAAGGCCTACTATATGACCCAGCCATCCCACCCATGGGAATTTACCCAAAGAAAAGAAATCAGCATATGAAAGAGTTATCTGTATCTCATGTTCACTGCAGCACAATTCACAATAGCTAAGATATGGAAGCAACCCAGATGTCCATCAAGTGAAGACTGGATTAAGAAACTATGATATACATACACTACGGAGTACTACTCAGCTGTAAAAAAAAAAAAAAAAATGAAATCCTGCCTTTTACAACAAAATGGATGCAACTGGAAAACATTATACTTAGAGAAATAAGCCAGTCACAAAAAGACAGATCAAGACAGATCATATGTTTTCCCTGATCTGGGATAACTAACAGAGTACCTAAAATATAATGTATTGGAATGAAACGGACATTTTGAGATTTGATGATTGTTTACAGCCCTTGTCTCTTCTATTGAGAACAGTTTTTTTTTTTCTTCATACTATTTGTTGAACTCTTTACTTAGTGTACGGTTAACTTTGTGATCACTAAGTAAACTGAAAATAGAGCTTTGTAAAAATTAAGAGTGGAAATGGGAGAAGGAAAAGGAAAAGGGGTTGGAGTGAGGGTAGGGTGGGAAGTATCACCATGTTCCTAAATCTATATATATGAAATACTTGAAACTTGTATAATTTAAATAAACCTACTCCCCGTGTAAGATCTCTGTCCTTAATGTGTTGTACTATGTGAATTAACAGTGAAACTACCAATAAAACAGTACTCTATAAAAAAAATTAAAAAAAGAAAATCTTCTTAAGTCTTTTAGTTGGATTATATTGAAATTATATATCTGGGGAAAAATGAATTCTTTACAATACCCAGTCTTTCTATCTGGAAACATAGTGGTGTCACCATTTTTATCATTTGTAGAAAAACTCAATTTTCAAAATAAGGCCTTCTTAATGCCCTTTCCATATGTTAGTTACATGCTTTACCCTGGCCCACTAGTTATCAATGAGCTATTAGGAAGATTGATGATAGATTTCAAAGTAGTGTGGTAAGCAGAAGTCTAAAAATGCTCCCTCAAATAAGATTACAAATCCTAATTTCTAGAACCTGTGAATATGATGAGAAATCCCTTTAGTATTATGTTATATTAAGGCAGAGTTAACTTACATACAAAATAAGCTTGATTTAACTCCATAAGTGCCTGAAAGTGGAGTGCTACTCTGGTTGGTGGCAGAAGAGGAAGTCAGAGGGTCCAATTACTAAAAAGTTTCATCTTTGCCTAAGAATGAAGGTCCACAAGAGAGGTAATGTGGATGGCCTGAGTAGTGAGAGCAGATCCCAGCTAATGGTCAGCAGTAAAACAGAAATCTCAGTCTTACAACTGAAAAGAAAGAAATGAATTCTTCTAAAAACCCTATTGAGCTGACTGAATTCTCCCCTCAAAGAACTCTAGAAAAAGCTCAGCACACCAGACATATTAATTTCAGTCTTGCATGACATGGAACAGCGACCTACAGATAATAAATAGGTGCTGTTTTGAGCTACTGAATTTTTGTAATTTGTTACACAGCAAGAGAAAACTAATCTGGACAGGTCCAGAGCAACTGTTATCACTGTTTTGCACTTTGAAGGGTTTTGAGGATTTCTCAAGGAAGAGGAAATTCACTCAGAAACATTTCTCCTTCTTTACCCTTACTCTTATTAGTATGCCCTTATTAAAATTAACATGTATGCCAATGCAAAGCTTTAATTTCCTGCTAAATCTTAAGGCTTGGTAAAATAAAAACATAATTTCCCCTCAGGAAGTTTGAATATTGAAGGTATAGAATAAGACAGAGAACAAACATCCAACGATGAGAACAAATCTCAAAGTCATTGAGCAAAGCACTTAATGAAATGAAAATTTAGGGTGATAGCTTTATGAAGCATTAGAGTGTACAATCTATTTCAAGATGTCAGTATATATAAAGTTTTCGGGATTATTTTACATACATGCAGTGACTACAATGTTTGCAGGAGAACAGTATTTTGATACAAGAGATATTGATTAGTAAATTCAATTTCAATAGCATAAATTGCTCCACTGCTAACCTTTTGCCTCTAAGTAAAAAATGCAATTCACTGCATAACAAATTTTTAAGCTTTTCATACTACAAGAAATTCTGAATTATTCATACTATGAAATCAGTTTAGAGCAATCTGAGCTGATACAAAACTCAATTATCTAATTAACAGATATTTTGAAAGAAAACTTACCGTAGTACTAGGATAACAAGACTGAAAATAAGGAAAAAAAGTCACTTGTTTGTCTGTGTGCTTCAACACTATTTGAACCATTTTTAATAAAATGCATTGTATTTAGCACTTGTGTGAAAATATTTAAACAAAAAAGAAAATAAGATACAGCAAGAAGTTCAGTAAAGATGAAAGATAATCAGATCAATTTCAAGAGGACTGAGAGCAACATATAGTTTTAAAATACTGGAGTTGGCGCTGTGATGTAGCGGGTAAAGCCACCACCTGCAGTGCCGGCATCTCATATGGGCGCCAGTTTGAGTCCCGGCTGCTCCACTTCCGATCCCGCTCTCTGCTATGGCTTGGGAAAGCAGTAGAAGATGGCCCAAGTCCTTGGGTCCCTACACCCATGTGGGAGACCTGGAAGAGGCTCCTGGCTCCTGGCTTTGAATTGGCACCGCTCTGACTGCTGTGGCCAACTGGGGAGTGAACCAGCAGATGGAAGACCTCTCTCTCTGCCTCTCCTTCTCTGTGTAACTTTGACTTTCAAATACATAAATAATCTTCAAAAACCATGAAAAAATAGGATAAATTTTTAAAATGGAGAAACAGTATAAATAATTTAAAGAAGATAATATTATTAGCTATTATATGCTATTACAATTAGCTACTAACTAGAATTGTTTAAAAAACATTTATGAGTTAATTAAATAAAACACACATTCCGATCCACTGGCCAAAATAAAGTTTAGGAGTTGATTCACCTAATTAAAAATAATTTTTAGAGGTGAGCATTTGGCCTAGTAGTTAAGCTGCCAGTTAACACACCTGTTCATATTGGAATAACTGGGCTCAATACCCAGCCCTATCTACCATTGCAAACCCTGGGAGGCAGTGGTTATAGTGCAAGTAATGGGGTCTCTGTCATCCCCGTGGGAGATCTAAATTTCCAGTTCCCTGCTTTAGCTGGCTCAAGTCCTGGCTGTGGCAGGCAATTAGGGAGTGAACCACAGATAGGAGCTGGTTGTCCGTCTCTCAAAAAGTAAGTTGTAGAATTATTCACCTGACCAATATTATTCTTCTCAAAACTCTAATTTTTATGAAATATACCTAAAAGAATCAGAATGACAGACTTAGAAATCAGTATCTTTCTTTAAGCTTGACAGATGGTTTATCAGTAATATAAACAAGAATCTCATTTCCAGAACTGATTTTCTTTCATGACTCCATGGTTTCTGATTAGTAAACGGAAGGTATTGCTGATCTAACTACCAGCGTCCCTGCACATTGGTGAAACAAACTGTGGTCAGGTGATAGTCACTGGGAAAGTATAGCCATCTAAAATCTTTCCCAACTACCTGCCAAATTGCCTAGAACCTCAGAAGACAGTTGATTGACAGCTTAGTTGATAACTTTCAACTAAATTCTCTGCCCATTCCAAAGAACGGTGGTTTATAATCTGAACTGGATGAGGCAGTTAACTCCTATGTCTGTCATCTTAGTTACTCACCAGCTTCCCTGCAAAAACAGTGCTAGTCCTCATAAGGAAGAAAGTAAGACAATTTTGTTTTATGAGTAAGCTCTAGGCCGACAATGACAATGTTTGTTTCTTCTTGATCCACTATCATAAATCCTGGTGGATCATAAATCCTGGGGAAGAGTTGGGCGAAAGATCTAGTGAAGGAAAAGAAGCAGGCACAAACTGCAATACCACAGAGAGCTTTGAGCTTCCAAGGGGAAAAAAAATCACACAGGCAGATGGCACATAGGGGAGAAAGACATAAAAAGATTATGATAGTGAAGAAAGCAGGAAAAAATGCAGTTCTTATGCTATTCTTGTCTTCGTCTGTTTGGGCTGTTTTAACAAAATACCATAAACTGGGCAGCTTACAAACAACAGAAGTGGATTTCTCTAATTCTGGTGGCTGGGAAATCCAAGATCAAGGCAGATTGGGTATCCACTTTCCAGTTCCTACACCACACCCTCTTGCTATGTCTTCACACAGTAGAAGGAAAAAAGGGTCTCTCTTGGGCCTCCTTTCCTTTTTTTTTTTTTTTTAATTTGCAAAGAAGAAAAAGAGCAAGAGAGAGAATTCCAATTCACTGGCCAACTCTCTTTACGCCTACAACAGCAAAGTCAGTTCTGGGCTGAAGCTGGGAGCCCAAAATGCAATCCAAGTATCCCAAGAAGATAGTAGGAACCCAATCACTTAAAATTTCACCACTGCCTCCCAGCAGGAAGCAGGAGCCAGGAGCCAGGACCAGATATTGAATTCAGACACTCCAATATGGGAGATGGAGGGGCTTAACCACTAGGCCAACACCTGTCCCTTAGGCCTCTTTTATAAAGGCTCTGATCCTATTCGCGAGGGTTCCACTTTCAAAGTCTAGTCATGTCCCAAAGGTAGCACCCCTAAACCATCATTCTAAGAATGAGAATTTTCAACAAGGATTTTGCCCCCAAACACACACACACACACACACACACACACACATTCAGATAACAGCAACTCCTAAATAAAGCAGTTTTATTTTTCTTTATTTCATGACTTTCATATTTAACAGCTCTACCCACATGCTGTTTTATAAGAATAAAATGCACTGGAAAAGTAAAAAATTAAAATTCTACCATAAATTTTTGACAGTTTCCAAAGAAATAAAAAGATGAGGCTCTGTAAATACTAGCACCAATTTAGATAAATTACTTAGGTGAAGAATAGTATTACATTGGCAAGAAAAAAAAATGTTTTAAAACTAAGGACAAATGATGAAAGAGATGGATCACAAACTGTGGATGACTAATTTGAGACTGAAATAATGATCAATTAAGTTTAGAGATAGGTTTTACTTTTTTAAGAAGGCCACTGGAGGCATGTCCACCATTTGGAAAAACTTTTAAGTGATCCTTAAGGCAAGTTATCCAATATGAGTATATGTAGGTTATATGTATAGCTCACTATGATATTAATCCAAATTACCAAACACTTATGAAACCAACAAGTTTCAAAAATTATTCACTATATATTTTTATTGCTTTTTCAGAATCATATCAATCAGTATTTAGTCTACATAATCCGTGGTTAAAAACTGTCTTAAATAAATCAACAGTTCTTGGGGCTAGCACTGTGTTGTAGAATGTTAAGCCTCCACCTGCAGCACCATATTGGTGCCAGTTCAAGTCTTGGCTCCTCCAATTCCAACCCAGCTCCTTGCTAATGTGCCTGGGAAATTAGTGGAGGATGGGCCAAGTGCTTGGGAAACCTGAAAGAAGCTCCTGTCTCCTAGCTTTGGCTGGGTCCCGCCCTGCCTGTTGTAGCTATATGGGGAATGAACCAGCAGAGGAAAGATCTCTCTCTCTCTCCCTCCTTCTCTCTTTCTATCTCTGCCTTTCAAATATATAAATGAATCTTTAAAAAAAAGTAACAGTTCTTTCATTTCATATTCTATGAGGTACATGATTTTTAAAAATGAAACAATCTATTATTATAATCCATGCTTGCTTATGGGACCATTGAAGCAGATGGTACAGCTTAACTAGGAGGGGGCAGAGGAACCTTTCTGGGGTGAAAAAATGTCCTACCTCCATCAAAGTCTACGTGGATACAATCATCCCAAAGTACTCTGAAACAGATCAATTAAGATCTGTGCATCTCACTGTAAACAAATTATAGCTCACTAAAAATTAAAGGCATATATTTCTTTTCTCTTTTATATACAAAACTCTGCTAGAAGGCAATTGTAACCTAAGATTAGATATTTTATTTTGCAGTTTCCAAGTCAGTCACTCTGCAGTGTGCGAATGTGTGTGTGTGTGTTCACGTGTGTGTAGGAGGTAAGTGCTTCCCTTCAGAAAACTGCAGCAGGGATTCAGTAAGTTTCACGTGATAGCATGTGGCCTCAACTGCAAAATAAAACATTTGTGGAGTAATGACCAAAAATATAATGAAAAATAAGGATTATTCAAGTTATTGTTTTAACAGAAAACAAACTCTTTTAATGAAGCAAATAACTACAGAATTATTTTACTCTGCTCAATGGGAAAACTGATTAGAAGCAAAATCATTCAATTTACTTGCAATTGCATAAACTACTGAAATTAGATGTAATAATTGTTAATAAAAAGTGAGTTATCTAAACATCGGAGTTACCTGTTTACAATTTGCAGTCAACTCCACTTTTAAAAATACAGATGTTTCTCTTTTTGTACTAGCAATAAAATCCTTTTTATTAAACCAGTGGAGTTAATAAGACAAAGGAAATGAATTTAGATACTTACAAAAATAATGTAACCAATTACTTTAGCAGCAGCAAAGTTAATTCCTGCTATTTTACTTTAATATTTTATATTGGAGCAAAAGTACTTAGGATTAAATCAGTGTTTCTATTTAGTTGTAAAATAAATTACAATAACCATCAAATTGATACAGATTCTATGCTATGAATTTGGGGATAGTTTCAATAATTTGTATAACAAAATCATTTAAATTGCCACTCAAATGAGGATAAATTATTAATAAACTATGAAGTTTTATATGTGGACAGAAAGTCAAATTATCTAAGAATTTTCTTTAATAAATGTATTATCTTGAAAAAGGAGTTGGAGAAAATAGACCCATCAACTTAAGTAAGATGAACAGAAGCTGGAGAAAGTTCAAAAAAGAGTAATATAAATTACCAAATGATTGGAAAATGGCTCAACAAAGGAAGCCTAAAATAATTTGAGTTAGTAGTGAGCAGAAGGCTGGGATTGGAATTAATAATAGTCTTTATTCAAATAGATAAAGTAATACTATGAGAACAGAGACTTTCAGTGCTCTCTGCCTATTGAGAAAAGGATCCAAAAAGATAAGCTCAATTAGCAACTGGAAGGACTATGTTTAGCTAACAAGGAAAAATTCTTTTATAATTTCAAGACTTTAAATCCTAATAACAAAGATGGCTATAAAATCTCTCTGAAAATGTTTAGCCACAGTAGTAACAACCATACCAAGTCATTCTTCTAACACATATGTAGTGAACAATTTGTGTGCCATGTCCCTACATGCTCACCCTTAGCATTTAATGTTTAAGAGCTTCTCATTTACAGCACCTATGCTGATATGCCTGCGAGGTTTCTTGCCCTTCTTCATACCATCTTTGCCTCTCTCCATCAGCCAACGATGCCAAGAAATGGCCTACTCCCAGGGGTATCACTCTGCCCTTGACAGATGGGGGTCAAAGTGTAAGTTCTCTGGCTGCCTCACTCCTCTAGTGGGATAATTCTGAGATGTTTTCTAATTCTGGCTCTCAGATTCCTCCACTGTGATCTAGATCCATTTATCCACAGAACATGTTTTCTAATAATAAAATCTGTACTAAATAAAGACCCTCCCTGACTCATTTTCTGAATATCCTACTGCTATTTCCAGGACCCACCTGCCAAACTACCTGTACTCAAATCTTTATTTCAGAGTAAACTTCTTTAGTGCTAAACTAAGGCAACATATATGCCATTTCCATGGAACACCTGTTATCTTATACACATAATAGTCTCTTTAAATGGTTTCCCAATTTGCACTTAAATTTCCCAAAAAATTTTTAAGAGAAATGGAAAATTAGTATCTTGTGACTCTCATTGTTAGAACACAACATTTAGGCTGGTGCCATGGCTCACTTGGCTAATCCTCTGCCTGTGGCACCAGCACCCCAGGTTCTAGTCCCGGTTGGGGCGCCGGATTCTGTCCCGGTTGCTCCTCTTCCAGTCCAGCTCTCTGCTGTGGCCCAGGAGTGCAGTGGTGGATGGCCCAAGGGCTTGGGCCCTGCACCCCATGGGAGACCAGGAGAAGCACCTGGCTCCTGGCTTCGGACTGCCATAGCGCCATTAGGGAGTGAACCAATGGAAGGAAGACCTTTCTCTCTGTCTCTCTCTCACTGTCTATAACTCTGTCTCTCTCTCTCTCTCTCACTGTCTATCTCTGCCTGTCAAAAAATAAAAAATAAAAAAAGACACAACATTTAAAAGTAAACAAATATTTACTACTAGCCACTGTTGTTGCCTAATCTGCTTCTTCATCTAAATTCTGTTCTTCAAATGTGTATGCATGTATGGGGGGGGGTGACGAGAAAGTATTTATGAGATATTACAGATATGTTACATCACACTGACCTAGTTGACTGCTCCAAATAAGTGAGGTAGAAAGGAAGAGTGAATAATCTCCCTTTTCTGTTGTTTAAAAAAAAAAGATTTATTTATTCATTTGAAAGTCAGAGCTGTACACAGAGAGAAGGAGAGGCAGAGAAAGAGAGAGAGAGAGGTCTTCCATCCACTGGTTCACTCCCCAATTGGCTGCAATGGCCAGAGCTGTGTCAATCAGAAGCCAGGAGCCAGGAGCTTCTTCCATGTCTCCTGCACGGGTGCAGGGGCCCAAGGACTTGGACCATCTTTCCCTGCTTTCCCAGGTCATAGCAGAGAACTGGATAGGAAGTGGAACAGCCGGGACTTGAACCAGCAGCCATATGGGATGCCAGCACTGCAGGCTGTGGCTTTACCTACTACACCACAGTGCTGGCCCCTAATGTATTCTTTTTTTATTTTTTATTTTTTTTTTAGAAAAGATGTATTTATTTTATCTGAAATGCAGGGTTAAAAAAAGGAGAGGCAGAGGAACAGAGAGAGAGAGAAAGAGCTTCCATCTGCTGATTCACTCCTCCAAATGGCCACAATGGCCAAGGCTGGGCCAGGCCAAAGTCAGGTGCCAGGAGCTTCATGTCTCTCCCATATGGATGCAGGGACTCAAGCACTTGGGCCATCTTCTACTGCTTTGCCAGGCACCTTAGCAGAGAGCTGGATTGGAAGCAGAGCAGCTGGCACTCGAATTAGTACCCACATAGGATGCCTGCACTGCAGGCCAGCCCAAGTTAATATATTCTTAAAGCTCTTTCTTTGTCACTTTAAGTTCATATTATCATTTTAGGCCATGAAAAGTCACTTATATCTCCAATGGAATGCACAGTCCACATTTCAGAAAATACCAAGGTACCAAATAGGTAACACTGGGAAAGTGAATTCACAATTAGATCATTAGAGATCTCTCAAGATATTTTTGATCCCTGAATATGAGAGAATTTTGACATGTTAATGCAAACATCAAATTAAAAGATAAAATTTACAAATTTTATTTCTCAACCTAAGTTCCATTAAGGTCTAGATACTTTCATTAGCAATGATACCAGTCATGCGTCTACACCCTGAAGAACTGAGCGCCCTGGGGCTGGTACTGTTGCCCAGTGACTACTGATGCCCAGTAGACATTTGCAAGGCCAGCATGCTATTTCAGAATGCTGGGTTGAGTCCCAGCGTTCCACTTCTGATCTAGCTCACTGTTGATGCATCTGGCAAAACAGCAGAAGATGACCCCTGCCAGTCTTGTAGGAGACCCACATTGAATTCCAGGAGAAGCACTCTCTGGTGATGCTCTCAGATGAAATTTTCTGCTAAAGCTCTGCTGACTTTCTAAACATACCTTCTTAAAATGTATTTGCCCCAGCCAGCACAGCAGCTCAATAAGTTAATCCTCTGCCTGCGGTGCCGGCATACTGGGTTCTAGTCCCGGTCGGGGCGCCGGATTCTGTCCCGGTTGTCCCTCTTCCAGGCCAGCTCTCTGCTGTGGCCTGGGAGTGCAGTGACACCTGCACCCCATGGGAGACCAGGAGAAGCACCTGGCTCCTGCCTTTGGATGAGTGCAGTGTGCTGGCCACAGCACGCTGGCCACGGCGGCCATTGGAGGGTGAACCAACGGCAAAAGGAAGACCTTTCTCTCTTTCTCACTGTCCACTCTGCCTGTCAAAAAAAAAAAAAATGCATTTGCCCCTCCAGAAAGTCAATAAGCAAAATTACTCGAGCATCCCAAAAAAACTACTGACTTGACTTTTACTCTTGACCCTTGAGCTTTTCCTTTGACTGAACCACTTTCATCCCTTGGTGGCCATTCTTGGGATTGTGCTTTGTCTTCAGGACTGAACTGGTAAAGCCAGGTTTCATCTTGTGCTACAGTTTTTCACAGAAATGCTTCAGGATATCGATCCCACTTGTTTAAAATTTCCATTGAACAGTCTGCTCTTGGCTGTAAGCTAGCCACCAAGCAGGAAGTTTGATCCATTTTAATTTTTCATTCAGAATTATGAACGTTAAATCAATTGAGATGTCTATGGTGTTGGCTAAGGTTTCTGCTATAAATCAACAGCCCTCTTCAATTAGGACACAGACAAGATTAATTGATCCTCACAAATTGATGAGGATGGTCTGCCACTGCAGGCTTCATCTTTAATATCATTTTATCCCTTCCTCAAACAAGTTAGCCATTTGCAAAGTATTGATTTCTGGACATTATTCCCACATACTTTTCATAAAGCATCAAAGATTCCACCATTCTTCCACCCAAGCTTCACCATCAATTTGATATTTGTTTTTGCTTCAATTTTAGCAGAATTTATGTTGCTCTAATAGGGGCCCTTTTCAAACTGATGTCTTATGCTCAGTGTGTCAAACCATCCTGTTTGGACATGTTATGAACAAGTCAGAACAAGTTTCTCTTGGCACACAAACATTTGAGATCCATGCCTAGTTTTTTTTTTTTTCCCCAGCATCAACATTTCCCACTAATTTTTTAAATTTTATCTTTTTATTCTTCCGAGGATAGCGTGAACACAGTCCTCCACTACACAAATTATGCAATTGATTTTTTCACATTTGGGGAAATTGCAGAGGTCAGTACATCCAAAGTACAATGGCTAAGTGGCACCCTGGGAAAACTACCTAGCCAGGTAAGTATTCCCAATAACTTCTTAAAGACTCTTCGTGGTTTAAGGAAATTCTTAGACACTTAGGAAGGCCAGTATTGTGGTGCCAGCATCCCATATCATAGCACTGGTTTGATTCCTGGCTGCTCTGCTTCAGATGCAGCTCCCAGCTAATGCACCTGGGGGCACAGGGGAAGATGAACCGAGTGTTTGGGTTCCTCTCACTCACTTGGATGACCCAGATGGAGTTCCAAGATCCTGGCTTTGGCCTGGTTGGCCCTGGTTGTTACAGCCATTTTGGGGGGTGAACCAGCAGATGGGAGATCTCTGTCTCTCCCTCTCTGTCACTCTGCCTTCCAAATAAATAAAAATAAATCTTTTAAAAAGAGTTAGGAACTCTATTCCTAATTTCTTGTGTGACTGCAGCCAAGTCAATTCACTTCTCCGGCTCTCAGATCCCTCAGCCTTAAATTAAGTTAGTCAAAAGACATATGTGTTTTCTCCTCTGTGCTCTTGGTCCCCTTGGAGATAAAGGGTATACAGAAAGGTGAAACTCTGGATTTCCTAGTATCATTCTTCGAAAGACATGCTGTGAAGATCAGTTTTGCATATAGGCTTAATTGCTAGAAGAAAATGGAGAAATAAGTGAGAAACAAAAGTGGGGAGGTAAAAGGAAAAGATGCTGGGAAGGAGAACAAAGAAGGGAAGGGAAGGGGTAGGGGAAGGGAAGGGAAAAGAATCACACACTAGGATAACTATCACTAGAGAAACAACAAGTATTGACACGGATGTAGAAAAACTATAACTTGTGTGCACTGTTACTGGGGATATAAAACCATGCAGCCATAATGGAAAACAGTATGGTGGTTCCCTCAAAAATTCAAAAATGCAATTATTGTATAATTTAGCAACTCTATTATGGGTATATATCAAAATGAATTTAAAGCAAGGTCTCAAAGAAATAGCTGTGACACCCATGTCCATAAGCATTATTCACAATAATGTAAAGGGGGAAGAAACTCAAATGTCCATTGATGGATGAATGGATGAAAAAAACATGGCATATTCAAACAATAGAATATTAGTGAGCATTTAAAAGGAAGGAGGATATAAATCACACTGTAACATGAAAGAACATTGAGGATATTAAGTTTAATGAAGTAAAGCAACCACAAAAAGACAAATGCTATATGATTTCATTTATATGAGTAACTAAGAGTGAAATTCATAGACACAAAAAGTAGAAAGTTACCATGGAAATGGGAAATTCTAATATATACGAGTTTGTTTACAAGATAAAAGAAGTTCCAGATCACAACGATATGAATGTATTTAACACTACTGAATCATAAGTTTAAAAATGCGAAGATGATAAATTTTGTATTATATGTATATTACCACAATTTTTAAAAATTCAGGTTTAAAAAAAATGGGACCAGGTGGCATTTCAGAGCTCTTCCAGCACTTTAGTCTTTAAATAACAATAATTACATAATTTATCAGTCATGACACAAGGTTCATGAACAAAATTACAACAATTTATTCCATAAATATTTGCATTATGTGTACAATGACCACTAATCTTTATCATCTAAATAATGAGCTTTAGTTACAAACACTCATTTCTCTACATGTTCTCTAAAGTAATACCTAAATGTTGGAAAACTTACAGCCAAAGAGAAAGATTACTATAAATACCGTTCTAAACCTGTCACTTCCACTTTTGAAGGTCATTAACTAACTGTATTCTGATTGCTATGGTGTTTAAACAGATATTTGGAAATTATATATATTTATATGATATATATATATGAGTAAAGCTTTTTTATTCAAGGAAGGAAAATGATCAAAAATCTTTGGCAACTACCAAACTAAGATATTACTTACTATAGTATACCTTTTCAGAAACACAATATAATTTATGCACAATAAAGTCCCCTTATTTAAGTATACAGTTCGATGAGTTTTGACTATATATTAAAATATATAAAAATATATTAATTATATTATATATTTGTATATAATAAAAATCTTACTCATAAATTGTATATATGTTCCATCATTATATTATATATATTTGTATATAATAAAAAACCTTACTCATAAATTGTATATATGTTCCATCACATTAACAGAGGTACACTTTTATAGAACATAAAAACCTCTTCCCTCAGAACTCATTTACACATGTGATATGTACTCATATAATTTTTAATATTTTAATTATACTTTGTCTTAAGGTAAAAATGTATGAATAGAAATTCTGAGATTAACATTCCCATACTCCAATAAATCTTGTACAAACCTGGAGTGCAGACTCTTCACTTTAGAGAATCAGTGATCACTTACATATTCAAAAATTGGGGTATTTGAAAAATAATGTATGTGCGTACATGTATTTATTTAACATTAACCACTTAACTAAAGTATTTTCAATTGCAATTAATTTAGAAGGCAATTTAGTCATTACCTACTTCACTCATTAATTCATTAATTCAACATTCATTTGCTAAGCATCTATTAGGTACCAGACATAAAAGCATGTGTTCAGTTAGACAATATGGGCATAAAAAGAGATGTGATCACTGGATCATCAATTTATTTCATAGAGTTTTTGGGAAAAAATACTAGTGGGGGCCGGCACTGAGTACAGCAGATAAAGCCGCCGCCTGCAGTGCCTGCAACCCATATGGGCGCTGGTTCAAGTCCTGGCTGCTCCATTTCTGATCCAGCTCTCTGCCATGGCCTGGGAAAGCAGTAGAGGATGGCCCAAGTCCTTGCGCGCCTGGACCCACGTGAGAGACCCAGAGGAAACTCCTGGCTCCTGGCTGAGGATTGGCACAGCTCCAGCCATTGCAGCCAATTGGGGAGTGAACCAATGGATGGAAGACCTCTCTCTCTCTCTCTCTCTCTCTCTCTCTCTCTCTCTCTCTCTCCCCTTCTGCTTCTCCTTCTCTCTGTGTGTAACTCTTTCAAATAAATAAAATAAATCTTAAAAAAAGTTACATAATTCATTTAAAATCATCATAAAGAAACAATCTTTGAAGGAAAGACACACCAGGCTAGAAGATGGTGTAACAGGGTAATTTAATCTAGTTGTGGAGGCCAGATAGGCTTCCCTAGTACTGTGAATGCTAATGTCTAGTATTCGATAAAATAGTATAAAACATATAAAACCAAACTGAGACCGATAGAAACAATGGCACTCTGCGGCCAACCAGGACTGTGAAGCTTCTTTTGTATTTAATCTGCCCTGATCATGTTAATGTTAAGGCTGGTTTTGCCTTTCCTTATTAGTCTAGGAAAATTAAAGTATTTCAACCCACCAGCAAAGAGGTCATAACCATTAAGTGCGAATCCACTGAAACTGAGTGGCATTCTCAGTTACAATGTGGATATCCAGATAATGTACAGTCTCTTCATGGCTTCAACACAAAGATTATCTAAACAAACACACACACATCTAGACACACACAGGGTATACCTCAAAACACATCCATGGAACACACTTTGAGAATCACTAGTCTAAGCAACCATTTCCCTATCTTCAATTCCTAACAGAGCATCTGAAATGTAAGTCAGTAATTTGTCCCTGTATCTGTGAAATACTTTGCCACATACAAGGCACCTTTACATAGATTTTATCATCTGCTCCTTATAACAATTCCAGACAAATTATTGCTATTTCTAAAGATAAGGAAACTAACACATTGGGTGTCGCTTCTCCGAGATACCATCTCCTCCAGGAACTTTCCTCAATCATCCTCCCTGCAACCACCTGACTCATGTCAAGTTACATTATTTATTCTTCCTCTTTGTTCCCACATCCCCATATGTGTACTTTCAGCACTGCCATTCACAATGCCATCTTCTGTTTACCTGTCAGCCTCTTTGACCAAACTTCAAAGTTCATTACATTCTAGTACCAAGCAAATTTCATGGCACACAACAGATTCTGGACCATAATTTGCCAAATGAGCCTTGTAATACAATTCTGGAAAGTGAAGCTCAGGGAGGCTACACTGACTTGCTAAATGGCATACAGGTTATAAATGAGAAACTGGAATTCCATCCAATTCACTCACATCCCCTTAGGTCAATTTAAATCTCTTATTATTTCTGCTTCATAGAAATCAGCAGAACAACAATCACATTCTTCTAAAATTAACATGAGATATATCAACCAAAACAAGGTAGAAATAGAATTAACTCAAACATTAAAAACATCTTCCACACATGAAATAATTCATATGTGAAATAATTACTTACTGAGATCTAAGACAATTATTTGAGAATCATCTAATTAGCATTGCCAGTAACCTATTTTTACACTAAGCAGTTAAAGGCTATGTTTTTTGCTTTTTACACTAGATTCTCTAGGTCTTCCCCCCCACCCTGGAATTCCTCAACTTCTCTCTTCTTTTTCGCTTTGCTATTTTTAATTTCCAATTGAAAAAATTAGCTAAAAAATGCTCAATTTTTGTGACGTTTATTTATGAAATTACTGAGGAAAATTAAGAGTAATTGTTTCAAATATTGTAACTGCCAATAAACCTATAAGCAACTAACACATCTGCATACCTCAAAATCTTAAACATCAACACAAAACAAAGATTTTAAAAACCCTCAAATTATTGATTAAAAGGCTTTTCATAGAACAATTATATTAAGAATGATAAACAAGACTGTAATCAGTGGTCCTTCAGTCCCATAAAAATTCCAAATATTAATATTTTGGGGGAACTAAAGCTTAGGTTTATTAAACATAGCATTATTAAACATTTCCACTTTCTAAGAACTTCAGAAATCATTTTGCTCTAACATTTCATCCTATACATATTACAGGCTGGTGTTCAAAAAAAAGAAATTCATGTTAGTCTATTATTTAATTTTGCTAGTGATAAGATATGAAGTTATCTTGAGACTCACAAATGTTACAATACCTCCTTAAACCTAATTATATTAATGAGCATTTTGATTTAAAATTCTCCTTTCCTTCTTACATTTGAAGTGTTCTTCTCATATATATTATATATGTAGAATTTTTCATATTTAATTTCTCTTCTGCAATCCTATTATTAAAAAAAACCCTGAAACTAGTCATTTTAAAATGCATGCACTTAACAGGATCTAAAGCACTTAATACTAAATAACCCCAAAACACCAAGTTATAAAAGGAGACAGAGATAACAATCACAGCTTTAGATAAGTATGTGGATATCTGAGAAACAGGCTTGACTAACAAAGAGCAGAAACAAAAAGCTTTATATATTACCATTCTCAGTTCTGAGTTTTATTTTTAAATCACTTGTTTTCTTTGTTAGCATTATACTTTACAGAAGTAAAGCATAACTTTTTTAAAAATATGACTGCAAAAAGATGAAAAATCACATATTTGCACTTAATTTAAACACCTGTATTCTACCTTCTCTGGCATCCAATAACAAATGTGTTCTTTATGTAAGCTTAACTAAATTGATTTGATGAACCTTGTTTTCTTCAGAGGTTGTTGTAGAAATTGTTGTATGAGACTGAAACTACCAGGATACGTATCGCTAGTAATTAAAACAAAAAGTCACAAATATTGGATATCAAGTTAAGGACCTCATTTCTAACTTTTTATATTTTCCTCCTAGAATAATTTAATTTGCATTTTCTAACAGTTTTTCATAGTAGTCCTCAGTTGTACACAAATTATACACATCTCTTTTAAAAATAATCTTTATGAGTGCCAACACGTTTTTCTTGATTTTTTTCTCTAGACATTTTTTTTTTTTTTTTTTTGACAGGCAGAGTGGACAGTGAGAGAGAGAGAGACAGACAGAAAGGTCTTCCTTTTGCCGTTGGTTCACCCTCCAATGGCCGCCGCGGACGGCGCGCTGCGGCCGGCGCAGCGCGCTCCTCCGATGGCAGGAGCCAGGAGCCAGGTGCTTTTCCTGGTCTCCCCATGGGGTGCAGGGCCCAAGCACCTGGGCCATCCTCCACTGCACTCCCGGGCCACAGCAGAGGGCTGGCCTGGAAGAGGGGCAACCGGGACAGAATCCAGCGCCCCGACCGGGACTAGAACCCGGTGTGCCGGCGCCGCAAGGCGGAGGATTAGCCTGTTGAGCCACGGCGCCGGCCCTTCTCTAGACATTTTTAACATTGATTTGTCAAGGTGAGACAAAAGCAATTTGGGATGTTATTTTGAAAACTTTTTTTTTAAAGATTTACTTTATTTATTTGGAAGTCAGAGTTACAGAGAGAAAAGAGAGAGATGGAGAGAAAGACAGAGAGAGAGAGGTCTTCCATCCTTTGGTTTACTCCCCAAATGTCTGTAACAACTGGGGCCAGGCCAGGCCAAAGCCAGAAGCTTCATCCGGGTCTCCCACATGAGTGCAGGGGCCCAAGCCATCCTCTGCTGCACTCCCAGGCTAATTAGCTGGGAACTGGATTGGAAGTGGAACAGTCAGGACTCAAATCAGCGCCCATATGGAATGCCGGCACTGCAAGTGGTGATTTTATCCACTATACCACCAAGCCGACTCCCTTGAGGAACTCTTGATGGTTAGAATATGCATAAGGCAAATTTCCAAGTTTCATTTATTAAAAGATAAAATATCAAATAAGTATTCATATTGAACAAAATATTAGTAGCTAAAATTTTCACTTAATGAAAAAAGGTAAAGTAACACCATTTTAATTTTTTTTATTTGACAGGTAGAGTTATAGACAGTGAGAGAAAGAGACAGAGAGAAAGGTCGTCCTTCTATTGGTTCACTCCCCAAATGGCCGCAATGGCCAAAGCTGCGCCGATCCGAAGCCAGGAGCCAGGAGTTTCTTCCTGGTCTCCCAAGCGGGTGCAGGGGCCCAAGCACTTGGGCCATCCTCCACTGCCTTCCTGGGCCACAGCAGAGAGCTGGCCTGGTAGAGGAGCAACCGGGACTAGAACCAGTGCCCATATAGGATGCCGGCACTGCAGGTGGAGGATTAACCTAGTGTGCCACGGCGCCGGCCCCAACACCATTTATTTTAAAAATGTTTTTCGGCCGGCGCCGTGGCTCAACAGGCTAATCCTCCGCCTTGCGGCGCCGGCACACCGGGTTCTAGTCCCAGTCGGGGCACCGGATTCTGTCCCGGTTGTCCCTCTTCCAGGCCAGCCCTCTGCTGTGGCCCAGGAGTGCAGTGGAGGATGGCCCAAGTGCTTGGGCCCTGCACCCCATGGGAGACCAGGAAAAAGCACCTAGCACCTGGCTCCTGCCATCGGATGAGCGCCGTGCGCCGGCCGCAGCGCGCTGTCCGCAGCGGCCATTGGAGGGTGAACCAACGGCCAAGGAAGACCTTTCTCTCTGTCTCTCTCTCTCCCTGTCCACTCTGCCTGTCAAAATTAAAAAAAAAAAAAATGTTTTTCTTTTAATATAATTTTAGACTTTTTGAAAATTTACAAGAATTATACATAATATTTCCAGGTATTCTGTCCTCAGTTTACCTGCCTGCTAGCATCCCACTATATTTTGTCCCATTGTCCCTTTTTTCCTTTCTTCATGGATCTATATTTACTGATATTCATAGTTAGAGTCTGAGTTTAAATAGTGTATAGGGAGTCTAAGGCTTGAGTTGTTTGCTAGTTATCTTGCTCAAATACCCTTTATATTCTGGATGCTCTTGTTGGCTTCACTAGTTTTACTTGTGGGGCTTCTCAGTAATGCAAGGTGATTGACAGAGCTAAAATTAATCCTTCTTGACATAAAGTATATTATGTTCTTTGTCATGGGACTGCCATGGTTAGTACTGCTATAGCAGGAAGCTTAATACCACTTAACAGTTTATCTTGTTAAAATCCATCTGACTGCTTTATCTCTGGGGGTAGAGCTTAAGAGCTTGGCTTCACAAGGCAGATAAGTTTGACTTTTGGCTTTAAAAAAAAATGGCTGAAAAAAAGTATCAGCTAAACACCACATGGCTTGGCACTTACTATCAGGTATTAAGAAGAGAGGGTGGTTCTTTTTTTTTTTCCTAAGATTTATTTAATATGAAAGTCAGAGTTACACAGAGAGGGAAGGAGAGGCAGAGAGAGAGAGAGGTCTTCCATTCACGGGTTCACTCCTCAGTTGACCGCAATGGCTGGAGCTGCGCCGAATCAAAATCAGGAGCCAGGAGCTTCTTCCAGGTCTCCACGTGGGTGCTTGGGCCATCTTGTACTGCTTTCCCAGGCCACAAAAGAGAGTTGGCTCAGAAGTGAAGAAGCCAGGACTTGAACCCATTTGGGCGCCCATTTGGGATGCAGGCACTGCAGGCAGCAGCTTTTACCCGCTACACCACAGTGTCATCCCTTGAGGGTGGTTCTGATTGGTCTTAACTAGTAAGTCCACCAGTTCATAAAGACTCCAGAAAAATGAACCCTCAGAGCTTTCTTAGAAATGGGCTTTACTGATAGCAACACAAACTTTTGAAAACAATAAAATGTTAAAGCATGTATATTTCTAAAATCTGCCTTCAGTAGAAGGAATGACTGACTGATAATTTTTGTGGATAGAAAAGATATCTGCTATGTGTTCCCTGAAATTCGGCTTCTGACATGCTGGTTTAATAGAAGTATAGTACCTGGATTTTGGTAAACAAACCATCTGGCTACCAATGGATCCAAGAAAAGAGATGATTCTCAAGCTGTGTTCCAAATATTCCTAGAAGTTTCACAAAGGCATAGCAGGAGCTATTAGCAGCAGGAAGAAGCTGAATAGGCAAGATCCAAGTCCTTTCACCACACACACACACAATAATTCAGTCAGAGCATCTCCGTTTTTGAATTATTTAGTGCATTTCTCCAAAGCATACCAAGTACTTGCCAAGTATTTCCTGGTTCTATGAAAGAAATGCAAAAACAGAATAATCTGCTAAACAGATATACAAATACACCCCACTCCTGGGAAAGAAATAAAATATCAACTCCACAAAATCCCACACATTTGTTTTGTCAGGACTGGCTCTGAGTATACTTCTCAAATACAAGAACAAGCTGTCAGGGCCAAATAACACTCTGCAAAGCAAATATTTAAGTCCTTTGAGCCCATTTCCTTATTTGAAAAGAAGAACAATACCACCTACTTCTTAAGCTTTAGAAATACTGAGCCATGTGTGCATTAAGCACTGGGACTGGCAAACGGTAGGTGCTCACTAGATGGCAGCCTCTGTTATTTCATTTTAACTAGACTTTGGCCAAAAGTGACAAGTTCAAAATTATGACCATTGCTGAAAATTTTAATTGTTTAGTTACAGACTGACACAGGAGTTAAGAGTCAAGACACCAAGATTCCTAACCTATCCCACCAACACTCATGCGCTGCCCCCACAACTCTCACCACTGAATCTGAAAGAGATGAGGATGTAAGGAGTCAGATGAGCTGGTGGGCTGTTAGGCTGGTTGGAAGACATGCCCCTTACCTGCACTTAATTTTACCAAAGCTAGACAGGATTGTAATCCCTGTCTTCTGATTAGCTGTTATTCTGCTCCTCCCCTGATTGGTTAAATCTAGCTTTGATTTTCAGAAAGGGCCAATCAGGGAGAGCCACTTCATGTGTATAAAGGGCAGACACTGGGAAGCTTCTTCAGCACCTCCTCCCTTGGAACCCCACTCCTGAATGCTTCAGGAGGCTTCTTGCTGCCAATAACTCTTGCTTTGCTCACTGTCCCTGTCGATGTGGAGTGACACTGCCCTCATCCTCATTCTGCTGCAACAAATGCTCCAATTGGATTCTTCTGCCCTTTCAACAGTGTTTCAGCTCCACAAACTACCAGTCCTTTTGCCAAGTCTGTATATACTCACTTCCCTTTAAAAAAAAAAAAAACACTTTTATTTTACCCCCTTATAGTTGTAACTATTCCTCAGTCTTAGTTTAAAAGTCACTCCCTCTGGGAAAACCTCTTTGACCAACCCCTACCATAAATAACAATTTGATTTGGTCATTGAGTTTCCCTTGCAGAAACAGATGGCAAAATGGCTTAGCTATGTTAGACTGCATGTATATTTTTTTTTTTACAAAGAATTTCCCTGATTTGCTTTAGCATGAGAGAAGGTGTTATCATTTGTCTCCACCAAAACTCATGCTGAGGCTTGGTCCCCAAAGTAACAGTGTCAATAGGTGTTGGGGCCTCTAAGAGGGGTCAATGTGTTTCTCACAGAGTGAGTGCTTGCTCTGGAGGGACTGTACGGTTACTTCGAATGTAGACTGTTACAAAGTGAGCCTGGCACTTTCTTCTTGTTCCCTCTGAAACAGGTGCTCTTCCACAGATAAGCCCTCACCATTCTCCCATGTGCTCCCATCACAAGATGCCAACCACCAAGAGTCCTTACCAGAAAAGGATGTGAGTGTCATGCTCCTGGACCTACAGAACTGTGAGCTAAATGCATCTCTTTTCTTGATAAAGTACATAGCCCCTGGCATTTTTTTTAATTATTTTATTTATCTGAGAGGTAGAGTTATAGACAGAGGGAGAGACAGAGAGAAAGGTCTTCCATCTGCTGGTTCACTCCCCAAACGGCCGCAACAGCTGGAGCTGCGCTGATCTGAAGCCAAGAGTCAGATGCTTTTTCCCAGTCTCTCATGCTGGTGCAGGGGACCAAGCACTTGGGCCATGTTCTACTGCTTTCCCAGGCCACAGCAGAGAGCTGGATCAGAAGAGGAGCAGCCGGACTAGAACCAACACCCATATGGGATGCCGGTGCTGCAGGCAGAGGATTAACCTTCGCCACAGCTCCAGTCCCCTCTGGCATTTTTTAATAGCAAACGAAATGGACCAAGACAATAGGTGCTCTGTTTAAAATATGTTCCAAGGGTCCAGAGCTGTGGGAGCAGGTAAAGCCGCTGCCTGCAGTGCCGGCATCCCATATGGGCACTGGTTTGAGTCTGTACTTCTGATCCAGCTCTCTGAGATGGCCTAGGAAAGCAGTACAAGATGGCCCAAGTCCTTGGGCCCCTGGATCCCTGTGGGAAACCTGGAAGAAGTTTCAAGTTCCTGCCTTTGGATCAGCACAGCTCTGGCTATTGCAGCCATCTAGGGAGTGAACCAGCAGATGGAAGACTTCTCTCTCTCTCTCTCTCTCTCTGCCTCTGCCTTTCAAATAAATAAATAAATCTTTAAAAAATAAAAACGTTCCAAACTGTTTGAATTATATGTAAACAAAAGTTCCAGTTTCCCTAAAACTTTGCATTTTCTACTCATGTAGACATTTTTATAGGACAAATTAAACTTTGCAAACTAAAAAACAGTACCACCATTAAAGTCCATGGCTTGATAAACAAGTTAGATATTTAATAGAAACAAATTATAATCTCTAAAACAAAAATGTGGAATCAAGTAAAAGAAGTCTATATAAGCTTTTACAAAGTAAGTGCTTTGTATGACATTTCCTTCAACACAATTCTGGGAAGCCTCTTGGAATAGATGAACTAAATAAATAGTTTAAACCTCTTCTAATTAGATCAAACTGCAATCAGGCCAGCTATGATATTAATATACAAGGATACTTCAAAAAGTACATGGAAAATCTGTATTATAAAAAACTACCCATGTGTTTCAAAAGTTCTTAGCATCAAAATTACCTTTTAACTACATTTTAATATTACTTTTTGAAGTATCTTTATATTGCTTTCTACCTTGATTTCATACAGTCTTCAACAAGAATGCCACAGTTAATCCAAAATTATTTTAAATCATGAGATGAATATATACTACTGGAGGCATTCCTGACAGCTATGACTTGAGTGTGTTCCCTGAAATTCATGTTTTAGAAACTTAATCCCCAAACAATGCTGTTGACAGCAGGGATTGTTAAGTGATGTTTAGGTCAGCCATACTGCCCTCATGAATTGATTAATGTTATTATCATGGAAGCGGATCTCTTATTAAAACAAGTTGGGTAGGGTTTTTGCTCTTGCCCTGCCTTGCTCTTCCACCTTCTTCCACGAGATGACACAGCAGAAAACCTTCACCACATGATCACACCTTGACACTGGGCTTCCCAACCTCCCAAACTGTGAGAAATGAATTTCTTTTCAAGTTGATGGTACTTTGCTATACAAAGCAGACTAAGACACTGATCTTTACTGAGAATCTTCTGGCATTTTCTCTAATCAGTATGCTGACCACAATGTCAATCTATGGTGGAAGATATCAATACAACCTCTGGAAGTCAAATCAAGTTGGTGTCAGTTCTGATCTGGAGTTTGAGCCGTCCTGACTCATAACCTAGTTCAATGAAAGGAAGGAACTCAAGTGCTTATGAAGTAAAGAAAATAAAACCTATAATGGTATTAAGACTACCATACAGGAAATAATGATTTGAAAGAAAGAGCAAAGACAGATGGTTGTGGCCAGCGCTGTGGTATAGTAGATTAAGTTTCTGTCTGTGATACCAGAATCCCATACAGATGTGTCCCGGCTACTCCACTTCTATCCAATTCCCTGCTAATGGCTTGGGAAAGCAGCTGAAGTAGGCCCAAGTCCTTGGGCAACTACACCCACATGGGACACCCAGAAGAAGCTTCTAGATTCTGGCTTCAGATTGTGACCATTTGGAGAGTGAATCAGCAAATCAAAGACCTCTCTCTACCTATCTCCCTGCCCTCCCTCCATAACTCTGCCTCTCAAATAAATATATAAATCTTAAAAAAACTAAAAGGCAACAGATGATCAAATGCTCAGTGTTAAACGAGAGGGATCAATGCTCTCATCAAAAAAGAAAAAAATCACTTTCTATTAGAATATCAGAAAATACTACTACTACTATTACTAATGGTAATAATAATGAAGATGAAAATAATACTTACCCCTCTATATATGTGGGGTTTACTTCTGTGGATTCAACCAATCTCATATTAAAAATATTAAAAAAGAAATTATATTCATACAGAACTTTCCCTGTTTTTAATCATTATTTCCTAAATAATATAGCATAACAACTATTTACATAGCATTATTATCAGTTTATATTAGCTAGTAAAAATAATTTAGAGATAATTAAAATAATTTAATGTTCAAGAGAAGATGTGTACTGGCTAACTGCAAATCCCACACCATTTTCATCAAAGGACTTCAGTATCTGCAGATGGTGCTATCTGTGAGATCTTAGAATAAATGCTCCATGAACACTGAAGGATGACTGTGACAGTAGAAAAATAAATAAATTTATTAAAGGTTTATTATAATCATTTACTATATAAATTAACTAATTAATACATCATTTGGCTTTTTAGCTATATATGACCTACATATTATTAGCACTATTTTATAAACTAAGCCTGAAAAAAGTTAATAATTCACCCAGAGTCATCAAACTAGACAGAGCTTGAGTCAGGACTTTAACTCATGCTTTTCAAGTATAAAGTATATTCTCTTCATCTCACCCAAATATATTTTCTTGAAAAAGTAGCACTCAAAATTCCTAAAAAGGGAAGTCCATAAACCATGGAAGAAGAGAGGAATGGCAGTCAATAGTATCTAGTGTCAAAGAAAAATCCAGAAAGAGTCTAAAAGAATATTGTTGGATTTGGCTTCTCCAAAGTTATATGGCTTGTCAGTATTTATTGGACAGTATTTTTTTTTTTTCACAGGCAGACTGGACAGTGAGAGAGAGAGAGAGACACAAAGAAAGGTCTTCCTTTTTGCCATTGGTTCACCCTCCAATGGCCGCCGTGGCTGGCGCGCTGCAGCCGACGCGCTGCGGCCGGCGCACCACGTTGATCTGAAGGCAGGAGCCAGGTGCTTCTCCTGGTCTCCCATGGGGTGCAGGGTCCAAGCACTTGGGCCATCCTCCACTGCACTCCCTGGCCACAGCAGAGAGCTTGCCTGGAAGAGGGGCAACCGGGACAGAATCTGGTGCCCCGACTGGGACTAGAACCCGGTGTGCCAGTGCCGCAACGTGGAGGCTTAGCCTATTGAGCTGTGGCACTGGCCCAGTATCTATTTTTATTAGGAATAGGAATTAGTCAGACAAAAGGGGAAGATATGGTAGACAAATGTCTCTTCAGGAAAACTACAATGGAGGAATACCTTAAAAAATAAGTCAACTATAAAGAAAATAAACAGAAACAGCAGAGGGTAGACACGTGTTAAAGTATCATAAATTAGCCATCTGACTGAACTTCCCCTAAGAGGTTCCTGTACAACATTTTTCATATCCCTAACTTCCTAAGTTGCCTCCCAACAGTCAATACAGATTGTCTCATTTCCTCTGAACTCTTCCATGCTTTTCTCTTCCAGAGATTCCCTAATCCACTTCATCTATTTAAAAGGGATTCAAAAGATGGCTCTTCCCTATAATCAGATACCATGTCATATTTCCTTTGAAATTCCACATTTAATTTGGTACTTGACATGTTTCTAATAAAATATGAGATACAGAACTGATCACAGTGATCTAACTGCAGATGAGAAAATATTTTTAAACATCACTATACATAAAAATCAAATAATACTACTGAACTATTCAAATGTCAGAGCTCTTATTTTTACAAATATTCCCTCAGTAGAAATGGTCAACTAAAGGACCTTTATATTGAATAGCACAGAAAGATTTATTTCATTTACAAATTGTCATGGTCCTTTGAACCATTTTATGTTTTTATATTGGATACTGAAAGTTAGCAGTTCTCCTAAAAATAAATATTCTCTTCAAGAGCTAAAATCATTGTTTTTATTTTTAAAGACATTCAACGGGAATTCACTTTATAATGTAACTTTATCTTTTCAAATGTCTGCCATAATCTTGATTATGAGAATACTGTCCCCTCCGGGAATCAAGCCAATGAGAATCAAGTCCCAAATAAGAGCAAACCAGAGAAAAAATGTCTTTGTTTCAGTTGATTATATGAGATAATGGTCTCAAATGAAAAGAATTCTATTCATGCCAAGCAAAGCCATGGTTTGCAGAAAGCAAATCTCTTGACCCTGAAGAGAAAGAAAAGATAAAGACAAGAATGATGGAGTGCACTACATTGGGCTTAGCTCTCCAAACTAGCAAACCGGCCCATTTAAGATACCATTGCTCACACTTTGACCCAATAGAATATTCTGTTTTGGATTTAACATACTCTAGACAATTTATAAAAAATCATTATTGATTACCTTCACCAAAATAACTTTCCCATCATTACACTTCGGATTATTTATTGTGGTTTCTCTTTGGTTGTGATGCTCTACCAGCAGTAGTATGGCAAACATCGGACAGCAGAAATGGCCCAGTATTGAAGTTGTGGCCTAAAGAATGTGAGGATCCAAGGAGTACTCATATTAAACTTGAAGTCCTAGAATCAGTTTCCCAAAGATGAAGGCATGATCATTTTATACACTACCACAATACATAGAAATATTAGAGAGGATTCACTTACAAGTCACTCTCCTTGAAATTTACCCTTCTGATACAACCTAACTGACAACTCCGGTTGGATCCATTCCCTAAAGAAATGTGATTTATTTATTGATCACAAAGATAAATTTGAAAGATATATCATTGTTCATGCAGAAATGCTAACTATGTGATAGACTGACATCAACTGAAAAGAAACAATATAACCATATAGCTATTCTACTCAGCTCAAATTATGAAGGGTCCCTGACTGTTTAGGTGATTGATATAAAAATAAAGGTTGTTTCCTGATTATAATCTTGAAATGAGTGTGATAAATAAAAAAATGGTGATAAGACTGTTTAGGTGATTGATATAAAAATAAAGGTTGTTTCCTGATTATAATCTTGAAATGAGTGTTTTATCACCAAAAAAAGTTTTCAAATGTCCCAATTAAAAACTCTAACACACTAGAAATAAGCCAAATACCTGCAGAAGGTAGATTGCAGTCTTCTATAATGAAAGAATTACGACAGAATTGAACTCTGCTTTGTAAATATGTTTCTTTGACCTCAAGGGAAGTCCCTGATCCCCAGGACTCCACTGTCCCTGGGATGTAATGTTTAGAAGAAGCAAAACAGAGACAACACACTCATTTTGATAGAAAAAGATTTATACCCTTCTCCAAGGAGAACATAAAGGCAGCCAGAGACAGTAAAAAGAAGCAAAACTATAGTAGCACAGTAAGTTAAAACTGAGAAACCCTTGAAAGGGAGAAAACTATCTTGGAGTCTTGATTCAAGATGGTTTAGCAATTATCCTCCATGCTTTAGCAGTATTCCTGGGCTACCTGGAGCCCAAAAGTAAAAATGTAAAAATTCTTATTTCCATCAAGGTACTATTTTGAAAAAAAACAAACAAACAAAAAACAATTTTAGTTGGCTATGGAATATTAGGAAGACATTTTCCTTTTCCTTTTTCCTTTTTGTAGATTTTTCAAACTTTTATTGTTTATGTTCGTTTTATTTAAAGGAAGAGACACAAATACAAAACATAGAGAAACTGATTCTCTCTGCTGGTTCAATTATCAAATACCAACAACTGCTGAGGTTGGGTCAGGCTAAAGCCAGGAGCCTGGACCTCAATCCAAAGTTTCCCACATGGGTGGCAAGGATGCAAATATATGAGGCATCACCTGCTGCCTCCCAGGGTATGTGTTAGCAGACATCTGGAATAGGAAGTAGTGTTGGGACTGGAATGCAGGCATGCTGATATGGGATATAAATATCCCAAGCATTATCATAACAGCTGTGTAAAACACTCATCAGAATTTAATAATCTACATGAAACTCTCAATCGCTCAAGAAAGGGGAAGGGGGCACTCTATTTCTAGTTATATTCTATGGAAATCCACCAGCGCAAATGTCTTTTTACAAAAAAGATAGAATAAATGATATCAAACATTCTGGTTCTTCTCAAAATGTTGAACAGGAATACTTTTATAGATTTCATTGACTTGGCCAATAATATATTTAAAAGCTAACACTATGACATTTTTATAATTAAATTTTATATAAAGTAGGAAATTTGATATGGTATTATAAAACAAGACTTGATTATTCTTTCCTCACAATTCTCCATTCATGAACCATATTCTTCAAAGAAAGGTGAAAATTTGATATTTGAGATCATATAAAATAAGTGATTACCATATAAATTATTTGAAAACCAACAGTTCATTTGATGTGAAATTAGAACTTTCAAGGTTTTTATGAAAAAGAAATGTATAATAATAGAATCTTAATTTCTTTTGGTTTTTCAACATTCCAATAGATATAATTTCATGTTTCTTAAAAAGAAATTAGCTACTGAGTTTTCTCTTTATGCCAAAATGAAATGGCCAAAGTAAGGTTACAAGGAAACACCGAATCAATAGAAGTATCCATCTTTGACATCAATACCACGATTGAATACCCATCATGAGTGCGTAACAAAAGCTAGATGCTTTTAAAGGCATCTGCTTACAGTTTATAGATAACATCAGCACATTAACAATTCGAGCATTATAGGCATATCAGAACAGTAAGAAATCACTATAGCACAAATCTTATCAGTTATGGGCAATTTATATCCACAGAACACCATAAGAATGCACTAGAGTGGTTCAAACTATACAATTCTAGTAGAAACAAAATAAAATAAAATAAAATAAAATGACAACAGTGAAAAAAATCCTTCCAAAAAGCCTGGAAGGAGAACCTAACATGTGTCTCTAGGCAAATATCACACTAACCAACTATGTGATATAAAACACTGTGTTCACAAAAAGAAAATGAAAATTCTCACCTTCTTTGTTTGGTGTAAAGGAATGTAGGGTATCACCTGCCTTGAATGTCCCAGTGGAAACAGCTAATTTGAGGAACTGAAAAATATGGCTCTTGTGGAGGCTGGGGGGAGCCATATGTTTTCCAAATTGTGCTCCAAATGTACTTGAGATTATTTTTCATAAGGACAAGAATGAAGTGTGTGTATGTGTATGTGTGTGTGTGTGTGTGTGTGTGTAATCTATTGATGGTTGCTGGACTAATTTTATGCTGCTGAGAAACATTTTTTGTTTTTAATATAGATATTTAATATAAAAAGTGATTTCACTTAAGAAACAATTCAGATTCTATCCATGTAGGAAGTGATTGGCCTTCCCTAACCCTTAACAGTTTGGAAGTATATTCTTTGTTTTAATTTCTACATTAAAGAAGACCAAGCATAGGTCATATCATATGAAAAAGAGAAAGCTAAATGTACTATTGTAATATCCAACTTACTTGCCTACATAGCAGCCAATTATTGACTCAAAAGCATGAAGTTGGGAAACATCTTTAAAAACATGACCAGGGCTGGCATTTAGCCTGGTGGTTAACATGTCCAAGTACTACATCAGAATGCCCCAGTTAGACTATCAGCTGAGGCTCCTGCCTCCAGTTTCCTACCAGTACAGACCCCAGAAAGTGGTAGTGATGATTCTAGGAATTGAGGTCCTGCCATCTACATGAGAGAGCTGCATTGTGCTCCTGGCTCATAGCTTCAGCCCCAGCTCAGTCCTAGCCATCATATACACCAAGGGGATGATCCAGAAAGTAAGAGCTTGCTCTCTTTGTGTCTATGTCTCTCTCTGCCTCTTAATTTTTTCAAAATTTTAAAAATATGACCAGCTGAGGATGAAGAAACATAATTATGGAACAGAGGGTTCCTAATTAAAAAGTCCAGTCAGATGACACCATTCTGAAGCCAACAAGACCAACTCATGTACTACAAGCTAAGTTCTTTTTAAAAGATGTATGTATTTATTTGAAACAGAGTTACAGAGAGAGAGACACAGAGGTGATATCCCATCTGCTGGTTCATTCTCAAAGTGGCTACAATGGCTGGGACTTGGTGAAGACAAAATCATGAGCCCGAAATTCCACCTAGCATTCCCTCATGGGTAGCAGGGGCCCAAGAATTTGAGCCATATTCTGCTGCCTCCCTAGGTGCACCAGCATCTGGCTAGATGGTAAGTGGAGCAGCCAGGACTTGAACTGCTGCCCATATGGGATGCCAGTGTTCACAGGCCATGGCTTAACCCACTGCACCACAATGCCAGTCCCCCAAATCAACCTCTAATACTCACATTTTGAAATACAGAAGAATAGTTTTAACACAAATAAGAATAGAATCCTGAAAGAAACAGACTATGTAAAGAAAACAAATATTCAACAATTTTTTTAATTAACATAATCAGAGAGCCATGAAATAATACATATTATAAACTACAACACTGGGGTCGGCATTGTGGTGTAATCGCTAAAGCTGCCACCTGCCACACCAGCATCCCATATGGATGTTAGTTCAATTCTTGACTGTCCCACTTCTAATCTGACTCCCTAATTATGCACCTGGGAAAGCAACTGAAATTGGCCCAAGTGCTTGGGTCCCTGCACCCACGTGGGAGACCCAGATGAAGGACCCATGACTCCTGATTCCTGGCTTTGGCCCAGCCCAGTCCCAGCTATTGTGGCCATTTGAGGAGTGAACAAGTGGATGGAAGATCTCTCTCTCTCTCTCTCTCTCTCTCTCTCTCTCTCCCTCCCTCCCTCCCTCTCTTTCAAGTAAATAAGTAAACCTTTAAAAAAGGGAACATCCTGGGAATGTCTCAGTTTTTAAGAATACAAAATACAATAGCATAAATTAAGAATAATAATGGTCTGGAAGATGAAAATGAAAGCTGAACCAAACAGAGGAGAGGTGAGCATAAATACAAAAACTGAGAACGTTTTCCAGAACTAAGGAAACAAGAATTCTCAGACTAAAAAGGGCCTTCAAAGTTCCAACACAATGTATGAAAATAAGCCACACCAAGGCACAGAGTCCTGAAGTGTCAAGGAACTTGGATTTAAAACATAACAAATATACAGGTTACATACAAAGAATTAGAAATCAAAATGCTATTTGATTTGTCCACAGCAATCCTGAAAGCTAGAAGCAATATAACCATTCACGCCAAGGAAAATGAGTTTTACATGAAAGTAAGGCAAGCCTAGCTTACCAGATGGCTACATTTGAATTGCATTTATGTATCATGGTAGTATAAGCACTAAATATCAATCCTACATCAGTACATGTGAAACTATTTTTATACATTCAAGATTTCATATAGGGACCAACATTATGGCACAGCAAGTAAAGCCACTGTGCAGAATGTTGGCATTCCATATAGCTGGTTGGAGTCCTGGCTGCTCTACTTCCAATCTAGCGCCCTGCTACCATCTCTCTGAAAGGAGAGAAAGATGGCCCAACAGCTTGGGACTCTGCCACCCATTTAGAAGATCAGGATGGAATTTCAGGCTCCCAGCTTCAGTCTGGCCCAGTCCTGGCTACTGCAGTCATTTCAGAAGTGAACCAACAGTTGAAAGATATCTCTCTCTCCCCTTTTCTCCCTCCCTCTTGCTATTTGTAACTTTGTTTTTCAAATAAATATTTTTGAAAAAAATTAATATAGTTCAAGCACAAATATTAAAACAAGGGATGGGAAGGATAAATGTGTATGTGGGATTAAAAGAGAAGCACACCCAAGACCATATAGCTTCACTGCTGAATCCCATCAGGCATTTAAAGAACTCCAATTTTTCTCAAGCTATTCAAAACAATTGAAAGGGAGGGAATCCTCCCAAACACCTCCTGTGATGCCAGCATCACCTTAATTCCTAAACCTGAAAATGATACAATGAAGAAAGAGAACTACAGACGAATTTACCTGGTGAACATAGACGCAAAAATCCTCCACAAAATACTAGTCAATCAATTCCACCAACACATCAGATTCCACCAACCCATCAGAAAGATCATTCACCCGGACCAAGTGAGATTTATCCCTGGTATACAGGAATGGTTCAACATTCACAAATCAATCAATGTGATACATCACATTAACAAAATGAAGAACAGAAACCATATGATTATCTTTATAGATACAGAAATGCATTTGATAAAATACAATATCCTTTCATGATGAAAACCGTAAGAAAACTGGGTATAGAAGGAACATTCTTCAACACAATCAAGGCCATTTATGACAAACCAACAGCCAGTGTCTTATTGAAAGGAAAAAGTTGGAAGCATTCCCACTAAGATCCAGAACCAGACGAGGATACCCACTCTCAATACTGCTTTTCAATATAGTCCTGAAAGTTTTAGCCAGAGCCATTAGGCAAGAAAAAGAAATCAAAGGGATACAAACTGGGAAGGAGGAAGTCAAAATATTCCTATTTGCAGATGACTTGATTCTATATATATATATATATATATATATATTCTATATATATATCAATATATATATATAGCTAAATATAGATATATAGCTAAATAATAATAGCTAATAAATAATATACATAATATAGCTAAATAAATAAATATTTATATAAATAATATAGCTAAATATATATCTATAGATAGATAGTTCATATCTATCTATCTATCTATCTATATATATATCAGATCCAAAAGAATCCTCTAAGAGGCTATTGGAACTCATAAAAGAGTTTGGTAAAGTAGGATATAAAATCAATACACAGAAATCAATAGCCTCTGTATTCACAGAAAATGCCACGGCTGAGAAAGAACTCCTAAAATCAATTCCATTCACAGTAGCTGCACAAAAACTTAAATACCTTGGAACAAATTTAACCAATGACACCAAAGATTTCTACAATGAGAATTACAAAATATTAAAGAAAGAAAGATAAGACACAAAAAAATGGAAAAAAAAATCTTGCACATTCATGGATTGGAGGAATCAATATCATCAAAATGTCCATACAACCAAAAGTTACTTACAGATTCAATGCTATACCAATCAAAATATGAAGGACATTCCTCTCAGACATAGAAAAAATGATGCTGAAATTCATATGGAAACAGGAGAGACCCCAAATAGCTAAAGTAAACTTATACAACAAAAACAAAGCCAGAGGCATCACAATACCAGATTTCAAGACATACTACAGGGCAATTATAATCAAAATCGCCTGGAACTGGCACAAAAACAGATGGATAGAACAATGGAACAAAACAGAAACTCCAGAAATCAACCCACGCATCTACAACCAACTTATTATCTTTAACAAAGGAGTTAAAATGAATCCTTAAAGCAAGCACAGTCTCTACAAGAAACGGTGCTGGGAAAACTGGATGTCCACATGCAGAACTATGAAGGAAGACTCCTACCTTACACCTTACACAAAAATTCACTCAAAATGGATCAAAAACCTAAATCTATGATCAAATACCATTAAATTTCTAGAAAACATTAGGGAAACCCTGGAAGACATTGACATAGGCAAAGAGTTCTTGGAAAAGCCCCAGAGGCACAAGCAATCAAAGCCAAAATTGACAAATGGGATTACATCAAATTGAGAAGCTTCCACATGGTAGAAAAAAAACTCAGCAAAGAGGCAACCAACAGAGTGGGAGAAAATATTTGCACACTATGGAACTGATAAAGGACTAATAACAGAAATATATAAAGAGCTTAAGAAACTCAACAACAACAAAACAATCCAGTGAAGAAATTGGCAAAGAACTTGGACAGACATTTTTCCAAAGAGGAAATCCAACTGGCCAACAGACACATGAAAAACTGCTCAGGATCACTAGCCATCAGGGAAATGCAAATCAAAACCACAATGAGGTTTCACTTCACCCCCATTAGAATGGATTTCATACAGAAATCAACAAAACAAATGTTGACAAGAATGTGAGGAAAAAGGTACCCTAATCCACTGTTGGTGGGAATGTAAACTGGTCCAGCCACTGTGGAAGACAGTATGAAGATACCTCAGAAATCTAAATATAGACATACCATAGGACCCAGCCATCCCACTCTTGGGAATTTACCCAAGGGAAATGAAATCAGCATACAAAATGTTATCTGCATCCCTGTGTTTATTGCAGCTCACCTCAAAATAACTAAGATATGGAACCAAACCAAAAGTCCATCAAATGAAGACTGGATAAAGAAATTATGGGATACGCACACCATGGAACACTACACCGCAGTAAAAAAAATTTTTTTTAAATCCTATCATTTGCAGCAAATGGATGTAACTAAAAAATATACTTAGTGAAATAAGCCAGTTCCAAAAGGACAAGTTTGTGTTCTCCCTGATCTGTGTTAACTAACAGAGCACCTAAAAGGTAATCTATAGAAGTAAAATTTTGCCGGCGCCGTGGCTCAACAGGCTAATCCTCCACCTTGCGGCGCCGGCACACCGGGTTCTAGTCCCGGTCGGGGCGCCGGATTCTGTCCCGGTTGCCCCTCTTCCAGGCCAGCCCTCTGCTGTGGCCCGGGAGTGCAGTGGAGGATGGCCCAGGTGCTTGGGCCCTGCACCCCATGGGGAGACCAGGAAAAAGCACCTGGCTCCTGGCTCCTGCCATCGGACGAGCGCGGTGCGCCGGCCGCAGCGCGCCGGCCGCGGCGGCCATTGGAGGGTGAACCAACGGCAAAAAAAGGAAGACCTTTCTCTCTGTCTCTCTCTCTCACTGTCCACTCTGCCTGTAAAAAAAAAAAAAAAAAAAAAAGAAGTAAAATTTTGTGATGTGATGACTTTGAACAGCCCTTGTCTCGAATATTGAGGAACATTTATCACACTATTTTTGAACCTTTTACTTATTATAATCATGTGTATAAAGTTAATTGAAAATAGATCTTAGTAAAAAATAAGAATGGGAAAAGGAAAGGAGGGAGGAAGAAGAGTAGGAGTGTGGGTGAGAGGCAGGTAGGGTGGGAAGAATCACTATGTTCCTGGAGTTGTATTTATGAAACGGGTGAAGTTCATATACCTTAAATAAAAGGTTTCTAAGGGAAATAAAAGAGAAGCATGCTAAGATAATGCTTACAATTTTAAAAAATTCATAAGGTAAATATTCTATTTTTAAATACATGGAGGTAATTACCAAAATATCAAGTTAGAAGAGGTAGTGCCTCTTTATGGGATCAGAAGTGCAGTTAAGAACTGACAAATCTTGGCTGGCGCTGCAGCTCACTAAGCTAATCCTCTGCCTGCAGCGCAGGCACCCTGGGTTCTAGTCCTGGTTGCTCCTCTTCCAGTTCAGCTCTCTGCTGTGGCCCAGGAAGGCAGTGGAGAATGGCCCAAGTTCTTGGGCCCTGCACCTGCACGGGAGACCGGGAGGAAGCACCTGGCTTCTGGCTTTGGATTGGCACAGTGTGCCAGATGTGGTGGCCATTTTGGGCGGGTGAACCAACGGAAGGAAGACCTTTCTCTCTGTATCTCTCTCTCTCTCTCACTGTCTAATTCTGCCTGTCCAAAAAAAAACAAACAAACAAACAAACAAACAAAAAAAACTGACAAATCTTGCTGATTTATTTGACTCTTTGTACACTTTTGTACACATTATAAAAGACCTGTAGTAAATAGTAAATATGAAATGATATGCAAATTTAATGAAAATACAACTGTTTTTAAAAATAGAAGAGAGGGTGGAAAGGAGGGATACAGGGAGGAAGAAAAGATAGTCATGGACAGAGAATAAGATGTGTACCACAGACCTTTTGAAGTCTCCAGAGCTGCTTTCTGGAGATAGGATCACTATATCTACTGTACTTTTATACATAGGCATTTTCAAGGCAATTCTTCCACACAGGAAAACCAAACCAGAGTGGAATTCCTTAATATTCACAGACTGTCATATTTTTAAAAGTGGGCACATCTAACGATAACCAAATCATCCTTTACTTGATTTAGGATGATATGAAATCATGGAATTGGTGATGACATTGATAATATCAGAGACTTTTAAAACACGTTTTTGGAGACTCATTGTTGAATACAGAAAAAAATAATAACAAAGATATGAAACATAACTAATAGACTAAAACATACGAAGTTATTTTGTAAATCAAAATCATGTGTGGTTCAATCTTAACCTACTTGGAGCATGAAGGAAGGGAAATTGTGTGTGTACATATGGTAGAGACCAGATATAGTTGTGCTAAGATTTAAGAAAAAAAAGTTAACTTCAGGAGTCTTTATTAACTCAAAAAGTCAGACTTCCCTGGGATTATAGCACTCTCCTGACCCAAACTAATTCTTATATACTGATTACTGCCTGAATCATTCCAACTATCATTTATAAAAAGATACTCCTCTTCCTAAAGACTTATTTATAATTGAATAAAGACTGTCCTAGATACTAAGAAAATATAGGCAAATCTTGAGTCTCAAGAGAATGCTACTTGACATACAATCTTTCTCACTCATGTTCTTATGACAGTCCAATGTATTCACAGTCCACACACCCAACCACTAACTTGCATGAACAGCATTATTTTGTCAGTATCTGTCCACAACAAATCAACTTCCCTGACAATGAATAAGACCTGTAGTAAGCATCTGATGATGAATTCATTCCCAACTTTCTGAATGGGATGACTCAGATATCCAGACCTTTCAGATAGCTTTAATTGCATTAAATAGTATTTATCAGCAACTTAAAGTGAAGGTATTTTCTTAAACACCACAAAGGCAAAATTCATACTCAAAAAATACATGCATCCTTTCCTTTCCCGAGTACTAATTGTGACCAGTAAGATTATGAGAGTACTGATGTTAATAGTTCAATGTGAAAGGAGCAGAACATTGTGATTGCTAGGGTGGGAAGGGGGGAAGAAAAGAGAAACAGAAAACCTTCTAGAGTGGTCAAGTCAGAAAAAATAACTCTCCTATACTAAAGAGGATCTTTCAGAATGGAGATATAGTTTGAGTATTCACCTATAGCATAACACAAAGAATCTGGCACACCCAGAAAATTCTCAACTAAGAATTGAACTACGCCAACCTTAGCACACCATAAGGCAAGAAAGTCCACATAATCTTTGTATACAGCTGTGTTAGACAATCACACAATGAAAGTAACAGCTTCTTCACTGAGAACAGCAGCTCCTTACCTGCTGTTGTACTGGTACCTGCTGCACCACCTGCGTAGGCACTGCTGCTTGACTAGCCACAGATGTTTGTAAAGTCACTGTCGAACCTGTGTCCGACCCGGTCTCTGATGTCTGCATGATGGTCTCTGAAACAGATTAACACAAAAATAAAGTTCAGAATGTTTCCCTTGTGTGATCACCTTTGCTATATTTGTTTTAATATTCTATACTTTCAATCCTTGTAATATCTCTTATTCCAAAATGCTGCCCATGAATGATTATACAGTCACTTTGACCACTCTTTAAATAGAGAAAATTACTAATCCACATTTTTTAAGTATCCAAGTGCACTTCTTATTCTGAGACCACAAAGGTTAGGTCTAATTGAAAGCTTCCATGCTTAGTTCTTATCTGTTATAAATGGTCTCAATCTTTTTATAGACTATGGTCCAAAATTCTATCAAGAAGTTCTTAATTCTTAGGATACAAACCCTATGCAGATGCAAATATGTCATGAACTCCAATTTCCAGAAATTTTTATAGCTAGCAGGATGTTATTGGAGGACCACATTTTAGAATAAATCATTTATAAGATTTTTTTCCAGCATACTACTCAGTGATCTAAAATAAATATTAATGTATGTCCTAAACATAACTGAAGGATCAAATTTAATAATTTTCTCCACTTGTGGTAGGATACGGTATGAAAAAAATTCAATTATATTCTCACACAATGATAGCCAATTATCAATAGTGCTTAACATTTTTGAAACATGAGGATGACTACTCAGTATCACATCACATACAGGAGATTTGTAAACAAAAACATGACATTTGACTATTTCTCGTTCACAATTCAACATGCCATAGTTTTCACTTCATTTCTTATGTAACAGGGTTGCATTTTTGTCCCATTTTCTCTAACAAGCATCCCTTTTCAGGCTTCCTGGCCTTGACACCTCCTTTTGCTACTTATACTTTCAATAAAATAAATATGTGTCTCTCTGCCAATGAGTGGAGACCAGAAATCTAATTTTCTTTCCTAGAGTAAAAGCAAGTTTTATCTCAGGTAGTCTAGGAAAAATATTGCACCAAGGTTTAAAGCTGTGAAGAATAATCATGAACATTAATTTTCTCTTAGGAAATATGTTTTTTCAAAAAGAAAAGTAACCTCTCTCAGCATCTCTGTCACAGCAATACCTCTTCTGGTGTTTCTTGACCCAAACTTGATATCATTGCATTCAGTTTTAGAAACGGAGCTCTGAAAACATCAGATCTATTCTTATTGTATTTGAGGACTCTAAGCCCAGAGAGGTTAAGAAACTGAAGTTGGATAGGGGCAGGCTCAGGACTGAGCTTTTTTCACTCTAAATCTGTGCTTCTTTTTTTGGTAGACTTTTAGACTGGAATCTCTTTAGGTGACTGAATGTTATTTTGTGAAACCTTTCCACTGTATAATACACTTTATTAGGTAAGGTATAGCAGTAACAGATAGCTTTGATTATTTCACGTATGCTCAGGACTCTTCTAAATGCTTCACATGTTAATTCACACATAAATTAACTTGTGTAACAAGTCAAGGCAGTTAGTATTATAATCTTCATTCACAGGTAAGGAACGTCAGGCACATAGAGGGAGGTAGCTAGGGGCTAACAAAATAAAAAGGATGGAGACTGTGACTAATAGCCATTAATGCAGGTCAGCTCATGTTTAGCTCTGGGATATTGTAGATATGTGGAAAGCAAATCTGCAGACTCTAGTTCTTCCAATTTTCTAACGGAAGCTGAAAATTCCAACATGTTGGCTAGTTTTTAAAAGTGTAACTCTGTACATGCATGCACGCGCGCACACACACACACACACACCCATTTGCACTAGCATTAATATCACAGATATGCCTAAGAATTATGAGAATAACAGTATTTCCCATACAAAACTCTTGCCTAATTAAGATTACAAGGGAACCAACAGTTCTCAAAACTTTGAGAGGTAATACACAAACCAGGAACCCTATCTGTGCCTCTTTCTCCTTCTTTCATTGCAGAAAACAAATCACCACCCCTTGCCCGACCAAAAACAAAACTGCATAAGAAATGAATGTCCTTGCGCTCACTCTATACTTATAAGTTGTCCATGCCATGCGTGCTATAGCAGAGGAGCTTTTCTGCAAGGACTAAGGAATGAACCAAATGTTAGATGTCATCTTCAGCAAGGTTTCTGGAGTCTCTCTTGCACCTCCAAGATGGCTTAATGGTATTTGTCACTTTAGGATACAGATGAGAAAGGCAGGCTTGCCCATTCTGGTCTACCCTTTAAAATGCAAAATCAAAAGCAGCTGAGTTTCTCAGAGGGAGTCTCTCACACTATAATTCCCTATTTCGCCAAGAACTGGCTGGGAATTTTACCAAGGCTAGTTTGTATATCCATATACTGTATCACAGAGCAGTCTACACAGCCTCTTTGGTACATGACCCATATTTTTTGATACCCACTGTGTGAAATCAAACATTTGCAAGAAAGAAATTCCCTTTAAAATTAAATCTACCTTTAAAGTAATTCTTACCAACTCCCAATAAACTGCCTGAGAAAGCACAACCGAGTATGAAAGGGATATATTTGGAAAATGGCCTCCTGTGAACTATATTAGATTCCCATAGACAGGATGCATTTGACTCAGAGAGATTACAAAACAAAATTTTTAACTGCCAGTATTTTATAAGCAAATTATTCAAATAGCTATACCTATTCACTTGCCTAACCCTGACTGGCATTTGGGTTTGTGATTCCTCTGAGGGTGAGAAACTTATTCCTATAAATTGAACTGAAAGCAGAAAAAATTATTTTAGGGTTTGAAACAATACTGATGACACACTGATTCACTGGTTTCACACAGAAGCTCTGACCATTTTACTGATAGAAACGTCTAACTAGATGACTGAAACTCTGATCTCCCCCTCCTACAGATGAATCAATTAAGACTCCTCGAGGTTAAGTCACTTACTCAAGGCAACACAGCAAGGAACTAGAAAGGGAGTGGCTGGACATCACACTAAATAAGCCCTTGCACTAAACTACTAGACCATGCTGGAAGTCCTGAGTTCCGCAATAGATGTTGCACGGACGGAGGGAGAGCAGAGAAAAAAACAAACTGCTGTACTTCTAGAATGAGGAAAAGATGTTAACTATCCAACAGGAAAATCATCACCAAACAGAGCAGGGAAAATAAGACAGGTAGAAAACAATGGCTATGGCCAGCGCCGCGGCTCACTTGACTAATCCTCTGCCTGCGGTACTGGTACCCCAGGTTCTAGTCCTGGTTGCTCCTCTTCCAGGCCAGCTCTCTGCTGTGGCCCGGGAGTGCAGTGGAGGATGGCCCAAGTGCTTGAGCCCTGCACCCACATGGGAGACCAGGAGAAGCACCTGGCTCCTGGCTTCAGATTGGCACAGTATGCCAGCTGTAGCGGCCATTTAGGGGGTGAACCAACAGAAAAATAAGACCTTTCTCTCTCTCTCATGGAGAACTTTCCATTCAGCTTTTAGCTCTGCCCACATATCACATCAAAACTGGCATATAAAGCCCAATCCAGGTCAATAAATAACAGACCAATTATCAACCTACTCCCAGAGCAGCTTCTCTTAATTCCTAAATTACTGCAGTCTGATCTGACTTACTTGGTTCCTGGTTATAAGGTGAAGCTAGGTGATAAGTACTTAGGCTCTTGGTTTGTCTCAACTCTTCCTTCATAGACACAATTTCATTCTCAACTGATTTCGCTGATTACCTTTGAGGAAGGGGCTTTCTTTGCCTCTGTCAAGTCTCATTACTGGAGATGGTTTCAACCACATCCCTTCCAGGGACTGGCTCAAAAGGTTATAACCTTTATTAGCTCTCACTTAGTCTTTCCTGGTACTAGACACTACACTAAGTGAAGAATCCATGATGGAGGCATTATAATTCCCACTTAAATGAGGAAACCAAGGCACAAATGGATTAAATAATTTGTCAAGAGTCACACAGCTATTAAGTGGAAGAGCTTGAATTCAGACTCTAAAACCCATGATGTCAACCACTCCATATGCAACTTGCAACCACGTGATGATAGGGCTCCAAATGAAAAGTCAGAAACTATGGTCCTGAACAGCAGTCTTTAGGACTCTCAATCCACAGTATTTCATCTACACTTCTAACAACAATGGACAGATAGGCTCGGCTCTCTCTGACACCCAAAATGGAAAGGATCTCCTGTGTTTCTCCTGAGGCCATAATGAAACTCAACTAATAAGTACTTTTCCACAGGCATTTTAACTCATTAATTCTGAAGACCTCATTTAACAGAAGATCAATCAGAATGTTAAAAGCAGGTTTGAGGGGTATAACCCTCCTGCCAATTTTTGCTAAACAAATCATTTAAACTCACTGATATGTTCAGAGTACTCCAACAGAATTCAGAGATTTCCAACATTTCTGTAGGTGTGGATCATCACATGCAGGTAGTGTCCTCGTATGCACCACGTGCAGGTTTTGTTTTACTCCCAGGTTAGCAGTTTGTGGGGACATTCATCCAGCACTGGTTTCTGATGCTTTGTTTATGTTTGTGAGTAATTTGGTTAGCTTAGTTTCTTCACAGCCTCCTTTCAAGTGATATTTGTTTATCAGTCACAAATGCAGTCACATTAATCCATTTTGATAAGCTAAATAAACCCCTGCAGCTTGTCAATGATGCAGCCCAAATGCAAATGAGTTGTATATTCTTGCAGGAGAGACATGCACAATTTCAGTCTAGTCATCCTTGCCTAATGTGGCTGTCAGGTGTGTCATGAGCAACAGATGCTTGTTTGACAAAGGACCTTTTTATTCTGGCTAATTAAGCAGTTGGACACACCCGCCTGTTAACGGTTCTGCTTTGTACAGCCAGCTCTGGCTGAATCATGCGAATCTACAGCTAAATAGGCCACATTTTGAAAGAAGGCTAATTAACCCCTAAGAAAAGGAAAGGAATATTGCAAAAACCAGCTGCCCAAAGCAACAAGATTAGCATTTCTTCAACCTGATGGGCAAAATCTAGACAAATCAAACGTGTTTGGAACAAACATGCATTATTGCAAGTTTTAAGGCATTCAAATTTCTTTCTGGAACTTCCTGAAGATTATTTAATACACTCAAATTCACGGTTGGACTCTTTTTGTCACACACAATGTACATGTCCTATTAAATGGTTTAATAGTCTGATCTAATCAATTACTTATCAAACAGAGCTATATAATAGGACTAATTTAAAAACAGGTAGTATCCATCTTGTATTTATTGGGGTCTTTCATCTGGAAATAATTTGCTCTTCCAAAAAGCAAAGTCTGCAAAGTTTGACCCTACTACACTTCACTGCATTGTTCTTAACACTGAAGAATAGAACAGATTTTCATTCGTATAGAAAATAAAGACCAGTAATTTAGTTTTCAAGGGCAACAGAGAATTTCCTTCCATTTTCCTTACTGAAAAAGATGCTACTTCCAATTCTTATTTGAACCAAATTAACCAAAATTATCGGGATACACACTTAAGAGGTTTAGTAGAAATAAATTATATAAAATGTGACAACACTCAAGAATAAATAACTTGCAAGAGCATTAGAAACCTGACTCAAACTAATTAGATTATAGAAATGTCATTTCATAATTGAAAATTACCATTTTTAACATACAGAGCACAGAGTTTATCCTCATTGTAGTGTTACACAGAGGATGATCCAAAAATCATTCTAAATAAAGTTCTGCAGCATAAAAATTTTATTACTGTGATGCAACATCAGAATTACTAAATGTTAGAAAATAAAAGAACATGTAGTGCCTATAATTATTAAAATCTATAAAAATTAAAATAAGACCTCTAAAAGTGAAGAATGTGCTTTGGTGGGGGGGGGGTCACTGATACATACCTTATGAACCAAAAATTAGTATGAAATGTATATATTGCTGACTATTCTAGAGTAGATGATGAAAAAGTATTACTACTCCAATTCTTTAAAACTAACCAGAATATTAAGTAATATTCAAAAATACATAGTGATAAACAAAATGGCATACGGAGAATTATATATGTGTGTATATATGTTATATATTTGATTAAATAATGCGATAAATCTAATTGAAACTTTGACAAACATATACTGTACCTACTACAAATATAAAACACTAAGACTTGGCTTTTTTCCTCTCTAACCAGTACAAATAAAAGAAACTAGTTAAACTATAAACTGCAGTCAAATACCAAGATTTTTTATTTAAATACACCTTCATGAAGTTTATTCAGTAAAATAAGCAGCTTTAGCAAATCTAGTAAATGAAGGCTGTAAAAGAATTCATGCTTTTCTATATTATAAAAGCTCTGCCTCTTTATTTAGGTTTGATGTTATAATTTACATGAGAATATACAATAAATCTCTTGTACTAAACTGATCTGTAGAAAAATGATAGAATGATAATAGTGTAGACTGTTCTCCAGTCATCTTCCTGTGATAGCAGATGACAGTGATTAATGTTGGTGATGATTAATCAGCACACTGGTAACATATACAGGTTGCCTGGGTAACTTTTTTCACTTTTCAAACAAAGGTTTTCTCTTAACTAATTCTGCCCTTCACTCAGAATAGATTCAGAGAAACTATTTCTTTAAGAAAGGAAAAATCAAATTAAATTACTGTAACCATTTTTATCTTAATGGGCTGGTTACTTAAAAACTAAAATGAAATGATCCATTATCTCTGAAGCCAAAATACTGAAATAAGAGTTATTTTGTGATTTGTTTTTATTTCCAGTTATCAAGAGAAGCTGTCTTCAAGCATTGAAGTAATTTGGGGAAAATGAGAACCAAGCGTTTGTCTAATCAACTACTCATGCCATCCCAGTATTTTGTCTCATTTTCATGAATTAATTGGCAAATCAGTCTTATCTAGATGCTAAAATATAGCAGTGTCCAGATAATGACTAAAGGGAAAAAAATTAAAGCCAACCACATTTTTAAAACCTTTAAGTATCCTAATCCTACACTCTTTCCTTCTGGAAGGAGGATCTGAGAACCAAATGACATAATACACAGCAAATTCTATGAAATGAAGCTATAAATGTTTCTGCCTATTGATCAGTCTAATTCTCGTTTTTAAAAAGATTTATTTTATATATTTGAAGGGCAGGGTTAGAGAGAGAGAGAGAGAGAGAGGGAAATAGAGAGAGAAATCTTCCATCTGCTGGTTCACTCCCCAAATGGCCACAAGCAGGAGCCAGGAGCTTCATCCGGGTCTCCCAAATGGGTCAAGAGAGAGAGAGAGAGGGAAATAGAGAGAGAAATCTTCCATCTGCTGGTTCACTCCCCAAATGGCCACAACCAGGAGCCAGGAGCTTCATCTGGGTCTCCCAAATGGGTCAAGAGAGAGAGAGAGGGAAATAGAGAGAGAAATCTTCCATCTGCTGGTTCACTCCCCAAATGGCCACAACCAGGAGCCAGGAGCTTCATCCGCGTCTCCCAAATGGGTCAAGAGGCCCAAGCACTTGCACTATCTTCTGCTGCTTTTCCAAGTGCATTAGCAGGAAATGGAACTGGAAGTGACACAGCCAGGACTCGAGATGCTGGTGTTGAAGGCAGCAGTTCAACCAGTTATGCCAAAACACTGAGCCTGGTCAGTCTAATTCTGAGAGTGTCTAAAACCCACGGATTGAATGGGTTATTTAATGATAGTAACACTTAGAATAGAAACATAATTAACACTGAAAATTATCTGTTACTACCCTTATTACAGATAATAAGTATACTTATTATTCTCACATATCGAGCACTTTCTGTGGACACTATAGCTGCTTTGCATATACTTAATTCTAATTTTGCTGATGAAATTGATATTCTCATTTTATAAGAGGGAAAGAAAGGATTTAGTGAGTTTGGATCATTACCCTAGGGTCACAGAGTTATTAATAGATAAAGGAAAGATGCAAGCTCAATACTGTCTCACTCCTATAACAATGACCTATCATCGCCATGTTGGTCTGTTGGACTGACTTTGTAACAACAGCAGACAATGAGAATGTTAGCAAAGTCAACTTTAAAGATAAGGTACACCTTGGAGATTAAGAACACTAAAGGAAGAAATGGTAATTTGAAGAAATAAACATAAATATCATATGAACTGCAAATATGTATCAAATCTACTGGGTGCTATCAATAACACATTCATTCATGAATTAAGCAAACTATAATTTTTTATGATTTGGAAAAGTCTATCACAGGTTAAAATCACCTGCACCAACTGTGAGTTTATAAAATATTTTACAGATAACAGAAGATGTGAGACACAGACACTGATTCACTTTCAAGAATTTAAATCCAGGTGGCTGCTGTAGAGTCGTAGTGGGTTAAGCTACTACCCATGACACCATCACCCATATGAGCACCAGTTCAAGTCTAGGCTACTCCACTTCTGATCCTGCTTCCTGCTAACGTGCCTAAGAAATCAGCAGAAAATGGCCCAAGTGGTTGGGCCACCACAACTCATACTGGGAACTAGGATGCAATTCCAGGCTCTTGGCTTCAGCTTGACCCAGTTTTGGCTATTGTGGCCATTTGGGGAATAAAACAATGGATGCAAGATTCTTTCTTCTTTCTCTCATTCTCTCTCTCTCTCTCCATGTATGTCTCCCTCTGTGTAACTCTGCCTTTCAAATAAATAAATATTTTAAAATGGAATTTAAATTATCCTATTAAAAAAGTCAAACAAGAGCCCAATTAAGTGAATGTCTGTGAATAGCATAAACATACAGATGTTTGCTTTAAGTATTGCTAACAGGGAAAAATAAGCAACTAAAGTATCCATAATTAGGTAACTAATAAACTATTCTATCTTATACCTACATTTGAGTTGCATATAGATTTATAAAAGTCAATATGGAATGCTAGCTACCTACAAAACTAGAAGCATACAAAGCAGATTGCTGGGTATAGCATGTTAAGGCACTACTCACAACACTGGCATCCTCTACAGGAGCCATGGTTCTGAATCCTGGCTATTCCACTTCTGATCCTGGTCCCTGCCAATGCACCTGGGAAAGCAGCAGGATGGTTCAAGAACTTGGGCCCTCTCACCCAAGCAGGAGACCCCAATGGAGTTCTGGGAACCTGGCTTCAACCCAGACCAGCCCCAGAACTCCATTCAGGGAGTGAACCAGCAAATGGAAGATATCTTCTCTCTCTATCACTCTGGCAGGCAAATAAATAACATAAATCTTAAAAAAAAAAAAAAAAAAAAAAAAAAGCAGGTTGCCAACACAGAATGATGTGATTTTATTTACCGATACATAATTACATGCTTAGGAAATATTCTTAAATACCACTGATGGAACTCCTAAGGGCTTACCCAAACCTAAGATCAAAACTCTGAGTGCTCTCATTTTTATTCTTTACTTCCTGATCAAAAGCAATATAGGGGGCTGGTGCTGTGGCACACTAGGTTAATCCTCCACCTGTAGCACTGGCATCCCATATGGGCGCCGGGTTCTAGTCCCGGTTGCTCCTCTTTCAGTCCAGCTCTCCGCTGTGGCCTGGGAAGGCAGTGGATGATGGCCTGAGTGCTTGGGTCCCTGCACCCACATGAGAGACCAAGAGGAGGCACCTGGCTCATGGCTTCAGACTGGTGCAGCGCCGGCCATGGCGGCCATTTGGGGAGTCCAATGGAAGGAAGCTCTTTCTCTCTTTCTCTCTCTCTCACTGTCTGTAACTCTACCTGTCAAATAAATAAATAAAAATCTTTAAAAATAATTTTTTAAAAAAGCAACATAGGCCCCAAAGAGCCATCGCAGCCTAGAACCATCTCAAAGAGTCAGCCTTAGAGTTTACACCTTAAACATCCATCACAATCTACAGACACTTGTGAAGAGAGATTTTTGAAATGTTCTGTTGCTAGGAAAAGCACTGCCTCCCTTCTTATAGCTAAGTGGCACAAAACTCTCAAGGGGCTCCCCCCAAAAAATCTTTTCAGTGATCCTAATAATTTACACTATTTTAAAAATATCTCTGAAAATAGTATCTATAAAATCACTCATTGCTAGGTTCCATAATCTTTCACATTTGTGCTGAGGGAAGATTTGAAATCTATTGTTAACACACATTCCCAAATATCAAATATGATCCCTTATTTACAACACTGCCTGCAACCTATCATCCATTCCAGAAACAAGATCTGAATTCCAATTCTGTCCTTTGTATAGAACAACAAGAGTGCCTCTTCCAGGGATCTCCAATTAAAGAGAAAATAAGTGGGGAATTTAGATGGTCTCATCAGGCAAACAAATATCCCCTTTCTTTTTCTTTTCTTTTTTTTTTTTGACAGGCAGAGTGGACAGTGAGAGAGAGAGAGACAGAGAGAAAGGTCTTCCTTCTGGTGGTTCACCCCCCAAATGGCCACTACGGCCGGGCGCTGCAACGATCCGAAGCCAGGAGCCGGGTGTTTCCTCCTGGTCTCCCATGCAGATGCAGGCGCCCAAGCCCTTGGGCCATCCTTCACTGCCCTCCCAGGCCACAGTAGAGAGCTGGACTGGAAGAGGAGCAACCGGGACTAGAACCTGGCGCCCACATTGGATGCCAGCACCGCAGGCGGAGGATTAGCCTAGTGACCATGGAGCTGGCCCCGGAATATCCGCTTTCTAAACTAGCACTAATGTCAGCTGGTCATTGTTCCTAGGTACCCTCAATAGAGTTTGCTCTTCCCCCTCCCCCAACACTCCCCAGTGTGATTTTATTATATACACAATCGTACCCACCTTGCCTTAAGTTTGGTGTTGATAAACAAGAATATACTCAACAACTAGGGCTTCCAAGTGTTATTTTAGATAGGATGGGAACGAGAAAAGGGAAGGCAAAGATTAGCTTAACAGCCAGCAATAATCAAAGAGCCACATAAGACATACACAGATAGTATTGCCCCTCAACAAGAAGACTTCCTTTGGATTTCACACAGGGAAAAACCAAGAACAGGAACGCTTAATTTTTTTCATACCAAAAAAATCTCCAAAGATAACTTTCCTGTTAGATTCTCTAGCCCACACAGGAATTTCTTTTTTTCTCTTCTTTTTTTCTTTTTATAAAATTGGAGAACAGAGTCTTTTGCAGTTTCTAACTATTCTAATGACATGCTCAAAGAGATCAAAACATCTAAAAGGGGAAAACAATTCTGTATAACACTGCTAATAATGGAAAGAATATACCCCATTTTTAAGTGAACAGTATCTTAAAAAACTGAAATTTCATTAATGCTTTTTTTTAGCAAATATAGTGAACAATATATTCACACACATAAAATTCTGGAAACATTTGCTGTAAAACATAATGCTATTAATTAAATTAAATTTTTACATTGCCTTTTATTATAGAAATGTATAAATATATGTTTTTGGAATAAAGACCTGGGAAAAGGATGAAAATCTAAATAGATGAAAGAACCCTGCCAACCATATGAACTCCTATGCTTAACAGAAAAATTCTCTGTGAAGTCCTGAAAATTGTAAATAATTATACTGAATAGAAAATACAGTTCCTTTGAGGCTTATGCACTCAGGGATGCACAGTATGTAAGACTTCAATTGAGCCAATCACTTTCTCAGCTCCAGAAACAATTCCTTTAAAAACTGCCAACACCAAGTTCAATGTCCAAAATGGGTTATTGTAGGCTTGCTCAAACCTTCAGTAAATGCCTCTAAATGGGGTTATCAAAGCGTTTCAAATCAACTGTAAATTCTTGATGATTTCACAGAGTTGTCATTATATTTTAGGTAAGTGTGAAATTTTACATAATGAGATTAATTTTCTACTCTCCCTCCTGCTCTTGTTACACTGTGGTGGTCTCCTTCAGGGAGTTTATCACTGATCATTCATTAACATCTACTCTTCTTACCCCAATGTTTCCCTGTTCACCAAATTTGTCCAAAGATTCTCTACAGTCACCATCTCCATTTCTGAAAATTCTCCTCAATTCCTGATGTCTTGATGTTGAGTTTCTGTCAGATATCAGATTGCTCTGAAGAAGACCATCTCTGCCAAAGTTGTTAAGGAGCAATCTCTCCATCTACAAATTCTATGACCATTTCTTGGCTTTTGGACCGATTTTACTATCTAATTACACTCAAAATTATTGACAATCCCTTACTTCCTTTAAAAGCTCTTTTTCTTTGTCTTCTAAGACTCAGTTTTCCTGAATTTCTGCCTACCTTTTCTGATGAGTCTTTATTTTTTCCCCTACAGGGTTAAATTCCTTTTGAACCCATAATAAAGAGATTAATTTATGGTATTATGCTCTCTCAGTACCCTGTTTTGAAGAATCCAGCCACTAAGAATTGCCGTCTAAATGAATAACTTTCCATTCAGTAATTCTAGTAAAGCAGCTCTGGATTTTTAACTACCTGTTGAATCTTCTTTTAACAGTCCATTAGCAAGTCCAATCATTCAAATGAAATCATCAAGACCAAGCTTAACTTTGCATTATTCTTATGAAGCCCTTCCAAGCTGTTCAGTACTATGAGGGACAGTCTCTGTCCCAGTGGAGTTCACAGTCTACTGATGTCCTAAGACAAAAGAGGCAATCTCACAATCCAGTCATCTGACATACTTTCTTCCCAAAGAAGCCAGACTTATTTTCCTTCTCTTACCTCAAATATAATCAATTATTGAGACAAATGATTCTGTCTCCAAATTTTCTCTCAAAAATCTATTCACTCTGGCCAGTGCAGCAGCTCACTTTGCTAATCCTCTGCCTGCGGCGCCAGCAACCCAGGTTCTAGTCCCAGTTGTTCCTCTTCCAGGCCAGCTCTCTGCTGTGGCCCGGAAAGGCAGTGGAGGATGGCCCAAGTGCTTGGACCCTGCACCTGCATGGGAGACTAGCAGGATGCACCTGGCTCCTGGTTTCTGATCGGCACAGTGCACCGGCCGTGGTGGCCACTTGAGGGGTGAACCAATGGAAAAGCAAGATCTTTCTGTCTCTCTCTCTCACTGTCTAACTCTGCCTGTCAAAAAAAACAAAAAATCTATTCACTTATCTCCATCCCATTACAGGGATCCTTAGGGGCTAGGCCACTCTCTACAACAGGCCTCCAGCACCCTTAGGATAAACTAAAAATCCCTTAACAAGGCTTACGAGGCTTTTTAGAGCATAGCTTCTGCCTACCATTTCCCCAAGAGCACATACAATCTCACGATGTGGAACTATCCTGTTTCCCAGCCCTGGGACATTTGAATAGGCAGTTTCTTCTACTTGAGACAATTTTCCTCCCCATCTCATCTCATATTCATCATTCAGGTCTACACATAAATTCTATTTCTCCTCAAGACAGCTTTTCAAATAACAAGTCTTCTTCCCCATTCTTCGCACTAGTCTGGGAGACCAGGAAGAAGCACCTGACTCTTGGCTTCGGATTGGCACAGCACCGGCCGTGGCGGCCATTTAGGGGGTGAACCACTGGAAGACTCTTCTCTCTTTCTCTCTCTCTCACTGTCTAACTCTATCTGTCAAATAAATTAAAACACACACACACACACACACACACACACACACACACACATAATCCCTATCTACTTAAATGCATTCTGTAGTTTCTTCAATTTCAACATTTGTAAAATCAAATGGATGAATATGTTGCTTCTGTTTTACCTAACTGGAAATCATTTACTATCTGAATTATCAATGATAAATATGGCATTCATTTAAGTTGAAATGATCAACAATTAAAAATTATTCAAGACATAACCTAGTTAGGTTCCCATTTTACAAGGAATCTGGGACCAATAAACCAAATGGTCCATCATGTGGTATCACAGTTGGCTTTAGAACTCAGGGTTCTCCATTCTTAGTCAACAGCTCTTCTTAACAAATTGTGTCTTAGAAGAAAGAAAGAAAGCACTCCAGAAAGAGTAGGGAGGCCTGCCAGAAGCTCCAATGTTTATTACACACACTGAAGGAAATATTCACATAACATGGAGAATGCAATGTCTAAGGGGGTCTCTTAGACACTTCCAAGTTTCTTTCTTACAAAAATGAATAAGGTACTATATCAGGGTGTTGAACAAGGTTTCTCATGAGGCAAACTGTGTGTGTGGAGATATCAACTAAAGTGTTTCACCGAATTTTATAGTCTACAAAGATTCTGGACCATGCTGCAGAGTTGTTTTTTCCTCGTTTTTTTTTTCTCAGATACATGGAGCATCGTGATTCTGTGGACTCAGTGTTTTATTATTATATGAAGTATCTGAACATTTTAGGCAGAGAATTTTATTATTCTATCATTGCTGGATGTAACCTATAATGCACAAACTGACCTTGTTTACATTGAAATAAAGAAAACAAAAAAGCTAACTTCCAGTTCGCCAAGAAGAGGGGAAAAGCAAAATTCAACACAATGGTAATTGCAGCCAAAATAAACAGGGTGAAAATTCTGAATTTTCACTTGTAGCAAGTAAGTGTAATTTTGGGGTGTGAGATCTTTTAAATGTAATAGTTTGTGTAACAGCTTTTACAAGGTGTACTTTTCACTGTCAAACAGCATGAAATGCTCATAAGGGTATCAGTTTTAGGTGTCAGGTTTACAAACTTTCCACATCTTGCACAATTTATCCATGTTAAACTATTTTGCAATTACCTCTATGTGTTTATGCCTTCTTTTAAGAAGACTTAAAAATTGTTTTGTACAAACTGAACTCTGCACACTGCTTGGTTTCTTTAGTTATTTGATGTACACTGTTTGATTTGATTAGTTCACAAGTTGTCCACACCTAATTTACATAGAAGTAGTACTTCTGCAGTACTGAAGGGATAGAAAAACAAGGTTGAAGCAAACACCTTCCAATATAACCAATTCAAACATTATGTGTTCTATATAGTCCATTTTATATAGGCAATATAAATGAATTTTTGTTTTACCATAGAGGTAAGCTAATATTTACATACCAAACTCAAAGTCATATATAGTTACAGGCTGATTACTTTTCAATGTTCCATGGAGTCACTTTCTCACATATCAGGTTTACAAGGATGATGTTTCCTAAAAGCAACTGTATGTTTATTTACATATAAAAACCCCATTACCTTTCCTTAACAAGTTTACTCAATAGTGAAAGATGTATTCTTTTTAAATCAAGACAGCAATAGATGTCTTGATTGTAAGATGAAAATCCAGTTTATAATCTGGTCAAAATGTTTATTCGATCTCAATAAAGAAATTATATAAATTGCAAATAAATGAAAAGATGTTTAACATCTGTAGCCCTAAGAGAAATTCAAATTAAAATCAACAAGATACAACATATTGCATCAACAAGATACTTGTATGCCATCTAAAATTACCAAATCAGTTTTAGTATATGTGCTCCAGAAGAGAGCACTAAAATTACCAAATCAAAAGACTGACATTACTAACCACTGATAAAGCTGTAGACTAGATGGAATTCTCATATACTACTTGTGGGATTGTAAAATAGTTCACTTACTTTGAAAAACTGGCTAAGTTTTTTTTTTTTTTTTTTTTTTTTTGACAGTGGACAGTGAGAGAGAGAGACAGAGAGAAAGGTCTTCCTTTGCCGTTGGTTCACCCTCCAATGGCTGCTGCGGACAGCGCGCTGCGGCCGGCGCACCGTGCTCATCCGTTGGCAGGAGCCAGGTGCTAGGTGCTTTTCCTGGTCTCCCATGGGATGCAGGGCCCAAGCACCTGGGCCATCCTCCACTGCACTCCTGGGCCACAGCAGAGGGCTGGCCTGGAAGAGGGGCAACCGGGACAGAATCCGGTGCCCCGACCGGGACTAGAACCCGGTGTGCCGGCGCCGCAAGGTGGAGGATTAGCCTGTTGAGCCACGGCGCCGGCCAAAAAACTGGCTAAGTTTTAATAAAGTTAACCAGCAGGAGAATTTTTCAAATGTACACTAGTGAATCAGTCATTCTTCACTCCCTATCTGTGTTCCTTCCCTACCTCTGTCCCCCTTATCCTGTCACCCCATCCCAAATACTAGGACCTAGTAAGATCTATAATTCAACAGCCTATACAACCCCTCCCAATAGCTCTATGGACACACACTGAATCAGCGATGCAGCTTAATTACATCAATCACTTGCACATCTGGAGATCTGATTTTTACATTATCCACAGTATTTTTGCAGTCACGTCATTTCTATCATCACAGACATAAAAGTAATTTTTTCAATACTTACATAAGGCACACAGCCAAAATGCTTACTATTTCAAAACAAAGCATATCATGAGATCACATCAACAGTGCTGAAGAGTACTGGCTTGCATTTTAAGAATACAGTAGATACTTTATAATAAGACCACTATTATTTTATGTACCTGTGTTTCAAGAAAGTAGGCTTATAGGCATTAAGGCTAGAAAGGCCCCTGGATGCAATGACCCTGAGTTTGGTTTATGCCACCAATTGCTTAAATCTCCATAATGAAGCTCTACTATCTCATGTTACTAGGAGTATTATGAATTACACAATTTAGCTCTTAACACAATTCCAAGGCAACTTTTTTTGTTTGAATGTATAAATGATAGTTAGCAGTAAAAAAGTAAAATAATCAAAAGCTTTAAACAACTTAATAAATTTACTTATTTGGCTGTTTTTCCTTCTTGAAAGAGCTCTAAATAAAAATATCGCTTTCCTAAGTAAATATATTGAGTAAAAGGTCATAAAAGAAAGGTACAAAGGTGCAGCTGGCATTTCTGAAGTTCAACAGCTGTTGCTCCTAACCCTCATAAGCCAGTGAAAGCTTTGAGTCCCTGAGGTGGCTTCAGGAGATGCAATGGGGTTGCAGCAAACACTATCAGGAAGTCATCCATTTCTCAAGCATGCCATCCTCTTTACAAAGTTATTTTTAGAAAGAGGAGGGTATTTAGGACTATCTCTGTGCAGAAAAAAACACAAATTTATGACTCATTATTAATTTTGGCAATCCTACACACAGATTCATTTTTGTACCCTACTGAATATACAAAGTCTCAACCAGTATCAAAAATCTTTGTTTGCTGTTTAATGTGAGTTGAATAAAAATAGAGAACAAGGTACTTTAAGGTGGTGTGTAAATCTAGGATTCTAGTGGTAGAAACTAAGATCCTGGTGGTGCGGCATGGTGGGGTAAAGCTGTCACCTGTGACGTCAGCATCCCAAATGGACATTAGTTCATGTCCCAGCTGTTCCACTTGTAATCCAGCTCTCTGCTAATGGCCTGGGGAAAACAGTAGATAATGGCTCAAGTGTTTGGGCCCCTACACCCAAGTGGGAGACCCAGATGAAACTCCTGGCTCCTGGCTTCAGCCTGGCCCAGTGACAGTTGTTGCAGCCATCTGGGGAATGAACCAGCAGTTGGTAGATCTCCCTCCCTCCCTCCCTCCCTCCCTCCCTCCAATTCTGATTTTCAAATACATAAATATATCTTTTTTTAAAGACTTTGTTCATTTGAAAATCAGAGTTACAGATAGGGAGAGGGAAAAGCAGAGGCAGAGAGAAGAGAGATATTTTCCATCCACAGGTTTACTGCTCAAATAGCCACAGTGACCAGGGATGGGCCAGGCAGAAGCAAGGAAACAGGAACTCCATCTGGGTCTCCTATGTGGGTGCAGGGGCCCAAGGACTTGGGTGCATTTGCAGGGAGCTAGATCCAAACAAGCTAGAGGAACTGGGACTCGAACTGGCACACATATGGGATGCTGGCACCACAGGTGGTGGCTTTACCTGTTAGACCACAGGGCCTGCCCCAATGAATGAATCTTTTTTTTTTTTTTTTTTGACAGGCAGAGTGGACAGTGAGAGAGAGAGACAGAGAGAAAGGTCTTCCTTTGCTGTTGGTTCACCCTCCAATGGCCGCCGCGGCCAGCGAGCTGCGGCAGGCACACCACGCTGATCCAAAGCCAGGAGCCAGGTGCTTCTCCTGGTCTCCCATGGGGTGCAGGGCTCAAGCACTTGGGCCATCCTCCACTGCACTCCCGGGCCACAGCAGAGAGCTGGCCTGGAAGAGGGGCAACCGGGACAGAATCCGGTGCCCCGACCGGGACTAGAACCCGGTGTGACGGTGCCACAAGGCGGAGGATTAGCCTAGTGAGCCACGGCACCGGCCATGAATTTTTTATAAAAAAATTATTTTAATGTGCTTATATCAAGGTTCCAAAAATCATATCTCTTAATTTGGTTCTTGAAGCACAAGCCTTTTCTCAATTTAGCAAGAAAAGCCCAAAAAGACAAAAGAAAACAAACAAAAAACATCTTTCCTTAGGAATTACACAGAAATTTCTACAAAATTTATCATTTTGTAACAACATCCAAAATTTTTTAGTTATAACCTTTTCCTCTAAGGATGCTAGTCTTTGCTATTAAGACAAATTTCCCAAATAGAAACACATACATATCTTTCCAAGAGAATGTAATTAAAATATTTTAGGTATATCATAATGCATACCAAGGGTAATTTACTCAATTTACCTATGAAATTATTTTGCGAAATATGAATAATGCTCAGTAACAAATTAAAAGTTCATGATTTAGGTGGCTTATGTTCCTTCCCAAAAATATATAATAAAGTTACTTTTATAAGGGAATTTAATATTTTTAATATAATATTTATAGTTTATTATCTGTTTGAGTTGCTCAGAAGTGAACACTTTTATTTTTAAATAGCCTATCTTCAGTATTCAGATAATGTTCTTTTTCACGCTTGGGATTAACTTAGAAAGAAAGAAAAAAACCTCAATACAGAAAACTATCTAAAACTACCACAGATACAATTTCTTTGAAGAATTCATTACTGTTTCCTTTTCTTCTTGCTTTGAAGACAAGGAACAAATGCTTCTTGAATGTAGAATTTAACCTAACAGTTCACTGTTTTAACATCTTCAACAGAGTCAAAATAGAGCTGAGTTCTAGAGTGCAGCAGCTCTCTTGACAACTCTGAGTAAGGCTGCAAGTGGGAAATCTTTTATGCTATTTTTTTGTGCATATCTCAGTGTGGGAGGATGAATACTAAAGAATAAATCAGGGAAAAATGGCACCTCTACCTAGATAATAAGAAGAAAAGTAAGGCTGGTGTTTTGCACCTAATATTCTCCCAGTAAATCATGACTGTTTTTCTTCCATTTTCTTCTCAATTGCAACTAGCAAAAAAAAAAAAAAAAAAAAAAAAACCACCACTTAATCATTTACTAAGCACCACTGCTAAACTTAGTACTTGAAATGTAATTCTCAGAATTTTGTGAAATGTATATCATTCTCTCTTTTACACAATGACCTAAGCTCTAGAAAGATCAAATGTTTTGCCAAAGACTCACTGCTAGCCATAGACAACAGGACACACACAGAACTACAGCAAACTATTAAATTTATGCTCTTATCACACTCCAGTTTGCTAATTTTGTAAAAAATGGTTTTTTGTATTTCCAAGTTAATAAAACAAAGTTTGGGTTTCATATTTGAAATATTCAATATTATGAGAATGGCATTTTTAAATGGTCTTAAAGTCAGTAAGAAATTTAAAAATACCTTGGACTCCTTTCATTTTCATTGTACAGTCCAGTTTGAAAGAACCAAACACATATATGTTGTCCTATCAAAACAGTACCTTGCATTAGATACGTAGAGGTATTTTAAACAGGCACAAAAAGAGTACCCAATCTAAATGTAAAACTAACAAGTCCTACATCCACTATAAGTTCAGTAAATACCATTCACAGAATGCATGTCATTCTTCCTAGATGCTGGAAAAGATGACCTCTATGCTCTTCTATCTATGTATCATCTCTGCAATATTTTGCAGCTTCAACTTTCTCGTGTGTGTGTGTGTGTGTGTGTGTGTAATTTTTGTAAATGTATTTGAGAGGTAGCATTACAGACAGAGATGGGGAAAGACAGAGAGAAAGGTCTTCCATGTGTTGGTTCACTCCCTAGATGGCCACAGTAGCAGGAGCTATGCCGATCCAAAGCCAGGAGACAGGAGCTGCCTTCCGGTCTCCTATGCAGGTGCAGGGCCTCAAGCACTTGGGCCATCCTCCATTGCCCTCCGAGGCCACAGAGAGAACTGGATCAGAAGAGGAGCAGCCGGGACTAGAACTGGCACCCATATGGGATGTCAGTGTCACAAGGGGAGGCTTAGCCTACTACACACCACAGTGCTGGCCCCTTCACTCGTATATTGTGATTTCAAATATATCACCCCAAATCTTTCTTATTACCTAAATTCCAACCCCAACATAAACTGTCCTTTTGGAAAGGTGACACAATGAGATCTAAGATGGCACTGCCTCTCACACCACATCACTGCTGACCACTCAACCTCTCTCAGTTCGTAAAAGGGGGCTAGTAATGTTCCCAAGTGTCCCAGGCCCGGTTCTTGGAGCTTTATGCAATGCCTAGATTTCCCCTCAACTCTGACTTATTTAATTGTTGTATTCATTCATAGTAACCTCGCCTATGTTAACAATTTCTTCTGCACAAAATGTTACAAGTTATAAAAAAAGATTAGAATTTGAAGACAAAATTTATTATGAAAAATAAAAGCATTCACTTAAGAGTCAGACTATAACTTCCATAATCCTTACATGGCAAGAAGTTTTGAAATCCTTCAATCTGCTAAACAGTTTAAGTAGGTATTTTATAAATAACATTCCACTTAATTTTCAGTCAAGATGGAAATCAAACGCTATATGAGCATATAGGACAACAGCTTTATGAAGTGATTATTATTCACATCTTAGGCATGAAAACTGGAGTGGTGAAATAATTTGTCCTATATCACATATCTAGTAAGTAATAGTCCCAGAATTTGAATTCAGGTCTATCTGACTTCAAGATAAGTATTCATTTCATCATGCTATGCTGGGCCTGTCTGCCATTGACCTAAGTCAGTTTTCCTATCCAGAAAAGAATGCTGTCAGTTTTCCTCTAAGAGGAACAGCAGGCCAGCACAGTCATATCTGAGAGAGGTAAGGCATTTTTTAAAGTTCTTATAGGTACAGCCAACATAATTCTCCCCCACTGCTCCAAATGCTATTGAGAATTACTGGCTTTTCTTATGACACACTTGAAGTGGGTGCCATCTGCAGGTACATGGCAACAAGTTACAAAGGCATATTTTAAACCATTCTATAATCACTCAAAGAAGAAAACAAAGACGACAGTAAGTCAATAAAGGACATAAGATGAAATCATATAAATTACTCAACTGATTCAAAATAAGATAAGGAAAGAGAGAAAAAGAACCCAAAAGAAGGAAAAACAAAAACTGCCACACATCAGATTGAAACCCAACTATATCAATAACACATTAAAAACAAACACATTAATAAAGACAAAGATTGCCAGACTATAAAAAAAGACCAAACTAAATGTTTTTGGCAAAAAAAAAAAAAAGCCCACATTATTGTAATGACAGACAGCTCTAAAAAAAATGATGGAAAATATACACCAGGCTATATAACAGACCATGTCGATTTCAAAGAAGGAAATATCAGGAATAAATGGGCTCATTTCCTAAAGAAAAAATAATTCATCAACAGAATGTAACAATCCTAAATATTTATACACATATTATCAGAACTCTAAAATACATGTAGCAAAAACACAATCAATTAAAAAAATAAACAGGAACCTGCACTATTTTCCCTAAATAAATCCGACACAAGTTTCACAAAGCAGATCTTTGCATTCATTGGCCTGGGTCTGATTAATGTATATTTTTGTGCCTCGCAGGATGAGTTTTCTATATTTACACATATAGAATAACAGTTAAGAGTGCTGGATCCTCTATCCACATTGCCTATATTCATATCCTGGTTTTATCATAAGCCATGGAATTGATCAAATTATTTAACTATTAGTGCCTTAGTTTTCTCTATTGCAAAATAAGAATAACTACAAAATGAGAATAACTAGTTTCTACTTCCTAAAGTGAAAAATAAGTTGCTGACTATTAGGGACCTAAAATAGCATCTGATGTATAGTAAGAGCCACTAAATCATAAGAATTGTTACATAGCACTGATTTATCATTACTTTCGGCTTATAAGTCAAGACATTGACTTGAATTTTTTAGATGACATCAATTAAAACAGAATATTATCAAAGAAAATTGGATTGCTTCCAAGTGTTGGAGAAAAAAATGCTTAGAAGTTATTTAAGATATTTTAAAGTCAGTGTCAAAACAAAGCAGCGGTAATTTTGTCTCAAAGCAAGATATAATGATCCAATGAAAATTTATATATTACATGAGGTGTGTTTGGCTCAACCAACAAATTTAATAATACCACATATGAGACGATATGAAAGGTACACATTGGTGGTATCTTGCTGCCTTCAACTATTCCTTATTATGTGCTCCATTTAACCAAAATTTATGGATCCAAATATTATAATCTTACAAAGCAGAACATTTATTTCTAAATTTGTTTTTAAATGGCTAAGAGGCAGCATTCAGCAGTATAGCTCTGGAACAAATTCCACTTGGTATAAGACAACAACAAAACAAATGTGGAACACATTTCACATTTTTCATTTTATGCAACTTCAATCCTTTCAACACTGCATACATTACGAAAGCACAAAAATAGACGCTGTACTATCGAATTGTAAAGAATACAAAATTGATATAATTATACTTTATAATTTCTTCCATGTAGCAAAAGGACAATTTTTTTCTTTCTTTAATTAAAACAATTTCATGGGTCCCTTTTATGTTTGACAGAATATGGTAAAACAAGTATATTTTTACTAAGTATCTCAAAATTTTCATATTTTAATGAAAACTACTATTTGTAATACATGGTCAATCTTTCTAACAGTGAGACCAAAACTTTCTTATCTGGGCTGAATAAGCATGTACCTGAATTAACACAGTAATAAAACAAGTAAGCCTGACTTACTCTATTCTACTATTTTGAGGACTAGGTGGGTGAATACATTTATCACACTGTGAATGACATAGCCAAAATTTCACCCCTCACTTCCACATTTGTAAAATTACCTTTCTCTTCCTCTTTTACTCTTCTCCTTATACCACTCTCAAAACAGGACAGGACCAGGTGTTTGGCCTAGTGGTTAAGATGTCAGTGTCCCCCATCACAGTTATCTGTGTCCCATACCCAGTTCCAGCCCCTGACTCCAGCTTCTTTGTAATGCAAAGCCAGGAAAACATCGTGATGGCTCCAGAAAGTGAGTTCCTGCTATTCTCATGGAAGATTTAGACCGATTTCCCACTTTCTGGCTTCAGCCTGGCCTACTAACAGCCATTACAGACCTTTTTGGGAGTGAACAGCAGTTGGGAACACTTTAGTAGTCTCTATGTGTCTCTCTGGCTCAAATATAAACAAAAATTTACTTTTAAAAACCATGGTGGGGGGGGTGGCGCCGTGGCTCACTTGCTTAATCCTCTACCTGCAGCATCGGCATCCCATATGGGTGCCGGTTCGAGTCCTGGTTGCTCCTCTTCCAGGCCAGCTCTCTGCTGTGGCCTGGGAGTGCAGTGGAGGATGGCCCAAGTGCTTGGGCCTTGCAGCCACATGGGAGACCAGGAGGAAGCACCTGGCTCCTGACTTCGGATCGGTGCAACACACTGGCCATAGCGGCCATTTGAGGAGTGAACCAACGGAAGGAAGACCTTTCTCTCTCTCTCTCTCTCTCTCTCTCTCTCTCTCTCTCACTGTCTAACTCTGTCAAATACAAACAAACAAACAAACAAAAACATGAGGAAGTTTACTATCATAGCACATGAAGGCAATGAGAAAAACAGGCCACACAAGGCAAAATGTACGCAGGGATCCGCAGTACCACAAGATGCCCTGGGATGCCTCCCCATCTCTTCTCAGCCTTCAGTTGGCCAGCAGCAGATTTAGGCTCTCAGCATGCATGCAGCCTTCTAGCATTTTGCAATGAAGTATACCACCACGTGAGCAAACGCTCAAGGCCAGGAAAACATTCAAACTCAGACTGAGTAATAATGGATGGGACATTTTATGGGTTCACTGAGCCTAATGGCTACTGAGAGTACAAAAGAAATACAAAAACAGAAACCCAGAGCAAAATACGCAAGTTACAGTGTCTCTGAAGGCAGACTGAGGTCATCAATATCATCATCATCAAAATTTAGCTAGAGCTTTACCATTTACAATGTATTTTGACATACATTATTTTATTTGGTTCTCCAGCAATATAGATATTTTTACTAGTAACTCTACTGTTGAGGTGAGGAAACCATAAATGGTTGAGAGACTTGTCTCAGGTCACTCTAACAAGTAAACAGGAAATTAACTTCTATCCTCCACAAAACTAAAGCACATTTTATTATGTAAGCTACAACACTTGTGTCCCATATAAAGGAAGATGAATAAGCTGAGGCAGGTTTCACATAAGACAAAATCAGTAATTATCTCTATTAACCTCTGTATTTCTCCCTAACTGCTTTATTCATCAGTCCTATTCCTCCTTTTACTTTCTTATCTCCCTTCATTCCTGTTTCTTTTCTTCAGATGACCCAAAATGTCAAAAACCATTTTCTCCATTTAAATCTCTTATATCCTGATCAGCAAAATCAAAGATATTCTTGGGGAGGTGGCACTGTGGCATTGTGAGTAAAACCATCGCCTGCAGTGCCAGCCTCCCATATGGAGGCCGGTTCTAGTCCCGGCTGCTCCACTTCCCATACAGCTCTCTGCTATGGCCTGGGAAAGCAGTGGAGAATGGTCCAAGTCCTTGGGCCCCTGCACCCACGTGGGAGACCTTGAAGAAGCTACTGGCTCCTGGGTTCAGATCAGTGCAGCTCCAGCCATTGCAGCCAATTGGGGAGTGAACCAGAGGATGGAAGACTTATCTCTCTCCCTGCCTCTCCTTCTATCTCTGTGTAACTCTGACTTTCAAATGAATAAATAAATCTTGAAAAAAAAGATACTCTGGATCCTTCTCATCTTGAAGTTCTATCATTGCATCAGAATCGAATAATGGAAGTAGTACAAATATCAGAGATAAATATTTCTACCAGGCAGAAATAAGCAGTCAGTGAATAATCAATATAGTTTCTCCTGGCTCTGAATAACTGTCCTCTGCAGGCTGACTACACTACATGAGTCAGAACGGTGACAATAATGAACTGAGCCACAATAAGTAGCAAAACATTACTGAACCTCCAATAAACTACTCAGATACATGTTTATGCATTCTACCTGAAAGCTTTAAAGTCTAGTTCAAAAGGAAGTGCAGGAGACTACAATACAACAGAGTTAAAACCCCTATTGATTAAACACAACTGTTAGCTTTACTCTTTGAAGGGCTGAATATCTTCCTTTGAGCTTTACTACAGAAAGAAAAAAACTGAAATTACCAGACACCTAACTCCATAAGGATAATCAGGGTTAATATTTTCTAGTCTATTTAAAAAACATATGACAGAAGGGGTGTCCTTCTGTAAAGACCACATTTTATCTAATACATATTATTGTACAGAACAGCAACAGATCAAAACTCTATGCATTCCAAATATTTCACCTATATAAATTCATTTGGTCATCCCATTAATCCAGTGATAGAGGCAGTACTATTATTTCTAGCGCAGATGGGGAAATAATGGATGGGCTTATTTATTATAGTTGCAGAGTTGCTGTATGACACAGATCAAATATGGAAAGGTCGCCCTGACAGAGTAATGCAGGCTTCTTTTCGTATCTCCTTCAAAGACATTTTCTTTTCTCTACCTGTCTGCTCTTGAGTCCCTACCACAATGCACCTATAAAAGCTTATCATGAAGTTATTCCAGCAGGCAACTTGAGTTCATCAACAGGATGCACAGTCCTGGTGACAGGAATCATTCACTCTGAAATCAAAGACTGTACGTTTTCTTATTTTTCTGAGGATTGGAGAATATTACAAGTAACTTTTCCCAAGTGAGAGGAAGGAAAAAGATAAGAAATCTTGATTTACTTTATTCTTCAGAATAGAAAAGGTAATTAAGGGAAGACAGGAGCAGCTATGCAAAACACCAGTAGGACGGGAGGTTGGAGAACAAAACTAACCCATAGGATTTACCCAGGGAGAAAATCTTTAGCTAAAACATTCTACATCCTGGCTCATGCACCAAAGCACATCATTTCTCTCGCTTACGAGGAAGGTCTTGTTTCAGCTAAGAATGAACACTGGACTTTTCCCACATTGCTAAAATGGTTCTGAAACAAACTTGGATTTTGTGTTGCTGATGGTGGTGGTGGTGGTGGTGGAGGAAGTGCATATGTATGCATAGTTTAAGAGAAGAGATTACCAAAAGTCAAAAGCAGAAGGGCAGTGGTTAGTCCACCCTTGCACGGAGCGGATTTCCCCAACCTTACAAGATTCAAATTTATAATAGAAAGGAATTTTGGATTATCAGCCAGCAAAGAGGAAACCCTTCTAGCTTATCAGAATCATCTCTGCTCCACCTTTTGTTACCTCTGTGAATAAGAGAACTTCATAATGATTTATAGATCAAATTCAACAACTTGACTCACTCACACTAAGAAAGAAGGTTGCGTATTAAGTTGGACAAATAACTTTTCAGTTCTGCCTAATTTACCTATTTGCTTTGACAGCAAAGAATGTACACTGTAGAGTTAGGATGTGGTATTCAAGAAATAAGGAAACATTGACTGAGAAACTCCACATGAAAGATGCCTGTTACATATAAGACACAATGTGGGTCAGGAGGCTTTATAAAAAGTGAAAGGCTTCTAAAGGAGAAATGTATTTCAGGAGCCTAATTTCTTCATGACTTCACAATGACGCCTTACCAAACCATCACATGGAATTACACTTACTTACACACACACACACACACACACACTCCAACACAAAAACAATAGTTTTATATGGAAAATAAGATTATGCAAAAAACTGACACACCTGAGATGAGGCTTTCTTATAAGACTATATTATAGTCTAGTCAGATTAAATGAAATTGCTTTCCTAACATCAATTTGACATTATCTAAACATATGCTAAGAATCCCACTTAGCTCCAAAACCATGAGTAGTAAAGAAGAACCAGAACTCTCGATATACTGAGAGTGGGAATGTCAAATGGCATAACCACTTCAAAAAGCTCTTTGGAAGTTGCTTCTAAAGTTAAACATAGTTAAACATATGACCCAGCAATTCTACTTCTAGGTATTTATTCAAGAAAAATAAAAATATTTATCTGAAAAGGTATTTAAAAATAAATGTCCACAGTAGCTTTGCTACTAATAGCTAAAAACTGAGAACAACCAAATATCATCAACAAGTGAAGAGAAAAATTATGGGATACTTATAAGGTTGTAATCAACCATAAAAAAGAAAATAATTATTCATATATGTATAATATGGGTGAAACATTATTCTGAGCTAAAGATTCCAGACAGAAAAGAACATAGGTGTCTCTCCTTTTATTGTGCTTTATTTGTTATACTTTATAGATCTTTATGAACTTCATAGGTCTTTACGCACATCAGTGAGATTCTAGTTATTTATTTATTTTACTTATTTGAGAGAGAGACAGAGGATGAGAGAAGCACAGAAAGAGATCTCCCATACACTGGTTCATTCTCCACATGCTCACAACAGCCAGAGCTGGGCAAGGGCAAAGCCAGAAACTAGGAACTCAATCTGTCTCCTGCTTGCATGGCAGGGACCCAACTACTTGGGCCATTAGCTGCTGCCTTCCTCATGGAACACATTAGCAACTGGAATGGAGAGCAGAGTTGAGACTCAAACCCAAGCACTCCAATATGAATTATGGCAACCTTAAAGTCTACACCCATCCCCATTGTGGCATTCACAAAATGAAGGTTAGTAGCAATACTGGGTTTAAAAAAAATCCATTGGTGCCATTTTTCCAATAACTCAAATAATAAGATTTTTAGCAATATTTTTTAATTAAAACAAGAACTTTTTTTAAGGCAGAATGCTATTGCACACTTAACTGACTACACTATGGTGTGAACACTTTTTTTATATGTACTCAGAAACCAAAAAATTTGTGATCACATTATCACAATATACATTTTATTTATTGTGTGAGCCAAGTCTAATATTATCTCCAAAGATGCCTGTGCATAACTGCACACCTCCACTTGTATGAAATTCTAAAACACAGAAATCTCTTTTACAGACATGGAAAGTAGAACAGTGTTTGCCTTGGGCTGGGGATCAGAAATGGGCATGGCATTGAGTAGCATCACAAGGGATCTTATGGGAATAGAAAAGTGTTCTACATCTTAATTGTGGTTTTAGTTAACATGAATGTAAGTTTCTAAAGCTGGATCAAATATTTACCAAAAAAGCATATTTTATTTCTTGTATTTTGCATTTTATAATACACATACCTCAACTAAAGTGATTTTTAGGAAAACACAATTTTGGAAGTAACATATTTAGAAGAGAAAAATTATATCCACACCCATAGTTACTGTACTACTGAGATTATATTAAGGCTATGATGTTTATTTCTATGAACATTTTAAAGAGAAATAAAAATTAAAGAAAATTAAGAGGACAGAAATTTGAATGATAAGTGTAACTGGCAATAAAATCATCTGAGATGTGTGTGAATGTTTGGTCTGCTGACAAGAAGATAAAATTGGGAGACATGATTGCCATCATATGTATGAAGAGCAACACTCTAAGAGGAAGAGGTATACTTCTATTGGGGGGAAATTACATACACACAGATTTTGTCCTCAACAGAAAGAAGGAAGTCTTCCAAAGTATATTTGAAACACATAGCATTAAAAAAAAAAAACCTGCATACATGGATTTCAAAACTTGGGGCACCAAAATAAATTTCACCTTTCCACAAATATTTTAAAATATCTTTGTAGAAGAAAATAATTACTTTAACTAGAGCTGAGATTAAAAATCAAATCATACTTGTTGAATATTTGTATCTCCCAGAAACAACAGAATATGAACCCTCTAATTAACTAGTTACTGAGTTCTGACTGCTGAATTCTTCCTGCCAGGCTTACTAGGTAGGGTATTAGACAGGATGATATATTAGATACCTGCTAAAATCCCTTTCTAAAAAAAACATGTTTAATTGAAAGGCAGAGTTACAAAAAGGAAGAGAGACAGAGAGAGAGACACTCTTCCATGTGCTGGTTCACTAGAATATATTTTGCTCCTGTCATAAAACTTGAAGTTGGGGCCGGCACTGCGGCATTGTGGGTAAAGCTGCCACCTGCAGTGCCGGCATCCCATAAGCGGGCCGGTTCAATCCCAGCTGCTCCACTTCCGATCCAGCTCTCTCCTATGGCCCGGGAAGGCAGTGGAGGATGGCCCAAATTCTTGGGCCCCTGCACTGGCATGGGAGATCTGGAAGAAGCTCCTGGCTCCTGGCTTTGGATCGGTGCAGATCTGGCCACTTCAGCCAACTGGAGAATGAATCAGCGATGGAAGACCTCTACTTCTCTCTGTGTGTAACTCTGACTTTCAAATAAATAAATAAATCTTAAAAAAAAAAAAAAAAAACTTGAAGGAAAATTTCATCATTTCAAATTACTGAACTTTACAGTGGCAGTTACTACATCTTTCATATTTAAGTTTAAATATTTTAATTAAATTGTGCTTTATTTTTAAAACATGTTGCTGTCCATCAATAACACATCCAATGCAGAATTCTTTTTTGATATAAGCCACCATAATGTGAAATTCTAATTTATTAGAAAATAAAATACATTTCAGAATTATTCATTTTCTGATGAAATTTAAAGTATTACCTAACAAAGCAAAAGGAAAAGAAATGACATAGAAAACCATGGCAAGCCATGTGTTGCCCATAAAGACAGATCACTAGCTGGGACAAGGGGAAAAACCAAAAAACCAAAAAGCTCCCTAACAGTTGGCAGGGATGAGAAAAAGCAATGTTAAGCCATAGGCTGATTGAAAGGATGATGGCCTAATGGTAATTAATCTCTCGTCACATTTCTTCCACTTTGCTGTTCTCAGAAGACAGAATTTTCTTTTGGGGATCCAAGAGTTCCAAAGAAGTTAAATTCTCCTTTGTCTACTGGGATGGCAAATACATGCCAGATTCAACAGCTCTAAGATGGAAATATCTACAGCAATGGCATTCAAATAAATATCAAGACATGTGTTAGAAATACTCAAATATGTTTTTTCCACGTGCAGGTGAATAGGGGCATCCTAAGCCTTAGGAGCTACCAAAAGTCACACTGGGCACATCAGAATGAAATCAACTCCAGGATGGCAGAACAAAGAAATCAAAGCCACTGAGCTGCTGGCTCATTCTCAAAATAGCCTTGTCCTCAGGCTTTTGAGTTAAATGAGCAATACACTTTGTGGCTTAAATCCATCAGTCTATTTTTTTTAATTATTGTTTTTCATTATTTGCAACTAAAATTTCATGCAAAGAAAATATACATCAGTGTACAAGACGTCAAAAATGCAAAAATTGGTTTTGGAACTTACAGTTAAATCTATAGAGTAATCTGGTGTTAGTACTGGCATGATCTAACTCTCCATTCATACAGAATCTTCAGTTTCTCATATATGGATATTAATATGAGCACTTATTTTAATGCATTCAAATGTCGCTAGACTCATTTCAACTACCTCTTTCACATCAGCTCTATACATAGGAAGTCTGAACTGTATTTTTGAATCGGTGGAATGAAAAGAAGAAAACATCATTTCTGTTCTCAGTTTACCATGGTCAATTGGAAATTGGATCTAAGAGAAATCCTGAACCTTGTTCTAGATCCCAAATCAGAGCCTGGAGTATACAAAGACAGAACTTTTAAAAACCAGACTACAAAGACATAAGATGGTAAAACCACTCAAGGAAAGATGCTATTATAAGTAAAGAACCCCAGAATTAACATGAATCATCATTTAAAATATTTCGGCTAAGAACTACAGAGAAAAAAATAAACAGCATAATTAAATACTGGTAAGGACAGACTTAATTGGTCTCACTTACCACTTTGGAATTCTGAGAACCATTGCAGATTCCAGTCTATATTCCTCTGATAAAAATCTCTGAATAAAGAAGAAATAGGAGGCTGTCTTTGGTGAATTTCAGATACAAAATCACTTCAATTTCATTTTTTTTCCAAGTATCACTTGAGTAAGAACAAAACTTAAACATCTACAGGTGTCTGTGGAAAACTTTTAGCAGAGCAATTCATTCCCACATATGGGGGAAGGAGATTGACAAATTACAAATCAGTCATCCTACTACATATCCAATTGTCTTATTAATTGACAAAATAAATTACGTATTCAGGATTCATTATACTGAAATAGAAAGTATAAGTGCTTTATGCTCTTCAATTCTATTAAAAATTTCACCTATAATTAGTATACCTTAAAAGTCATATATAATGTAAGTATTACACATAGACTGAATTCAACCAGAGATATTCTCACAAAAAATATGTTAATCCCAACGTACATTAAGGTAAAAGCTTTAGGTAAAGGTTAGAATTTAGGACTTGTTTAGAAAGTAATATGCCTTAAAATTTTTTCTACTCTTTTTCGTTTCCCAATTGCTTACCAAAATTAAACAAAATAGAGACATTGCAGCATAAAAGGATCACAACCTGTAAGATCAACTTTTATTTCAGATCTACATGATTACATATTTTCCCCAATGGACCTGCACTTTTATAATCTGAAAATATTTTTTATTTTTAAATAAACCAGACAAAAAGAAGACCTTAAGAAGCAATCTTTTTAAATGCACACAAAAAAAGCAGTAGCCTCCCTGTATCCAGTGCTGCCCCATGAAGCACCAAGTTAACTGCTCCTTCCTGAACAGTGGCAGAATACTTAGAGCCACTTGGCTGTTTCCTCATCCCCACAATGACGAGTTCTGGAAATTTCAACACTAACGCAGCACCTTACAATCTATTAATATTCTGGGGTATTGATAGGCTTCTGAGATACGTAAATTGATGTTTCCTTCATCAAAAATGAGAACTTTTTCTGGGGCCAGTGTTTGGCACAGCAGTGACTCCTGTATCCCATGTTGAAGTGCTGGGGTTTGATTCTTGGCTCTGCTTCCAATTCAGCTTCCTGCTAATGCACACCATGAGAAAACAGCAGACGATGGCTCAAGTATGTGGGTCCTTGCCACGCACCTGGAAGGACCAGACTGCAGAGTTCCAGGCTTCTAGTATGGGCCTGGAATGGCTCTGGCTGTTGCAGTCATTTCTCTCCAATGCCTGTCTGCCTGCCTCTCTCTCTCTCTCTCTGTATCTCTCTCAAGAGGATGAGGATGAAAAATTTTTATGAGAACTTTTTGACCATTACTTCTTAACCACATTTTATGCCCAAATTGTCATGCTTTTTTTCTTCCGTAAATTCAATTATATGCACATTAGACAATCAGGGGCTGTCCTTGAGGTCTCCCAAGTCTCTGCTCATCATTCTTCAATCTTTTTTCTCCAGCTTTTTCAAACTGAATAAATTTGATTGACAGCTATCAAGTTCACTGATTTTCTTAATATTGTATTCATACAGTAAATCAAATTAATTTGTAATTAGTTATTGTTCTTTCCATTTATAGAATTTCCATTAACCTCTTTTTTTAGTCGCCATTTCTTTGTCAAGATTTCCTGTACACTCATGATGACCATAGTTTGCTTGATTCTGTTTGTCTTACTTCCTTATATGCATAGGCATATATAAGCTTCTGTCAACTAAAACCAACATGTAGATCATCTCAAGTTCTGTTCCTATGGATCTTATTTCCTCTTGACTATACATCACATTTTTTCCTAGATTTTGCATGTTCGGTAACTTCTTTATTGTATAGTGAACATTGTGATAACAAAATGTACAAAATCTTAAGAGTCTGCTATATTCCTCTGAAGCCTTGTCACTTTTGTTCTTGGGAAGTACAATTACTTCTTGAATATCATGAATTTGTTTATGTTTTGTTGGAATTAATTTGAGGAAATCTCAAGCTGTTTCTTAAGCTCCTCTACTTTGTCAGGGTCAAACTTCTGTTTCCCCTGTAGATTTCATTGATATACAGTTTTTAACCTTGTAAGGATGGATAAAGTAAGCCCATAGGAGTGGGGAACATCCAGCTCAAGGACCACGTAAGATTTGTGTAATTGTTTGATATGGCCCTGTCAAAGCAACCACAGATGGGACTTGATGGACTTAGCAAATCTTTAGCAGGCTAACTGTTAAAAATTCTGTATTGTTTGTGAATGATGTTATAGATATTCAAATTGTCCTTAGCAGGAGAAAAGGTTCCCCATCCCTGAGAGGATGTTGCTACAGTTTGAATGGATTCCCTCCAAAACTCTAGTGTTGAAACTTAATGGCCAATGTAACGAGGTGGGGTATTGGGTAGACATTTGGCACATGGGTTAAAATGCCACTTGGTACACCGACATTCAATATTAGAATGGCTCTCTTGAGTCTCAGCTCCTCCACTTAAAATTCAGCTTCCTACTAATGAGGACCCCAGGAAGCAGATGATGGCTCAAGAACTTGGGTCCCTGCCACCCACTTGGGAGACTCAAGATGAGTTCTGAGCCTCTGATTTTTGTCTGGCCCAGCTCTGGTTATTGTGGGCATTTGGTAAGTAAACTTGCAGATAGAATATCTCTCCTCTGTCTCTACCTGTCTCTTAAATAAATGAAAATAAACAAATATTTAAGAGGTTGGAGACCTTTAAGAGTGATGATATTATAAGGACTCTCCTCAAGGTTGGGATTAAGATCCCTACAGAGGGAGCCTTCACATAGAAGTCAGTTCTCTTGCTACTCTGTATGATGCTATGTGAGGACACTGCATCCCTTCTCTCCAGAGACATAGCATTCATAGTGCCATCTTGAAATCAGAGTGCAACCTTCAGCAGATAACTGAACCTACTGGCACCTTGATCTTGGACTTTCCAGCCTACAAAACTGTGAGGAAACCAATGTCTGTTTGTAATGAATTATCCAACCTCTGAGATTGTTATAGCCACAAAAATGAACTAAGATGGCTCCTTCCTCTTAAGTTGTAGACATTTTGGTTCTTACCCAGATGCCTAAGATATTAATAACATCAGTCTAATTGGTTTGGCACAGAGCTCCAATGTCCACCTGGAAACAGTGACATGTCTTTCCATTCTCAGATCTCTTGTAGACACTCTCTGGTACGTTCACACAGTCCACTTGGCATATGTACAGACCATCCCTCAGACAAGGACTCAAGGGAACACACTTCTGAAGTTCTGGACCCCCACTATTCCATGGAGCAGTCTTCTTTCTGATGCGCTGCTCCAGATTTCAACTGCTTCAGTAGCACTGAACTCTGATCTCTGCCTTTTAAGCTCACAGGTGTCACTCTTTTCTCCTGGAGCCCCAGGTGCCTGTCACAGTTAGGAAACTGTCCTTAGTGGAAATCAGCACATGCAGGGCTCTTTCTATCAACCTGCCTTTTCTCAGTGATCACAGTCCTGCATTTTCTGTTTCCAAGGCCTATCAGAGAGTTCCCTCATATATTTTGCTCGTGTTGTTATTGTTCATAGATAGTCAAACCATTACCAGCTACTCCTTCAAGGACAGAAGCAGAAGCATGTGTCCACATTATTTTATAGTTTTTTTGTCTTTTTTATTCTCTCAATTTATATATACCTTTTTCTCTCCTCATCCCAAATTTGTGTAACTTATCAGCCAGTTCAGTGCACACTGTGTTAAATATTTTTAATAAAATATCTTAGAACTATAAGATATTATAATGATAAGACCCTTTGAAATTATTAACATTATTACATAGTTTGGAAAGAGTTTGTTAAGTTTAAGGAAAAATGTTTCAAATTTAATTTTAAAAGCTTCCCTCCCAAACTTATTTTCCTTTTTCATGAACAATAACAGGACAAGCAAAATATTATCAATACCTTACTGTACCATATTGCTTTTCACATGCTTTTCTTTGCTAAAGTATGCTTGCTTATCTTTATCAAGTCAAAAAAAAAAAAGCAGAAAATTCACAAAAATTCAAGTTATCAGAATTTTGATTTCCCAATGTCAACACTGGTCTGATCTCAGTGCCATACAACCATTAGAAGGACAAATGTCTTGTAGCTATATTTAAAGATTGTGAAACCATCTGCATGTCTCCAGATAAACCATAAGAGATTTAAATGAGAAAGCAAAGTACACATAACACAGTTTTTTAAAAATGCTTAGAAAAAATTTACATGATGCAGAGAGTCCACAAGTGAAGTAGATTTTTTTCTTTGTCAATCACGGATTTCCTAATTGGGCTGGATACTAGAAATGTTCAAATATCAGTTTAGAGATAGGCAGACCAACTGTCCATCAGGCACAGGGTGTAGGGCCTACACATATGGTTTAATTTCTATTGAAATGAGAATAACTGGAAATTTAGGTGAAAGAAAAGTTTAGCACACAATTTTAATTTATATCAACACTTTCAGAAAATTTTCAAATTGGCTAGGAACCATAATTTCCCACAGAAGCTAATTCTGTGTGCTTCTAGGGTACTGGGCTCCAGGTATTTTTTTCATTAAACTAGATAAGACATCCTTCCCTCTAAGTTCTTTGAGCACTCATCTCATCCCTAATCCAGGGATCTCTTCCCTAATTCATTTTCCCTGATCTTTCCGGTTTACGTGAACTGTACCCATTTGCTGACACATGGAAAATGTCGGGTAAATAGACGCTTACAAGCCTCTCTTAAGTTACCATGTGATAGATGATATCTTCATGGTGGCTATACACCTGTATTATATTTGTTTCCCACAACAAAGAAGTGGACTTGGTGTCTCCTCCAACTTCAAATCAGCCTGCAACATCACAAATTCCTAAGAGAATTGTTTGTAACCGCAACCCATTTTCAGAAGTGCGATAATAATCACAGTGAGAAACCACGAAGTATCATCAAATTTAGTCAACTTATTTTACCAGTTTAGGTGGATTTTCCAGATTCTCTTAATTACTTACCATTCATAGCCATTCAAGCAAGTGACATCTATATCCAAATCATGGTTTATTTATAACAATACTCTATGTATTCAGAGAGACCAAGATAATTTTCAACAAGAAAAGGAGATATGTAAAAGAATAAAATGCTTTCAATTACATGCCAAAGAAATCCTGGAGGTCAGTGTACCACTTAGGACACATAAAAGCAGAGTGCTCTGGACTTAAATTGGGAATGAAGTATGGATAGCATGTTATGATCTAACTATGAATCTTTTCAACTCCTTTCACCTCAGTGAGATTTTCAGTCAGTAGGCCTAGGTCCTAGTTCTAGCTCCAGTGTTGTGTAGTCATCAAACACGTTTGCCTTTATTTTAGTCTGTTTCCTAAGGAATATATATAATCATACTCTCTGGCTTAATGATTTATTTGTTTGAAAGGCAGAGTGACAGAGTGACAGAGACAGAAAGACAGAGAGAGAAATCGATCTTCCATCCACTGATTCATTATCCAAATGCCTGCAACAGCCAAGACTGGGCCAGGCTGAAGCTGGGATCCTAGAAGTCCATTCAGGACTCCCACATGGGAGGCAGGGATCCAAGTATTTAGGCCATCATCCACTGCTTTCGCAGGTGCATCAGCAGAGGACTGGACTGGAAGCAAAGCAGCCAGGACTTGCAGGCAGCTGCCTGTGCTGCTGTGCCACAACACTGGTTCCCTACATTGACTTCTAAAAAACCTTTTTTAACTTATTTGAAAGGCAGAGTTACAGAGAGAGGAGGAGAGAAATGTCTTCCATATACGGTTCACTCCCCAAATGGCCACAATGGCCAGAGCTGGGCCTATCTGAAGCCAGGAGCTTCTTCTGGGTCTCCCACATGGATGAGGGGGCTGAAATATTTGGGCCATCTTCCACTGCTTTCCTAGGCCATAAGCAGAGAGCTGGATCCCATATGGGATCCAGACACTGCAGGCTTAGCTTACTATGCCACAGCACTGGACCCTTTGATTTTTTAAAGTTCCATTTATCCTACTACAGTGTGAGATCCTCAAGTTCATGGATGATATTTATCCTATTCACCAGTGAGTCCCTACCAAGTAGCACTATCTGTGACATGTATAGGCACAAATTCATGTTAAATAAAAAATTAATTTTGTTCAGAGAGAATTCTCATCTCATTTTTATCAAATGGATACCTCTTAAGTAACCTATCCAGGATGTGAGTATTACATTTTATCTGAATGGGAGTGTACTAGTCAAGGTTGTACTTTATAAAGAAGCCCTCTCAGGAACAAGTGATTAGATCAAGGCTGGGCATCTGACTACAGCTGGTCTACATTCTCTCTCCTGGGATTGGGACTCTGGTCTCTCTACTGGTCACTCTGACTAAGGAGAAGTGCTGGGCAATACATTTGGTCATGTGCACATGAAGGCACTGAAAAGAAAATCTATTAAGTGTGATGAAGAAAGAAAACCATAGAGAGGAGTATAAGAGATGAGGAGCAAACTACCCAGATTCCTCATGGCTTTACTGATGGCAAGTTCCGGTTCCTCATAAAGCTAAACACTTGTTTGAGATTTCAGGAGGTATACCCCTTTCCTTCCATATTTCTGTTTTAGATGTATTGAGATAGGTTCTAATACTAAGAACCAAAAGAATATGAAAAGATAATACTTTTTTTCTTAGCCAAATATATCTACTTTATAAAAACTACACAGAAGCAAAAATATGTCCAGAAAATGCATCAAAATTGCAGGAAGGGAAAATGTTGAATTGAGAAATCATCAAATTTTCAATAATTATAGTCTAGTAGTTAATAGTATGTGTATTAGAAATCATTTTGTTTTTAGCAAAAGAAAACACCATTACATCAACAGATGAGAGTGATCATATGAAGGCAAATGTATCCTAAAGCCACTACATACTTCTGTAATTTCTCCAGGGAAAATTTGCATCAAGAACTCTTAGCTCCAAAACTGCCTGGAGCATCGCATGCTATCATGGGCCCTAAAAACATATTTAATTGTAAAAATGCTAACAATTCTTGGGATGAGCCATTCAAAATAACAAATGTTTTTTAAGATAAAGGAAACAGAAGAAGAGAGGGAAATATGCAGTATATGCAGTAGAAATGAAGTTCAGAAGAAAGGAATAGGGGAAATTATCACAATCACTTGGAATTCTATTGCTCAGCCATACAAAGTAAAATAGAAAGTAGTAAGTTTGAGCCAATAAATGCCAAGGAATCTCCTATAACTCAATTACCTCAAAATGTGAATCAATTTTTTGTCACCCTTACAGCCTACTACTCCTACTTAGTTTTTAAAAAGTAATTGCTAATTGAGTAACCCACATTTCTGTTAGAATGTTAAAATCGAAGTGACAAATTTCTAGCAGTTTCCTTTTACAATCCAATTCAAAGTATCTATTATTTTCCAAACAGTAAATGAAAATGTCAAAAACATTCTTGAGTAGATATTTAGTTGTTTTCTGCCAAATTAATGAAAGGAAAATATTGCACTCTGAATTGGTTAATTATCATGAATCCTTCTGCAAAGGGCTCCTGTCTGCAGAACTAAGCCAGCTTTAGTTGGCCCACTGCCCAAATATTCATGGAGAGTAGACTATAGGCTCCACTGTACTCAAACGACATTTAGTGTTTGGCTTCATTCATCTGCTTACAAATCATCATTCCTAATCACTATAGACATCCAATGTCTGAAGTAAACAGGGCAGAAACACCTGCATGCAATGGGGATATTCTGTTCCTTTGAAATGCTGTGAGGTAGATTTAGAATACAGAATGAACAAGAATATCCTAATTAACATACCCTCTAGAAACTACATCCACTTTAACAAAAATCCTCTACTGACATTACTTCAAGGAAATGCTCTAAGAAGAAAGTGACTTCAAGCAATGGAGGACTTGGAGAAGCTCCTTTTCCTATGTTCTAGGCTAGGGTTAATGGAGCTATTTCATGTATAGGCCTCCAGGGTACCCACACACAGATCTCACACCTCCCCAGTGCCTGGGATTTAAGATAAACATGCGCTGATTTGCCTATTTCAAAACCTAGCAAAATAACCATCTTTTGAGCATAACACCATCTCTCTTTTCTTCCTTCTTCCTATAGAAATTAAAGACCTAGAATGACATCTCTCCATGTTGGATAACATATTGGCTAGACTTCTTAAAAACTGGAAAGGAAACTATTTCTCAACTTTTTGAAAAAGCCTTTCCACCAATCCTTTTGAGGAAAGAATGGATATGGAAAAAATTAGGTGTTTATCTATCATCTTTTTTGAATCTCTCTAAGGAAGATGGAAGAAAAGATACCAAATCAAGACACAAATACTGACAAGCAAAGAAACACAAACTCTCTTCTGGCCGGCGCCGTGGCTCAACAGGCTAATCCTCCGCCTTGCGGCGCCGGCACACCGGGTTCTAGTCCCGGTCGGGGCGCCGGATTCTGTCCCGGTTGCCCCTCTTCCAGGCCAGCCCTCTGCTGTGGCCCGGGAGTGCAGTGGAGGATGGCCCAGGTGCTTGGGCCCTGCACCCCATGGGGAGACCAGAAAAAGCACCTGGCTCCTGGCTCCTGCCATCGGACGAGTGCGGTGCGCCGGCCGCAGCGCGCCGACCGCGGCGGCCATTGGAGGGTGAACCAGCGGCAAAGGAAGACCTTTCTCTCTGTCTCTCTCTCACTGTCCACTCTGCCTGTAAAAAAAAAAAAACAAAAAAAACAAAAAAACACAAAACTCTCTTCTCTAATCTGTTTTCTGTATGGTCAGGAGCAAGTACCCAAGGCTCCACTGTGCCAATTTATTATACAGTCCTGTATCAGAGAACAGGAACTGTACAGAAGCCAATGGGCAATCATGAAAAAGGATCATTCACACTACCACATATTTCAAATCTAAGTGCTGTGGCCCAAGCAAAATTAATAAGCAAAGTTTTTCCCAGACAAAATAATTCCTATAAAATCCATCATCAAAAACGCTTAGAAGGCATTAGATATTAAGGCTCTGAGAATGGACACAGGAAGTCTATACCTACCTTTAAATAAACTGCAGCTGGCCCAGTAGGACAGTAACAATGTTTAAAGGGTCTAGAACTTATGAGAAAAGCAGTATAAAAATAAAAAGTGGTAGAAAAAGTGAAAAAAGAAACAAAGAACAGGTGGATCAAAGAAAGAACAAACACCAAGATAGCAAGATGGCAGTCTATTTTTTCTTTTAATTGCTTTAATGTTGTCTTTCTTCCTATTCTACTTCTTCCTCTTCCTCTTCTTCTTCTTCTTCCTCTTTTTCCCTTTATTTTTTTGAGAGACAGAAAGAGAAAGAGAGAGTGAGTGTGAGAGAGAGAGAGAGAGAGAGAGAGAGAGAGAGACACTACTCCCATTCACTGGTTCACTCCCCCAAAGACCAGCAATAGTTGTGGGGCCTGGACACTAGGAGCCAGGAATCCAATCCAGATCTCCCAAGTGAGTGGCAGAGACCTAAATACCTGAGACATCAATGACCACCTCCCAGGATCCACACAAGCAGGAAATCAGTGTCAGGAGCCAGACCCAGGAGTCGAACCCAGGTAGTCCAATGTAGGATGTAGGCATCTTAACAACCTCTGCACCTCTAAGCCAAATATTCACTCCAGGATGACAGTATTAAAATGGACCATACCAAAAATTATAATAATAAATGTAAATGTTCTCAACACTCCACGTAAAAGGCAGAAGTTAAGAGTCCCAAACAACAAAAACACAACATAGCACCTTTGAAAAATGATCATTAAAAACAGAGATATTAAAAGCAAAAGGATATAAAAAGATGCATTCTGCTAACACCATTCAAAGCAAACACCAAGGGAAACTCCAGCATTTGTCCTAGCAGTTAAGATGCCAGTTAAGATGCTTGCATACCATATCAGAGTACCTAGGTCCATGTCTAAGTTACAGCTTTTAATTCCAGCTTCCTGATAATGTGGACCACAGGAGGCAGAAAGGGATGGCTCAAGTAGTTGGGTCAGTGTCACACACATTTCAGACTTGGACTGACATTCCAGCTCCTGGTTTTGGCATGGCCCACCCCTAGCTCTTATGGGCATTTAGTAAGTGAACCAGTAAATGGACGCTTTGTCTCTATGTCTGTATGTCATTCTCTATTTCTCTTTCCTTCTCTCTGTCTCTCTGCATCTCTGTCATACACATTCTCTTTGTATCTCAAATTTTAAGAAAAAAAACCCTAAAATTGCTATACTGATATCATAACAAAAATTGATTTTCACAAAGAACAGAAATACAGAGGATAATTTTTTATTTAAATTTTTTTTCTTTTTTTTAACTTTTGTTCAATAAATATAAATTTCCAAAGTACAACTTTTGGATTATAGCAGCTTTTTCACCCCATAACTCCCTCCCACTCACAACCATCACATCTCCCACTCCCTCTCATATCCCATTCTTAATCAAGATTCATTTTCAATTGTCTTTATATACAGAATATTAACTTAGTATATACTAAGTAAAGATTTCAACAGTTTGCACCCACACAGACTCACAAAGTATAAAATACTGTTTGAGTACTAGTAATATCATTAACTCACATAGTACAACACATTAAGGACAGAGATCCTACATAGGAAGTAAGTGCACAGTGACTCCTGTTGTTGATTTAACAATTGACACTCTTATTTATGACATCATTGATCACCCGAGGCTCTTGTCGTGAGCTGTCAAGGCTATGGAAGCCTCTTGAGTTCACCAACTCTGATTTTATTTTGACAAGGCCATAGTCAAAGTGGAAGTTCTCTCCTCCCTTCAGAAAAAGGTAAGAGGATAATTTCATAAAGACAAAATTCCCAATTCACCAACATGGAATACTAACTATAAATATTTATGAACCCTAAATCTGAACTTCAAAATAAATTAAGAAAAAACGGACAGAAACAAGGGCAGGAGCTGTAGCATAGCAGGTTAAACCACCTCACACTATACCAGAATCCCGTAACAGAGTATCATCTTGAGTCACAGCTACTTAGCTTCCTATTTCATTATCTGTTAATGCGCCAGTGAAGGCATCAGAAGGTAGACCAAGTACTTGGGCATCCTCAACCTGGATGGAGTTCCTGGCTATTAACTTTGTCCCAGTCCAGTTCCAACCATAGTGGACATTTGGGGAGTGAACCAGTGGATAGAAGTTCTCGTTCTCTGTGTCTCTGTCTCTCTCTGTCACCCTGCCTTTCAAATAAAATGAATTTTTAAAAGAAAATTGTTAGAAATCAAAATATACAATATACCCTCCACAAAAAAGACCGAAGTTCAAAAAGGCAAAGGCACATAAACTATGCCATCACTTTACAACTCAACTACACCTGTAAACAGTAACAGAAAGATCTCTGGAAAACTCTCAAATAGTCTATAACTAAGTAAAAGATGACCAGATAAACAAAGGACAAAGAGCAAGCAAAAAAAAAAAAAAAAGATAGAAAGTATTTTGAACTTATTGAAAATGGAAACATATCATACAAAATTTGTGAGAAGCCACTAAAACAGTACTTAGAGGAAAATTTATAATACTAAATGGCTGCATTAGAAAAGCAGAAAGGTCTTAAGGCTAGCTTACTACTATTCTTTGTATTAGGAAACTGAAAAAGGAAAATATAGCAATCATCAAAATAGGCATCCAAAAAGTGTCTGACAAAATTGAACATCCATTGCTGATAAAAATTCTTTTTTTTTTGACAGGCAGAGTTAGACAGTGAGAGAAAGAGAGAGAGACAGAGAGAAAGGTCTTCCTTTTCCATTCGTTCACCCTCCAATGGCTGCTATAGCCAGCGTGCTGTGCTGATCTGAATCAGGAGCCAGGTGCTTCCTCCTGGTCTCCCATGTGGCTGCAAGGCCCAAGCACTTGGGCCATCCTCCACTGCCCTCCCAGGCCACAGCAGAGAGCTGGACTGGAAGAGGAACAACCGGGACAGAATCCGGCGCACCAACCGAGACTAGAACCCAGGGTGGCCGGCGCTGCAGGCGGAGGATTAGCCTAGTGAGCCATGGTGCTGGTGATAAAAATCCTCACTGAACCAGCAGTAAAAAGGAATCTCTTCAGTTTAATAAAAGGCATCTATAAAAAAAAAAAAAGTGCATTTGGCTACACAGCAGACTTACAGAATGTCAAATGCCCTAAACAGCACTCTGGCCTCAGAATCAGCCCTTAAGGCATTTGGATCTGGCTTAAAAGCCCATGAGAACATTTCTGGAATGGAAAGCCAAGATGCTGTGACAAAAAAATGACCTACATGAAAAATCTCTGTGAGTGAGATCCCAGTGGAAAGAAGGGGCCTTCAACGAATGAGGTACCTTTCTCTAAAGGGAGGAGAGAACTTCTATTTTGATTATGGCCCTGTCTAAATAATGTAAGAGTTTGTGGACTCCAGAGGCTTCCATAGTCTTGACAGCTCACGACAAGAGCCTCGGGTGATCAATGATGTCATAAATAAGAGTGTCAATTGTTAAATCAACAACAAGAGTCACTGTGCAATTGCTCCCCATGTAGGTCCTCTGTCCTCAATGAGTTGTACTATAACAATTAATGATAAAACTAGTCTTCAAACAGTGGTTTATACTTTGTGTGTTTGTGTGGGTGCAAACTGTTGAAATCTTTATTTAGTATAGAGTTGATCTTCTGTATATAAATATAATTAAAAATGAATCTAATGAAGAATGAGATGGGAGAGGGAGTAGGAGGTGGGACAGTTTGGGGATAGGAGGGTGAGTATGGAGCTTCCTACCGCTATAATCCAAAAGTTCTACCTATGAAATATATATTTATTAAATAAAAGCTTTCTATAAAAAGAACTTCCAGTTAACATCATTTTTAATGGTAAAAGACTGAATGCTTCTCCTACAAGATCAGAAACAAGACAGAGAATGCTGTCATGATCACTTCTATTCAACATTATGCTGGAGGTTCTAGCTAATCAAATCAAGAAAGAAAACTAACTAAAAAGTATCTCCACATTTTAAAGAAGCAAAATTTTATTTACAGACACATTATCTTTGTAAAAAAGTAGAATAAATCTATAAAATAGAAAAAAAACATTTGTTTTAACAAGGTTTAAAAAATACAACATCAGGGTGCCTGCACTGTGGTGCAGTGTGTTAAGTTGTTGCTTGGGAGGCCAACATGCCATATAGGAACACTGGATCCAGTCCCAGTTACTCTGGTTCTGATCCAGGTTCCTGCTACTAATGCACCTCGGAAAGCAATGAAGCATGCCCAAATATTTGAGCACCTGCCACCCAACAGAAGATTTAGATGCAGTTCCAGGTTCCTGAATTCAACCTGGCCCATCCCATGGTACTGTGGCAATCTGGGGAGCAAGCCAACATTTTAAAGAGATCTCTCCTTCCCCTTCTCTATACCCCACACTGTGTCACTATGCCTTTAAAAAATAAAAATTTATGGAAAATGGAATTTAAACTTGGATTTATTTTTAAAAAATAGTAAGTCAATACTCAAACATCAATCCTGTGTCCTTTTACTAGAAAGCAAAAATTGGAGGTTACAATTAAAAGAAAATTGTATTTACAACAGCACCAGCAAACAATAATAAAATAGGAGGAAATCTGACAAAAGATGTACAAGTCCTATACACTGAAGAGGCAAATGCTTCTGAGAGAAATTAAAGATCTAAATGAACAGGTAAAATGTACTCATGGGTTACAAAGCTCAATACTGTTAAAATGTCAGCTCTTGCCACATTGATCTAAAGATCAAATGCAATCCAAATCCCAATAAGCTTTATAAAAATAGAAATTGACAAGCTAATTCTAAAATTCAAATGGAAAGAAGCAGTAGCAGTCAGGCATCCCAGCTTTATAATGTGGCCCACAGGCACCCAGCACATGCCCTCCACACCACCAAGATGCCCAAGAAGAAGCCTAAGAGCAGCTCCTGCAAAAGTGGAAATGAAACCCAAAAAGGGAGAAGGGAAGGATAAGCTGTTGGAACAAAAAAAAAAAAAAGGGGGGGGGGAAAGAGGAGCAAAGAGAAAAAAGAGGCTGAGTGGCTAACCAAGAAACTAAACAAGATCGGCCTACAGAAAATGAGGAAACTAAAAATGAGAAGAAGCTAGCCTCTGATAAAGCAGAAAGGGAGCCAAAAACTACTATCCACTATGAAAACTTTTATCAGTGTTCCCTGTCTCCTTTCTTGTACAACACAGAGGAATATTAACAACTATTTTGTAAACATAAATTTTTAGTAACCCTAGAAACATTTTAAAGAAGGAGGGAAGGCCATAAAAGTTTTCAAGATGGCAGAATAGGGAGGGGACTTACTACTCTAGTCTAGTCTAGACAGTTTAAAAAAAAAAAAAAAAGTAGAGAGAGTGAAATCTCAGGGAAGAATTAGGGAGAAAACAGCAGAGAAAACTCCATGCAAATTAGAGGGACACTGTGGACCTAACATGGAGGGTATGGATGCACAAAACTCAGGACCCCAGCAGCCAAGAGCCTCAGCACCAGCTTTGGAGTGAGGAGAGACCAGACTGTAGCAGCCCAAGCCATTGGTGATAAAGCTGCAGGAAGAGCCTGGTGTGAGTCTGGCTTGGAGCCCTGTGGGGGAGTGTAACTCCAACCTAGAAGGAAAAGGGGAGGAGGGATATGTGTCTCTCTCCCCAACCACCAGGCACCAGTGTCCTATATAACTAGCCAAGAGAAGGCAGGCGCCATTTTGGACATACGTAACAGCTATGCCAGCTCATGTCCGCATAACCAGCAACCAACAGAGAGGAGATACCTAAGACTGGCTAGGAGAATTTACAGGGGGCTGGGTGCATGTGACAGTGGGAACCTCATGTGCCAAAACTATGAAAACACTGTGGCTGTGTGGCAGGTGCAGGGTATGGTTGGGATTTTGGGCAGTCACTGTGGGGAGCTCCACACACTCAGAGCTACCTGATTCCCTGGTGAAGGTCATTGCTACAGGATCAATGCTCAGACTGAGAAATGCATGGATCCTTGGTGTGGTTCTTCTGACAATGTGGACAAATATTGTACCCACTGGGTTTAGCGTCCAGGCACTGGTCTCCTTTGAGGAGAGGAAGTGAGCATGAGACTATGCCAACAGAGCAGAACAAACCTCCACTCTGATTAAAAAATTTAAAAAAGGTGATTTACAACACCCAAGTTGGGTGTCACCTTGGACACTGCCCTTACCCTGGAGCACTAAACACAGCTCCCTGACCACACCCAACACACATCTCTGGGTATTCACTGGAAGAGAAGACACTCCACTAAGCCACAAAGGCATAATCCAAAGACAAAGGCCATCACAGGCAAAAAAAAAAAAAAAAAAAAAAAGAACAAAAAACAAAACACAGAACACAGTAAGTATCACCACAAATGCCTAATAATAAATGCAGCAATTCAAGAAAAAAAGAATAAGGAATACAACATGACACCCCTAAAAGAACAGAACACTGCAACAGTAGAATATGAAGATGAAGAGATTGAAGAAATGCCAGAGACAGAATTTAAAAATTAAGATGAAAATCCACAAACTAAAGAAATCCACATGGGACATGAATGAAAAAAAATTCTCATGAAATTGGGATTTTAAAGAAAAATCAAAAGAATATATTGGAAATGAATAATTCAATAGAACAAATAAAAATATGGTGGAAAGTCTTAAGAATAAACTCAGTGAGGCAAAAGAAAGGATTATCTGAGTTAGAAGAAAAATCACTGGAAATTTTACAGTTAGAACAAAAAAAAAAGGAGAGGAAGAAATTACAAAACTAAAAAACAGTGTCAGAAATTATTGAAACGCTATCAAATGAACCAACAAATGAGTGTTAGGAGTTCCTGAAGGCATGGAAAGAGAGAACAGATCAGAAGGCCTTTTTATTGAAATAATTACGGAAAACTTCCCTAATTTGGAGAAAGAAAGGGATGTCCAACTACAGGAAGCACATAGAACTCCTAATAGACATGACCAGAAAAGGTTTTTCATAACACATTGTAGTCAAACTCTTCACAGTAAAACAAAGAAGATTCTAAAATGTTCATGAGAGAAACGCCAGATTACTTTCAGAGGATCTCCAATTAGCCTCACAGCTCACTTCTCAACAGAAATCCTACAGGCTAAGAGAGATTGGTGAGATATATTACAAGTCTTAAGAGAAAAAAACTGTCAACCCAGTATACTGTACCCTGCAAAGCTCTCATTTGTGAATGGAGGTGAAATAAAGACATTCCATAACAAAGAGAAGTTGAAAGATTTTGCCACCACTTGTCTAGTATCACAAAAGATGCTTAAGTATGTACTGCATACAGAAATACAGAAATAAGGTCATCACTATGAAAGAAGGCAAAGGCAGAAAAACTCTCAGTACAAGTACAAAGGAAATCCAAAGTCAAAAACAGGAATATTTATGGAAAAATGGCAGAGCCAAGTCTTAACTTATTAATAGTCACCTTGAATGTAAATGGCCTCAACTCTCCAGTTAAAAGATACAGACAGGCTGAATAGATTAAAAAACAAAACCAGGGCCAGTGCTGTGGCACAGCAGGTTAAAGCCCTGGCCTGAAGCGCCAGCATCCCATATGGGTGCCAGTTCTACTCCCGGCTGCTCCACTTTCAACCCAACTCTGTACTATGGCCTGGGAAGGCTTCTAAATGGCCCAAGTCCTTGGGCTCTTGCACACACGTGGGAGACCCGAAGAAAACTCCTGACTCCTGGCTTTGGATCAGCAAAGATTCGGCCATTGCAGCCAAATGAGGAGTGAACCATCAGATGAAAGACCTCTCTCTCTCTGTCTCTACCTCTCTCTGTTAACCCTCTCAAATAAATAAAATAAATATTTTTTAAATATCTATTTGTTGCCTACAAGAAGTACACCTCACCAACAACGATACACACAGACTGAAAGTAAAAGGATGTAAAAAGATAATCCATGCTAACAGAAACCAAAAAAAAGAGCTGGTATAGCCATCCTAATATCAGACAAAATAGACTTTAACATAAAAACTTTTAAGAGACAAAGGGCACTAAGTAATGATTAACAGATCAATTCAATAGAAAGATGTGATTATTGAAAAACATATATGAACCTAATTACAGGTCACCTGGCTATTTAAAAGAAATGGTAATAGATCTAAAGGGAGACATAGACTCCAATGCAATAGTAATGGGGGACTTCAATACTCCACTTTAAGCAATGGACAGATCAGCAAGAGAGAAAATCAGCAAAATAAACAACAGAGTTAATCAATACTAAAGACGAAATGGACCTACCAATATCTACAGAACATTTCATCCTATAGATGCAAAATTTACATTCTTCTCACTAGTGCATGGAACTTTCTCTAGGATTGACCACATGTTAGGCCATAAAGCAAGTATCAGAAAATTCAAAAAAATCAAAATCATATCATGCATATTTCCTGACTGCAATGGAGTGAAGTTGGAAATCAACAACTCAACAACCTCTAGAACATATGTAAACACAACAAGACTGAACAACATGCCCCTGAATGAACACTGGGTCATTGAAGAAATCAAAAAAGAAATCAAAAAATTTCTGGAAACAAATGAGGGCAATACAACATATCAAAACTTATAGAATACAGCAAAACTAGTATGAAGATGAAAGTTTATAGGAATTGGTACCTACCTCAAGAAATTGGAAAGGCACCAAAGGAGATATCAATGCATCTCAAGGACCTAGAAAAACAACAGTAAAGCAATCCCAAAACCAGTAGGGGAAAAGAAATAGAGAAGAAACAAACAAACTTGAAACAAACAAACAAAAAAATACAAAAGATCAGCAAAATGAAGTGCTGTTTTTTTGAAAAAAATAAACAAAATTCACATATCATTGGCCCAACTAACCAAAAAAGAAAGAGAAAACTCAAATCAGTAAAATTAGAGATAAAAAAGGAATGTAACAATAGACATCACAGAAATAAGAAGAATCATCAGAAATTACCTTAAAGAGCTGTCTGCCAACAAATCGGGACACCTTACAAGAAATGGATAGACTCCTGGACATATACAACCTACCTAAATGGTGCTATGGAGTCACAGAAAACCTAAACAGACCAATAACCAAGACGGAAACTGAATAAGCAATCATGACCCTCTGCGCAAAGAAAAGCCCAGGCCCGGAAGGCTTCACTGCTGAATTCTACCAGATATTTAAAGAAATACACTCCAATTATTGTCAAGCTATTCAAAACAATCGAAAGGAGGGAGTCCTCCCAAACGCCTTCTATGAAGCCAGCATTAATTCTTAAACCTGAAAAAGATACAACAGAGAAAGAGAACTATAGACTGATTTCCCTGATAAACATACATGCAAAAATCCTCAATAAAATTCTTGCCAAGAAAATTTACTATCACATAAGAAAGATCATTCACCTGGACCAAGTGCAGGTCTGTATCCTGTACTTTGTTTTTTAATCTATTTTGCCTGTCTATTATCCCCAGCTATACAGGGATGGCTTAATATTTATATTATTGTATTTATGTATTTATTTATTTTATTTATTTGAGAGAGTTAACAGAGAGAGGTAGAGACAGAGAGAGAGAGGTCTTTCATCTGATGGTTCACTCCCCAGATGGCTGCAATGGCCAGAACTCTGCCGATCCAAAGCCAGGAGTCAGAAGTTTTCTTTGGGTCTCCCACATGTGTGCAAGAGCCCAAGGACTTGGGCCATTTAGAAGCCTTCCCAGGACATAGCAGAGAGCTGGAATGGAAGTGGAGCAGCCGGGAGTAGAACTGGCACCCATATGGGATGCTGGCACTTCAGGCCAGGGCTTTAACCTGCTGTGCCACAGCACTGGCACTGGTTTTGTTTTTTAATCTATTCAGCCTGTCTGTATCCCCAGCTATGCAGGGATGGCTCAATATTTACAAACCAATCAATGTGGTACATCACATTAACCAAATGAAGAATAAAAACCATATGATTATTTCAACAGATGCAGAGAAAGCATTTCATAAAATAAAACACTCTTTTATGATAAAAACTTAAAGCAAATTGGGTATAAAAGAAACATTCCTCAACACAATCAAGGCAATTTATGACAAAGCCACAGCCAGTATCCTATTGAATGAGGAAAAGTTGGAAGCATTCCCACTGAGATCTGGAACCAGACAAGGATGCCCACTCTCACCATTGCTATTCAGTATAATCCTGGAAGTTCTAGCCAGACCCATTAGGTAAGAAAAATAAATCAAAAGGATACAAATTGGAAAGGAGGATGTCAATTATCCCTATTTGCAGATGACATGATTCTATATATACCAGATGCAAAAGGCTCCACTGAGAGACTATTGAAACTCAAAAAAGAGTTTAGTAAAGTGGCAGGACACAAAATTAACAAATAAAAATCAAAACCCTTTGTATACATAGAAAATGCCACAGCTGAGAAAGAAGATCAATCCCACTCACAATAGCCACACACACAAAAAATACCTTGGAATAAATTTAATCAATGATGTTAAAAAAAATCTCTACAATGAGCAATATAAAACATTAAAGAAATAGAAGACACAAAAAAATGGAATATGTTCATGGATTGAAAGAATCAATATAATCATCAAAATGTCCATATTACTGAAAGCAATTTATAGATTAAATAACAATACTAATCAAAATATCAAGGACATTCTTCTGAAATATAAAAAAAATGATGCTGTAATTCACATGGAAACACAAGATCCCAAATAGCTAAAGCAAACTTATACAACAAAAACAAAGGCACAGGCACCACAATATCTGATTTCAAGACATACTGCAGGGCAGTTATTATCAAAACAACCTGGAACTGGCACAAAAACAGATGGATAGAACGGAACAGAACAGAAACACCAGAAATCAATCCATACATCTACCACCATCTTTGACAAAGGAGCAAAAATCAATTCCTGAAGCAAGCACAGCCTCTTCAACAAATGGTACACAGAAAATTCAATCTCCACATGTAGAAGTATCAAGCAAGATCCCTACCTTACACCTTATACAAAAATCCACTCAAAATGGATTAAAGACCTAAATCTATGACCTGCTACCATCAAGTTATTAGAGAACATTGGGGAAACCCTGCAAGATATTGGCACAGGCAAAGAGTTCTTGGAAAAGACCCCAGAAGCACAGGTAATCAAAGCCAAAATTGACAGATGGGATTATATCAAATTGAGAAGCTTTTGCACTGCCAAGGCAACACTCAGAAAAATGAAGAGGTAACCAACAGAATGGGAGAAATTATTTGCAAACCGTGGAACTAATAAAGGACTAATAACTAGGATATATAAAGAGCTCAAGAAACTCAACAACAACAAAATAATCCAGTGAAGAAATGGGCAAAGGACTTAAAAGGGAATTTTTCCAAAGAGGAATCCAAATGGCCAATGGACATACCAAAAAATGCTCAGGATCACTAGTTATCAGAGAAATGCAAACCAAAACCACAATGAGGTTTCACCCCTCTCCTTAGAATGGCCTTCATACAGAAATCAACAAACAACAAATGTTGGCGAGGATGTGGGGGAAAAGGTACCCTAATCCACTGTTGGTGGGAATGTAAACTGGTGCAGCCACTGAAGAAGACAGTACGAAGATACCTCAGAAATCTGAATATAGACCTACCATATGACCCAGCCATCCCACTCCTGGGAATTTACCTAAGGGCATATGAAAGAGTTATCTGTACCCCCATGTTTATTGCAGCTCAATTCACAATAGCTAAGATATGGCATCAACCCTAATGTCCATCAACCATTTTGCTGGTTACTGTTGTTGTTGTAAAATCAGAAAATAAAGGAATATTCAGTTGTGGGAGGCTATAACTGTCTAAATGTCAGCTCAATACTCCATAGATGCATAGTGGGAGCAGGGGGTTAAATCCTATAATACTAGGCACACTAAATGTCAATTTAGAGTGACAGTTGTGCATTTAAAATGTATTGGATATTTTCAATTACTTCTTGTTGTTGCTGCTGTTTGGAAGAACTGTTTCTTACAGAAAATCACACCTTATTTGTTGCCCTGACAGAAACTGTATATACTCTGTAACATCTTTGGTGGTAGTAGTCCAGTTTTCCTAAAAGTTTTGTTAATGTACTATAAATTATTTACAGTTTGATTACGTAGTACACATATAAAATTGCCAACAGCTGAAATTTATGAAACAGCCTCTCAACATGTGAAGATATTCAAGGACAGTTTGCCTCCAAATTTGAAGCTGAATAGTCATTGAAATAGAATCACAATATACAGATTTTTGGATTTTCAGTACATATATTAAGAACTATATATAGTGAAATATCAGTGTACTGATTCTCAGCACCAATAAAACTCAATTATGAAACAATTAAATACATAAAATTCATATGGAGGGGTAGTAGTTTGGGGCAGTGGTTGGGTTGCTACCTTACTGAAGAGCTCGTTCCATCTCCCTCTGCTTCCAATACAGCTTCCTGCTAATACACATCCTGGAAGGCAGCAGATGGCAGCTCATGTACTTGTGTCCCTTCCATTTGCATTAGAGACCCCTGTGAAGCTCTGGGATCCTGACTTCAGTTTGGACCACCTCTGGCTTTGGTGGGCATTTGGGGAGAGAATCGGCAGACAGAGACATCTGTTCGTCTCTCTTTCCCTCTCTGTGCTCCTCTACCTTTCAAATAGAATGAAAATATATAAATTGAAATTCATATGGAAATGCAAAGAACTGAGAATAGCCAAAATAATTTTGAAAAAGAAAAAGAAATGAAGGCTTCACTACCTGCTTTGAAGATTTACTCTAAGTCCACAACAATCATCACAGTCTGTTAACAGGCTAAAGACTGCCAAACCCACCAATGGAATAGTCCATAACTGATCTGCATATGAATGGACAACCGACTTTCAACAAAGATGAAAAAGCAATCTAGTGAAAAAAGGACAGTGTGTTTTAACAAATATTGTTGAGTCAACTGGATATCTGTATTTTGAAAAAAAAATAAACTTTGATCAATATCACACACCAAATACAAAAAATAACACAAACAAGTTGCTAAAAGTGTTTCACTACTATAGTGGGGTAAACAATTAAATAAATGGCTAATAGGACCCAGGTATCTCATTGTTGAAAAGAGATATTAAACAACAATTATGCTAAAATCAATCATGTGCAAAAGATGTATTTACCTATGTAATGTGATAGGCAAAGTGAGAGAGATCCTCCATCTGCTGTTTCACTCCCCAAATGCCCATAACAGCCAAGTCTGGATCAGTCTGAAGTCAGAAGCTAGTAACTCCATCCAGGTCTCCCAGGTAGCTGGCAGGGGCAAAGTACTTGGGCCATTATCCTGCCTTCACACACACAGGAACAGGAACCTGCTTCAGAACTGGAGTAGAAGGATTCAAACTGGCTGCCAGCAACCCAAGCAGCATCTTAGCCCACTGTGCCATAATTCTGGATCCCACTCAACTTATTTTTAAAAACATAAATTTTCTCACAGTACTCATCCAGTTTCAATCTCTTTAGCATCTTGCAATCCTTTAAAGTCTAAACTCATCAACATAGTTGACAGGATACCTCCCCCCCTACTATTTGGCATCTTTTCCAATTCTACTGTACATTCTAGACATTACTAAAATATTTGAAAGCACTTAAAATGGCAATACATTTGACTTACTGTTCTCATTTTTTTTGCATGCCTTTCTTCTTATTTTTAGCCTGAGGAATGAACTTTTATCTTTACTGAATCAGTTTAAATATAATCTCCTCTTTTAAATTCATATCTAGCATTCTAGTCACAAATGGATTCACATTCTTTTCTGTGTATACCACCCTATTCAAGTTGATAATTATTTATTTGTGAGCTTGTTTCCTGAAAAAATGTCTCCTCAAAGACAATTATGAATCCCTGTATCCTCAGTGCTCAAACTCAAAGCCTAATGTATGGGAATGGCTTTATATATGCATAATGATCAAATGGATGGAAGAAAGATAGGTGAGTAAATTTTTTAAAAATGGATATGATAACCAGCGCTTGAAATAAGGAGTACTTATGGAGTACAGAAAAGAAACAGTACTCTATATGACAGATATAGTAGTTACCAAAATTATATGCCATACTTTATTAATTCTAGGTAATTTTATCCTAAATTATGTCTTAATAGAAGCAACTATTATTATCTAGCTTATTTGTATAGTCCTATGAAATACTTTAATCAAAAGTAAGTGTGATATATAATTTGATGCAAAAATTAATTCCCAACACGATAAAATGGCTGGAAATCAGGAGTTCGGTGAACTACTCTGATTACTTGTGAAGATGAAGCCAGAGGAATAACCTTTTTGTGACCTCCTCCCACAAACAAAACTATTCACAGATTTTACCATTTCAAAATGTAACCTTGGTTAGTTCTCTCCTGCAGATAATGAGACTTCCAAAAAACCCCACCTCCTACCATTTAAAATTTCAGGCTCCTTTTCTCTTAAATGCCTTATGATTTTCAATGTTTTCATTTTCAATGTTTATGCCTGGTCAATATATGCTTAATTAGTTTCCTAAAATCAATCTTAATATAACTTTGGTAATTTACAGTACATGTTGGTTTGAGGGGCTTCTTTTATCATTTTATTCTCTTACCTAAATCTGATTTGGAAATACCAAGGATTCTTTTCGGACACTGCTGCTTTATGTTAAAACGAGGCTAGAATTAATTTTTTTTTTTAGTGCAATGAAAGACAAAACTAAAAAAAAAAAATAAAGAAAGAAAGAAAGAAAGTCAAGAAGCTTTGAGAATCATTCTCAGCTAATGGAAAAATTATTTTAATTACATGAGAAATGTTCCAAAGCAATCTTCTGGGTGAAAACAAAGCATTACTTATTCATTGAGGAAAGTACTTTGCTAAAGAAGTGTTCACATGTCAAGCCCTGAGTCTATGAAATCAATACCTTATGTATGTAGGCTAAAAAAAAAAAAATTCACACCTTGATAATTCTCTTCTAAAATGCTGCCTCATTACAGCAGAAACATTTTGATTTATGCTAGCAAGGGTTCCCATCTGAAGAAACTAAAATGTCTTTTAAAAGACACACAGAGAAAAAACACTGAAAAGTGCGCTATAAAGTACTCAAACAGTCTATAGCAGTGGTCTTGGCTTCAAAAGGACAAAAGAAGCAATTTTTAAACTATATTAAGTCCAATCATTTTTTCATGTAATATGATAGAAAAATGGGAATAATAAGTGAATGATTTCAGAGCCCAGCAATGCAAATTTTAGAAACCACAAAATAAGAAGACAAAAAAAAAAACGAGGACGACTTTGGGCTGGTATCTGTAAACCAAAGCAGACCGCTTCACAAAAGCTGGTATCATCTGCTCAGACAGGCTGAGAGCACAGAAAATGTAACTTGTTTTGATTTTTCAGTTACTATCTTCCACTTTGCTCCTACTTTTCCTTAATAAATACACAGGTAAACATAAAGAGGTGATTGCTTTTTTACTTTTCACTATATTATGATCCTTCATGGGAAACACTTCAGTTCATTCAAGTTCTGGCTCCTCTAAACATTTCTTATGTCTCCTGCATGAGAAGATAACAATCCACAAACGGAAAGGACAATGTGCATGAATTAAATAAGAAGGGTTCATGAAAGAACCGGAATCTAATTACGTAAACACACTTCCCTACAGGTGGATATAAATTTCAAAAATCTCTGAAATCTCATCTTTAAAGGCAAGCAGTGGTTTTTTAATTATGCTAAAAGTCCCTTGTCTGCTTCATCTCTTGTGAACAATTTTAATCAGGCAAGCTTAATACACTCGGTCTCACAGACAACTTAACAGAGCTCTCAACTATGAGCTAATGGGAAGACAAGGAACCACAAGCTTTTTTATTAAAAGGAAAAAATGGCCAGCCTAGAGATTTGGCTAGCAATAAAGCAAGATCAAATCATTCTTTTCCCCACTTAGCCTACTTAACTTCAAGAACTACAGACATGTAATTAATTTGTGCTTGAGATTTACTTGGTAAACATAAACACACCATTTTAAAAATATTACATTCTTACAATTCACAGGAGTTGTATTTATTCTGCTTTTCCATTCAAAAGGGGACTTTGCAAGTCTAAACATCATCTGCCCCAAAAGAGAATCAAAGATCATTCGCTGCGCAGTGATCCTGACAAAGCACCAGTTCAAAGTGATTGTTAAATAGTAATTAAAAGTGCCAAATAACCCCACCTCCAACTTGAGGCTCAACCTCAAGCCCACTTACTACACCAGCCATCACCAGCAGGCTTCTCTCCATTGTGCCCTTTCCCCAAGCTAACCTACATTTTTTTAACTGCTCTAAACAACAGTAATGTAATTGCCATTATCTTAAAAATCCTTTCTCTTAGACAATTCAACACAGATCTTCCAAAAAAGTATTCAAGATTGCCCCAGGCCTAAGAGTTTCCACGTGTATACAACACCTACTTTCTTTTGTCCCTCTACTTTCATTCTCAAACTCCTCCAAGATTAAAGAACAATGTCCAGGTCCCAGTTTACCACTGATTAGTCACTACATTATGTGGCTTGCAGCATTCCCAAGCCTTCTGTGCCTCACTTTCTTCATCTGTAAAACCGTAATACCCTTCCCCCAAAAAGCTGAAATAAGAAGTAAAAGACATAACAGGGAGGGTAGCAGCAGCTAGCATACCATGGGCAGTTAATAAATATAAGTTTCCTTATGCCATGTACCAGATTGCTGTTTCCAGGCTCTTCGAGCAGGGCTCAACACTGCCATGGCATCTCACACCAGAGGCTCCGTTCTCCCGTTCTCCCGTTCCCCCAACAACCTTTGCCAGCCACAGAGCTCACTAGCACTCCTTACCCAGAACCTTTCTTTTATTATTTCTTCATCTCTACACTCAGCTCTATCCCTCTTGAGGCTTTCCGGCTCTGCCTACAGTTTTTGTATGCACTGAGTTACTTATGTTCAATCATTACAGATCACTTCACTTAATTTTGCTTCATTTTTTTACCCTGCCTGGTTCTTTTCCTCATTAATGCTGTACTTCTTACTAACTGCAACTGTACACTACCAGTTATTCTATACTTTTCTACTTACATTGATTTAAAAGACTACTTTTTACAGTTACACTAAAAGATTTTTTAAAAAACACAATAGATGGACAAATCATGATGAATACAGCTCAAGAAAAAAGATCTAATTCTTTGAAAATGATTTTCATGCATTTCACGCATTCACCTATCAGATTGTGAGCGTCTACTGACCTATTTGCTTGATGAGTTTTAAAAATTGAGTTTGCTTATTAAAATGTTAGATACTCAAGAGTAAAAGGGAATATCTGCAAAGCAAGGAAGGGCAAAAGTAAAAGCAAAAAAGAAATACGCTTTCAAAAATTTTCATCAATACTATTAAAGAATGCAAATATACATATACCAATCCTTTCAAAATATCTTCATGGGAGGATGTCTGGTCTATTTGAAAATACATCAGATTAAGAAAATCTCAATTCTGATGTCAGCAAGGCAAGATCTATAAAGGGAATGGAGCAATATAAATCAGGACTGCTTTCTAGATCTTTTTCTATGTTCAAGGATAATTTTCTTCTCTCTCTTATAGTTTTTTTGTTTTTCCCTTTCCTAAAGACACCATTCTTCCCCAATCCTCTGCTGGATACCAAAATTTAAACTGATTATATTTCATGGTACAAAAGAAAGTGTCATTCTTTACATAAACATAAATTACCTTTCATAGACTCTATGCTTGTTAATTTTCCTAATGGAGTATACAATCTTCCCAATATCCTGGAGTTAATCCCAAAATGTTTCAAATTACCATGTTTTGCACTTCTGCCTCAAATTTTCTGTTCAGTAACACCCATAAAAATTTCAAATAAAGTGACATCAAGGATGAGGTTTTTATTTTTCTATCAAATAACAGAAAGAACTAATCAGATTTCTGAGAATTTTCCCTTAAAATTCTTAGGTTAACTCCATTCATTCAAATTTTATATTCCAGAAAAATTAGACAAATTATTGCAATGACCTAATTTAGTACTACCTAGAATAATGCCTAAAAACTCTCTTTTCTATTCAAAGTAAGCTTTATAAGAGTTGCAACCAAATATGGTACCCAGACTTTGATTTCTAAGACTAATTTCCAATAAAAGGAACCAGGGCTCCTGGGAGAAACGGGTGATTATAGGAGTTGAGCAGGAAATATACAAAGCCAATGTTAAGTATCCTGTAATGCCAGAGAGTAAGAAAGTGTTCAAAAGAAAAATGAAAACTATTAAAATTCACAGTGATGACAGCATGTCAAAGAGACACAGTGGCCAAGTAAAAGAGCTTCTAACCACCATAGATGGGGAAAATCTGAGCAATAAAATAATTTAGTACTTTATTATAAACCATAAATAATGTAATCTATTCATCCAAACTATGCAAGTTAAGAAATAAATGAGGAGAGACAAATCTCTTGTATAGACACAATCCAAATAATTTATGGAAATGCTCCAATCTCAAGCAAGTAGAACAAAAGTTCCCACTGATTGCGAGCTATATAGGTGACTTGTTTCCAAAGAGTGGAAGGATTGATAAGGAATGACAGTATAGGGGAGAAACTTGTTAATAATAGGAGAAACTGGATGTAGGACATATGGGAACTCAGTGTATTATCTTTACAAAATTACTGAAACTAAATTTACTTTAAAAGGAAAAATGCATTTAAATTTAAAAAACAAAACAAAACTGTTATTGCCTTTGGCTTTCCAAAGTTTGTTCCCCATCTTACTGGTAGAAACTCTCAGTCAATGTGAAACCACTTCACTTGTACACAACACTGTCAAGTCCAGAGGGAAGACAGGTGTAGTCCTACACCTGAGTTCTGTTCTACATGCAACTACCCACATGACCTAAATAACCAATTTCTTCATAACCAGACGAGTCTATTGGCAGGGCTTCCTGTTACCCCTGTGGGGAGGACGGCTTATGCTGCCAGCCTATTTGCCAGCCTACCTGCCGGATTAGGGGATGTCTGGTGTGTTTCTTTGGAGTTGATGCTCAAATGCTATTTTCTCAAAAACAAATTCAGGTTAACACTATCTTTGGAGGAATAATCAGAAATTAGATACAGTGGTGACTTCTGTGTAGTGGAAGAGAAGGCTAGAGTACAAAGATGACATGATTTGCACTATTTAGATTCCCGGGCCACTGAATTAATTTTTATGTGTACAAATAGCTATTTTGCTATTTTAACAGTTACAAAAACAACAAGAAGAAATCCACTACTGGGGCTGGCGTTATGGCATGGCGGGTAAACCCACCGCCTGGCTTCCCTTATGGGCACCTGTTCCAGTCCCAGCTGCTCCACTTCCAATCCAGCTCCCTACTAATATGCCTGGCAAAGCAGCGGTAGATGGCCCAAGTCCATGGACCCCTGCACCAATGTAGGAGACCCAGAAGAATCTCCTGGTTTGTGACTTCAGATCAGCCCAATTCTGGCTACGGCAGCCATCTGGGGAGTGAACCAGTGGATTGAAGCCACTTCTCTCTCTCTTTCTTTCTCTCTCTCTGCCTCTGCTTCTTTGTATCTGCCTTTCAAATAAGTTAATTAATTTTTTAAAATCCACTATTACTCGAGGATTACTACAAGTTTCTGATTCTAACCTTTGTATTAATTATTTGCATGTTATCTCTTTTTGATATAATATCTAGCAAGAAACACGGTTTCAGGAGATAATTCTAAATGATTTCAGCCAATAATTTTTGTACTAAATCAGTTGTTTTAAAATAGCATAGCAGTTGTAGAATTCAAAGCAACTTGGAATGGAACGTAGGCCTATCAGTTATTTAACTTCAATAACTAGCTTCTTTATCTGTAAACCAGAGTAACAGTACTCACAGCTCACAGGGTTGTTGAAAAAGATTACATAAAAATATACTTAGAGTCCTTAGCCTAGTGGCTGGCCCATCTGATACCGTCATTATCAATATAAATGGAAATCTGTGTGGACATCTGTCTTTTACTCACCTACGGACCCAGAAGCAACTTTTTTTTTAAATTTTATTTAAGGCACACAAATTTCATATATTTCATGTATACAGGAATGTATACAATGTATATAGGACTCAGTGATACTTCCTACCCTACCCTCCCTCCTGCCCATGCTCCTCCTTCTCCTTCAATTCCCTCTCCTAATTTTTACAATGATCCACTTTCAGTTTACTTTATACTCATCAGACTAACTCAATATTAAGTAAAGAGTTCAATAAACAGTAAGAAGAAGAAAAAAAAAAAACACTGTTCCTCAACAGTAAAGACAAGGGCTATAAACAATCATCAAAATACAAATTGTCCATTTCACTCCAATACATTATATTTTTGGTACTCTTTAGTGACCACAAATCAGGGAAAATATATGGCATTTGTCTTTTGGGGATTGGCTTATTTCACTAAGTATAATGGTTTCCAGTTGCATCTACTTCATTGCAGAAGACAGGATTTCGCTCATTTTTATAGCTGAGTAATATTCCATAGTGTGATCTACACAATAAGTTCTTTATCCAGTCATCAGTTGATGGACATCTGGGTTGATTCCATATCTTAGCTACTGTGAACTGAGCTGCAATAAACTTGGGATACAAATGACTCCACATGCTGATTCATTTTCCTTGGGTAAATTCTCAGGATTGGGATGGCTGGATCATATAGTAAATCTATTTTCATATTTCTGAATATCTCCATACTGTCTTCCACAATGGTTGTACTAGTTTACATTCCCACCAACAGTGGATTAGGGTATCTTTTCCCTCACATCCTAGCCAGCATTTATTGTTGATTTCTGTATGAGAGTCATTCTAACTGCAGTGAAGTGAAACTTCTTCATACATTTCGCTGATGGCTAGGGATCCTGAGCATTTTTTGTGTCTGTTGGTCATCTGCATTTCCTCTTTTAGAAATGCCAGCATCAGGGCCAGTGCTGTGGTGTAGCAGGTAAAGCCGCCACCTGCAGTGCCAGCATCCAATATGGGTGCTGGTTCAAGTCCTGGCTGCTCCACTTCTGATCCAGCTCTCTGCTATGGCTTGGGAAAGCAGTGGAAGATGGTACAAGTCCTTGGGCCCCTGCACCCATGTGGGACACCCAGAAGAGGCTCCTAACTCCTGGCTTCGGATCAGCACAGCTCCAGCCATTGTGGCCATCTGAGGATGGCCAGCAGATGAAAGACCTCTCCCTCCCTCCCTTCTTCCCTCCCTCCCTCCCTCTCTCTCTCTCTCTCTGTCTCTCTCTCTCTGCCTCTGTCTCTCTATAACTCTTTCAAATAAAATAAATAAATCCTTTAAAAAAAAAAGAAAATGCCAGCTTCTAAGCATGAATAATCCTTAAGTATAACTGGTTTTCAACAATTATTATTCTTAATTTCTTAAAGAACTAAACACTTATCACTAATAATAGAATGAACAGTATTTCTACCTATGCACAGAAATATCCAAAATCATAAAACACAGAAGTTACTATCTTTAGAAATGAATAATTCTTGAGGCTGGTGCTGTGGCTCACTTGGTTAATCCTCCACCTGCAGCGCCAGTATCCCATATGGTCACCGAGTTCTAGTCCCGGTTGCTCCTCTTCCAGTCCAGCTCTCTGGTGTAGCCCGGGAGGGCAGTGGAGGATGGCCCAAGTGCTTGGGCCCTGCACCCACATGGGAGACCAGGAGGAAGCTCCTGGCTTCAGATCAGCGCAGCGGCAGCCGTGGCAGCCATTTGGGGGATGAACCAGTGGAGGGAAGACCTTTTTCTCTGTCTCTGTCTCTCACTGCCTAACTCTGTCAAATAAATAATTTTTAAAAAAGGTTTAAAAAAAAGAAATGAATAATTCTTATGCACCACAATGCAAGAAAATATTCAAGGAAAATAGCATCAAATATGCTCAGGTGTAGAAAGTGTCACAACTGAGATTTTTCCAGAAGTTTGTCAAAGTTTAAATATTTGCAGCTTGGTCTTTTGCCTTAGTTCAATCAAAAAAAAGGTTTGTCACATTTTACTTGGGTATGCATTTTTGCATCTAGCGGTAACATATATAACTTTAACAAAAATAGAGGTTAGAGCAGTGCATATAAATATTTTAAGTGTTCAATTAATATTTTGAATGAGTTTTATGTGTACAAATACATACACAAAAAAAAGAGTTACCTATACAAACTCCTTCCTATAAGTTATTATAAATGTTGTTCCTTTCCAATCTACATCAAGAAAGTGACTAACAGCATATTTCACTGATTTCCATTTCATCTTGGGTTCTTAAATAAAGCATCTCATAACTAAAGGTATATTTTCACTCACCAAATATCCTCTGAATTTGCATGACTTCACACAAATAGATATATAACTATACACAGACAACACTCTAGATAATAAATATATGTATATATCAATGCACCTGAATGTGACTTATGAAACTCCCACCTTACTCAAAAAATATATTGACAGTTTTTATGCTTCATAAGTTTATGCTTCATAAGTTTAAGGTTTTGCTACAAGATTCCTTAAAAGTATACTTTGCTTCTGAGATCACATATAAGGAGAAGAACTCATGCATTACATTTAAAATCACTTCAAGCTACTTAATTGCTACTAGAAAACTAAAAAGCATGGATTCACTCTTTTTATATTGTTGCTGTTAGTTAACACTGCAAAATAACTTGGAAGAAACAAGGAAATTGGATAAAAATCTGAAAGCATCATATATTCCAACAAGTTAGGCTAGGGGCCACCAAAGGCCATTCCATTACTAGACTACGCAATCTAGTAATATTCATTAGTGACTAATTTTTTCTTCAAATTTTCTATTTCCTATATAACACTTCACAGTCTGTTAGCCATTCACATGAATATTAAATCATCTAATCCTGAGAAAACCCGTGAGAAGAATGTAGTTAAATCAGAAATAAAGAATGTTATTTGCACAAAGCTACCAAGCTATTTAGTACTGGAATTTATATCCAAGTCTTCTGCCTCCATATTTGTCTTCCTTCTTCCCAACCTCATCTGTAGAAGTAATTCCCCTTTCACTGACAAGTCCCATTTCTTGCACCACAACACACCCTGTTCACTTAACTGCAACCTGTCCTTGGATATTTATCCACTTCTCTTGCCTTGACTCCAGTCAATTCATCACTTTGTGGCCTGGGGTATCTTCCCAAATTTAAACCACATAGTCTTCAGTGAGGCAAGCAAATGCTTTTCACTCTTTCTGGATAAGAAAGCAAATTCTTATGGAGGCCTTAAAAAGCTGAGTGGCTTGACCCCTTGCTTCGGAGTAGATGCTCTGTGCACCACCCAGGCTTTCCAGCCCCCATGGTATTACCATGCTCACCCACCCCATATTCCTCTTTGCCCATTTTCACCCAGTTAATGCACACTCATTGTCACCTCAAGCCAGCTTTCCCTTCCCTCAACAAATCAAATGTCCCTACGATATGCACTTGCTCTCACGCTCACTCTGTCTCTCCACTCTCTCGCCCTCAGTAATTATTTGGTCAATGTCTGTCACTTCCACTGGACTGTCAGGACCACAAAGGTAAGGAAGAAAATTTTTCCGTTTTCAAACACTATTATATCCACAGAGACTGGCATAATTTTCAGCCACAGAGTACATATTCGATACATTCTGTAAAAAAACGAACAAACATATAGGTGGGTTAATTACTCTTTAAGCCTATAGATATCTTAAAATAGCTATTATTTCATTGATTCCTATCTCTAAACATACAAAAAAAAATGTTGTATTTTAACAAGAAGCCATCCTGATTCTCTGAAATACTCCTTTTTTTCTTTTTTTTAAAAGATTTTATTTATTTATTTGAAAGTCAGAGTTACACAGAGAGAGGAGAGGCACAGAGAGAGAGGTCTTCTATCCACTGGTTCACTCCCCAGATGGCTGCAACAGCCAGAACTGCGTCGATCCAGAGCCAAGAGCCAGGAGCTTCTTCCAGGTCTCCCACATGGGTGCAGGGGCCCAAGGACTTGGACCATCCTTTATTGCTTTCCCAGGCCATAGCAGAGAGCTGGATGGGAAGTGGAGCAGCCAGGTCTCAAATTGGTGCCCTTATGGAGTACCAGCATTTCAGGTCAGGGTGTTAACCCACTGGGCCACTGCGCTGGCCCCCTGAAATACTCCTTTTACAATGAAATTCTCAGATACTTCTTAAAACCTGGAAGCCATAAATGAACACAATGGTATCTTCCCATAAGTACTGAAGAAACTGCACTTCCCTGTTACAAACACTTCATTTCTGTTAAAACTATCAACACATATGTCATTATCTGTAGGTGCTAACTCATCAAGAACAGAAATGTGTTTCCCTCACAGTTCTGGAAAGTGGAAGGTCCAAGATCAATCAAGGAGCCAGAGGATCCACTGTCTGGTAAGGGATGCATCTCCAGAAGGGAGGAAGCATGTGTCCTCATCAGGTGGAGGGGTGAGTTGTGAAATGCTGCACAACACTTATTATGTTATTAAGTTATAACCACTTATTGTGGTTATTAAGTTTCTATACCTGAGTTTTAGAGGAAATACACTCAAAACCATAGCAATGTAGACACAGCAGTGACAGTTATATTACAAATTCCCAGGTTTCCATAAAACTGCTCTTAAGATATCTGTTTGATCCTTCACTAGCATAAAAATTTGACAAATTTATAAGCAAATTTTACATTAATCACTATTATAGACATCTTAGTCTCATCCAATTATTACAGATGGTTAAGCTTTTTCTCAATCATGATTCCCTCATCCAAACTATTAGCTTTTGCTCCCCACCATTATGTGATATGCAAATGTAATGGGCTTGTTTCATCCAAGTCAGTAATAAAATGATTAACATGACATGGTAAAGGAAAATTCCATGTCATGTCACTAGAAATACCACTCTCCAAGCTGACATCAATCCATTCATTAAAATCTTTCAACCATCTGTGAACCAACCAAGCCTAATAATCCACCTCTAATTTAACCATGTATTTCATGAACATATCATGAGACACTCTGTCCAAAAGCTCTGATAAAATCAACTGAACTCCTTCTACATTGGGAAAAAGATCACACAAGTCTGACATGGCACTTCCTAGTGGGCCCATGAGATTTCTGTAATACCACTGCTTTTATAGGTAAGTCCTCACAAGTCATTTGTCTAATGAAAAATTGTTCCAAAGATAGATCTGAAACCCATTCATCCTATAACTGCAGAATTCTACTTTTTCCTTATTTTATGAAAATAATAACAGTATCTGTATGATCTTTAGTCTATTCTTTTGATATTCCATTTTGACCATAATTGTTCAAAGACCACTAACTCATCCATATCTGAACATTATTTAATCCTAGGACATTAATGAATAGAGTACATCAAACTGCTTTCTCATCATTGCTTCAACTTCCTTAACTTCAATTCCCTTGCTACCATCCTTAATCTCCTTCATTCAAATTTTTAGTATTATTTTCTTTTGACAGAACAGTTGGAACTGTTTCAGATAAACCTGTATCCAAGAACCAACCATTAATGGCAAAAGGCCATGAAGCCAATGAAAGAGGACAAATTCAGGATTACAGACTATGATTAACTGGAGAGATATATGGACAGAAGCAAAGTGTTGGGCAACTATAAGACAGATGGATCCATGCACCATGGTGCAGTAGGAAGGGGTTTACACATTAAGTTAATCAAAGATGACCCTCAGCTAACTGGAGTGTACCCAAACTCTCAAGAAATATTAAGAGGCCCAGGCTTCAGTTAAAGGACATTCCAGGCATTGGTGCCCAGCATGAGATACTTGGTACACTGCCTTAATGACTTTCTTTATCCCATAGGATTGGGATGAGTGTCAAGGTCACCAATTGAGCAAGATGGTGGTTATGCCAAGATGGCTAAGGTCTGTCAAGCTGCTTCCTTTCTTCCTTTCTTATTTTTCTTTTACATTTTGTGACTTTTTTTTCTTTGAGAACAAGTTTTATCATTAATCGAAGTAGCACCTAAGAAAACAGGCAATGGAGTTGGGCACTTAAGTCTTATCTAAAGCTTATGAGACATAAGAATACCCTCCACTTAATATACTAAAACAAAGTAAATCTTTGAGAACAAGTTTTACTATTAACTCTCATAATACAGCTCTTTGAGAACAGAGGTCCCCTACATGAGAAGTTAGTGCACAATGACTCTTGTTAACTGAACAATTAACACTCTTATGTATGATGTCAGTGATTATCCAATGCTCTTGACATAAGCTGCCTAGGCTATGGAAGCCTTTTGAATCCACAAACTCCTTCAATACTTAGACAAGGTCATAAGCAAAGTGGAAGTTCCCTCCTCCCTTCAGAGAAAAATACATCCTTCTTTGATGACCACTTCTCTCCACTGGGGTCTCACCAATAGAGGTCCTTCATGTAGAACACTTTTTGCCACAGTATCTTGGCTTTCTATGCCTGAAATTCTCTTGTGGGCTTTTCAGCCAGATCAGAATGCCTTCTAAAAGCTGATTCTGAGGTCAGAGTGCTACTTTCAGCAATTGTCTTTCTATGAGTCTGCTGTATGGACTGCTTCCTATGTTGGAGCGATAAATAGATCTTTAAAATACTGATGATGGCAAAATAAATAATGTCTAGAGTATAACACCAGTAATGCAAATTTAAAATACCTGCACACCTAATACATGTGTGCACAAAAAACAAAAATACAAATATAAGAACATACATGAATAGAAGGATTGAGATAAAAAATATGAGAATAGTTCCTTATGGAGCAGGAAGGTAACAGGGTTGGGAATCAGAACAAAATGATTTCTTTAAGCAGGTATGCATTTGTTTGATACCCAAGGAAGTCAGTATGTTGTACTAAAGGTACCAGAAGTTTCAAAGTCCAAGAATGACAAAATTTAATGTGTTTTTTAGGAATAAAGTGCAAAAAATACTACCTGACAGTTGTAGTTTTTTCTGGAGTCAAAGAGTATGCACTCATTACCCTTTTAAGTCACATGTTGAGTAATCTTTATCATTCCATAAGAAAAGGTTAGGTATCATAATAAATTTCCAATAAGTAAGGCTGGGTGTGGAAATTTTGATAATTCATGAAAGTGAAGACAAAGATCTAAGGAGGAATAAACAGTTACATATAAAATCAGCATCCTAAAACCCAAATGTGATAGATAATCTGCTAAGAATACTGCTGAAAACAATCCTGCACTGTGGTAGATCCCGGACTAAATAAAAATGTTAGGAGCTTCACAGCTAAAGATCTGTCCTGCTTTTTAACATAAATATACCACCTTCCTGTTTGTTTATGTAATTCAAATACATTCTTTCCTTAAACTCTGAAAGAAATAAAAAATAAAATAAATATACCACTAAGAGAACAATGAGAAATTAAAGCAAAGCCTCAGTGAATGTCTTGGTAGCTCAGCGTAGGGATCTCTAGAATAAACCCATACAAGCCCTATCACTTGAGAGATGAATTCTGCATTACACCAAAAACTGATTCATCTGTACAGACTTTCTATAGAACTGTATCTGAACACTACAGGCAATAAGCCAACACTTTTAAATTTTATCAAGCTCTAGTGCCAGGTGACAACTGTTTGCTGTGACGTGATTTATGCAACACATTTCATCTGGTTAATTTAGAATCAAAGGAATTTTACCAAAGTATTCTCATTCAGATAAACGGGAATGCTTTCTACCCCAATCACATCTGTGAATAGTGGAAGGCACACGTGGTGAGTTCCAGGACAGGATTCTACTGATTCAAATCTGAGAATAAAGGACAGAAAAACAAAACTAGCAGGCTTGCTGTGCACGAAGACATTGTTTTTCACCTGGATGCTGGAAGCTAACTAAAAAGCAACTGGAACCAAAGAAATCTTAAAAATAATAGGTAATAAGTGTGAATAACATATAACATGGTAAACAACAGTTACTTACGTAACCTTACATTTCCATAGACACATTCATTAGGATCCAATGTTTTGTTCTGTTTTTCCCATTCTTGTCGGTGTTTTAGCAATGTGATGGGGGTTCATTTACTTCCCCATCTCATGAAGTATCACTTTAGCCCCTGGTTATCCATCATCTCATCTTACTATATTCTTCTCAAAATAAGTCTGATTTTGATAGAGAACAGAACTTAAAAGAAGGCACCCTCCAATACTGACTCTAATGTAGTTTTATTTTTAAGTATTATTATCTGAAGATGATACTGTTATATATATATGGTGAGATTATGGGTAACAGTCCCTTTCTCCTTATAAAATATGAGATTTTCAAAAAAACTCATGGCCAATGCACATGAAAAAACTATGCATGAACTCCAAAATTTTTTTCATCAAAAGAAAATTCCCTCTTAATTCCATTTTTCCATAACTGGTTAAAGTACCCTCAAATAGAGATATGATGGAAAAAGTAAACTTTATTGTAATAAGTTCTCACTTAAAAAATTTGTTTCACATCGAAGGACCTTCACACAGAATCTTCCTCTTGACACCTAACTTTATCTTGTGTTATAAGCCAACATCAATATGAATGCACAAATCTTCCTAGTCTGTGACAAACTAGAAAATGGAAAACATGGGCTAAAATCCATGCTTTGTAACATAAATGTTGCATAGTAAGTACTGAGAGCAAACGCTAAATCTATTCTGTGACCTAAAAATAAATTTTATTGCCAAACTTTCTTACATGAAATGCAAATTCAGTTACACTAATTTAGCTGAGGACTACAGGACCTCAAAACACAAATACTCTTGCACCTCAATACACACATGAAGGATACTAAATAGTCTAATATTAACAATGTCACGTAAGAGATTTAGCACTGTAAGAAAAAAAGTTCTTGCTCAATCATCATCACAGTGATAATTCTGCATGCTTCTCCTATACCTACTGTACTCATCAAATAAATAAAGCCAACACACTTAAATACAGACACACACACACACACACAGATACACACACTCTTCCAGTGTTCAGTTTGCTCATCAAATTTGAAGTGGATAAAATTTCACTTAGTCACTTCATTCTAACACATCTTAACTGAGGCAGGGTTTCACAGACTCTCAGAGCTAGTAATTTATACTCCTTATTCTCTCCCCCAGCTTAGGAGGGATATTAGGAATATAACACCATCAAAAAAACTTACCTCACTAATTACATTAGACATGATACCAGTTATGAACTACATATGTCCACTATCAAAGAGAAAGCTCCAAATCCTGCTCACTATCTCCTTGTCATTTCCAAGTGTACATATATCTACTTCTACAGTGAGAAAAGATTTTGCTTCCTTAAATGTTCACTTAACCAATTTTTTACAAATGTGGTTTTTACTATATAGTCCAGAAGGAACTACATACACCTTTTAATACATCTTCTATATTCTCATTTTTGTTGTACTTAATGCTTCCAGAAGTGATTTTTCTTATGACATTTACAATAATTTATAAAATCCAACATGTCTCAGTGAGTTATAACACCCACTAGGTTTACTACTTTCATATTTTCTTTCTTTTTGTTAACATTCATTTAAAAAACACATACAGAGTAATTTGTAACCTGGCTTTTTATGTCATTCCATACAGTAAATAAACACATATGCCAACTCATAGGATGAGATATTTCACAAACTATAACCATAGAAAGTATCAACAATACATTTAATGATTTAGTTATAACTATTGATTCTTATATATTCTATCATTATGTAGGAGGTATTTACTGCAAAGTTAAGCATTTAGCAAATTTACACAGGAGAAAAATTTCAAGCTCATGATTGTTGTTAGGGGAAAAATGAAAAGAATCTATTTAAGCACCTTATGAAATCCTATTTCATATAATTTAAGCTTTTAGGTAGTTTTGAATTTTCATTATTCTAATAAATGCTATATAATATTTATCAAAGTGAAAACATGCTAGAAGATTTATATAGCAGAGTTTCTCCTCAAGGGGTTTTCATTCTAAACTAGATAAATTAACTAAATGTAACAAGTGTTTATAAAGCTCTTAGTAAAGTTAAAATTCTGCATTCTTGAAAGTACATAAGAGAGAAACAAACTACTGTCATCTCATGAACACATAAATTGGATTTTATGTTTCATTATCACATAATACAGTTTACTATTTTTATTCATTTAATCTAATTTTCCAAACCTCCAAAACCATTTTTACAGATACTATGTTAGATGGTAAATAGTATTTGTCATTCTGATCCTAATGTTTACAGAATGTGATTTGGATGAAGATAGAACACTTTTAATAAAAACATATAAAAAGCCATCCAATGAGGTCAAGTCACATTGGTTACTAAACAAGTAAAAAATTATCAATTCTCTCATCTAAAAAGGATATAATTTTAGAGCTACTGCATTTTCAATGAATAGTTTTGTGCTAGAAGTAAATATGAATAGATTAATATTCTGCTAGAACAAGAATTTTTTAAGGTCCCTGTCACAAAACAATTACCACAGAAAAGTATATTAAGAAGTCAAAGGCAGTGAGGCATTTGGCCTAATGGTTAAGACACAGGTTGGGACACCTACACCCCCTATTAGAAGGCCTAGGGTGTAGTCCTGGCCTGGCTCCTAATTCTTGTTAATGAGCACACTGGGCTCAGATAATGGCTCAAGTGGTTGGGTTGCTGCCACCCACCTAGGAAACTCAACATCCTGGCTCCTGGTTTGGTCTTGGCGCATTCCTGGCTGTTACAGACATTTGTAGAATGAACCAATGGATGGGGGATCTTTCACTTACTCTTTCTCTCTGCCTTTCAAATAGATAAATAAAAAATTTAAAGAAAACATAAGATAAAATAAAAAGAAATAAGTAACAACTGTACACTGAAAACTATAAAACACTGGTGGAAGAAATTAAAATGATGACCTAAGTAAATAAAGAGATTATATCATTCTTATGGATGACACCCAATATTGTTTAAGAGATTAATTTTATACTAAAACAGATCTATGGAGTTAATGTAATTCCTATAAAATCCCACTAGGCTTTTAAAATTTATATGAAACTACAAGGAACCCAAAGCAACCAATACAATTTGGAAACACAAAACAAAGTGAGATGACACAAATGTTACTTAATTTTAAATTAATAAAGCTACAATAAACAAGAAAATAGGATAATGACATAAAGATAGTAATAAAAAAACAGAAAATAAGTAAACCTATGCATAAATGATCAACTGGTTTTTAATAAAGATAACAATACAACAATAAAAAAAACTGTAGTCTTTTTGTTGGAAAAAAATGACAACTGAATACATATATGGAAAGATATGACACTTAACCTAGTATCATATACTGTAATTCAAAATATATAATAAATTTAAGGTAAGATTATAAACTAGAAGTAAACATATTAACCTAAGTGAGCTTAAGTTATACACAAAAATTTACCCTTCATAAAGCTCACAGGAAAAAAGAGCAATAAGTGGATTTCATCAAAATGGAAGATTTTTGTTCTTTCAAAAGCTGTACTTAAGAAAACAAAAGCATAAGCCCACAGATTTGGTGGGGGAAAAAACTTTGCAAAACATATATCTGAGAAGGACTTACAGTCAGATATGTAAATACATAAAAAATTCAATGAGGAGACAAAAAACATTATTTTTTTAATGGGCAAATGGGGGCTGACCTTGTGGATCAGCTGGTTAAGCTGCCACTTGGATGCACAGCATCCCTGTTGGAATGCCTAAAGTCCTGGCTATTCCATGCTCCAGTCTAGCTTCTTGCTCCCATACATGAGAGGCAGAGGTGATGGCCCAAGTACTTGGTGCCCTGCTACCAAGTGGGAAACCAGGTTGGATTTCCCGGCTCCAGGCTTTGGCCTGGCCTAGTCCCAGCTTTTGTGGGCATCTGAGGAGTAAACCAGTGGATGGAAGCTCTCTCTCTCTCTCTCTCTCTCTCTCTCTTTCTGTGCCTCTCCCTTTCTGACACTCTGCCTTTCAAAAAATAGATCTTAAAAATAAAATAGGTAAATGGTTTGGACACTGTACAAAAGAAAATATGCAAATGACCAATAAGCACATGAAAAGCTGCTCAAAAGATTAGTCATTTTAGGTAAACACAAATTAACAAGGTAATGGAATGACAGCTAAAACTGAAAGCACTGTTAATATCAATTTTTGACAGTGATGTGGAACAACTGGAACTCATCTACTACCTGTGGAAATGCAAATTGGTACAGCTGCCTCTGGAAGACAGTTTGGCAGTTTCTTAGAAAGTTAAACACCCTCATCAAGTGATTCAGCAATCTCAGTCATACGTACCGACTTATCTGAATAAAATAAAAACATATGTCCACAGAAACACTTGTACTAAATCTGCATAAACTGATTCATAATAGCTAAAAACTGGAAACATTCTAAATCTCAACAACTAGTAAATCAAATAAACAAATTGTGGTACACAGTGAACTACTACTCAGCAAGAAAAATCTACTATTGCTATATAAACCAGTAAAATCTAAAAAAAAAAGTCAAGTATAAAATATATATGTTATAATTCCAATTATATGAAATGCTAGAGAAGGCAAAACTACAGATTTATAAAGCAGGTCTGGGGTTCCCACAGGCAAAGAGATGGGGTAGAGGAATGCTTACAAGAGAGCAGGAACAACTTTCTAGGGGAATGGAAATCTATCTCAATTGTGATGACTCTTTTCCTCATGATGGTCATCATGATTATACACATTCATCAAACTGTGTACACTAAAAATTAGTCAATTATACTGTAAGTAAATTATACCCCAATAAAGGAAATATTTTAAAAAGCAATTAAATATATGTTAGACATGTTTGATAACTTATCCATCCCAGAAACAGCTGCAATTTGTTGGATTCGGATAAAAAATGAAAATGTAAAAAAAAAAGTATGCTGATGAAAGTATGTCTTTGTCTCTCTCACTCCTACTATTTCTATATATTGTTTTCACCTAATTTATATTCATAAACAATGCCTTAATTAGAAATTAAGGCATCTATATTTTAGAGGGTGCTGTATTTTTTTAAGATTTATTTTATATATTTGAAAGAGTTAGAGGGAGAGACAGAGAAAGAAGTATTCCATCCATCCATTCATTCCCCAGATGGCCATAATGACCAGGGCTGGGCCAGGCCAAAGCCAGTAGCCAGGAGCTTCCTCTGAGTCTCCCATATGAGTGCAGTAGCCAAAACACTTCAGCCAGTCTCTGCAGCTTTCTCAGGTGCATCAGCAAAGAGCTAGATCAGAAGTGGAGCAGCACAGAATCGAACAGTGCCCACAGGGGGAATTGCAAGTGGAGGCCACCCAGTGGCCACAACGCCAGCCTCAAGGGGTGACACATGAAAATAAAACAATCACTAACTGATAATGACATCCATTGGTAATTCTTTTGCAGAGGAATACCTTCTCCAAAGCCCTTACAATCTGAATTATCCACCCCTATAAATTGGATAGCCTGTGGTGTATCAGCATGCTACTACCTCACTTCTTAACAATCCCCAATCCTTGTTCTAAAGTTTGTCATGTGGCAAATACTACATAAAGAATTTATAGCAATATTCTAATCTGGATATATTACAAACACAATGAAAATATCCTTGAAGAGTAACTACAAAAGGAAAGCTACTATTATTCTCCAGTGCACCAAAAAGACAAAGCATACACAGAGGACAATTTTATTAATAATACAAGACTCTATATATGCTAAAACAGAGTGGCAAATGGTAAAGATAATATTTATATAGTGGAACAGAAAGGAAAAATTGACTAGAGGAGCCATGTAGGATCTGAAAAAGATGAATGAGCATATTCTTACCAGAGCAAACAACAAGAGAACAGCATGGATGTGAAAGGTGAGAGAATAATTACTTGAATTGGAAGATTAGAGAGAAGTAAAAGAAAAGGTTGGAAAAATATGATTTATTTATCCAAACAGCATTTATTATACTCATTATATGCCAGCTATAGTACAGAAATGGAGTTGTTTAGAAGGAAGATCTACACTCAGGAATTTTTTCACTCTGTAGCAGAGAAATTAATAGAGCTCTACAGATTCATGGCAGTTTCACATACCCTATCCCAACTAATCTTGACAACACATTGTTGCACAGAATGGAAAAACGGAGGCTCAGGGAGGTATACTTGTATGCTTAAGGTCCTACAGCCAGAATATGACAAACCCCACCCTCATCTTCCTACTCCTACTCCTAGCCCAGGGCTCCTTCTCTTATTCCATTAGCTATACCATTTAGCCCTTTTCACTTTGTGAAGAAAGTAATAAACTATTTATTTTTTAGAAGTATGATGTGATAAAAGCAATTATTTAGTCAAACGCACATGATCAGGATATGTGGATTGAATTAGAAGGCAAAGAATATAGAAAGCAGAGCTGTTAGAACCCTAATAAGCTAGCGGTAGCAGTGGAATAAAAGCCATTGGACACAAGATCTTCTATGAAGATTCAACTGTATGTCTTACTTGAAAATGTCAAAGAGATTCACACACAATTCAGAGATTGGTAGAATCACTGATAAAACTGAAATGTCAAGATTTGGATCTATCCTGTCAAAATCATCTATGTACAAATTATCTCCCAAACACAAAGATATTAGATCAAACACTGTAAATGTCTACCTCTAAGACCAAAATAACTCAAAGTTTACTGTCATCCTTGGATACTTTATTTACAGATACTTGTAATTATCTGTCTAGACTTAAAGTCTAGACACCACTCCCCCTCCAACACTCAGAGGTATCCATATTTATAAAGCCCAGTGAGAGTTTAGGCCCACTTTCTGGAAACCTCTAAGATAACTGTACATCTAAAACTAAAGAATAAATACATGTTGAATTAAAACTATCATTGTGTCAGAGCTATTTCTCTTAGTAAGTGCTTAACTTCTGAATCTCACAGAAAGGCTTGCAACTAAGAAAGTATTTCAAAACTTACATAAAGATGACTCTATGTTACCTCCGAGTTGCAAATTATTCCTCAAGGAAGTGTTATATTTGTAAGTTCTTCCAAAGCTCTACAGAGCTGAGCCACAGGACGATTGAGCAACTCGGGCTGGAAGGAACAGAGGTCAAGCGCTGCTCTTTGGAATGGCCAGTAGAGGCTGCCAGTGTACAAGGACATGTAGTGCTCCCTTCCCCCAATGCCCCCAGAAACACACAGCTGCTACCCAAATAAGAGGCATTTCCCCAGTGTAAAATGAGGTCCAGCATTCTGGGCACATCATAAAGCATTCTTCAATGGCAATCACCAAGTGTCTTTTCAACTGTAGCTTTTGGGTATGCACAAGGAGAACAAAACAAAGGGAGAACTTTTTGGAAAAATGATCACACTTAGCCACTGACCACAAAAAACCACCAACCTCATCTGATTACCTACCCAGAAATGATATCTTAAGTTTTACAAACAAATGAAAATGGGTATTTTCACTGAAGATTAGCTCTGAGTGGCCTTAAAAGTCTTATTCAAACTAATGTAATATTTGACTTCTTCAAATAAAGCAAATCAGTCACAGTGTTATTGAGTAGAAAATTGTAATTGGATCTATAATTTGGAAGTAGCAATATTAAATTATAAATATTAAAATGCCTAATATGAAATTCCTTCATATTCAACAGTTAGGTAGTGTCCATCTGTACCCATCACCCAGAGCCAAGAACACAGTCACTCAACTACACCAGTGGCAATCACTTTTTAAAAATCATTTTGTGAATCTTCCCTGTGATTTTTAAGAATTATGTATCTGTCCCTTTTGAGCTCCACAACATTGCTATTTCTTGTAGAGAATCTCAGGTGTCAATCACTGCTCCTTTTTGCCACGCAAATACGTGCAGCAGTTTTCCCTTGTCATTCCTATTCTATGTAATGTAGGCAGCTTAGCACTAAATCAATTTAAGGAACTGCAGAAGTTAAATACATACATTATTATGATGATGACAGAAAAGGCAATGAATGTCTTGAGGCTCCTTTTGCTTTCTTTGTTAAGGAAGAAAAAGCTAATTATCTGAAGCTGTCAACCATGAAGACCTAGACCTATTTAAGTCAACATTAGCCTTGGACACTGAAAACATTTTCATATTTTTGCCTGTTTTCTTTCTGCAAAAAAGAATAAATTATTTCATTACAAAATATTAAACATTCTAAAGGACAATGCAAAACAAGTTGGAAAACAAACTACACACTTGTGCCCTTTTTCCCATAGGATCAGCTCATTTAATATTTTTAAGAAATGCCTGCAATTTTTTGTAATATCCATTCTGTATTTAGTGTAGACAAAATTTAGAGAGATGCAAAGCCTGTCTTCACAAATTCATACAAAAAAATTCATGCAAAAGCCTCGACTCTGGTTACAGTGAAAATGTTACAGATGATCAAGGGAGAAAATCTGTTCCTTTATTTAACAAAAAGAAAAATGAAAACACATTATAACGTTGAAATGAAACAAAATAACAGGAAAAAACTCCACACTGAATCATGGGTTTCCATGTTCGTATATTATTCTCTTTATTTATTCACCTTCCAGTTTCCAGTTCAGTCCTATCTGAATCCAGAAATGAGTAATTAATTGGCATTTAATTTCCTTAAACTTAAAGATCAACATATTTTGTAAGGGTATCAAATAAGAATGAAAACAATATTTTTAATAAGTCAAAGAAAAAAACAAGATGTAAACTATGAAATCTCTGAGCATTATGTTCTAAAATGTAAAGAGAAGTCATTATTCTTGATGCTCACCATAAATTCTCTTGACATTTTTTCTGACTTGAGTATTCAGTGATAAAACACTGTTTTCCTATTATTTTCTTTAGAAGAACTCTCATTCCCAAAGGAATATGCTCGGTACTATTTCACAGTTTCATATTAAAATCCTGTCCGTATAGTTTTCTAAGGAATTTTTACACACATGTAACCCCTAAACTAAGGAAATCAGAAGAAATAAATTCAAACTTTCAAATTAAGAAAAAATATGACATTTTCCCTAACAGAATTATAGCTTTAAAAATCCACAGCTATGAGGTCAGCATTTAGCCTAGATGTTAAGACTCCTGCATCCCATATCATTGCATCTGGATTAAAGTGCCTGGTTTCAGCTCCTAATTCCAGCTTCCTGCTAATGGAGACTTTGCAAGGCAATGGTGACGGCTACCACCGGCAAGGGAGCATTGGACAGAGTTCTTGACTTCCAGCTTCAGCCCAGCCCAGCCTAGACTAAGGCAGGCACTTGGGACATAAACCAGCATATAACAGCACATGAACTCTGTCTGCCTCTCAAATAAATAAATACTCTAAAAAATAATAAAAGTGGGGCCAGTGCTGTGGCGCAGTGGGTTAATGCCCTGGCCTAAAGCTCTGGCATCCCATTGGGTGCCGGTTCAAGACTCGGCTGCTCCACTTCCAATCCAGCTCTCTGCTGTGGCTGTGTGGGATAGCAGTAGAAGATAGCCCAAGTCCCTGGGCTCCTGCACCGGCGTGGGAGACCCAGAAGAAGCTCCTGGCTCCTGGCTTCAGATTGGCACAGCTCCAGCCGTTGTGGCCAATTGGGGAGTGAACCATCAGATGGAAGACCTCTCTCTCTCTCTCTCTCCTCTCTCTCTCCCTCTTTCTGCCTCTCCTTTCTCTCTGTAACTCTGACTTCAGTAAATAAATAAATCTTTTTTTAAAAAGTGCTTTATGACATTATTTAAAAAAAAAAGGCAAGTATTTTATTCTGGCCACGTTCTACAAATGACAAAACTGAGACAGGAAGAGTTTACATCACTTAAACAGGACCCTTACAAAAAAACGGCAGTCTCAAATGTAGGCCTGCTAACACCAAGTGTGGTGCTTCTTTTGTTACTGTCATTTACTGTCAATTGACTTTGGCTGCAAACTATCTTTGAAACATTTCTGTTCCTACTCTATATAACCTGGTCTCCAAACTTGAGATTTACTAAGTGCATCTGAGCTCACAGAAGTATTGTGTTTATGCTTAGGCGTGGTATAGTAACTCAGGTTTCCAAAATATAATTACTTTCTAAATATAATTATCTAAGCCTATCAAGAAAATCCCCACCCAGATTTTGAATGTTCATGAATGTGGTTGCTAATCATTACCAAAAAAATCCTCAAATTCTAGGAAGAAAAAGAAAGCCTAATTTGCAAGTTTATTAATTATAAATTTGTCTTCTCCTAGCTTACATCCACTTAACAGGAAAGAGAGAAGTACAGGCTTTTTGTCTTCCTCACAAATTTCCACACATGCACTGCTATTAATGAAGGCCAGAACGATCTCATTCAGTAAACCAGCTTCTGCCCTTTCATTAGGTTCTAATCTAAATTATAGTATAAAGGCTCAAGGCTCTGCACTTGTGACTGGCTTATGATAAAGGGCATTGGCTAACTATGTGGCCTAATGTGGTCCTGGAACACAGAAGGTTTTTTTTTTTTTTTTTTTTTTGGACTTTATCAGTCTTAGTGCAGGCAATTTATTTTGAGCCAGAAAAATAAAATATAATCTTAAGCCATCTGGTTCTGTAACACTCTATATTTGTTTAGAAAGGTCACTGTTGTCAAGTTATTGAATGTTATCTCTAGAATTGACAGGAAGAGAGAAGTTTTTGAAAGCAGGCCAGGAATGTTAAAGCACCGGATATTAAGGTATAAAGTAGTGTTTAAAAGCTTGGGCTTTAGTGTTCAACAGAACACAGTTCAAATCCCAGCTCTACCACTTACTACACTTAAATGATGTTGGGCAAGTCATGAGCTTTCTTAACCCACTTTGCCATGTATACCATCTAAATAAGAGCACCACTGTGGGATATTATAATGCAAAAAATACAATAACATCTATATATCACTAGTTTATAATTATCATGCAAAATTTATTTAAATAATTATATTCAGTGTAATTTTATTCTTATAATTCTTTAGTTCTGCATGACATTAAACTTTTGTCATTACCCTTATAAACACTTCTCCTGAAAACAAAATGAAACTCAAATACAGGATCACAGTTTATAATATGAAAATAAAATATAAGGATTTAGGGCCTATATTTATCGAAATCTTCAGGGTATCTTAAGCATTTGAGAATATTCATTTCATTTTGTACCTGATTTATAGTAACTATTATTTTATCAGTGAAATAACTGAGTTGCTTTGAAGAATGAATACTAGATAACACCAAGTCCAAATGTGAACGACTTCAGGGGGGACTATCACTGATACTGTTAAGAGGATCCTGAAGTGGTTATGCAATAGGTTGTTTTCTTTACATTATGCAGTAATCATATGATCCAACTATTGCAGTAACAAGAAGGTCCTTGGTTGATTTAGACAGGTTATTTAGGCCAATGTCCTCTGTGAGATTAGCAACATGGTTAAAAATATACAAATACTTAAAACATACAGAAGACACAACTCAACCTAAACTCCATCCAGAATGTTGCAAAAAAGCAACATTTTCAATTAAGAAGGCCAGAGTCCACACCAACTTAGATAACCATTTAAGGACCCAAATAGTGGACAAATACATTACATTCCCTTTAGTAGAAATTCTCTTCAGATATAACCAGTTCGCACAAAATCAAAGTAGACACTATAAGCTGGTGTAAAAGTAACAGTCTTTGGGAAAAAAGATTGCCATCTGTTTTCTATGTTAAGTAATAGCTTCTAGAGAGTTCCTGTTTGGTATCCTAACTATGTTCCATAGAAATTACTAGATTCTGTAATTTCTCTACAATATTGAGCTGAGAGTTAAGAATTATTAAAAGAAAATTTCAGATTCCAGGATCTAGCCAAGAATAATTCCAGTCTAACATAAGTCTAAAGCACATGTACTGAATTAAGGGTTATAAAGATAAATGCATCAGATTTACTTTTTAAATCTATAAAGAAAAACACTGAGAACCTCTTGACCGACCTTCATTTACCCAACTTGCTGTATGAACCTGTTTCTTCTCTAATCTCTTCTCTAATTCTCTGTTTCTTCTCTAATCATATAGACAGATGCTTGCAGCATACTAAGAACTCAAAGCATGTGGGCTTCTCCTTGGGTCTCCCCCAACCCTTCTTCTTCCAAATGTTGAGCTGTATGTTCACGGAGAACAGTAGTACTTTCGTGAAAACTTCATAAGGCAGTTTTACTGTTACTGTGGTTAGTCAATTAAATATTAGATAAAATACAAAAGCAAAATATGAAAGGTTTTGTATCTTTTGAAACTAAATCAAGGCGCTGGCACTGTGGTGTAGCAGGTAAAGCCACTGCCTACGGCACTGGCACCGGCATCCTATATGAGCACCAGTTAATGTCCTGGCTGTTCAATTCCGGTCCAGCTCCCAGCTAATGCACCTGGGAAAGCAGTGGAAGAAGGCCCAAGTGTTTCGGTCTCTGCAACCATGTGGGAGACCTGGAAAAAGCTTCTGGCTCCTCGTTTCAGATTGGCCCGGCCCCAGTTGTTGCAGACATTTGAGGAGTAAACCAGTAGCTGGAAGATCTCTGTCTGTCCCTCTGTGCGTGTGTGTAAGTGTGTCTTTCTGTAACTCTGCCTTTCAAATAAATAAATAAATCTTAAAAACACTAAATTAAATGCTTTGAAAAGCAAGTCGCTATAAAATATTGCCATTGAGTTAGGCAGAGCTAACATAAATAGTTTAAAATACGAAAGACATAAAATACAGAAGTGATTCTCAAATTTTAACTTGGAGACATTGCAAAAACACAGATTACTGGCCTCACCCTCCAGAGTTTCTGTTTCAACAGGTCTGGGATGAAATCTAAGAATTTGCCATGTCAAGAAATTCCCATGTAATGCTGATGCTACTGGTGTGGGAACAATAATTTGAGAACCACTGTTTTGTTATTGTCTCAATTTTTAATCTATATGAAAGAAACAAGGCATAAGTTAGGCATGTTTTGTGATGTCGATTTATGTAAGACCTGGAGTTCCAATTAGCAAAACTATACTATGAGGAAAGACTCTTAGTCCCAACCACAAGACAGTTCATTTAAGTTTTAATTTAAAATGTTAGTGGAATGTATACACCACGTTTTATTGCCTTCTATTTGAGCTGACTTCTTCAATGCATGGTTAAACTCTGGGAACCAATCTCATCAGAACAGACTCCCTGTCAAACAGAAACCATCAAAGTAGCACTCAACTTTCAAAGTCCCTTGATCTTCACCATTGGAAGGCATAAACTCTGTGACTGCCGCCTTAGTTATACTCCCAAAAGGACAAACTCCCAATATCAATGAAGTCTTTAAAATAAGTTAAAAAGTTGAATATCACCATCTCCTACTTTCAGATGAGATTTCTGACTCAGAAAGGATAAGAAATATACCTATCTTATGTCAGCCATGAAGTAGCAAAGTCATGACCAGATGCGTCTCCAAATACAATGTTTCTTTTTCTTTTTTCCAACCATACAATATAACAGCACAATATCGGTAAGAGTCAAACACAGTTTGGAAACAATATAATCTTGGGATCCCAATCAATCTGAACGTCTACAAAACAGAAAATGACTAAACTTATATAGCTATGAGAACGAGATGATTATAAGGATTACATCTGTCATCTTCAACACACTTGTAAACATAATCTATAAATTGAACTAATAATTCAATAGCTATACAGAACCATCATACACAGGGCACTGGAAGTTAGTCTAACAGACCTGAACCAAGGTTTTTCGCAACATAATCCTACTTGAGCAAGAGGATGTGAGATTCATAAGCAGATGCAACAGGGTTAAGTGAGATGAAGACAATGCTGTTCAGAAAGAATTGAAACACTTCATATATACAATGTAGTAATTCAAAGATGAATTTATGGAATGTTTGGAAACAGAAGAACTGAGGAAATAACACAGGAATGGAAATAACCATTGAAATGACACCACTAATAAGTTTATCATTCTAGAAACTAGAGGCAAGGACAAAACAGCACCCTTTCTCTGCCTTGTAAGACAGTAATGTCTTCATGTAGTATCTTATAAATTCCATAGGAGAAATCTACCTATTAGACATGAAGGAATTTAAATCTGAAAATCCTCATTCCTATATGTTTACAATTTTGGTCCCATGCAGGGCTTGAGTGTTTGACATCAGGGAACAATGTGATTACTCACCAGAACTGTAGGCATTTCTTTCGGCAGGTAAGTCACCAGCAGCCCACATCACCCAGCCTGGGTTCAATTTCTAGTTTAGCTCCAGACTGCAGCCTCTCACCAAGGGGCAGCAGTGATAGCTCAAGTAATTGGGTTTCTGTGGGTGACCTGGATTGTATTCCCTCTCTACCCTCTAGCCCCAAACTAGACCTGCCATTATGAGCATTTGGGGAGTGAACCAGAGAATATGAATGTTCTGCCTCCCCACCTCCTCAGTCCCATGTAAACACTTATACCTGTCTCTTTGCCTCTCAAAGACATTTTCTAAGTTTTTAAAATTTTTTAATTGTAAGAAACCTAAAAAAGCTACGAATAGTTAGGATAGCTTTATGGAAAGCTCCACCACCCCGCCCTGCCAGAAAACAAAACAGAAACTACAGAAAATAACAATGTTAGCAAGGATAAGGATAAACTGTAACTCTTCCCCGACATTCGAATGTAAAATGATGTAGTTACTATACACTTTTGAAAATTTGGGGAATATCTGGTGGTATCATAAAACTAACACTCTGTGAAGCTTCATAAAGCAATAGGCTGTACAGGTAACATTACCCTCAGAGATTACATGAATTCACTATTTAACATGGAAATTAAAAGGGGATATATGATTTCTATAGTATTTTCCACTTCCACATCCTGCTTTCTTTTAAGTTAAATATTTTCTAGTGTACTTTTTCATTCTCATTTTTTCTTTCACTATAATTTTATTTTTAATTTATTAGTGGTTATCCTGGGGACTGCAACTGGCCAAAGCTGTGCCAGACTGAAGCCAAGAGCCATAGGCTTCTTCCAGGTATTCCACATGACTGCAGGCGCCCAAGCACTTGGACCATCTTCCACTGCTTTCCCAAGTACATTAACAGGGAGCTGGATTGGAAGTGAAGCAGCCAGATACAGAACCGGTACCCATACTGGATGCCAGAGTTGCAGCAGCAGCAGCTTAACCTGCTATGCGACAATGCCAGCTCCTACAATTGGGTTGGGTTGGTTTTTTGTTTGTTTGTTTGTTTTGTTTTTGAGATTTAAAAGCAAGATGTATTAGAGTCAAAGACCTCCAGCAAGAGCAGCATGGAGGGGGGCTCCAAAGAAGGAAAACCTGAAGCGGCCAGGGGCACTGGGCTTTGTAAGCATAATGTTGGTGAAAAAAACTCCGGCTTGACATTAAGTTACAAGGCAGAGACAAACCCATCAAAAGACCTGATCTGCAATCTTTTATCCATTCTGGCTTGCTCAGGATAAAACAAAGAATCATCAGAAGGGTGGGAAACATAATTTACTCAGTTTTAAAAGATTTGAGGAAAAAATTCACAAACCAAAACACATTTTACTCATTTTTTGTGTGTTAGAAATAGATTAGTTCTTTATTTTATAATAATGTCAGTTTTATAACAATAGGTAATATTTATTATGCATCTACTAGGTCTGGGTCCTGAACTAGGTATTTGTACATACATTCACTTATTTAATTTTCTCAATTATAGTAGTCCTTTGAGTTAGGTCCTATTCTTATACCTATTGTTTGGATTAGAAAGCTGAGGCTGGGAGAAGTTAAGAAACTTGCCCAATGTCAGTGATTAACACAGGTAGGTTTATAGCTGACACAGGGGAGCCTTTGCTGAGATTTTTGCTTTAAGGATACCAAATCACATTGACTCATGCCTTTCATAATACCTTTGTATAATCTTATTTTTTCACACGGAGAAGAGTTAACCAGCTAGTGCCTTTCAACTTGAAGGATTTCCTTTAATATTACTTATAGGACCCATAAGTGACAAATTCTTTGTGTTTTTTTTTTTTTCAGAAATGTGTTAAGTTTCTCTTTCATTTTTGAAGGGGAGTTTAGTAGATACAGAATTCATCATTGACCACCCTTTTCTTTCCAAACTGAAAGTACCTTCTAGGCTCCAGAGCTTCTGAGAACAAGTCAGCTATTTGTCTTTTGTGGATCTCTTGTATGCAAGGAGTAATTTTTCTCTTGCTGATCACAAAAGTTCTCTCTTTGACATTAACTTTCATAAAGTTGACTATGATATGCCTAGATACGTAGATCACTTTGGCTTTACCCTACTTGGATTACAATGAGTATCTTGAACGTGTTATTTTTCAGCAAATTTGGGATGTTTTCTGCCATTATTTCCTTATTATTTCTGCCTCTTCTTCTACTCCATGCCTACGTTGGCACAGTTAATGGTGTCCCAAATATCTGTGGAGGTTCTGTTCATTCTTATTTTCTGTTTCTTAAACTGGATAATCTTTATTAAACTATCTTCAAGTTACTGATTATTTCATCTGCTAATTCACAGCTACTGTGTGCTTCTAATAAATTTTTCATCTCAGTTATTATACTTTTTTAACTCCAGAATGTCAGTGTGTCCTTTGTATAATTTCTGCCTTTATTTATATTCTCTCTTTGAAAACCATTCTTCTATCTGTCTTCAATGTTTTAGACATGGTTTCATTAATTTCTCTGAAAACATTTATTATAGCTAAGGTCTTTGTCTATTAAATTCAAAATCTTGTCTCCCACAGTGATATTTTTCTGTTGGCTGAGTTTGTTTTTCCTGTGTATAGAGTATAACTTATTCCTTTGCAAGTCTCCATTTTGTTCTTAAAAACTGGACATTTAGAATGATATATTCGAACAATTCTCATATCAGGTTCTCCTCCCAGATTTTTTAATCACTAGGTTCTTGTATTTCTTGATGCTGTCTGTGTAACACATTCATGAACTAATTTTGTAGATTCTGTATTTCATACAGTATGTGGCCATTGATTCTCTGCAGATTTTTTTGAAGTTCTTTTTAAGTCTTTTTAAGTCTACAAATCATATCTGGATCAATACAAGGTAGCATTTACTGTTGAGAAGATTTCCTGAAATCCTTGCCTATATTTCTCCTATCTTTCACCAAAGGGATCTTTGCTTAAAGTCGCAAGCCTTGAAAAACAGCTCACAAAAGAGTCCTTGCTTTCATTTCCTACTTACATAGCACCTCAAGATCAGCCAGAGTGGACAATCTCTTTTCCTAGTCTTTCCTGGGCATGTGCACAGCCTTCCACATCATTCACCCTTTTAAATATCCAGGAACATGTCAGAGTTTTCCAAAGTTGCCTAAGGTTGGCTAGCTCTCCAGGATTTTCTTTTAAATTCCTGTTCAGGCTCTTGATTGTCCTCAACTGAAATCATAGCCTTAGGCAGTGGAGATCTTGCCAACAGTTTGCTATTGTTTCAGTAACACCCTGGGGGTAAGTTTTTTCTTTCCCCAACTGAGCTGAGCTCTGAGTCAAATCAAATAGCCAACCATTTTCTGAGAATAGCATTTTCCCAGGGAATTGCAAGTTCAGACAAAATATTAACTATACTCTGGGGATAGTACCTTTAAAGGAGCTCCAGAAATGATTCTTTCTCTGTGTGTGTCTCTTCTCACCCCCTTACTCTTTCTGATGTCTCGAATGCTGCTAGTTTTGCCTATACCCTAAGCTGGGGAGAGCAGGGAGATGAAAACAGACTCAAGTTAAAATGTCAAAGACTCCACTGTCTTCCCAAAGTTCAGTAGTTTATTCTTGAACAATCTTCAGTTCATTCTCCAACTTAGTTCATTGCTAGAATTTAAAATGGCTTACTTTTATTATCTTATCCATACTTCTGTTGACTTACAGAGTGAACAAGTTTACCGAGCTCCACCCTCTAAAATTCTGGAAGTTAATCAAGTGTTGTAATATTTTAAATTAATTTTATAGCTTTTATTAAAAAAATTTAACCAAGATAAAAATTTAATTCAATAAAATTATATTTAAGTTATACTAACAAATTTCCAATCACTGATTTTTACCTCTAGCAGAAACTTACCAAAAAAAATCTATATTGCAATATTTAGGAAGGAAAGAAACTAATCTATGTGTTTGGGTGGGGGACATAAACTGCACGAGAAATGCCTTACTGGATTACATCTTTCCTGCTAATTAATACATGAATGACCAAAAATAAAAGTGATTGCTGGTATTAGATCCACTCACAGCCCCATCTCGAGGTAAGCAGGCATATGAGATAAAACTGATCAAGTTTGGGAGCTGGAAGACCACGCCTTCACCACATCCCTGTGTGACTTCACGCCCTACCTGACCACACCTGGGTGCCCACCTGCCCACCACACCATGTAACCACTCCCCTTAGAAAAATATATAAAAGCAAGGAGCACCCCAAAAGGCTCTCTGCCTCTGTTTTGCTGCTTGTGATAAGCGGTGGATAGCTGTTCAAAACGCTTGCTGCACGTGGCTTTTGGCCTGCTTTCAGCTTGGTATGAACTCCAACCTAATCTCCAGATTTTCCCTTCTCCTTGGATTGGGCAAACGCCCTCACTCTCCTATGCATGTTTCACACTGAATAAAAGCTTAAAATGTACCATGCTGCCTCATTCATTTATGCCAGTATTCAGAATTCTTCTCTGAATATTAGGCAAGAACCCACATGGGCTTATTAATATTGGGGATTTATTAATAAGCATATGGTGATACAATATGTCACCCCAAATTCCAGTTTGTTTCTTTTTTTTTGACAGGCAGAGTGGACAGTGAGAGAGAGACAGACAGAGAGAAAGGTCTTCCTTTTTCCATTGGTTCACCTCCTCAATGGCCGCTGCTGCCGGCGCACCGCGCTGATCCAAAGCCAGGAGCCAGGTGCTTCTCCTGGTCTCCCATAGGGTGCAGGGCCCAAGCACTTGGGCCATCCTCCACTGCACTCCCGGGCCACAGCAGAGAGCTGGCCTGGAAGAGGGGCAACCGGGACAGAACCCGGTGCCCCGACCGGGACTAGAACCTGGTGTGCCAGCGCTGCAGGCGGAGGATTAGCCTAGTGAGCCGCGGCGCCAGCCTCCAAATTCCAGTTTCAATCTGGCCTCCCACAATTTTTCTGGACCAGAGAAACAAGTTCAAATGAGGAATAAGGTTATTCTATCTTCTTGTTCTTGGCTTCCCTAGGCCAAATCAAATTCAACTCTAACAGGGAACAGAACAAAGGAGAGGAATTAGAGAACTGAACATAGGTGGCAACTCTATCTCTTGAGACTTCTCTGAAGAGACTCAGTACAGAGATATTGGGTTTACCTCAGATTCATCCCAGTATAGGCCAAACCCGTGGAGTTAAAGTAGAATAAAGTGAGCTTCTGGAAAAGGAAGAGAAGAGTTATTCATTACTATTATCTCTCTTCTATGTTAGCGGATATTGGCAAGCTAGGTAAAGACTGAAACTGTCAGAGTAGGCCAAGAAAAGTAACACCTCTTAGTAAAGCTTGTATTTTCAAGAACATTGTTGTGCTTCTTTGGCTTTTCCTATGTTGTATAACAAACCACCCTGAGACTGACTTGTCCAAAACAACAATCATTTTATTTACTCATAATTCTTGGCAGGACTCAGCCAGGCAGTTCTGCTTATCTTCTCTTGCTGGTAGTCATTCATAAGATTGCTTTCAGCTAGCAGGTGGGGATTGGGTTCAGCTGGGGTATTAGGATGCCTGTGTTTCTCTCTCCACTAAGTTTCAGGGCCTCTGCCTCTCCATGTGGCCTCTTTTCCACACAATTTCTTTCTAAGAGGATATTCAGATTTTTTTTTTTTTTTGGACAGGCAGAGTGGACAGTGAGAGAGAGAGACAGAGAGAAAGGTCTTCCTTTGCCGTTGGTTCACCCTCCAATGGCCACCGCGGCCAGCGAGCTGCGGCCGGCGCACCACGCTGATCCAAAGCCAGGAGCCAGGTGCTTCTCCTGGTCTCCCATGGGGTGCAGGGCCCAAGCACTTGGGCCATCCTCCACTGCACTCCCGGGCCACAGCAGAGAGCTGGCCTGGAAGAGGGGCAACCGGGACAGAATCCAGTGCCCCGACTGGGACTAGAACCTGGTGTGCAGGCGCCGCAAGGCGGAGGATTAGCCTAGTGAGCCTCAGTGCCAGACCAGATTTCTTACATGATGATTCAATTTCCCCAAAAACAAAAGCAGAAGCTACCAGGCCTTAAAGCTTATGATTAGATATAAAAATACTTTTAATTAGGTTGTGCTGAAATGTTTACTATAGCAAAGTGCAGAACTAGTCCAAACTGAAAGGAAAGGAGTTACATAAGAGCTTGAATACCAATAATGTTATAGACTATTAAAACCGTAAGGTCAAGGTTCACATTTTTGGAATAGAAGTAACCATAAGAAATTATAAAATGGTTACAACTGGGTGGGCACTGTGGCACAGTGGATTAAGCCACCATTTGGGATGACCACATCCCATATCAGAGTGCCTGGGATCAAGTCAGAGATTCACATCCAACCCATTTCCCTGCCAATCCACACCCTGAGAGACAGCAGATGATGGCTCAATCACCAGAGTTTCTGTTACCCACATAGGAGACCCAGATGGAGTTCACAGCTCATGGCTCAAACCTGGCTGTTGCAGGGATCTGGGGAGTAAACCAGCAGATGGAAGATTTCTGTCACTCTGCCTTTCAAATAAGCTGAAATAAACTTTTAAAGCTAAACGGCTAATGTTGAGGGACACTTGGTTACACAGTCTGATTACATTCTATCTTCTTTTCCACAGTCAGGGTCAATCTAGGTTCAGTGAGGATCTTAATTATAGATAGAACCCTGTCCTATGACCTTGGACAAGTCAATGCCTCCAAACTGTAGTTCCGCAGTTGTAAAGCAGGGAAAATGACAGGTACCTGGCCTACGTTACAGAAACACTGATAAACAAGTAAGCCAAGAAAGAGTTGTGAAAATTGTATTCTGTTATACAAATATAAGGTAGTATTTTTCCCTGTCATGATGCTAAGTATAGATAATCTAACTAGGCTCCTTTCTCTCTATTAATAAAATGATAATCATCATCAATTACTCTTCATGCTAAATTACTACAACAATATTATATATAATAATGAGCTAAAATTATATCTTGTGTTATTATAAAGAATAACAACACTAATGATAGCTACAGTTTCCTGTTGTCCAATTATGAGTCTGGTGTTGCTAGACACTGTGGGTAAACTCCAGCCAACTGAAACAAACATGGCTACTTTAAGTAACCAGTCCATGGTCACACAGATAGTAACTGAAAAATTCATCATTATCGCCTTCTGTGTAACAACAACTTGGTAAATACTCCTATTTGTTGTCTAAATTAGAGAAAAAAAAAAAGGCTAAGACTACCTGGCTTTAATGAAAAGTCTTTGAACTATACCAAATTATTTCTCTTTCACAATCCTTATTTTCATATACAGCTATTAAAACTATAATTACAGGAACCATCTAATTAATAGAAGAAATCTGTCACCTTCTTCATCAGCAAAATGGTTTCTCATATGAAAAGTATCTTCATTTTTCTTTAAAAAAATTTACCCTTTTACCCATTTAATGAGTTATAATGAGTTATAATGGTCATGTTATAACATGGGGACTTCAGTCGTGAAAAAGAAACAAAAAAGATATTTGCATATGAAAAAACACTAAAAGCAAAAAAAAAAAAACAAGTATTTTAAGTGGCAAAATTATGTGCAGTATGAATGACAAAACTGCATATCTGTATATTATGAAGAAGAAATCCGAGAAGAAACTAACAAAACATATGCTGGGGCCAGCGCTGTGGCACAGCGGGTTAATGCCCTGGCCCGAAGCGCCGACATCCCATATGGGCGCTGATTCTAGTCCAGGCTGCTCCTTTTCTGATCCAGCTCTCTCCTATGGCCTGGGATAGCAGTGGAAGATGGCCCCAGTCCTTTGGCCCCTGCACCCACATGGGAGAACTGGAAGAAGCTCCTGGCTCCAGGCTTCAGATCGGCGCAACTCCGGCCATTGCGGCCATCTGGGGAATGAACCAAAAGATGGAAGACCTCTCTCTGTCTCTACCTCTCTCTGTAACTCTTTCGAATAAATAAAAATAAATCTTTAAAAAAATATGCTAATGATATAAATGGAAAATCAACAAAACAAATATTGTCTTGGTCCATTTTATGTTGTTATTAACAGTACATCACAGACTGGAACATTTATGGAGAAAAGAAATTAACTTCTTACAGGTCTAGAGGCTTGGAAGTCTAGGGTTGAGTGATGAGGATCTTCTACTCTCCTCTTCCCATGGCAGAAGGCAGAGGGAAAGAGAAGGCAAGAAAGCAAGCAAGGAAGCAGGGCCAAACTGCTTTTCTAACAAGCCCTCTCTTGTACAACTGACCCACTTCTGTGATAAGGACAATCTACTCATAATTATGGCAGATTGCTCATGACCTAATCATATCTCTTTTTAGGCCTCATCTCCCAATACTGTTACACTGAGGATTAAGTTTACAATATATGAACATATTGCAACAAATATGAATGGCTAATAAATATGCTTTGTAAAATTTATCCTTAGTTATCAAAGAAACAAACCCAAATAAGATTTTCTTTTTTAACTGTCCAAATGGCAAAAAAAAAAAACTGATCTTGCCTAGTGTTGGAGAGCAAGCAAAAAACCAAACATTAAAGCACTACTTTTCAGAATATGAAATGGAATGACAATTATACAATAGCACAGCAATCTGACAATTGGTAAAAATAATCAATGTACTCAGCCTTCCACTCAATAATTCTATTCCTAAGAATTCACACGAAGGAAGGAATTAGCAAGTTGCACAAAGATTCACATACAATTATTAACAATTATACCAAAGTAAAGGATATTACCTATATGTCTCCATAGACTATTAAAGAAATCGTGATACATTCATATGGTGCCAATAAAAAGATACAAAATTCAGGGCTGGCATTGTGGCATATGAGTTAAGCAACGCCTGTAACGCCAGCATCGCATATTAGAGCTTGTTTGATTCGCAATTGCTCCACTATTTATCCAGCTCCCTACTAATGCTCCTGGGAAAGCAGCACAAGATGGTCCAAGTGCTTGTGTTCTACGACCTTTGTTGGTAACCAGAGTTCCATTCTTCTGGCTTTGGCCACGCCCAGGCCCAGCAATTGTGGCCATTTAGGGAGTGAACAACGGATAGAAGATCTCTCTCTCTCTCTCGATCTGTCTCTCTCTCTCTCTCTCCCTGCCTTTCAAATTAATAAAACGAATTTTTAAAAAATAAGAAATTTTGGGCCGGCGCCGTGGCTCAACAGGCTAATCCTCCGCCTTGCGGCGCCGGCACACCGGGTTCTAGTCCCGGTTGGGGCGCCGGATTCTGTCCCGGTTGCCCCTCTTCCAGGCCAGCTCTCTGCTGTGGCCCAGGAGTGCAGTGGAGGATGGCCCAGGTGCTTGGGCCCTGCACCCCATGGGGAGACCAGGAAAAGCACCTGGCTCCTGGCTCCTGCCATCGGATGAGCGCGGTGCGCCGGCCGCAGCGCGCCGTCCGCGGCGGCCATTGGAGGGTGAACCAACGGCAAAAGGAAGACCTTTCTCTCTGTCTCTCTCTCACTGTCCACTCTGCCTGTAAAAAAAAATAATAATAATAATAATAATAAATTTTATTCATTGCCATAAAAACATGCAAGATATGAATGTTAAAGTTAAAAAAAAAAAGTTGTCTGACCCGGTTTTCCCAAGACAAGCAGCCCTTTTTGCATAGGTGAAAGGAAGGAGGGTGCGCACATAAGCAGAAGCACATCCAAAAGCAGCACAGTGAGCACATATGCACTCAGGGAGAGAGAAACATCTCAAGAAGATAGGACAGGGAGCCTGTGAACAGATGTGTAGGGTCTCTGGGCAAGAGAAAGCATTTTGTTTATTTTTTTTAATTTTCCTCTTTGGCCATTTCAGTATTCTCTGAATGCTTTACAGTCAGCATATGTAATTTCTATAATCATAATATATTATTTTCATTTATAATATTGTGAACTGCCATAAGCATGAGGGTCTGTGAACTTTCAAATGTTATTACTTCTAAAATACTGCCTAAAAGCCACTGATAGATAATGAAAAGTTGCATAGTATACCTCTTTCAATTGACAAATGCAAAATTATAAAACTTTCATTATTGCTTCAACTCACATTACAATTTGTAATTTCTTTTAAAATGTCATTTACAAATTAAAATGCAGCAGAAATGTTTAAGGGCTATGTGGTACACTTGGTAAAGTATGCCCATTAAGGAATAACTCACATATATAAGGTCCTAGAGACTTTGATTCTATGGCTGAAAAAAATCCCAGCATCACTTGGTATGCTAACTTGGGGGGCTATTAATTTATACTTGTTATTTATATAACATAATTAGAATTTCAATTAGGGGTAGATTAGCCACAGCCAATGTTACTTTTGAGTTGCCAATGTTGCTACAGCATATGCAGTTTAGTTATTTGCTTTGTAGAATTTTCAGCTGTTTATTTCATGTGAAGTCATGATTCTAAAAAAAGAAATACTTCAAAGCAATAATTCAAGGCTGGCGCTGTGGCTCACTTGGTTAATCCTCCACCTGCAGCACCGGTATCCCATATGGGTGCCGGTTTCTAGTCCTGGTTGCTCCTCTTCCAGTCCAGCTCTCTTCTGTGGCCAGGGAGGGCAGTGGAGGATGGCCCAAGTGCTTGGGCCTCTGTACCCACGTGGGAGACCAGGAGGACGCTCCTGGGTCCTGGCTTCAGATCGGTGCAGCACTGGCCATAGCGGGCATTTGGGGAGTGAACCAACAGAAGGAAGACCATTCTCTCTGTCTCTCTCTCTCACTGTCTATAACTCTACCTGTCAAATAAATTTAAAGAAAATAAAAAAATAAAAAAGCAATAATTCAGTTCGGACAGTAGATGGGCAGGGAAGTCGGCAGCTACTTCCCTCAGGACTGAGTCCAAGTACCATTCAGATTTACTACTATCCTCCTCTAACATGGGAATTTTAGGAAATACGGTGGGGGAGGGGTGCATTACAATTGTCACAGTGACAGAGGATGGTGGTCCTATGCCATTTGGATCCAGAGACGCTAAAAACGCTGCAGAGTTTATGCTTTTTTTTTTTTTTTTTGACAGGCAGAGTGGACAGTGAGAGAGAGAGACACAGAGAGAAAGGTCTTCCTTTGCCGTTGGTTCACCCTCCAATGGCTGCCGCGGTCGGCGCACCGCGCTCATCCGATGGCAGGAGCCAGGTGCTAGGTGCTTTTCCTGGTCTCCCATGGGGTGCAGGGCCCAAGCACCTGGGCCATCCTCCACTGCACTCCTGGGCCACAGCAGAGGGCTGGCCTGGAAGAGGGGCAACCGGGACAGAATCCGGCACCCCGACCGGGACTAGAACCCGGTGTGCCGGCGCCGCAAGGCGGAGGATTAGCCTGTTGAGCCACGGCGCCGGCCATGCAGAGTTTAGTACCTCACCCAGAACTGTCCTGTCAATAATAGCAATAGTGTCCCTGTTGTAACAGGGATCATGTTTTTCTTATTCAACATTATATTTCTAGCCTATTGCATAGCAGGCATTAAATAACAGTTTGTGGGGCCTTGATTGTGGCACAGTGGGTTAAGACACTGCCTACAATGCCAGCATCCCAAAAGAGTGCCAGCTCAACTCATGGCTGCTCCACTTCCCATCCATTTTCCCGCTAATATGCCTGGGAAAGCAGTGGAAAGTTGCCTAAGTGCTTGGGTCCCTAACATCTACATGGGAGACACAGATGGAGTTCCAGGCTCCTGGCTTCTGCCTGACCCAGCCTCTGCCACTATAGCCATTTGGGGAGTGAACGAACAGATAGGAAATTCATTTCGTCTCTCCCTCTCTTATTCTCTCTATCTTTCTCTCTCCGTCCCTCCCTCTAACTCTGCATCTCAAATAAATAAAAATAAATCTTTAAACAAATGGTTTATTGAATAAAGTCACAATAAGCAATTTATGGTTCTGATTTATAGAAAATACAACAGAATGAAAAAGAATGGCAATTGGAGGAGTAGTAACTGTTTTTAACCTCTCCCTGAGACAGGCCTTGGAGACTAGGGCTTCATTTATACTTCAGGGAATTATAGGATGAGACATCTATTCCCAAAAAATGTGGAAAAGCATAATACTCCACACTCAAATACAAATTCTAAGGGACATATCCTCCATTACAGAGATCCAGGTATATGCTTTCATCCATTCTTGACAACTCAAGACATATACTGGTGTTTACTTTTGGTTTGTAAAGTGGGAAGCAAAACAATCTGTGGTATAGTAACATGCACTCTGGAGTAAGACTGCTCTGTATAAGTTTGACTTCAGCATACATTATCCCAAAAATACTTAAAATCTCAACATACTATTTATAAGCTTTGCAATTTACCTAACATCTTCTAGTGCCAATATCTCTTGTATAATATGGAGTAAGTAAGCAGGTTCACATGGCTTGTTCTAAACTTCTGACCTAGACAAGTGACAGGACTCAGAACTTTTTAAATTTTATAATTTGTGTGTGTGTGTGTATACAACATCCCACATGGACACAGGACAGCAACCTTTAATCATATAACTCAGCATTTCCATAGAAAAATAATGTCCCAAGTACATATTGGATAAAGATCCTTAAGTAGGTTCACTGAATTATTTAAGTTTTAAAGAAAAATGTTTGCCACAAACTTTAAGAAAAATGGTGATTTTTCAGATCCATTTGAATTCCATCAGTGAATATAAGGAATTATGCATTCACAATACCTACTTCCCTTGGAGAGTTAATGAAAGGATTAAATGAGTTTATGTAAGGTACTTACCCCACATCCCGGCACAGAGTTAGCACAATTATTGTTACGAAATTGTAGCTGACTACTGTAAGATAGAAAACTTTGCAAGATAATTGAAGGGTTCAGCTTTGTATTAACATATTAACTGTGGACAGGAAAAGGTGGGATTAGGGGTGAATAGTGGTCAGCAGGGAACCTTAAACTATTATAATAATCAAAATAAAATGAGCAGACTGACTACAAAGTACTTACAAGAACATAATGCATCTGCCACACTAAACTCTTAAGTAAACATTTACTTCCTTTCGTTAGAAAGGAGTTTTTCTAGGGGTTACCATCTAAAGATAATATTTCTGCTTCATGTGTGGTTTCCTGCTTATATTTCTCTATAGCATTCAAAATCAGTATGTGTTTTTGCAATTACTAGGTATAATATTCATGTCCGTAGGCAGATATCCTCAACTACAAAACTCAGTGAAGAAAAGGAATGTTAGACTGATTTGTTTGATACAGACAACTCAAATGGTTTGAGGAAGGAGATAAGTTGTAATATTTCTTATGAAAATTATTTAAAAGAGTTAATATGAAGTCCCTAAAATATACTATATGTGACAAAAATTATTATGGCTCTTAAGTTATAATGTTTATACATAAATAGTTATTTGTTATAAACAAAGTTATTAAGAACTTATACACAAAACTATTCAATTATGTGTCTTACACATAATATATTTTGGAAAATATATTTCTGTGGAGATTTTTACAAAACCACTGATTGAAAATAAAGTAGCTCTAGTCTATTTCTGTCTATCCTTGTCTCTTAACCAGCAGATCAAGTTGATGTGAATGCTGGTGGATTTATCTCCAATACTATATTTTTGTTTGAAACCATATAAACAAAGTTTCTGAAACTAAGAAATGAATTTGAAAGTATAGCTTTTAAAATAAATTACACATTTTTATATTACTGGGTTATATGTCCCTACACAAAATTGTAAACCACATGATCATCTTAAAATACCTACTTTAATTATATAAGTCTCCTTTCTTTTTTTTTTTTTTTTTTTTTACAGGCAGAGTGGACAGTGAGAGAGAGAGACAGAGAGAAAGGTCTTCCTTTTGCCGTTGGTTCACCCTCCAATGGCCGCCGCGGATGGCGAGCTGCGGCCGGCGCACCGCGCTCGTCCGATGGCAGGAGCCAGGAGCCAGGTGCTTTTCCTGGTCTCCCCATGGGGTGCAGGGCCCAAGCACCTGGGCCATCCTCCACTGCACTCCCGGGCCACAGCAGAGGGCTGGCCTGGAAGAGGGGCAACCGGGACAGAATCCGGTGCCCCGACCGGGACTAGAACCCGGTGTGCCGGCGCCGCAAGGCGGAGGATTAGCCTGTTGAGCCACGGCGCTGGCCATAAGTCTCCTTTCTTAAGAAATGGCAAAACACCGGTATTTTGTCATCCTGAATGAAGTGACAATTGCATTTTAATTATTTGGCAAGGTATTTGATTTTTTTTTTTTTTGACAGGCAGAGTGGACAGTGAGAGAGAGACAGAGAGAAAGGTCTTCCTTCCATTGGTTCACCCCCCAAATGGCCGCTACGGCTGGCGCACTGTGCCGATCCGAAGCCAGGAGCCAGGTGCTTCTTCCTGGTCTCCCACGTGGGTGCAGGGCCCAAGGACTTGGGCCATCCTCCACTGCACTCTTGGGCCACAAGCAGAGAGCTGGACTGGAAGAGGAGCAACCAGGACAGAACCGGTGCCCCAACCAGGACTAGAACCCAGGATGCCAGCGCCGCAGGCAGAGGATTAGCCTATTGAGCCACAGCGCCAGCCTATTTGGCAAGGTAAATAAGTAATTTGGATACACAGTATATCTCAAATACCAATGAGGACATGTACTCACAATCACTATATCTACCCCTCTGATGTCCCTCCCACCACATGTCCCATCTGCACCCCTACTTTTTTCACCTTTCTGAATGCCAACAGAAGGCCTCTCTCTAAAGTACTGTCTGTAGTGGAAGCAGAAATTCACATCCCAAGGGCTGCATCTTTCAATTTAACTAATTCATTATAGAATAGGGGGAATTGTGACATCACCATTACACTAGCCAATTACTCTACCAAATAGTTAATATCCACTGATGAGCATGCTATCCAGTCACTGACTGAATTTCATAGTCAAATATCATTATTTTTCTACTTTAAATACAGGTTTGATTTTTGGTAATATATGAATCCACTATGGAGATGTTATATGGTATATATACTTATTTTGCCCCTTCTAGAATGCTAAACCCAGACTTTGATGGAGTGACACATGGGTACCAAAGAACAGGAAGACCAATGTAAGAGATTCCTATTTGGCTCTCATTAAATGACCTGGAGCAGTGCTTAAATTTTTTCACATTATACAAGCCTCAATGCCCTTTTTCACCATTTCCCTATAAGTCCATGTGCCTGCTATTGCTTCTAAATGCAGTATGCCTTTAATCCTACCTGAGGATGTTTAGGAACCCATAGGGAAAGTAGGCGCAAAGAAATCTGTGGTTTCTACAGCACCACAGAAAGCTAAGTGAGTTGAAGCATTTAGACCTTTTAATTGTGGGGCTGGCACTGTTAACACACTGTCACCAATCCACATCCAAGTGCTGGTTTGAGTCCTGGCTGCTCTGCTTCTGATCCAGTTTCCTGATAAAATGCCTGGGAAGGCAGCAGAAGATGGCCCAAGTACTTGGATTCCTACCACCTAAGTGTCAGAACCGAATGGAATTCCTGGCTCCTTGCTTCAACCATAGCTGGCTGCTGCAGCAAACTAGTGAATGGAAGATCTCTCTCCATCTCTTTCTCTCTCTCTCTTTCTCTCTCTCTCTCTCTCAGTTACTCTATCTTTTAAATAAAAAATAAATCTAATAATCAATAAAACTATGAATTATAACTATATAACAACATAAAGAACAGTATAATATTGTTTTTCCTGAAACATACAGTAATGAAAGAAAATAAAATTTCTTGTAGTATTAATTACCATCAATTATCAAGAAAGGAAAAAAATCTCAAAATCCTTTGCATATAAATACTACTGAAAAACTGATATGAGAGCTCATATTTTAACATATTAAAATGCTGTTTTAGGGACATATACTTAATAATGAATAACAGTTGAATAAATAACCTCATATTCTATGGGCCAGACTCAATGTATTTTCTACTACAAAATGCCAGAATGATCAAGTGGCCTAAAGGGAACAACTAGGTTAACTTTAAGAATTAATTACTTGCTACCTAAAAGCTATTTGATTATGTTTCTAAGTTTGTGGATAAATAATCACCATATAACTGAATTATTTTAAAAATATTTCATTGCATGACTACATTTCTTTAATTGATTTTGAGAGACAAAGAGAACAGATAAAGAGCTCCCATCTGTAGGTTCATATCCCAAATGCTTACAACACCATCAGCTAAGGCTAAGAGCCAGGAACTCAACCCATGTCAACCTTGTTAAAGAAGAAACCCAATCACTTGAGCCATCATCACTGTTGCCTCCCAGGTTCTGCGTTAACAAGAAGTTGAAATCAGGCATCAATCTAGGAACACCAAAATGGAACATGAGCATATTAACCAGTACCTTAACTGCTAGGCCAAAAGCTGCTCAAATCTATATTTATAAATTTTTTGTATTTAGCCAAAAAACATATTGGTTCTAATTTTATAGGAGAGGAGCAAGAATATTATTTTTCAAAGAACAAACATAGCATTCTAATACTCTGGAAAAATATACATGAGGGAAAATTATGAGAACAGAGATTTTCTTTGCAAAGTACACACTTATAAATTGTAAAGATGATAGAGCAAACCATTCTGGAAATCAGTCTTGTATTTAGAGGAGCAAACATTAGTATGGATTAGCAGCTGACATATATTTGCTCATTCCTTGAAACTAACTAAATTGGATTCTTAAAAATAAAGCAAAAGAATGAATAAACAGTTCACAAAACTGAGGAAACTGGGAAAACATACATGATAATTTAGCTTTGCAGAAAATTTTAAAAGAAAAATGTTTGATTCGGTGGAAAATAAGAATAGGAAAGGTTATTTATAAACTAATGACACTTATTTGCTAATATAGTAAGTTTAGGATAGGATGGCAACAATATACAAATATACATGTATTTATTTATATATGTTAATACCATTGTTGCCCTAAGCTCGGCCCACGACACCAGAGGTCTATAGAGTACAGAGTGTATCTGATCTCTGAGTCAGCTATCACCAGCATCAGAGCTGCCTGGTGTGATTTCATCTTGTTTGTTTTCTCCCCTCCCCCCTTAAAAGAAGAGGTGACATTAAGTGACAGTTGCCATAAATTTTTATATTGGTCCATTAAACTTAGAAAAGTAACAAAGCAAACAGGCACAGCTGAGTATATATGAACAGGCAGCAGCCTAAATACACATCTTTGGGGTAACCTAAACAAGACAAGACAAAGAGCACTAAAATAATCACAGCTGTTTGCTGTGTATTTAGGTGATTAAAAATCAGATGCAGCAAAAAAATGCAATAATCTATTACTAACACCTGAGTTCTCAGAAAGGCTATGGTAAATTTAAGCCCATTATCAGATTTTTGTGTTACTTTATTGTCACTACAAAAGTATATTTTCTGACATGAGATATTATGACGTACACTGTCATAAACTAAATGGCTAAACAATTTTGAGCAACATGACTATGAGGTATGTATACCTGAAATTAAATATCTATAACATAAATCTACCACTTTAATTTTAATTCTTGTCTACATCTCCCTTTCCTACATCTACTTATCAAATAACAAAATTCCAATTAATCAACAGTTATCTGTGTCCTTTACTCTTTTCTAAATAGTTACATATAAAACCTCCTCTTTGAACACATCTGTCACTATTCCATGCCTCATCCTGCAATCACCCTAACTGCTCAGAACCTTTTCATTATTAAAAGTATTTCAAGTTCCTCAGCACCCTGCACATCAGTTCAATGATGATACAAATGTCTTTACCATGTATTTCAACTTTAAAATCCAATTCATTTCTTAAAAGTCCCCTCTTATATAATACTATTCCCATTATCCACTGAGGAAAGACCAGCTACGTTGGATATCAGATACAAAAATTAGTATACATCATCCCCACATACAAGGAGCTCACACATAACCATGGCAATCATAGCAAGACGCCCCTCCTTGAATGTAAAATGTTCTACACTGTCTACAATGACTTTCATTTCAATGACTTTCATTTCTCCTCCAGCATAACTACTCAAAATTCCTTTCTTGCCTTAAACATTTATTGAGTCACTGCTATGTGCCTGGCTTTGTACTAAGAGCTACCACTAGATACATTCAGTATCTAGCGATACTGAATGATAAAATAATGAATAAAATATGGTTATTGTGCATTCAAATCCCACTCCAAGCACTCTTCAATACTATCCTATTTTTCTTAGTGGCACTATCACCCCTCAGGGACCCAGTGATATTTTTTCATTTACAGTCATATTCTCATGCCACATAACTATTAGCAACTCCTCCTGATTTGTCATCCACATTAGACGGTCCCCACTGAAACCTGGGCAGGTCCTGTGCCTTGCACTTTGGAGATCTTGGCTTTGGCCCTCTAGCCAGGTACCTTCTCATGAGCAAAGACCAGAGCCATGCTCGCCTCCTCCTTAAGACTCCACCTCAGCAGATTCCCAGAACCCCAAATCCTCTCCATCTTCCAAGGGCAATGCTCTTCACAGAAGATGAAGATGTGGGCACACTCATCTCCAGGGTTCGTCAAAAGATAGCTTGTAAGGGGTTGGGCAAAGTTGTTCTTTTGAAGGACATGCTAAGGCACAGAGTCTAGGACAGGGGAACAGGATGCAGACTGCACACAAGCAACAAGGAAAGGAGGCCCAGTTCTTCTGCCACTACATTCTGAAACAGAACTCCTGACACCTCTGAGGATTCTAAGTGGTCACTCATCTCAGTAGAAAGCTTTATTGTTCAAGTAAGGAATTTGGAGCACATTTTATTTAGCAATCTGTTAGCTGATTTGCAATAACAAAGTATGCAGAAATAAGTGAATTTCTACTTGTATTTTTCCTCCAGTTAGTGATAAGAATGAATCAGTTCCCACATCCTATTTCCACTGAAGGTTCCCTAGCCCCAATCTTTATATAATCCACAAAATAATGATTATTGTAATACTGGCATCAGTGGAAGCAGTAGTAGTTACATTGATAATACCATTCACTTAACTAAGTCCCAGCATGGTGCCAGGCACATAACCTATGCTATTCTTTCATACCTTTTATAATACAAACCCACTGAATAGTTGTTATCTACATCTTATCTGTGGATCAAAAATGAAAAGCAGGATTCCAATCAAGGTGTTTAGCAATTAAAAGCCCCAAAATTTCACTCTGATAATTACAACAGATTTACCTGACTTTCAGACCCATTCCCTGTTAATCTACACTACACAGGTCTGCCAGATTAATCTCCCTAAAGAGGCCACTTTCATAATCATGTATGTTCCAAGTTTGGAAATATATACTGAATACTTATAGTCTTTCTATCCAGGTAAGTTCCAAATTATAAAGTTTGTTTTTCTGTTTACCTGTTTTGCAAACTCTTCCTAATGAACTCCTCAAACTTTTTAAAAATTTTTACTTATTTCCTTTTTTTGGGGGGGGGGGGGGGGGGATGGAATCAGGTAGGCAGAGAAACAGAGGGATACAAAACTCCCATTCACTAGTTAACTCCCCAAATGCCTCCAATGACCAGGAATGCGGCAGGCAAAAGCCAGGAGCTGGGAACTCAATGCAGATTTCCCATGTGGGTTGCAGGGACCCAATCACTTGAGCCATCTATCACCTACTGCATTCTATAGAGTGCACTGGCAGGAAGTGAAGCTAGGACTCAAATCCAAGCACTCCAACATTGGAACTGAGTACCAGGTCAAATATCTGTTCTTCAAACTTCGCACACAAAAAAATCATACTTGCTTCCCACCTGTCATGTTCTGAACCCCTCCTCACAGCCAATACATCTCTGAGACATTTAATATCCATCTCATCCATCTCCTTGAAGGTTCCTCTACCTATTCAAATCCAAAATCTTTTCCCCCCATTTCTCTGTATCCCCTTACAACTGACAGTCTCTAAGCAGTCAACAAGTGTTAAGCTACATACTTACAATGGTGAGAAACACAAAAGTATCACCTATCTTTTGACTTCAAATCACTTTGTGGAATTAATCTTGCTGGAAAGCACTAAAGAAGAGACTGGTAAAATGGCTCTGGAGACAAGAGAATGAAAATCCTGTGCCATTCATGTATTTGCATACACACTGGTGTTTAGTTTGCTTTGCACAGTAATAAGCAGCAGTTCTTTTATAATATGCAGAGCTTTAGTCATGAAGCTTGCTCATCATTTAAATTTTTTTTGAAAATGCCAAAAAGCTTCAATTCATATATGGTATATCCAATCACGTATTGGTAACAATCAACTCTAAACCCCCTTCCCAAGGGCAGATTTGTATTTTTTGTGAATTTCCATCGTATAAATGCTCCCAGCTTGGCAAGTTTCAAGCTAGTAATATGCCATTCTAAAAGTAGAGTTACGAAAGGCAACACTGGCCCTGTGAAGTTGTTGAGAACAGGTCTCATTATCTCATTAGCTATATCTATCCATATTTATCACATTAGAAAATTAAATGAAGAAAAATAGCAAATATTAATTTTAAATTATCAAACTGTTCCATGGTACACACAAAAAAGCTGTTATGAAAACACTTTTACCAACAGTGATTATTTGAACTAGTTTGACAGTTTTCTTTGTCCTGGTAATGATCTCAAAATGAAGAATTCTAACTTTAGAGTAAACTGAAAAGAAAGTTCATGCTATTTCATATGTATGTGTTTGCATGTGTGCACTTATATATACATGTATATTTACCTATATCTGTCTATATACACAATATACACGTGTGCACACACACATATTTCACTCCAACTGAACAGCTCAAAATGGTAAACATCAAGGCATGAGAGATAGCTACAAAATATGTAAGAATTCCCAATTTTTAGGGAAAAAAATTCTATGCATTGAGAAAATCTATGAAACTAATGTATGAATATTAACTGAGCTGGAGACATAATATTCAATCAAGCATAAAAGCTACAATTTTTACAAGCAGACTCCACAACAGATACAAAATGATAAGTCAGAGGTGGGTATTTGCTAATGTCAAAAAAGGGCTGCTATCAGTGTAAAATTCTATTTTAACTCTGAAATTTAAAATTTGCAACTTTAATATGTTGAATAATAAATCCTTAGTATGTCATCAGACAGTTGAGCAACACGAGCATATAAGCTGAACTCAGTAAAAAAAATCATTGATTGAAAATTTACAGAACTGCTAGTAACAGCTATTGGTTTCATCTGACAGACTGTATCTGTGTAATGTTAAATGTTTCCCCTAGTCCTAAAAATTTTACTTTAACCCAGTACTCCCACTCTTAAAATACCAAAGCAAGGTTAAACATGTTTTATACCTCTTCCTTTCCTTAAACTTGGGCTAGACTGACCTTCCTCACAGAGCTGAAACAGTATAGCTATTGCCGAAACCAGTTTAATCCCACTACCTATTGGAAATTCTTATTTTATTTCAAACTACTTCTTGTCTTTTGGAATTATTGTCTTTTCATTAAATTAAATGTCTTTGTGATCTATTAAAAACTATAATATATTAAAATTTAAACTTTCTTTTCTAAATGAATGAGATTATTGAACAATTTTAAGGGGAAGGTCAAAAATTCTGAAATGTAATTAGATTTTTATGTCACTTCACTGTTGACTTATTTCTCAGCAGAAACCACATTCATTTTTTTATTTCAATAATGTAAGGTACTAACAAAACCTGGACATCTGAATCAGTTCTAACAGTTTTTCACATGAAAGAACTCTGAAGAGAAGCTAAACCTCACTGTCTATATACATAACTGAATTTGTTGAATTCTTTAAATTCTATCATTTGTATATTGTTAGTATTTTATTTTTTGTGAGGGCACATTTTTCCTAACAATTACTGCTCCTATAATCTTTAAAGATCCTGTGTCAATATATGAATCTATAAATAACTGGAGTCTCTTTAAAAAGTTACTCTATGGGAAAGCATTTAGCGAACAGCTAAGATGCTCACATCTTATCAAAGTACCTGGGTCTTTCTACTCAGTTCTGGCTCTTGACTTCAGGTTCCTGCTAATGCAGTGGTGATGGCTCAAGTAATTGGGTTCCTGAAACCCACACGGGAGACTTGGATTGAGTTCCTGGCTCCCATTTTCCGCTTGGGAAGTGAAGCAGTGGGTGGGAAATTCCCTCTCTCCCCTTACCTCTCAAATGAGTAATTTTTAAACACAAAATTAAAAGTTTAAAGAATTTTTAACCATAAATACTAAAAATTACTAATACAACATACAATATGTAAGATTTCCCTTACAGATAATTTGGTGAAGGAAGGGCTAGTGCTGTGGCAGAGCAGATGAACTGCCGCCTTCAGACCCAGCATTATATATCAATGCTGGTTCAATTCTTGGCTGTTCCATTTCTGATTCAGCTCCCTGATAATGTGCCTGCGAAAACCACAGAAGATGGCCCAAGTTCTTGGGACCCTGTCCTGATGTAGAAAACCCAGATGAAGCTCCTGGCTCCTGTCTTTGGCCTGGCCCACTCCTGGCTGTTGTGGCCATTTGGGGAGTGAAGCAGTAGATGGTAGATCTCTCGTCTGTGGTATGTCTCCCTTTCTGTTGGTAACTATGCCTTTCAAATAAATAAATACATCTTAAAAAATAATTGACTTTTGTTTTTGACAGGCAGAGTGGACAGTGAGAAAGAGAGAGAGACAGAGAGAAAGGTCTTCCTTTGCCCTTGGTTCACCCTCCAATGGCTGCCGAGGCCGGTGCTTCGCACTGATCCGAAGCCAGGAGCCAGGTGCTTCTCCTGGTCTCCCATGCGGGTGCAGGGCCCAAGCACTTGGGCCATCCTACATTGCACTCCCGGGACATAGCAGAGGGCTGGCCTGGAAGAGGGGCAACCGGGACAGAATCCGGCGCCCCAACCAGGACTAGAACCCGGTGTGCCAGCGCCGCAAGGCGGAGGATTAACCTATTGAGCTGTGGTGCCGGCTGTTTCTTAAGTGTAGTTTCCTGTTAATATTTTCAGCTGCTTCCTTCTCCTGCAAAATCCACCTCATATCCTACATGAGTCAGTCAGACAGATGAAAATGACAGCACTAGATACCATGGTTCTAGATTATCCTGTTAAGCTCTCTATATACATATATTGCATTTTCACTTTATATTTCAATTAATAACCCTACTGAGTAGTTAGAAAATCTATTTTTGGGTAAAACAATCCATGATCAGGGTAGTTGAATTCATTTAAGGATAATTAATTATCAAATGACAAAACCAGACTATGAACTCAGGTCTCTTACACAAAAAAGTAGTACATTTTCCCCTAACAACTTTGAAAACTACCACATCTCATGGAACAAGCATCAGAAATATAAAATAGATATATATTTCAGCTAACGGCATCAGAAGTCATGGATATTTGTGTAAATGGAATGAACATGTGCATGTCTCACATAGTGTAGTTTGGGTCGTTGTCAAGATTTAACAGTTTCATGCAAGAACTACATTGAATAATATTGTGACAGTACTGACAAAAATGTATACTGAAGATTAGTTGAGGGAGATAATCTTCCCACAAATCCACTTCATACTGAACCTGTGTTTGTGTCTTCAAGAATAAGCTGTGATTTGACACTGGTATACTGATCTACCTTACATACACCATACCTCATGTCATAGGAGCAAAGTCATGAATTGTTACAATGTGCTCCTGGCCAAGCTACTTAATGGCTAAAAAGCAATACAGGATAACTGAGACACAGGACTTCTCCATAAAGTGCTATATGGTCACTATGTAAGTCACTATATAACAAAGTAAGCAGAAAAAAAAATGTATAAAAAAGCAACAAGAGCCACCTAAAATAGCTTTTCTCTAGAAAAGCATACAATTCAATGTTGTAAAAATGATGCCTAAATTTCAAGTATTAAATTCACTATGGTTCTACTAGATTACTAAGGAACAAAGTGCATTTAAAATACTTCAGAAATTAGTAACAGTGATAAAACTTTTTTTTTTGTTGTTCTGGACTGGAAGAGGAGCAACCGGGACTAGTACCCGGTGCCCCAACGAGGACTAGAACCTGGGGTGCTGGCACCACGGATGGAGGATTAGCCAAGTGAGCCATGGCCCTGGCTGGCCATTGTTTCTAATGTTGATCATCAGTCCCCTTTGATTAAGTCATGATCAAGGTGAGGTTTTTCCACAAATTGATATAGATGATATGACATCATAGGGTTCACATTCAACATTGTCTTTTTCCTTCTTAAAACAACTAATTCTTTTGTAAATTGCTGATTCCTTTGAGGTATTGTCCCCATACACTTTTTTTTTTAACAAATGATCAGTGATTTCACCATTCTTAAACCCAAGATTTACCATAAATTTGATATTTATTTTTGCTCAAGCTTAGCAGAATTTGTGTTGCTCTGATAGGGGCTTTTTCCAAACTGATGACTATTCTTGTTTGTGCTTCTAACTATATCCTTTTAAGACATATCATTAACAAGGTAGGGCAGACACCAAAACATTTTCAAACAGGAGCACTCACAGGACCCTGACAGTTTATGAAATAGCAAAGTTCTAAAACCAAGTATAAAATTTATTTTTGAAATCCATCAGAAGAATCAAATCTCCCTCAACTCTACAATGACAACTATTTTAACGTAAATAGCAGTAACCAGAGTGATAAAACTTCTAAAAGTTCAATTCATACCTCCTGAAGGTGATATTTATACTGAATATACAATAACTCATCACTCAGCAGAAATACTTCTTTGTTGAAGCCATGTAGATCTCTGGATATATGATGTCTCAGAACAACATTTTCCAGTATGAAGCTAGTACAAAATTAGGTGGGTATATTAGAATATCTCAATGCAAAAATGAAACTAAGGTTCTTCTTCCTTCAAATAGGAAGAAGACCATACCACTTAATGAATGATAAACATCTCTACCTAAAGCAAATCTATTGTTTAAGAAAGAAGCAAGAGCCTTTACTATAGCATTTTCTTGTGCTATGTCATGAGCTTGCTTAATGGGTTGATTTTACCTTTAGCTGAAGCTGTGTATTTTCTAATCTGTTTAGGGCAGCTGTCAAGTAATCAGAGTAAGCAGTGCCATTTTAATAAGGAAGTCTTTTAATGAAATATAATAGGTCACAAATACCTAATTTCTGCTCTTTACAGTAATTGCCAGTCTTTACTATAACTGCCACTTTAACAATCTTTTCCAAATGCTGACACAAAAGATGAACAAATCAAGGGTATTAGCATGTGTGTATATTTACAGCTTACTGCTGTCAAAGGCTGTAGCTCCACTTCCAACTCCAGCAGCTCTACAAGAAGTGTTCCTTCTGATGGAAGGAAGCCTCCTGTTTCAGGTTGTGAATGTATCTGATTGTATCTCCTTTTCATAGCCAATTAGCAAACACATACTAAAGGTTACAAAGGAGAAATATTGACGAAGTTATAACAAAGAATTATACCTTAAGGAGTACCACAGAAACTTTTACCAATACCGTGAAGAATTGTACATTTTACTTCTTTATTATTTTTCTTCAATAAATACTCTGGCTCTATTGTTAGTTCATAATTTCAAAATAATATTGTTTATGTCATTCAAATAGCCTATTTTCTCAGATAAAATTTAAAAGGTCATAATCACCAATTTTATATGAACATCCACTTATAAATTGACTAGAGAGTGCCAAAAAGAGAAAGCACAAGTTTATGCTTTATTTTTAAAAAGTATATTATGATTGTTTTTCTACACTATATCAATTTCATGATAAACTCTTAAAAAAATACTTCCCTGAAAACCTCACTACATGATAACCTTTTAATTTGGAGGGTTTTGTTGTCTTTTTTTTTTTTTTTGCATACTACTTTTTTTAAGCCAGTAGCTCTTTATGCCAATATTGCTATTTAAATACCAGAAATCCTGTACACAAAAACTGTTTTATAAGAAGTTTGCCCATTTTTGAAAGGCTAAGCTTCCCAAATCAAACTAGCTTACTGTGAAAAGAAAACCATGACAACTGTTTGTACCTCTTGCTTTATTATTACATCCGGCCTGGTCACTCTTAGAAATTCAATCTATTACGGTTGCTAGGAGTCTGTTGCTGTGCAACCTAAAAGGGTATGCTGTGCTTTCAGGCTAAGGAGTGCTAATAAACCTGTAGGCTTCGCTCTATGGGTCTGACCAGTGTGTTTAAAGGGCTTAATACTTTTCAAGAGTGATTGGCCCACAATTCAAGACACATCCTATTAAAAACAAGTCACACTGAGAGATTTCTAACAAAGGGACAAAACTCTAAGCATACACAAATATTCAAGATGTATCCTCAGCATCCCTAACTAATTTGGTAAAACAAACAAAACACAGATTATGATCTACATTTCAATTATACCACCTAGGATCTCCAAGTCTTTAGTTCCATACAATCACCTAAAAGGTTATGATAGATATAAATGAACTGACTGAGATTTAGGAAAAAACTGACAGTACTAAGTATAAGTATCTTAAACTTTTGCCTTAAAAAAAAAAAAAAACAGTAATGGAAAACTAAATCAAACCTAGGAACCTGGCAGTCAAGTTGTAAAGAAAAAATTACTGAAAAAAGTGAAGAAATTTTAAATTTTATTATTTAAAAGACTCTTCGTTTTTTCTTCCCACTCATTTGCTCAGTAATGACTACATTAATTCAAAAATCTCTTCTCCCATATCATATGCATTTCTATAACTTTAAAGATTAACAATAAGTTATTCACACAGATTCAGTACAATCAGATAGCATTATTTGAATGTAAATTAGCTTAGTGGAGTCTATCAATAAAACACTAATCAAATCATGTGAAATAGAATTTGAAAAGCAGAGGTTAAATGAAAAGAAGCATATTGACTTGTCGGTGATAGCCATTTTCATAACGTATCTGCAGAAAAACGCAAAGCTGCTCTACGATAAACGGCCAAACCCATTAAAAAAACTAACAATAAATGACTTAATAATCATCTTCGCTATGAAAATTATCCAGAACTTTCCAAAGATATTTTGACGATACTACTACAACTTTTCAAAGCGAAAAATAAATTTTTAAAAAATTAGACCACATATTCAGTCTCTGGCAACATCTCACCAAATACTCTGAGCCAGAAACATTTTAAATTACCTGTCAACTACACTCCATCTTCTTTTTAAAGAACCATGGTTATCTACCCTTCAATGGTTGCTTTTATTTCATAACAAACAATAAGAAGCAAAGTCAAGGAAAGTATTTATCTAAAAGTAAGCAGGAACCACAAACAGAGGAGTGTGAAACAGCTATGCAGAAAAGACAGACAAAGAATCCAGTAATAAAGGAGAACTAAAGCAGGCTGAGACGTGCAAAGGCAACATCTGACCAAAGAGCTGAGGTTGCAGCAAGAAGAGAATGGGCTGGCTAGAAAGGTTTACAACAGAACAGCCTATAAGTAAAGCCAAGCAGAGCACAACAGAGCAAACTGACAAAGACAAGAACACACTAGAAAGAGAACTGAAAGAGGATCTGCACCAAGAAACATGAGAATTTTTACAAATGAGAAGAAAAGGAAGATAAAAATGCAAAAACATATTCAATAATTTTATATTCCTTGTTTCACCCTTACTTCCTAAAAAAGCATACAACAATTCATAGAGGTTGGAGTGTTTCTTGAAAAGAGTCAATGATGACAACAGATACTTAGGATGTAAAAAGGCAGTGATTACTAACACACAGTTCCATTGAACTGCACAAAGAAGTAACTTGGATATTTTCCAGTTCTTATATAGGATAAAAGAATTGTAATGTAATTGAAAAGCTGCAGGGCCTAATAAAAACCTTTTTAAAAGTAATTAAAGTTGAAAATTTCCCCAAACAAGAATAAAATATTAAAACACACTTTACATACACACACACAGTAGTCAATAAAGTCTATAAAGTCAGATTCTACTTATAGGCTATTCATAGGGCATGTGTTAGGGAAATGTGTTAGCTTCCAAAGTAACTATTTATGACTAGGTCAATTACTAGCCATGTATACTAGACAATTTTAATATGATCAGGAAGAATCTGTTCTGAAAAAAAAAAAATCAAAGTTCTAAACTGGCTGCATTAATAGACAGGATCCTGTCAGGTAGTATTAACTAAAAGGCAATGGGACAAAAATAAAACTGGTTGGAATGAACACACCATATTGGAAGAGCTGCTGGATTAGTGCCTTCTGGAATTCATTGGGTCTTTATCTCCTCAAAGGCACAAAGTTGCAATAAAAAGTGAATAATCCTTAAAAAAAAGTAAGCATAAAATATACAACTAGAGAAAACGATGTGTTCAACCATACAATTAAGCATTTTTTTTCAAATTTCAGTTTTACTGGGTTTGCAACAACCTATCAAATATGATTCATCTCTATTCATCTATCTTCAAAAAAAATTTTGATTAAAGACCCTCAAAAAGTGTTGCTGAATAAAACTAATTCTGATTACTGTAATTTTATAACAATTTTATCAAGATTTGGGTTATCTGATACATCACAAAACAGGGTTGATAATGAATGACATAGGTTAGAATAATTTTTTAGTACTCAACATATCTTAACTATAAGGACAAAAAATCATAAAGGTCATAAACATTTCTTCTGACAAAATATTTTATCTTGCTTCTTAAAATTATTTTGAAAATTTGTTTACTCAAAATCAAAAAAGACGTTGATGTACAAAAAGGCTTCTTTTTTAAAGATTTATTTATTTCAAAGGTAGAATGACAATGACAAAGATTTTCCATCTGGTAGTTCACTCTTGAAATGCCCCCCAGTAGTCAGGGTTGGGCGAAGCCAAAGTCAGGAGGCAGGAACTCACTCCATCTGGATCTCACACGTGGATCTCACATGTAGTGGCAGGAGCCCAACTACCGAAGCCGTAATCTCTTGCTTCCAAGGTACATTAGCGGGAAGTTGGGTCAGATGCAAACGTGGGACGTGATCCTAGGTACTCTAATAATGTGACATTAATCTGCTGTGCCATTACACCTGCCCCCAAAGGGCTTTTTAATATTAAAATGTAGGAGAGGAATGTGATAGAAACAAAAGAGTATAAGAGCAACATCAGTGTAAACAGATAACTGTTGCATTCTCACAGAGCACTAGCAAATGCTTTTTGTGGAGTCTAGCAAATTTGAAAAATTCTATTTAATCCCAACTTAAAATTGAACACCAGAAATATGAAGGTAACAATTCAAAATCTTAAATGATGCCTGACTAAAAACTTTTTATTTAAATCCATCCCTTTGTCCACAGGACAGATGACACAAGTGAAGCAGATCAATGGACAATGTGGACAATGTGACCACTAATTGTGACTCAGCTGGGTTGGTTCTCTCCCCAAAGGAAAGCAGCCAGGGGAATAATAATCAGGTAAGTGGGTAATACAAGGGTTTGGCTGAGATAAGACCAGCCATGAGTTGTAAACTATTAAATCAGTGTGACAGAGATGGAATTTCATTATGTAACCGTGAGTTTTTATCTTTAAAATTTTCCTTAATAAGAAGGGGCTAGGGCATGAGGACAGACGCAGAGCTTCTCATCCCCCAACATATGTTTTCAAAAACATAGTGGTGCTTCAAACAAGCGGCTATACAAATTGGCTTCTTTCATTTTTATTTTTTTAATGTCAAATAACTAGGGACTCAGTTTCAACAGATTTTTGTTCACAGGTTGCTGAAATGTATGCACAGCTGTCTCATTTCAGACTCAGACACAAATGCCTGGGCATATTCATATGCCCAAAATAATCATTTAACCAGCCATTAAGGATGGAAATCAGGATTAAAAATATGCAATGTGTGTATACACACACACACACACAAATATACACAAAATTATCAAAGTTTATTTGTTTATGGTTCCACAGAAATTCCTACTTCCTTAACGTAAATGTTTAAACAAAAATTAAAAAAAAAAAAAAAAAAAAAAAAAAAAAAAAAAAAAACAGTGCCTGTGCTGTGGTACATCAGGTAAAGCCCCAGCTTGTATTGCAGGCATCCCATATGAGTGCCAGTCAAATCAGCCACTTGGATCCAGCTCCGTGCTAATGCGCCAGCGAAAGCAGCAGAGGATGATGGCCCAAGGGTCTGGGCCACTGTCAGCCATGTAGGAGACCAGATGGACTTTCTGGATTTTGACTTCAACCTGACCCAGCTTGGAACATTAGTGTCATTTGGGGAGTAAACCAGCAGATGAAAGATGTCTCTTTTACATTAACTCTGCCTTTCAAAAAAATGTCTTAACACACACACATATGCAGGGATGGACATTTGGCCTAGTCAATAAAACACTGGTTAAGATACCAGCATTATGGGGCCAGCACTGTGGCTCACTTAGTTAATCCTCCACCTGCGACACCGGCATCCCATGTGGGCACTGAGTTCTGGTCCCGGTTGCTCCTCTTCCAGTCCAGCTCTCTGCTGTGGCCCGGGAAGGCAGTGGAGGATGGCCCAAGTGCTTGGGCCCTGCACCCACATGGGAGACCAGGAGGAAGCACCTAGCTCCTGGCTTCGGATCAGTGCAGTGCCGGCTGTAGCGGCCATTTTGGGGGTGAACCAACAGAAGAAAGACCTTTCTGTCTCTCTCTCTCTCTCTCTCACAGTCTAACTTTGTCAAATAAAATAAAAATTAGAAAAAATAATAAAAAGAAAAAGAAGATACCAGCATTATATAGTGGAGTGCCCAAGTAAGACACCTGACTCCACTTCTGAATTCTACTTCCCACCAATGCAGAATCTGGGCAACGGTGCTAATGGCTCAAGTAACTGGACTCTTGAAACCAATTTGAGAGACCAGGACTAAGTTCCTGGATCATCGCTTCTACTTGGCTCAGTCTCAGTCTTTGCAGGCATCTGGGGAGTAAAACAGCAGATGACAGCAGTATCACTTGATCCCCCTTTTTCTTTGCTTCTCAAATAATTTTTAATTTAAAAATAAATAATACATACACATTATATTTTGTACCATTTTAGAAATTTTCCAACAGTACAATAGCCTCAAATACTTTGAAACTGTACATTTCATAATGGATGACAGACACATAATTCTGAATATCTGAAACTGAATTGAAGTAGAAAATATGATTTTGACATTAGTACACTGAAAACCCCATTCTAAAAATATCAGTATGACAATCTATTTGTCAAAATAACAGAATTCAAGACAATTTGCCTCCATTAGTAACTTTTATTGATCTAACCCTTCATTTATATCCTTTTGCATACAAAAAGTTTAATATATACATTCATAAATTGTGATTAAATATGACTAGATAATGATAGATATTTATGCTATATAAACAGTGGCATTCTAACTCTATATCTAACAAGACACTGAAGAACATTCTTAACACAAAAGCCATTATATGCAATGATTTTTCCTCCAGTTCTTAGCCATAGAAACTGAGGATATAACTGACTGAACTGCCATCTGGCTAATTCTATTTGCTCATTATGATTTTTATTTTTAACACTTCATGTATACATTCTGTTCAATTTTTTTTAGGAAACGGTTTAGTAATAGTTAACAGGTGCTTAATAAGAACCTCCCATTTGGAAGAAAGTATGGTAAACCTGAAGGATGTAATTTTGCATAGATCTCAATCTGCTTGTTTCCTTAGAGTCAATAAACACACACACACACACACATTCATAAAAAGGCAGTATATTCATGGAAAAGCATATAAAAATGATAAAGGCAAAGAAGGCACAAAGTGTTATATGAGGACAAATGTAAAAATCAGAACTCTGTAGTAAAGAAAGCTGGCTAGTATCAATCAAGGTATCAATATTATAAATAGATAAAGTCACATTAGAGGAAAAATACAAAATGTAACCTTCAAATCCTTGTACAAATATTATCTTCTATGTAAATTAATCTTAATCATCCTATTTAATATCATATCCTTCTTCACTCCTATCACTTATACTTTCTATCTTCCCATACCACTTTCTCTTCTCCATACCACTTTTATAAGCAACTACTATAACTCATATTTTATCTCCCCCTCAGCCCCACTACTGAATGTGAGCTCTTCCAAGGCAGAGGCCTGATCAGTTTTGTTCACTGTTGTTTTCTCCATGACAGTTCACTTCTTGGCACATAGTGTATGTGCCAATATGCACTCAATAAATCAATTAATGAATATAAAAAGTAATGAATATGCACACTTAAACTTCTTACAGAAACTAAAGGACATCCCTTGAGTTTGGATTGAACTTTGATGACTTCACAACTGGAAGTATTTTCAGCAAACTGATCATCTCAAAAAGATAGTACACAATGAAAACACAAGGATTGAAACAGGGCTGGATGGATTTATGAATGACAGCTTCATATGAAAGCATATGTTTTTCAGGGTAGTCTCTGCAGGAGATAGACATCAAAGCAGATAAACCTATCTTTCCACAGTGCAACCCCCTAAATGAAATATCACAATGTAACCGTGGATCTATGTATTGTAGTGTTTGCATTCTGATACAATCAGTTGTCTTGGTGTCACCTTGCAACTCCAGTCTTGACCATGTACTTTTAATACCTCAGAAGTTAGGCAGCAAAAACAGAAACCCAAGATGTTTGGGTTATTCAAAATAGTCCCTCCCCAAAAACAAAGCACAGTTCCCACAGTGCCCTCTCTGTCTCTCCCATAGTAAGCAGCATTAGAAATTATGTACCCTGTCATAACAAGAAAATAGCAGGAATGTTCTTCATCCAAAACAGCACTCCTCAAATTCTAAAACTAAGACATTAATCTTACCAAACAGTAAAGAAATCCCAAGCAAGTCTAGAACTCCATACCCATTTGTTTTTGTGTTTATCCATACATGTGCGTATGTGTGAAATCCACATGTGCATACAGAGTAAGGTAAAAAATGGACATTTGAAGAGGTAAGAAGACAAGAGTTTGATTGAGGTCAGCCCAAATTTACAGCCAGCTAAATGATCTTCTATGTGAAGAAATAACCCAAAATTCATTAATTCATGATATCAAATATTTTGAACTGAAAGAAATAAATCCAATGGGAATTATAAAACTGCCTTGCTCTAACTGTCCTTATAAAATCAAGGTTAGATAAATTACAAAAGAGTTAAATATGTTATCTACAATTTGATTACAGCTAAGATAAACAATCTGAGACTTAGTAACTGTGCACTGATTGCTTCTACTGGGAAAGGATTCAGGGTCTTGTGCTACCATCAAAAACCAACTATAGAATCTTCTGCCCTCAGGAAGCTTACAAACAATTTGGAAAGATTAAACATGAATAAACAAAAATCTATATGACTATCCCCAACCAGCAGCAAGGATAAGTGAACCCATAAAATTAGGGCCCAGCCTAAATCTAACTCTGAGAGATTTAATTTAAGTGGAAAACAGATTCTAAATAAGGAGTAAGTACCAAATTTTAAAGGGCAGAATAACAAGGCATAAACAGCCATTCCTATTACTGAGCACTTACATGGCAGACACAGTGCTGTTTTCTCTATATCATATGATGAAATTTTTAAAACAATCTTTCAGACTGATTTTTATTAATCTTGTCTCACAAAGTTTAAATAGGCTGTTCATTTGTTGCTCTTAACCAATACACAATGTTATAAGCTAAAGTGGTCAGAGCTGGCGCCGTGGCTCACTAGGCTAATCCTCTGCCTTGCAGCGCCGGCACACTGGGTTCTAGTCCCGGTCGGGGCACCGGATTCTGTCCCGGTTGCCCCTCTTCCAGGCCAGCTCTCTGCTGTGGCCAGGGAGTGCAGTGGAGGATGGCCCAAGTGCTTGGGCCCTGCACCCCATGGGAGACCAGGAGAAGCCTTCGGATCAGCACGGTGCGTCGGTCGCAGCGCGCAAGCCACGGCAGCCATTGGAGGTGAACCAACGACAAAGGAAACCTTTCTCTCTGTCTCTCTCTCTCTCACTGTCCACTCTGCTTGTCAAAAAAAAAAAAAATTAAAGTGGCCAGAAAAAGGGAGCTACAGAGCACAGTGGTGAGTGTCCAGCTGTAGAACACAAAATACTGTAAGTTTTCTAATGGCAAAACCACATAATTGCACTTAACAAGCATTTCTTAAGAGATTCTTAGGAATAGGCAATGAGGCATTCTGACAAGATTTTGGCCCAGAGAAACATAAAATTCTAGTTTCCTTTTAAAAATCCAAAGGACATTCTTTACAGAGGACTCAAGTAATCCACGTGTTAAAAAAAAAAGTGAGGTAAAATTATCCAGATTATAATTCATATTAAACCAAATACCATAAAGCCATCATCTGCAGTGCCAGCATCCCCATATGGGCACCAGTTAGAGTCCTGGCTGATCCACCTCCAATACAGCTCTCTGCTATGGCCTGGGCAAGCAGTAGAAGATGGCCCAAGTCCTTGGGCCCCGGCACCCCCGTGGGAGATGCAGAGGAAGCTCCTGGCTCCTGGCTTTGGATTGACACAGCTCCGGCCACTGTGGCCATCTGGAGATGAAGCAGCAGATAGAAGATTTCTCTATCATACTTTCTCTCTCTCATATCATACTTTCTCTCATATCGTATTCTCTCTCTCTCTCATACTTTCTCTCTCTCTCTGCCTCTGCCTCTCTGTAATTCTGCCATTCAAGTAAATAAATTTAAAAAAAAAAAAATTCTTCCTCTTTACATCCAGCAAATAAAGCAGTCAAGTATTTAGTTACTCTAGTAACTCAACGTCTATATCCAAATTTAATTTTTAAAATCTGCAAGTATTTAGGATTCATTCATCTGAATTACACTTTCAATATTTGTATTTTCTGTTCTATTTTTAGCTCATCAGATTCATAGTTAAATATGGAAATAAATTATTTAGACCCCCTTTCCCTCCCAAATTTTTTCATCATTAGCAGAAAGCTGAAGCAATTTAATGTATTACATTCTGAGTCTATCCTTATTCATATGAAACAGTAGCAACAAATTTTTTAAAATCATCAAGAACGAGCAACTTTTGGGTAAAAATGCAAGAGGTAACTATTATTTCATCATGCCTTTGTTTATCATAGCTCCTTTTTTATTGAAGGTGAGGATAAATCCAATGGGAACAGTTTTACAAGAAGGTCTGTCTGTGGGGATTTGCCTTAAGAGTAAATGACAAATGGCTTTCCCCCATAGGAAAAGCACTCCTGTTTTAAATAAATCTATCTTTCAGATTTGGTACCTCAAATGAGGCTACATCAGGTTATACTGGAAAGCTCTATTGTCATTTTCTTGGTCTTAGACTGTTTCAAAAACAGTGTCAGTACTCAAATCATTCATCTTCATCTCAAAAAACTTCAAGCCTCAGCTCACTGATTTATGGACATCACACACACACACACACATACACAGAAAGTAAGACAAAATTCTGGTAATTATTCATGCCACAGTCTCATACTATTAATGAATAAACAACATACTGTTCCAAAAGTTATATAAATAAAATAAGAACTCATTTACTAGCATAGCTACTGGTACAGGTTCTGGTTGCCATGGAATATTGGGCAGTCCGTTCATATTCATTCTGTTGGTTCAAGGGTACTTAAGAGTTCTGTGACACTTCAAAGCTTAGCCGGGCAAGTTTCAGCTTGTACCATCTCTATCAGCTGCCAGCATTTCACTTTTGTTCCACAAGAGACTGACCTACTGGAAAACAAATGTTTTCATTTTTTCAATTAATAATTATATGAATTTTTTAACAAGTAAAGGGCTGCCTGTCAGATTTGAGAATCTGTTACACTAACACATTGATTACGGCATACCTCATTAACACCCAGGAAAGGGAAAATACAAATGATAGGGATATGGCATTAGTCTTAAAAAAAACAGCAAAAGGCAGGTGTTGTGACGCAGCAGGTTGAGCTATCACTTGTGATGCCTGTATCCCATATAAAAATACCAGTTCAAGGCTCGGCTACTCTGCTTCAGATCCAGCTTCCTTCTAATGCACCTGGGAAGTAGTAGATGATGGGCCAAGCACTTGGGTTACTGCCACTCACGTGGCCGACCTGGATGGTATCCTGGACTCCTGGCTTTAGCCTGGGCCAATCCTGACTGTTGCAGGCATTTGGAGAGAAAAGCAGCAGATAGAAGATATAGTTCTATCCATCTTGATCACTCTATCTCTCCCTCTGTCTCTCCCACTCCTCCCTTTCCTCCATCCCTGCCATCCTTACCCCATCTCCCATCACTCTACCTGTCAAAGAGATAAAAATAAATTTGGTGCCAGCATTGTGGCATAGTGGGTAAAACTGCCATCCGCGATGCCGGCAACCTCCACAGGAACCAGTTCATGTACTGGTTGCTCCACTTACAATTCAGTTCCCTGCTAATAGCCTGGGAAAAGCAGCAGAGGATGACCCAAGTGTTTGGGCCCCTGCCACCCTGGTGGGAGACCTAGAAGAAACCCAGTCCTGGCCTTGGCAACTATCTGGGGAGTGAACCAGCAGATGGATGATCAATCTCTCAGTCTCTCCCTCCCTAACTTTCAAATAAATAAATCTTAAAGAAAAAAAAAAAAAAAAAACAGAAATTTAAATCCAGCAAGTATTGTATTTTCTTTCAACTTTCAAAATACTGCCTATTTATGACCTTGGAAAATATTTAAAAATCTTATCTCCATGTCATTATTTAAAAACTAAATAATTAATAGACTAAAAATTATACTTGAAATAATTTTTAAATTAAGGTATTTAAATTTTAAATACAGAACTATAAAATTTTAATGTATTTTTAAACAAACAAAATGGAGACCAAAATCATAGCTAAAATAAACAAGTATTCTAAATACTAAAGGCAGAACATTAAGGTTGTTTGCCTTTAAGAAATGGTTGCACCAGTTATAAGACAAGAACATTTGTAGAAGAGCCTATGGTTCAACAGCGCTAGCACTTATAAACATATGTCACTGTGCAGATCAGTTCATCTCCGCTTTCCTAGCCGGAAAATAAGACAGAGGTATGGAAAGGATATTCAACTAGATAGATAACCCCCAAAGTTCACTCAAACTTTATAAATCTGATTCTAATATGAAACATCATAATTATATCTCTACTAGAATCCTGTATTTGTGCCAGGATCTGTAACCATGTTAACATTATTCAGAGATCTTTTCACTTTTCTAATCTCTATGCTGACTTTCTAGAAACCTCTTTTGGTCTGGTGTGACAGGCTAGCTATCAGTACGGAAGAATAGTTAAAAGGAGACAAAGAAAGGCTGACATTGAGTTCTTGAGGAAGGAAGATATCCATCATGAGGATCTGAGGTTCCAATCTGGACTCAAAAGCTTAGCAACTATGTGTACACAGTCAGGTTACAGGGGAAGCATTTGGCCTAGTGGGCAAGCCTCCGGCTGAGATGCCCACATTCCTTATGGGAGTGCCTGGGCTTGAGTCTCAGCTCAACTCCTGATTCCAGCTTCCAGTTACTGTGCACTAGGAGGCAGCAGGTGGTGGCTCAGGTAATTAGTTGGTTCCCGGCCATTCAGTGAGAGACCTGAAATAATTTCCTTTCCTAGCTCTCAGCATTGGCCTGGCCCAGCCCTTGTTGGTATTTGGAGAGTAAAATCAGCAGATGGGAGCTCTTCTGTCTGTCTCTCCACTTCTCAAAAATAATTAAATAAAATACAGATCAGTTCTTGAATAAAGGCTTTCTTTTAAATTAGAGTACTAAGCTCCTTGCTGCTGAAAAGTGACTCCAATAAAACATAAGTAGGCCAATATTATTATTCTTATAATGGAAATGCCTGGTTTATTATATAATGAAAATGCAGAGGAAATAAAATCTTAAAAAGAAACAACTTTTAAAGAATCACTAGAATAAAACTGCCTTGCTTTTATTGATATTACATGGAGTAAAATAGTAAGACTCACACAAAATCATATTTTGGTTTTAAGCATAGGGCATCTAAAAGCATATATTTACATATATATTCCATAATGTTTTGTTTTGTAGGGTTACATTTATGCTTTGCTCAAACACCATTTGCTCATTACACTTTATATTTTAAATGGTGTTTTCGTCATATATTACATTTTATATCTACTTTCAGAAACCATAAATATCTAATATGTAGGATCATTTAATGTAGATATTTCCTTAAGGTAGAAAGAATTAAATACAACCCTTTGCGATAAGAAGCGATAGTTCAGTTACAAGATAAGATCATTTAATTAGTACACCACTTTGACTATTTTATTTCACTTTGCTATTCAGTCTTGGTTGTTTCCCTGTAATAGAAACGTTTGAAGAGACTATCACAAAATAAGTAATATACATTTCTATTAAACCCTGTGGATCAGAAAGAAGGAAGTTTAGCAACAAAAGTTGCTACATAATGGGAAAAAAGCAGGCCATATTTAATTAGACGCAAACAGCATGGAAAATCAGTACTACATTTTGTGTTTATTAAAATGCCATTACTCACTATTTGTTGTACATATTAGTCTGCTCCTTACAGAGTACTTTCCAACATGTGTCTTTTTTTCTAAAGACTTCAGCATTGGAAAATAGCCCTTTTTCAGACTTGTTTGGCCTCAGATACAAAATATTAAGGGAAATTTCTCATCCCTGAATATCTTAAGTCAGAAAATATCACCCTGCTTTGAATGGTATTATAAATTATTAGAAAGTCTGAGATAACTCTTCCTTTGTGTTCTAATACAAACAACTTATGACAAATCCTACCAACTGAGTAGTTAACTCAAAAGGAGAAATTTTACAACACAGTTGATTGCCTCAACAATTTACAAAACTGCTTTTAAATGCATGCCCAAGTCTACCCACAAGCTAGTTTAAAAGAATGAGAAGGGGCCGGTGCTGTGGCCTAGGAAAGCAGTAGAAGATTGCCCAAGTCCTTGGGCCACTGCACCTGAGTTGGAGACCCACAAGAAACTCCAGGCTCCTGGCTTCAGATCGGCGCAGCTCTGGCCGTTGTGGCCATCTGGGCAGTGAATCAGCAGATGGAAGACCTCTTTCTCTCTCTCTCTCTCTCTCTCTCTCTCTCTCTCTCTCTGCCTCTCCTCTCTCTGTGTAACTCTTTCAAGTAAATAAATAAATCTTAAAAAAAAAAAAAAAAAAAGAATGAGAAGACACAGATTAACTCAGAGGCAGACCTCAAGACAGTTTTTTCCCTGCATCCTGCAAACATAGACTACTGTCAATTTTTTTTTTTTTAAATAGGCCAGGTTTCAAGGAGCCTGGACTAAATAAAAACCCTGACCAATGAGTGAAAATAAGCTTCCTGATACAGAAGAGCTGTGTTGAGAGGAAACAGTAAGAGTGATCACTTTTAAACATTTTGCCTTAAACTTAAGAATTACTTCAATTCTAACTGAGTCTAATATAAGATTTAAATGTTTTCAAAGCAACACAGGATAACAAAGAATTCAGATTTATTTTAATACACAAATATTTCAAATTTACAGCCTCTATTATTTTAACATTAGAAAGTTCTAACTGTTAAACTTGTGGGATGGGTACATGGGAGTTCATGACACTATTCTCTCTATTTCAATAAAAATTTTAAATGCTCCAAAATACAAAGGTTTTTTTTTTTTTTTTTTTTGACAGGCAGATAGTGAGAGAGAGAGAGAGACAGAGAGAAAGGTCTTCCTTTTGCCGTTGGTTTACCCTCCAATGGTCACCGCAGCCTGTGCGCTGCGGCCAGCGCACCACGCTGATCCAAAGCCAGGAGCCAGGTGCTTCTCCTGGTCTCCCACGGGGTGCAGGGCCCAAGCACTTGGGCCATCCTCCACTGCACTCCCGGGCCACAGCAGAGAGCTGGCCTGGAAGAGGGGCAACCGGACAGAATCTGGTGCCCCAACCAGGACTAGAACCTGGTGTGCTGGTGCCACTAGGCAGAGGATTAGCCTGTTGAGCCGTGGCGCCGGCCACAAAGGTTTAAGAATATATACATTTATGGTATAAAGTTTTCAACTACATACTGACTTGCCAAATGCAGACACTTTAAACATTACATAAACTAACTGGACATTCCAATTGAATGTCTACTTTGTACACTAATTTTGGATTACTTTGCAATGAAAATATAAATAGAAGACCCAGATTCAACATCTAATTTAATGCTTTTCTATCTACAACATGTAGAAATTATATCTCCTACATTAATAATAAAAGGTCCCAGAGTATATTGTAAATATATCCAACAAATCAAAAACAAAACAAGTGTGGTAGCATAAAAGAATTAAATACAAGTTTTCTCCCATTAGTCAAAATCACTACCAGGAAAAAAAAAAAAGACTTTTTTTTTTTTTTGACAGGCAGAGTGGACAGTGAGAGAGAGAGACAGAGAGAAAGGTCTTCCTTTGCCCTTGGTTCACCCTCCAATGGCTGCCGCAGACGGCGCGCTGCGGCCAGCGCACTGCGCTCATCCGATGGCAGGAGCCAGGTGCTAGGTGCTTTTTCCTGGTCTCCCATGGGGTGCAGGGCCCAAGCACCTGGGCCATCCTCCACTGCACTCCTGGGCCACAGCAGAGGGCTGGCCTGGAAGAGGGGCAACTGGGACAGAATCCGGCGCCCTGACCGGGACTAGAACCCGGTGTGCCGGCGCCACAAGGCGGAGGATTAGCCTGTTGAGCCATGGCGCCAGCCAAGACATTTTTTTTTACCATTCACATTCTTATATTATCCATCTTATGGTATTTTAAAAACCTTTATTTCCAAGTTCTATAGTGACTTCATAGAATTCAATTTTTTATTATCTCCTTTTAATTCTTACTTATTTCTAAATATCATCTATCATTTTCATAGCTTTTCACAATTTGAAACCTTAAAATAAAAGTCCATGTGGCTGGAGCTATGTGATTTTGTACCTAAATATCTTATTTCTGTCTTTTCTTTAAAATATTCCTTAAAACCCAACAGAAATCTAAACCTTTTCAGATTACTAAATTAACCAAAATAGTATTGGCAACAAATAAACACTGACATAAATCCTTTAATTCCTCATTCAAAATGAAAGGTAAATGACAATGATATAAAAAACCTAAATGCTTATAGACTAATAAACACAACTGTTAGGTCTTTGCTAGAATATTTTTGAACCAAATGTTTGTTAATAATGTCATTAGTAGCAGTAGAGATAATATTATTAAATACACTGAACCTGGCAAACTGGGATTCATACACAGCTGCCAAAATGACACTTCTTTTTATTGACATATTACTAGTCACTGTTCATATTCCCAATGATATTAAACTGCTCTAATTTTACTTAGTTTTTTATCTCATTCCTTCAGATTAAGATGTTGTTCTCAACATGGAGTCACATCTCTTAATATTCTATCTGAGGTCTGTAATCCAAAAGAGCAATTCAAACTTCTACAGTTCATATATAATGCATATTTGAGAAATTCCAGAGAGCAACAGAAATGAACAAAAACACAATTTAACAGAGAGGCTTTTATTATCCACCAAAGAAGGTTCCACTTTATCAAGGATAGCAAGACCAGAGAGACCTGGAATATCAGGATTTCCAGAATAACCTCTCATCATAAATGACGCTGTATTCCACTTTGCATTTCTTTCAGCACCTCTTCCACCCCACATTCAGGTAATCCTAACTCAATCAAAATATGAAAACACATCTCTTCCCAAGTTCAAAGATTAAAGAATCCCACCACACTTCTTTCTAAGCCATATGGCTTCCAAACGTTTGCTGAAATATAAATCCACATCTATTATACAGCTCTGTTCATTCAACATTATTTCAAAGGTTTTAAATTTCAGAACTTGACAGACTTCTAAAAATAAATGAGCAGATCAAATTTTGGTCCAAAAAACATAGTATCTTAACTTACTATAGTTTGAATGAATGGTAAATTTTTGTCTTACAAGTTAATTCAACTTCAGCACTTATGGTAATTATTAACAAAAATTAACTCCAAAAGTATTTATATGATGTGAGACACTATCAAAAATTGTTCCTGGGGCCGGCCCTGTGGCATAGCAAGTAAAGCCGCCGCCTTCAATGCTGGCATCCCATATGGGCACTGGTTCAAGTTCTGGCTGCTCCACTTCCAATCCAGCTCCCTACTAATGTGCCTGGGAAAGCAGTGGAAGATAGTTCTAATTCTTGGGCTCTTGCACCCACATGGGAGACTGGGAAGAAGCTCCTGGATCCTGGCTTCAAATCAGCCCAGCTCTAGCCATTGCAGCCATTTGGGGAGTGAACCAGAGGATGGAAGATTCTCTTTCTCTTTCTCTCTCTATCTCTATCTTTATCTCCTCTCTCTTTTCTCTCTCTCTGCTCTCTGTAACTCTGCCTTTCAAATAAATAAATATTTTTTTTAAAAAAACTGTTCCTACATAAAGGTCATTCAAAGAACTCAAACATTTCCTCTAATTTTCTTTGCCTCAAGAAAATGGCACTGAGGCAGAACCACTAATTGTGCCCAATACTATTCATGGCATATATGATGCAAAAGCCAGTGAGCGGAAAAAAAAAAAAGTACTGATACAAGTTCTACAGCACCAAAGTATACATTAAATTGACATTCTAAAGGTCTCCACACACATACTCAAAATACAGTATCTAAGCTCAGTTCCATTGTTCCTCACATAAGTACATTCTGAAAATATACAGTAACATTGTTAAACAGAATGTTTTAATATACCTTCAGAAGCATGAAGACCACATTACGAAATAAAGAATTTAGATTTATCTGGTTCTCTTGTGTTAGTTTTTCTTGTTCAGTTTTAACTGTGGTACATCAAAATACACATCGCACACTTAAAGTTGGAAAGGTAATTTTCAGATGGCTAATAAAATACTTTTTCATATATTTTTTCATTAATGACTCTTACACTGACTTCTCATCATAACTCAACTCCAAGACTGTCCTCAGCTATAATCAGATGTCAATCAGTGAATACCTGATGTGAAAAATTTTACTCTATGGTTCTTTAAATGTTAGCATAAATAGGAGCACGAGAAAAACCTAGGTTTCACTGCAAAAGTTATATTCACCAAACCATCCATCCAAAGCAAAACATAAAGAGGTAGATTTAAGGAATCACTTTTGTCTCGTACATGAAATACTTTCTCACTATTCATTTCTTTTATTCCTTCCTTGCTAAATTTGTGCATGACTAAATCACAATGCAAGCTCCTTAAGAGAGAATATTATTTTATATCCTGTAATGTACTAATGGATATACATATCTAGATACACTCAGCCTTCAGGAAACAACGAATCACCTAGCTCAGATACATTCAGTCTCTAGGAGAAAAGAAATAATCGCAATAAACATTTTTATTAAAGTAATAAAATGCCTATCACAAAAGTGTATGTACTCTGTACAATACCACAGCATAGTAGGAAAGAGATATGGAAGAAATACTGGATCACCTGAGACACTGTACAGCCCCCGCCAGTCTCTAACCTCCCGGCACCCTCATCCCCATTGCAACCCCCCACCTCCATGCAAACTTCAGTCCAGGGAAATGAACTGGGGAGATTACATAACACACTGGGATCTAACAATAGAGACATGACAGGATTTCTAAATGTATCTGCTTTTCCCTGCCCCTTTCCAGCAGCCTCCCCCATTCCTCCACAAGTAAAGCACAGAAGAAACTTAACTGACAAGCAAAGAGTCTCTAAACTGGTTTTTCCCATTAAGGTAAACTTTGCTGACTGAAACTGCAGAAAGCCAGGTCACATTTTAAGGGTGATAGTTATACTAACACATGTGAAAGCTATTCAGCTTATGAACTGAAAAACTTGAGTATGTTCATATTAATGAAGAAAAAAAATCATTATTCCAAAATAATTTTTAAAAGCAAAAACCATTACAACCTATTAATTCTGCATACACCCTGTCCCCACTAAGCTGGTAAGAGCAGAGAAACACACACACTTTCCTCCTTTAGCGCTGTGCTCTAAAATCCTGGTAAAGCATCCTCACCAAATTAACATTAAAATAAAATTTTGTGAAAATGTCTACCTCTTGACAAAAGATACAATACCTTCTCTGCTGCCAAACCTGAACTAAAAGAATGCTTATGTAAGTATAAAATACCCCTCCAAGGAAAGAACAGTAATAATTAGTCCCAACAAAAATAAAAGAGATTATTAGTGTGGACAATGACGATGCTTTCTCGACCAGGATCCCAAGGCAGCCCAAAGGCCCTCAGAACTTGTCCATACTCTGACAGGATTTTAGCTTTTTTCAAAATCCCGTGGAAAATCATAAAGTGAATAAAAAGTCAAGGCTTTAATAACTGGGAAAGACATGTTTAAAAACAAGACCAACAGAAACCGAATTCTCCCTCTCTCTGTCAATTGCCTATCCACATACTTGGGAGATCATGTCCTGTTTTAAATACCTCATTGGTGAGCAACAGGCAGGAGCCCCAACTGTCAGACACTTGTCTGGCACACATATATAAAGGAGCTGGCTCCAGCAGGAGCTCAAGCTGTGAGACAGCTAATTCCTACGGGGGTGAGGAAACAGGGCACTTGGCCACCATGCTCCACCAGAGCCACTAAAATGGTGGAACATTTGAAGGCTCCATCACTGGTATGGCCTTTAGGCTAGACACAGGCTCTGGGTTTTCTCTGTTGTTCTTATCACAAGCAACAATAAGCCACATGTCAGTCTTTGAGACCATCCTAAAGGAAATACCAATTCCTCACTCCATGTTACTGGCAGGATTCCCTTTCCCCATGTCAATCTTGCCAGGGAATCATGCTACTACTGCTGGAAGGGGCTTTGAAACGGACCCCTAAGTCTTTTTGCAGAGATACTGGGAACTACAGTGTGTAAGGCCCAGCCAAAGGCTTGACATTATCAGATGGAGTACCTTGGGAATCTCTACTTTAGCCTCCTCTGCCCAGCACTTTGGAAGTCTTCACTTCTCTGCCCACGCTCTTTCTTTTCTTCCTTGTCACCTCTCAGTTTATCTATCTGCTCACACCAACTAATGCACTCTTATTTTCAAGCTGGCTGCCTCACTCTCTTGGTTTCCCTGAGTTCAGCTCCTAACATCCCATATCCATTTCTGCCGAGAGAGGAAGCCCTGAGAAACATGGGAATCTTGACCAGAATGGCAAAACAAGGTAAGCAGCACTCACTAGGTATTATTCCTTCTAATAAAAGCAAAAAGTAAGAACTCTGGAGTTAAAGGTCAGCAAAAGGCAAGCATAGGCGACTGGTCAAATACAATTTGGGGTTAGAATGGGATTTAATGCTAGAGTATCCAGCCAGAGGCCAGTACATAACCAAGATGAGGAAGAAAGCCCTCCAAATCAAAACCACAGTTGGGTTACATCATTAATGAAACAAGTTATGTACTTGTTCAAGAGAGCAGTCAGGTAGATAGACATTGTGAGAAAATAACATGAGACCGGAAATGATAATATAGCATAACCTTAGCATCAAAGTCACATTTCCTAGCCTGTTCCCAAAAGGTCCTTTTAAAACATGTCAAGTTCACTGGCAGAAGGAAAGACAGAGCTGAGCTGACAGTCTAGTTTATATGCATGGGAGAGGTATCTATAAAAATAATGTAAAGCACTCATCTAATTAATTAAATACTTAAGAGGAGTGGGAAAGATGGAAGCAGGTGAAATGAGAGGCAGACAAAAAATTGCAAAAAATATACTGACTGAACATAAAACATGATGTGTAGTATCAGATAAATTTGAAAAAAGATCAGGACTATTTCGATTATTTTAAAATGAGAAAAATTTCATTCTTAAGTATTCAGATAAAAATAGAAATATACAAAGTTACTGAACAAAAACTTCAGATATAGCAGCCAACTTCAAAATGTTTAACATCTTTAACATCCAAAGAAATGGAGCCAAGATGACATTTTTCCTCTAAAATTTCATAGTATACATTATATTGGATAATGTCCCAAGGCTACTTTACAACACAAGATTGATGCTGGCAAATTATTCCAAAATTTCTTATTGCTACAGTTATACAAATGGTGACCTCACACATTGTTCTGCCTTAGTTTAAAAACAATTTTAAGTAGTATATTATAAAATTGTAGAATAATTCCCTGATGAACTCATTTTTATACTGCTGATTAGACCATTTGTTCTGATTATTGTATATTGATGAATACATTTAGCAAAATCTTTATAAACAGTGCTCAGAAGGTTCTCAAATGAATCCACATATAACTGCAAAAAAATAAACATAGGGGCTAACAGTGTGTCATAGCGGGTAAAGCCTCTGCCTGCAATGCCAGCATCCCATATGGTTGCCGGTTCGAGTCCCGGCTGCTCTACTTCCAATTCAGCTCTCTGCTATGGCCTAGGAAAGCAATAGAAGATGGCCCAAGTCCTTGGGCCCCATACCCACAAAGGGAGACCCAGAAGAAGCTCCAGGCTCCTGGCTTCGGAGAGATGCAGCTCTGGCCATCGCAGCCAATTGGGGAGTCAACCAGTGGATGGAAGACCTCTCTCTCTGCCTCTCCTTCTCTCTCTGAGTAACTCTGACTTTCAAATAAATAAATAAATCTTTAAAAAATAAAAAATTTTAAGAATAAACATAAATGAGACAATGAAATGGACAATTCTAAGTAAAAAGAGTTAATGAGTGACATATTACATCATTGGTTCTTAATCTGAAGTCTCTAGACCCAAAGAATGATGCAAAAGTAGTAAAACAAGCCCATTATAACAAGGCTACAGAAAAATACTAAAACATAACTTTGTGTTCTCCTTCTGTTAATTCAGTATGAGAACAACACTGGGAATCCAAACCTATGACTGATCACTTCATGTCTTTCCTTTCTTTTTAAAAGTGGGGAAGGGAATAATTATTTAATGAATATAGATTAGTGGACCAAGTCTTTCAAAGTTTTTAGCCCAATGGGAAAGAAATGGGCAGAGGGGCATATTAAAAGGATTCTTAAGGGGCCGGTGCTGTGGTGTAGTGGGTAAAATCACCTTCTGCATTGCTAACATTCCATATGAGCACCGGTTCTACTCTCAGCTGCCCCACTTCCAATCTTGCTCTCTGCTATGGCCTAGGAAAGCAGTGGAAGAAGGCCGAAGTTCTTGGGCCCCTGTACCCCCCGGGAGACCTGAAAGAAGCTCCTGGCTTCAGATTGGTGCAGCTCCAACCACTGTGGCCACCTGGGGAGTGAGCCAGTGGATGGAGACCCCCCTCCCCCGCCCCGCTTCTCTCTCTGCCTCTGCCTCTCTGTAACTCTGCCTTTCAAATCAATAAATAAATCTTAAAAAAAAAAAAAAAAAGATTCTTAGGTGACCAAAAGGTAGAATAGGTATCTTCTCTGCATTCCCTATTAGTAACAGCCAACCCATGCTGAACATGTATCTGGTATCAAATACCGAGAAGAGGTATTATATGCGCTGTCTCCATCAGTCCTCACAAAACTCGGAAACACAGGTAAGATTCATCCTGTTTTCTTCAAGAGGAAACTGAGGCCTAATGAAGGTAAAAACTTGTCCAAGGTCATATGGCTAATAAGATTATCTGAAATTTGACTCCAAAACCTGTGGCTTTAACTAATATTTTAACCCATTCAACTATTTAAAAAACAAAATAGACAAATTTGTTAACATTCTAAATGAAACTTAATTTTTAACTCACTCATCTCCATATTTTAACATGAAATATAATTTTAGCATGCAATATAAAACTTAAAATATAAACATTTTTAGTAAAACAATTTGTCATATAATATACTTTTAACATCTTAATGGTATAAATTCACTGATAAAATATAGGACAATATTTTCAAGGTCACAAATAATCTACTCTAACAAGACAAGTAATTTAAAATATTGCTATTTTCTATCAATGTTCTGGGTTCCTTGATGTATTCCAACTCATTAAGTGTTATGCTTTCTAAAGTTATTTGAAAAGAAAATCACAATTAGCTGACTGTATTTAAAATTGGGCAAACAGTATAGACAAATCCATTATCAAGATAAAACAAAGCCTATATGATGTAACGATATCTTTCTGAGATATTTGAGGAAGATACCACCGTTTCAATATTTGTCTTTTAATATAGGCTGCTGTTAAGAGTCGTCAATGATTTGAGAAGCAGTCCAAAAGATTAGATTGGACAGTTCTCCTAAAATCCCTCAATGAACAAATATCCAGATATGGAAAGCAACATAAAATCCCTCCCAGTTTAGGAGAGGCACAGAGTTAGACAGAAAGAAGACCTATTACTCTTTGGATAATAAACCAAATCAAATAGCTAAGCCAGATTACTCCAACACAGCCTAAAGTAGGTACTGAATTATGTTAACTTTATAATTTTACTAAAGTTTATGGATTAGCCTGATATTTACACTTTTCAGCTGTAGTTTTTTCAGGATTATGATAAAAAAAAGCGTATCAGTAATTAAATCATACAAAAGTATTATCAGAATGGAAAATACATTGCTAAGTGTCAAAGATATCAAATTCATGGGGCAAAAAGCCATACTATCAAATAGTATGATTCACAATTCAAGGTACTTCTCTTAAATAGAAGTTAAAATATCTATATCAGATGATCAATATATTTGCCTATAGGATTAATGCTGACATTCACACTATGCCAAAGATATCAATATTGATACAGCCATGTTGTGCTAATATACATGAGTACACAGACTCTAATATAAAACTGTCAATTAATATAACATATTCAATTTTAAACTACATAAAAATGAAGATATTACATGCTTGAATGCATAGGTAATTATTTTTTTCTTTAAATAAAAGTTCTAATCAGTTCACATTCTTAGTGATAATAATCTCATGTTGCAAACAGCACAGCACCCTCTGGTGCATCTGTTTTAAGATATATAAAAATTCCCGCAAGAAAGAATAATAGAGTAAAAAGGAACCTTACAAACTGATAGGTTGACAGTCTTTTATTTAATCCAGTACATATTTTTAAACATTAATGCTTAAAAACAACGTTCATCTTAAAAGATCACTATAAACTTCATAGTAGGACTTGAAGGTCAGAAAATGTTTTAACTTGCAAATATATAAAACATTGAATCAACAAAAACAGGACCTGATTCCAACATATATCACTCAAATTAAAATAAAGCTGTCAAGAAAAATTCTTTCTATATCAGATGACAAAAATTAACTTGTCATGTTAACCAAATTTCAATTTATTCAGATCTGCCTTGACTTTTTTTCTTCAGAGAAATTTGACTCATGAAAGATGTAAAGTGCTCCTATGCACCTTTTCTGGATTAAAAGGGAATTTACCATTATTTGTAAGAATTCATAAGTGTTTTATTAACGGATCCGCAAGTTGCAGCAACAGCATTCAGAAATAATATAAGTTGTGTTAATATACAAATCTTGAATAGTTTAAACTTTGCCTTTAAAAAAAACACGTTAGGAAAATAATTAACTCGAAAGTAGATTCTACTAACAACAAAAGCAAATGATGCCACCTGCTTTTGGACAGCCCTTTTGTGAACCACTGGAAGTCCCAACACAAAGCAATAAAAAAATGAAAGTGACACCTGTTTAAAGTAGCCATCTGTCCCTAACAAGCTAGATTGTAGTCAAATCCTCTTACTCCTGGATTTCCAAAATATGGGAACACTATGCACCTGTGAACAGAGAGCAATTTGAAGTCTATTTTGTAATTGCCACTAGGAATATAGCAAAGAATTAAAGGAAAACGATTCCATTAGGGAACCTATTTATTTTTAAAGTAACTGAACGTAAATAGGGGATCTTTATCCAAATGCTTAGCAAAAAATTAACAATTTAAAAAAATAACCAGCAGACTCTTCTTAACTTAAAAGTTTACTTCTTTGGGAGCCTCCTTTCTTGTAGGATATTCTCATTATGACTACCAAGAAAAAAGTAACATACCTATTGGACTGTTTAGAAAAGTTTTTTTTTTTTAAACTCTTCCCACACATCTGATGCTAAAGCCAACCTTCTAAACACACATATACACACACAAACACACACATTTAAAAGATTTGAAAAGCAAAATCATCATACTCCACATAACTGATATCTTCAGTTGGAAGTTTAAAGGAATGCTCACACAATAGGAATTTTCTCAAGAATACTTTAAAATGTTATCCAAACTAATAAATGCATGAAATTTATCTCAATTTAAAACTCACTCATTTTTAAATGCTATTTTTAACACTTAAAAATATTACCACAATAAATACGTTTAGGGTATAAAAATTGTTTGGGGTTCAATCATCTTCAACTTATAAACTACAGATTTCTAATAAGACTACTTGAACACTGGGAGAATAATACACTATTTTAAACACAGAGCATAACTATCCCATATAAATGAAACATTGTGAGATGATGCAAAACATCTGAGAATGCTTTAGTTTACCATACTAATGTATGATGCCTATACCATTTAGTATAATCCACAGTCAAAACAAGACAAGCATTATGACATACACTGAACCACAGGTACTGAGCTACTCAAAACAAGTTTCAAGGGACTCCTATTTAATGATTTTAGTTCCAAACCATGATCATCTACACAGATTTCTATTAGTCTAAAATCTGAAAACAGAGAAACCAGAACATAATACAGTCCCTCCCTGCAAAGAAAAATGATAGAAAAAATACACTAAACGCTAAATATTTATCCTGTGTTTAAATCTGATTATATTTCTGATTATTTTAATCAGCTCACATGAATAATGTCAACTGACTTAATCTAAAGCATCTCTAACAACTGTTATACCATATACATGCTTTAAAAGAAATAATTTAATAAAGGATTCAATTTAAGTTCTCTCAAATCAATGTGTAAACAAAAACTGAGATTATAGAAAACCTTAAAAACACATAATGAGTGAAATGCCTCAAAAAAGTTCTTAGACACTGCAAATAAAAATATTAAGGCAATAATATTATAGCATATAATCTACTCAATTAAAAGCCAATTATGAGAATGGCATATGGTCTGAAACTGTCCCAAGACAGCAAAACTCCTATTAACTTCAGAGAGAGTTTATAGGACCCAGGAGCTTCACCATCCAAAAGTGTTCAGGCATTTGACACTTATCTGAACAGAAAAAAAAAAAAAACAAGTTAGTATGAGAGATTTGCACCAAATCCAGGAATCCAGGTTGGGAAGGAAAGAAATAATTATTAAAAAAAAAAAAAAAAAAAAAAAAAACCTGTGTGCTGTAAGAAAAATTTCTTTCAGAACCAAATATTTTCATTTAAAACAGCAATCAGAAGGAAACGATTTGAAATGAATTTGAAATGAATTTTTTAAACCCCCAACTCTGATTTTATAAAATATTAGCCTTAATAGCATTATAATTACCCAATCCGCTCATTGACAATCTCAAGAATAATTAATACTGTCACATTATTCACAGGCTGCTCTGTCAGTTAAATCAATATATGTTTGCTGTCAGAAAAAAAGACTATTTAAATAAGCATTTTTAAAATCTAAATTGGAAACTTCAACACACGTAATTTTAATGGCACATCATATTTTTTTAACAGGCATTCATTATCAAAACTCTTTACTGATACTCTATTAATTAAAAGTTAGGCTGAAGCATGAACAAATTAAGGGGATCTATAAAACTGGGTTAACTCTAACCAAGAACCTTGTTACTTGAGGACTGAAAAGTATTCACATCTAAAGAGAAAAACCACTTTTCCAAAGACAGACTTAAAAAGGAAAAAGTTCCCTTTCCTGAGCAGTTTAAGTTACTGTCCAAAGAAAACCAAAAAGTAAATAAGTACCCACATGCCTAGATCTGAACAGCCACAAAGAAAGTGAAATATACACACGTTTCAAGTTGAGAAGCTTCATACATTCTTTATGAACAACTTGACTTCAATTTCAACTCTCAAAGGAAAGCGAACACAGAAGACGAAGAAGGAAAAAAAAAAGAAAAGAAAAGAAAGCCTCTTAAAGTACCATAACTGTCAGAAATAAGGCTGTAAACTGAGTTCTCACAAAGCTGCCTGGCGTCCTCCCCCTGTGCATCACACCCGAGTCTCAGAACCACAATGAAGATTGCGAACACTCCGCGCCGGGGAGGGCGGCTCGTCCGAGTGCAAGGGAACCTCGCTGCCACCCTCCCAGCCCCACAGGAAGGATAAAGCACTGTCAATAACTAGGAACCAAGTATCACAGATGCCCTGCATCCGGTTTAAATCGCAAGCGCGCGCGCGCACACACACACACACACACACACACACACCCCAGAAGAGAGAGACCAGGGAGACAGGGAGAGACTTTAAAAACAAAAATCTGCTTCGCAGGGCGGCCGGGGGAGCCCGGGCTGGAGGCCCCCAGTTTGCAAGTGTGTACAGGGGAGGGGGGCGGGAGAGGGGGAGGGAAGAGTGCGGAATGGATATCAAGACTGTCTGCGGCACAAAGAAAATACAGTTTTAAAAGAGGGGAGAACACCGCGAGGCTGATGCGGATCAAAGCAGAGCAGCCCACGGAGCACCGGGCAAAGCGGGGCCGACACGAAGGGAATAGCGGTGGGAAAAGTTCACCGACGTGCGAGGACAAAAATAACAAAACCCGTCACAAGGCCCCACAAGTGAACCGCAACAACAACAGGACACCACCTCTCGGGCCCCCCCTCCCCTGGCACATTGTTGTCCACGTCGGTTGGGAAAGAAGCAGGAAACAAGCAGCTTTGAAAAGGGAGAAAATTAAAGGGGGGGATCCGTCTCTGTTCACCTGACCCTCCTCCTCAGAGCAGAGCTCGGGGACGCTCCAGCGGCTCCCGCTCCCGCTCGCCTCGCAGCCCCCCGAGCTCCCGCTCCATCCCTCAAGCGCGGCCGGCCGGCCGGGCGGGCGAGCGGCGCCCACACCCCCGGCCCCGCCGCGGCGCGCGGGGTCCATTGTAAACAAGCCCCGGGCACGGAGCCCCCGGGCAGCGGCGCCGCGGCGGCAGCGCGGGTGTCAGGAGTGAGACCCCCGCACAGCCACACTCGGCTCGCGCACACGGACACACACACGCACGGACACACGCGTTCACACGCAGCCACACGCTCCCACACACATGTAGAGACCGAAGAATATTCACCTTGGCTGTGGATTATTGTGGTGTTGTTGGTGGGTGATGGAGATGGTGGTGGTGGGGAGGAGGAGGAGGAGGAGGAAGAGGAGGAGGAGGAGAGGAGTAGTTGTTGTTGATGGGTAACAGTCGCCAGGACTACGGTGACTATGGCGCTTGATTCACAAGGCAACGGTTGCTATAACTCACAAAAGAGAGAGAGAGGGAGAGAGAGAGGGAGCGAGAGGGAGAGGGAGACACTCGCACGGGGAGGGGTGGGGGAGGGAAGAGGGGAGGAGGCGGGCCCAGCGGAGTCGCCGGAAGGGGCGGGCTCAGCGCCGTGACTGACGGCCCCCGAAGCCGGGCGGCGCGCGGGGCGGGGGACTGGGGGCCGCCTGGCTGGGATTCCGACGGAGAGCCCCGGAGAGGCGCGCTTAGGCTTGCTAGGGGCTGAGGTCACGGAGAGGACTGCCGCTGCAGACGCTGGCGAAACCGAGGAGACCTTAGAGGACGAGGGGTGCTTTCTGTGAAACCCAAGCTGCCTGTCCCCGCAGCCCGCTTCTATGCAGAGAAGCGCCAGAGCCACGGAAGAGGGGGTGGTGAGGGCGATCGCAAGCACTTTGTGGAGAGACGAGCTATGGGGGGGGGGGGGGAATCCACTTTGAAGAGCGGCCCCGCCCTCCGCCGCCGTCACTTCCGGGGCTGGGCGTGCGGGAAGCCCGGATGTGCCGCTGCTTTTTCGTGTCTGAGGCAGCGGTGGTGTTCCTGGTGGCGGTAGCGGTCTGGCGTGTCTCTGGCCGAGACGCTTCAGGTCTCTTGGGCTCGCGGTGGACTCTAGGGGGCCGAGTCGCTCTCGCCCCGCTGCTTCCTTCGCACTCTCCGACTGCCGCCTCCCTGAGGCCGCGGTTCCAAGGGGCGCGGGCGGCGGGGCGTGAGCGGGCCGCCTCCGCCGCCATCTTAGAGAAGGCGAGCGCGGGGCGCGCGTGGGCAGCCGGCCGGCCTCCTGCAGGCCCGCCGCGGCGGCGCGCGGAGCGAGGACGGTCCCAGCGCGTCCGGCCCTGAGTGGAGAGCGAAGAAGCGAGGCCTAGCCTCTCCCTGCAGGGCTGGGAGTGAGTGCTAATTAGGAGCTAGAAATTGCCCTCCCGGGGGCATGAGAAAACGTTTTAACGGTCCTCTCCCTCCAGGGTAGGCGTTGAGGGGTGGGGTGACTCACACCTGCCTGAGAGGCCATCCCGTTAGTTTCTGTGCCCCGTTACTTTAAGTACAGGGCTCGGCTTTAAAGTTGCTGGAGCGGAGATCCGAGTTCACCCCCGGACCCTGTTAGTTACCTAGCACTCGGCTGCAGCTGGGACAGCCTCCTGGGGCTCAGGCTCTGTTTGCCGGTGCCCTGGGAGTGAGAGAGGGGAATGGCTTCCGTCTGCGGGGACTTTGGTTCGCACGTAGCCCGCACTCACAACAGCTGAGAATAACGAACAGCCCCTAATTCCTCACGGTCCAAACAGATCCGTCCAGCTCTCTACGGAGAGTCCAGCAGGCACGTGCCCCCGGGCCCTGCCAGTACCCAGAATCTCCAGCATTGGCAGCTAAGCTGCTTATCCGAGACAATAACATTTAGAAGTAGAACCTTAGGAAGTCAGTTCTCCTCTTGAGGCTTAATTTTTGCACCTGCAAATAAGGGATTTGGGCCGGCATGAGTTCACCAGTGCTAAAATAATACCAAGCTCTTATTCTGAGCCCCAGACCTCACGCTAAGTGTTTTACATACATTATCTCATTTAATCCTGACAACACCACTATTATAGTTAATACTTTTATTCCCATTTTAAGACAAACAGGCCCAGAATTCTGAAAGTCGTTTTGATACTGCGGCTCTGCCATGAAATAGTCAGCAAAGGCATTTGAAGAACCAACTGAACAACAGATTTGAGAAAGTAATATTGTTGCCGTTGGTAATGACCTAGAGGTGTTTTTAGAATAGCGTGTTACAATGTAATAGTGAACAACCAGGAGCGTGATGCCACAGTTTAAAAGTCTTGAGACCCAGTCCGGCAGCAGGGACTTCTAGTCAGGTAAATGACAGTGGTAACTAAACACCAGTTAAACCCTTCAAATTTAGAAAACCACTCTGACATAACACAAGGAGTGAGGGATACATTCTAGCTGTCTGAAAACTGATCATCGTTATGAATATTCATTTTAATACATTTACAGAGTCCCTTATTCCTCCGTGTGGAGATCTGCTTGTTCGCAGTGCATGGCTCTGAATAGCTTGGCTTTTTTAGTTCTTTTGTCTGTTGGAGTTTGCCTGTCCTTTCCCTCACTGTCAGCTGTTGCTGCTTACTGCTGTCAGTGAACGTATTTCTATTATCCCTCAAGGGTGCTTTTAATTTACTGCTTTTAATCTGTAGGCAAGAAAACCACAGAATGAAGATTGTGCAAAACTGTGTCTCAAGAGAGTAAATAGGTGCTTTAAGGGACTGTCCTTTAGAAGTGTGTGACCTTTGTGGTAGGACATTGTGACATCAGTTTTAAGCTACATATAGACTTTTTTTTTCTTCCTACTTCCTGTTTTGAACTTTCCTGGGTTAGGAATAAATTTCCTTAAGTTAATTCTTTAATAAAGTCATGATTTAGAATGTTTACTGTTTTAGGATATTGATGTTAAGATGAGATATAGTTTGCCGTGTTACCACCACACAGAATCAGATAACAAAGCTACCAGTTCAAACTATAGAATGCCAAACATGGTGGATTATATACAAGGGTACTTAAAAAGTTCATGGAAGAATGGAATTTTAAAAAAAATTTTTTTTTGACAGGCAGAGTTAGAGAGAAAGGTCTTCCTTCCATTGGTTCACCCCCAAATGGCCGCTATGGCCGGCACTGTGCTGATCTGAAGCCAGGAGCTTCTCCTGGTCTCCCATGTGGGTGCAGGGCCCAAGCACTTGGGCCATCCTCCACTGCACTCCCGGGCCACAGCAGAGACCTGGACTGGAAGAGGGACAACCAGGACAGAACCCGGAGTGCCGGCGCTGCAGACGGAAGATTAGCCCAGTGAGCCGTGGCTCTGGCTGAGGAGTGGAATTTTTTAAAGTGTTTCTCTTAGTATGAATTTTTACATACACATTTTCCACAAACTTTTTGGAGATAAATCATGTATGCATGTATTGTTTCATACTACAATTAGGAGAGAATCTTGAAAATTCCTGCCTATTTTAGTCATTTTAAAATTTTTTCAAAGATTTGTTTACTTGAAAGAATGACAGAGGAGATCTTCCATCTGCTGATTCACTCCCCAAAATGACCCCAATGGCCAGGACTGGGCCATCCCAAAACTAGGAGGCCAGAACTCCATCCTGGTCTCCCATGTGTTTGGCAAGGGCCCAAGTACTTGGACAATCATTGGTTGCCTTTCCAGGCCTGAAGGTGATCTGATATGGGATGCTGACACATCAATTGCTAAAACACAATGCCAAACCCTTTAGTCATTTTTTAAAGCTGAATAATTACATATTCACATATGTTGTAGATGTATTTCAGAAATAGAATATTTGTGAGGCCAGCGCTGTGGCATAGTGGGTAAATCCACCTCCTGCAGTGCCGGCATCCCATATGGGCACCGGTTCGAGTCCTGGCTGCTCCACTTCTGATCCAGCTCTCTGCTATGGCTCAGGGAAAGCAGTTAGAAGTTGGCCCAAGTCCTTGGGCCCCTGTACCCACATGGGAGACCCGGAAGAAGCTCCTGGTTCCTGGCTTCAGATCAGCGCAGCTCCAGCTATTGCAGCCAATTGGGGAGTGAACCAGTGAATGGATGACCTCTCGCTCTGCCTCTCCTCTCTGTGTGTAACTCTGACTTTCAAGGAAATAAATAAATCTTTACAAACTAAGATGAAATATTTGTTAAGAAATCATCGAAAAGAACCAGCTGTGTTAGGACCACTCTTAAGTTATCACCTGTGTTAGTGTAAGACACACTGTGGGCTCAATGAAAAAAAAAGGTCCTTAGCAACAAGCTGCCTTATATTCCTTGACAAAGTCAGTAAACTCTCAGTGCAATAATTATGAATTAATGACTAAAATAGAGCAGATAGAGATATTGTCTAAAATACTCAAGTAATCTTTGAAATGTATCCTTGGTTTTTACCCTCAGATTGGAATGATTGGCAGATACATTAATAGGTTTGATGGCAACTGATTATTCATGTATTTATTCTATACTTTATAAATAACCACATTCTTAAGGATAAAATCTCCTTTTCGATATTATCTGTTAGAGTATTGCCTCCTGTTGATTTTCACTGCATATTTAAGAACTAATATTATTTCAGTACTAGTGCCTGAAAGGTGGAAAAGATGTATATGAAAATAAATTAATATATGGTAGACTTGCCTCTGAAAAGTTATAAGTTTTCAAAATTATATTGTTCTGTGACAGTACACCTTTGAATTTGTGATGAATCATGTTATAAATCAGAATTCATGCCTGTTTTAGATTTTTTTCATTTAATTATAATGTCCTGTTTTCTTCCATTGACAGAGGCACTTAGAGTCTTAGTTCTCATGTGAAATGGATGACTTCATTTCTACCAGTGTTTATTGATCACTTAAGATTTGCAAAACACTGGAGAATTACATACTGAATTACTAGTTAATTTCACTAGATCTGAAACTCTGTGGATGTGTGATAATACCAATACTTTAAAAAGCCAAAGTAATAAAAATTTTACATAGTTTGCCACTATTCTCTAGAGAAAGGGTGGATAACCATTTTTGTACCAAGGACCAGTGAATATTTAAAACATAATTTACTGGCTCTGTGGATTTATCAAAACTTAGCCTGCTATAGATTTATTGAATTTTGAGTCCTGCCTGTGATTGCTTTGGCAGGGGTAGACCAAAGGATTTTGATGACGTTATATGGCCCTCAGGCCAGACATTGCCCACCCCTGTTTTAGAGTATCTTCAACCCTACTCATCCCTGCTTAAAAGTATATTTTGATTTTGAAAATGCTGTAATTTTTTTCTGGCAGATCTGTGTTTCTGATTGTATTTTCTTAAACCAATACAAGCCAACTGATTACTCAGCCTTCCTGAGGTCTATCAGTCTAATAAATTTTTATCTCATTGTGGAAAATGTAAGATCATAAGGTGACTATCTCTGCAAGACCACAATAAATTATTTATTTACATGTAACTTTTTCCCTTCAATTACTTCAGAACATCAAATACAATATTTGCAGTATTAAAAGAAAGTGACTGGGAACAACCCAAATGTCTACCAAGTAAGCTAATGGAGAAACAAATTGTATGCACTCATACAGTGGAATACTATTGGGAAATTCAAGAGAAAGGACTGCTGACATGTACAACAGGGATAAATCTCTAAAACATTTTGTTAATCAAGAAAAAAAAATAGCACAGTAAGTTCATAATATATGAATCCATTTATATTAAAGACCAAGAACATGGAAAACCAATCTGTGTTTATTACCTTTCCCAATGATGGAAAGTGTGATAAAGTAGAATTTACTGGAAAGTATTACAAAAAACTTTGTAGGATAATAGAAATTTTCACTAACTTGATAGCCACTTGACAGATGTGGCTATTAAAAAGTTCTTGGGGAAAGGGTGGAGGGGGCGGGCAAGGGGGGAGGGTTGTGGGGGGAGAGGGAAAATATGGGGGGAAACCCATTGTAATCCATAAATCATACCTTGGAAATTTATATCCTAAATAAAAGTTAAAAAAAAAAAAAAAAAAAAAAAAAAAAAAAGTTCTTGGGGGCCGGCACCGTGGATCACTTGGTTAATCCTCCACCTGCGATGCTGGCATCCCTTATGGGCACCGGGTTCTAGTCCCGGTTGCTCCTCTTCCAGTCCAGCTCTCTGCTGTGGCCCGGGAGGGCAGTGGAGGATGGCCCAAGTGCTTGGGCCCCTGCACCCGCATGGGAGACCAGGAGGAAACACCTGGCTCCTGGGTTCGGATTGGTGTAGTTCCGGCCATAGTGGCCCTTTAGGGAGTGAACCAATGGAAGGAAGACCTTTCTTTCTCTCTCTCTCACTGTCTAACTCTGCCTGTCAAAAATAAAATAAAATAAAAAGTTTTTGTAAATTTATTTAAAGTGGATGAAATTTATATGGGGTCAGTATTGTGACATACTAGATTATACCGTGCTCTGCAATGCTGGCATCTTACATGGGTGCCAGTCGGAGTCCTGGCAGCTCTGCTTCCAATCCGGCTCTCTGCTTATGTGCCTGGATAGGCAGTGGAAGATGGCCCAAGTACTTAAGCCCCTGGCAACCATGTGGTAGACCTTGATGAAGCTCCTGGCTTCAAACTATCACAGCCATATGGAAAGTGAACCAGCAGATTGAAGATAGCTCTCTTACTTTCTCTCTCCCCCAACCGACTCTGCCTTCCAAATAAATAAATCTTTTTAAAAATATTTGGTTTATAGTTACCTTAGCTATATTTTAAGTGCTCAAAAGCCACATGTGGCTCCTGGTTACCAAATTAGTACATATACAGAGACTTTCTATCCTCTCCAAAGTTTTGCTAGAAAATATTATTCTAGATCTTGTTTTAAGTAGTATTGTGTAGAGGTTTTCATTTCTCAAAATTGTAATTAATGCATACTATATATGTAATACCTACCCTTGAACCACAGAAATCACTAATAGAATGTTTTATTCTTTGCCTACCTAATTAGCCCGGTTTTCTTTCGTGGTTTTGTTTAGCTCTGTGGAGAAAGGAATAATGGTCAGATTTAACTGGCAAATTTTGAGTATGTGACATAATAGATAATTATTTGATAGTCAAAGAACTGAGTTCTGCTAATTTATTATTCTGCGTACATCTAGAAACAAGGAATTGCTTTTGGGGATTAAAGCGAACTCTAAGGTTACAGAGAAATTTTTCATATTTCCCCATTGGAATCACATTATCTTAAACATTGTAGAGTTCACATAACCTTCTTCTAAGGTAATGATTAGTGGTATTTGGGAGATTTTGGTGCTAACTCTATGATCAGAAGAAGGTCAAGAACTCCAGGAAATACTTAAGACTCAAGGCTACTCTGTTTCAAATAAATAATAAAAATAAATTTAAAAAATTCAATTCTAAAATTCTAATTTTAGTGGACTTTAAGAGATGAATACCAGGTAAATTGATTCAAAATGCCAAATATGTTAACATTTCTACTTGAAGTTCTTAAAAAACTTTTTGAAACCTAGATTTTTATAAGATAATGATTGTGAACTATGTTAGAGATTCTGTGTAATTCTTACAACTTAATAAGCAGTTAAGGGGCTGGTGCTGTGACACAGTGGGTTAACACCCTAGCCTAAGGCATCGGTATCCCATTTGGATGCCAGCTGCTCCTCTTCCTATCCAGCTCTGTGCTATGGCCTGGGAAAGCAGTAGAAGATGGCCCAAGTCCTTGGGCCCCTGTACCCACATGGGAGACCCAGAAGAAGCTCCTGGCTTCGGATCGGCGCAGCTCCAGCCATTGCGGCCAATTGGGGAGTGAACCATCAGATGGAAGATCTCTCTCTCTCTCTCTCTCTCTCTCTCTCTCTGCCTCTCCTCTCTCTGTGTAACACTGACTTTCAAATGAACAAATAAATCTTTAAAAAATAAGCAGTTAATGTTAATATGTGCTAAAGATATTTTTATTTTTATTGGACTTTACAAAAATAGTTTTATTTGATCAGAATTTTTAGAAATTCATTTATTTGAGGTAGACAAAGTTCCCATCTGCTGGTTCACTTCCCAATGGACCGCAACAGCAAGATCTAAAGCCAAGGGCCTGGAACTCAATCTAGGTCTCCCGTTTGGGTGGCAGGAACTCAATGACTATAGCCATCACTGCTGCCACTCAGGGTTTCATAGCAAGAAGCTAAAAGTCAGGAGCCAAAACCAGAACCAGTCATCAAACTTACATACTTCAGTATGGGATGCTGGTGTCTTAACTACTGTGCCAAATGCCTACCCTGATCCAAATTCTTTCACTGCCAAATTCTCCTTGAGTTATTTCTCTGTCCTTCCACCTCTATTTGTTTGTTTTATCTAAAGTAATATAAGAGACTGGAGGGAAAAAAATCTCTTAAGTTCCTATGGGAACACTATTCCTTTTTTTAAAATTTTTTTTAATTTTAATTTTTTAACTTTTATTTAATAAATTTCCAAAATACAGCTTTTGGATTACATAGTCTCCCCCACCCCATAACGTCCCTCCCACCCACAACCCTCCCATCTCCCGCTCCCTCTCCCATCCCATTCACATCAAGATTCATTTTCAATTATCTATATACAGGAGATCAATTTAGTATAAATTAAGTAAAGATTTCAACAGTTTGCACCCACACAGAAACACAAAGTGTAAAGTACTGTTTGATTACTATTTATACCATTGATTTACATAGTACAACACATTAAGGACAGAGATCCTACATGGGGAGTAAGTGCACAGTGACTCCTGTTGTTGATTTAACAATTGACACTCTTGTTTATGGTATCAGTAATCACCCTAGGCTCTTATCATGAGTTGCCAAGGCTATGGAAGCCTTTTGAGTTAGCCAACTCTGATCTTATTTAGACAAGGTCATAGTCAAAGTAGAAGTTCTCTCCTCCCTTCAGAGAAAGGTACCTCCTTCTTTGATGGCCCAGTTGTTTCCGTTGGGATCTCACAGAGATCTTTCATTTAGGTCCCCCCCCCCCCGCAGTGTCTTGGCTTTCCATGCCTGAAATAGTCTCATGGGCTTTTTAGCTGGATCTGAATGCCTTAAGGGCTGATTCTGAGGCCAGAGGGAACACTATTCCTTTATAAGTATACTGACAGTATCTTCTCACTGGAACTGTCATACATCACTCCCATCCCCCCATCAGCATCACAGTAACACTGTTTCTAAAGCCTTCATTTAAATCATTACAGAATATTTTTGTCAATTGTTATAGCAAAGGACATTTTTTTCCATCATTACAAATGTTTTTTTTACCAATATATCATAGCTACTAATGAAGATGATCAATGATTGAAATTTCATATATTTGCCTCTTGGGTTGCCTTTTTTTTAAGACAGAAATTTGTGTGTGTATAATATTTTCCCAAAAATTTTGGTTAGCTTACTAATAGTTTTGTTTTGAGGGACAGGAAACACAAAATACACATTCTGTAGTAAAATGTTTAAAACATTTCAAGTACACTTGAACTCAGTACCCCTATTTGGCCCTACAGCATTTACTTCATTATAAAGAAATTACTCATTATGAAAAAATATGGTAAAGGCAATTGGATTTGCTTTACAGCATTACCCTATTTGTAGCTTCAAATGTGTGACAAAATAATTATAGACTTCTTGTTAAATGTGATATCATTCTTCACCCAGAAGAAATAACCCTTAAAGAACACTAATTTGCATTGAATATTGATGAATGACAAGAAATCTTAATGTGAATAACCAGAAGAAGATATATAAAACAGTATATGGTAGAATTTTTCATACTGTTAAGGCTGCCTATTTGGAAAGAGCAATTTTTTAACATTAAATTCTTCCATAAATCAAAAAGATATAAGTAAACTTGCATAAAGCTCTCATATTATTTTCTTTCAATTCATCATGGATTCAGTGATCCAGTGATAAAATAAAAAGCACTGTGTTTCTAGAAAAGCCAGAAACTACGTCAGCTTCTAAGGAAAAAAATATAGAGGGGCCAAACTAAATGATGCATAAATAAGTAGATTTAAATTGGAGCTTGATCTACGTGGAAGTTCTTACAGTTAAGAGCAAACTAAGAAAATATCCAATATAAGAGTAAATTTAATTTTTTAGATATATTTATTTGAAAGGCAGAGTGACAGGGAGAGACAGACAAGGACATCTTCCAACTAGTTCACTGCCTAAATGGCTGCAATGTCAGGACTTGGGCAGACCAAAGCTAGGAGCCCAAACTCTATCTGTGTCTCCCATGTAGGTGGTAGGTGGCACAGGCCTAAGAAGTTGGACCATTATCTGCTGCTTTCCTACAGACAGCAGGGAGCTGGTTCAGAAGCAGAGCAACCAGGATTCAACCCAGATCAGTGCAGTGATATGGAATGCTAGCAGTGCAAGCTGTGGGTTAACCTACTGCACCTCAATGCAAGCTTCCAAGAGTAACTTTTATCAGAATATTTTTATGTCAGTTTAGTTGTATAATAAAAAAAATTACAAGTAGCTAGTATCTCTTGATAAAGCCATACATCTATATTTGGCATTCATCTTTGAGAAAGAAATACAGTCATGAAAGTTTATTGCAGACTTTGAAAGATAGATTGGTTATCTGTCAGAAATAGGTAAGGTAAGGGGAAACTGTGGTGCAGTGAGTTAAAGCCCTGGCCTGCAGCACTGGCATCCCATATGAGCAATGGTTTGAGTCTCAGCTGGTCTACTTCTGATCCAGCTCCCTGCTAATGCACCTGGGAAAGCAGTGGAGGATGGCCCAAGTCCTTGGGCCCCTGTACTGACATGGGAGACCTGGAAGAAGCTCCTGGCTCCCGCTTCATATCAGCTCAGCTCCATTGCAGCCATTTGGGGAGTGAACCAATGGATTGAAGACACCTCTCTGTTTCTACCTCTCTGTATCTCTTTCAAATAAATAAAAGAAATATTTTTAAAAAATAAGGTAAGCTGGAAATTTTAACACTTCTAGGAAGGAAATTGACAAGAACCTCACTTAAATATCTGTAAACTATCTTAATCTGATGCTATCTGTAATTAAGCAATATAAAGGTAAAAAAAGGGAAAGTTGTATTCAGAAAGTAACCGAGATGGTTACTATGATTTTTAAGTTGTGGTTTCATGTGTTTATTTGCTTGTGTTTTCATGTGTGGAGACTGAACCAAAAGAAACTGAAGAAAGCAACAGGGCTTTAAACAAGTACAGTTAAAGCCTGGATTGGGACTATAACTAGGAAGGAATGCAACAGCGAGGACATGGCATGGAGGAAATACTGAGAGTATTTGAAAATTACTGGGCTTGGGAACAAGGAAAAAAGGAAGAAGGTACAGCAGAACTAAAAGCCAGAGGTCCTCTTTGTGCCAGATTAGTTCGTTTCTCCAGGCTGAATATTCTTCACCCGTTTGAATCTAGAATGACATCCATAGACCACTTCATGGCTTTCTGGCTGCCAGTTGATTTCTATCAGTGGGCAGCACTGGCAGGAGAAAAAAAAAGTGAGAAGAGTGCAATTAAGGTAATTATTTTCCTGTCTCCCACCCTGCAAAGTTGCTTCAAGATGCTGTGCCCTTTGAAGATTGCAAAAGGGGCCCCTTCCCCCTTCATCTTGGGACTTCGGGGCGTTAGCAGTACCACTGCTCTCCAGGTTACTGCACCAGTCTCGGATTCCCCTTTACCTACACCTTGGTAAAAAGGCCTTTTTGTACTTAAATACTCATCAAATGGCCCTCCTTCTAGGGCATCCTCTGTTTCTTGGAGGGACATTGTTGACACCCTGTAAGCTCACAGATTGTGCTTGCTTTGTTCAGGCTTGCATAACAAAAGCATCACAGCCTGGTTGGCTTAAACAAGAGAAATTTTTCTCACAATTCTGGAGGCTGGAAGTCTGAGAACACGGTGTCATAGAACTGGTTTCTTCTGAGGTCTCTATCTTCTCTCCCCGTCTTCATGAGGTCTTTCTCCCAGGTGTGTCTGTGTTCTAATCTCATCTTCATATAAGGATACCAATCATATTGAATAAGCATTCACTCTAATGACCTTATTTTAACCAAATTACTTCTTTCAAGATCCTGTCTCCAAACACAGTCACATTCTGGGCACTGGGAGTTAGGACTTCAACATAGGAATTTGGAAGGGAGAAAATTCAGTACATAACAGATTAGTTGAAGAAGCTGTAGAATAATTCAGAAAATAATATCAATATTATGCATATAGGTTATGCAAAGATGGTTTTGCATCTACTCCAAGAAGAACATTAGAAAGGGGAGGATGAAAAAAATTTTAATGAGTACAGTTTTGTAAATATGTAAATTTCAATAGCAAATTGAAGTGCAGAAACATCTACAAAAGAAATCACATGAGCTAAAAACTATCAGATCTGTAGACTGATCCATCCAGGGAACAAAGTAATAATAGTAACTAATATTTATGGAGCATTTGACAAGATTATTAGTAATCTACTCTCCTTATTCTCCTTATTACTCTTGTTTGGGACAGCTCTGAAGACGCCTTTTTCTGGTCACCCTGAAAGATGTAAGGAGTCTTAATGACTAAGTTCAGGTCAATGGGAAGCATTCAAAAATGCTTAATTGGACTTCTTCTATTTAAAAAAAATATTCCTTAAAGGGAATTACTTCTTCATCCTTTTGTTTTCATCCCCTTTTCCATCCTGCTGCTTAAACAGGGTTATCACCAAGCCAAATCACATGGAGCAAGAGAATGGAAGGCTAAACTCCCTATGACTATGAAGTCACTGACTGCACTGATCATGTTCATATCAGAAATAAACATCAATCTTGTTTTTTGTCTCACAGTTGAACCTAACCCTAATTAATACAAGTATGTTTGTGTGCTAGATATTATTCTCAGTTCTTTTAATTCTATTTTGCCTGATCATCATAACAATTCTATATGTCGACGACTACTGTTATTCTCTGTAAATAAACAGAGATTAAGTAATTTTCCTAGACAACAAACTAATATATGCAGAAGTTATAGCCTGAACCAACTAAGGAACTGTTGAGTTCAAACTCTGCCCCATTTTACCCACTATGTTGAGCCACCTCCTTCTAGTCCCTACTTCTACACCCAGCAAACCCCTTTCTAGAAATCAGGTTTATTTTTGAAAGCTACAGCATGAGCAAGAAAATCTTACTTGGATATAGATCCGTGCTACGCAGTCTATCAAGGGAGGAAAAGCAAACTAACTGAAAACTTTGTTAAAGATTTCTACATAACCTGTATTATTATATTCATTGCTTATATTAGCCCAAAGTTTGCAAAAGTTTTGTTTGTCCTTTGAAGTAATCATAATGTGTCTGATAATGTTTCCCTTTCTAAAATTGGTTTTAAAAAAAGACTTTACTCTGGAAAGCCTCTTGTGAAGTTCTATAAATCTGAAATGCATTTGCTCCCTAGTTGGCTGAATTCAACCCCCTAGGGAAAGATGTTTTCGATCTGTGCCACAAAGGGGCCTCCCCTTGGCCATATTCTGCCACAGTCATTCTCTGAACCCCAGCTGGGATAATCTTTGGTGCAATCCTGGGACAACTTCTGCACTTAATTGTCAGATTTCTCTTGAGAAAGACTCAGCTCTCAGTTAGGAGTCAATCCTTCTGGTGACAGTCTCTGTTGCACTCCCTTTAGCAGCAGGAGAGCTTTAAGAGTGTTACTGGGCTTTGTTAACCCTTCTCTTAAAGAAACTGGGGAAAAAAGGATTTTAAGGGCATCTTGATTTATTTTTTTAATGTTTAGGAAGAGGAAAAACCAGATCAGTGGAGATTGTTCTATTCCCTTCCCATCTGGCCATATAAAAGGCATCAGAAAGGCCACTGGATCTACCCAGAGGATATTAACACATTAAAATTCTGCAAAGAAATAAAGCAATAAATAAGGGATCCATTTATCCTCTTGCAATGAGAAGTTCTGTGGGCAGAACAGAAGGCAAAGGACCTATGATTCCTCTAACACAATTTGCTTTCAGGCTATAAATAGTACTGATCATGAAGAACAGCTTTGTTAGGATGGGATTTTGAAATGATTATATCCCCCATACCTACTGTGGTTTTTAATTTATATTCCTTCTAACCAATTTTTCCAGCTAGCAAAAATAAGTGAATAGTATATTTATAGTCAGTACCATCATGCCATCTTGGGGTAGAAATAAGTTCTTATTTTTAAAAACAGCTTTATTGGGGTATACTTCACAGTTGGTAAAATCCACTCATCTTACATGTGCAATTACATAAGTATTAGCAGTGTGTATGTTCATATAACAACCACCACAGTCAAGATACTGGACATTTCCATCACCACCGGAAGTCCCTTCATGGCCCTTTGCACTCAGTTCTGTCTCCTCCCTACCTCACCCACCCACTGGCTCCAGGAAACCTTTGATCTGTCAGCACTGTGTTTTTCCCTTTACTAGAATGTCGTGTAAATGCAAACAGATTATTTAAAGTTGTCTTTGCTTTTTTGGATGTGGCCTCTTTTAATTGGCAGTATATTTTTGAGGAACCAAAATACTGCTAAACAGTATTTCATGGTATGTATATATCATGTTTTCAGATTTTTTTTTGTATTATAAATAATGCTTCTGTGAGTGTTTTAAGTGTTATTACAGAGGAAGATGTTTTCCAGTTCATTTTGGTAAGTTTTTAATCCGGTAGTATATGATGCCTACATTTTTGTTCTTTTTGAAAGCTGTTTTGGATATTCCAGGTATCTTGCATTTCCATATGAATTTGTGAATCAACTTTTCAATTTCTACAAAATGACTTGCTGGGATTTGTTTTGATGCTGCATTTTAATCTATAAGTCAATTTAGTAGGAACTGACATCTTAATATTTGAGTCTCTAAACCATGAAGATCTTTCTCTTTAGTTTTTAGTGTACAAGTCAGATTTACCTAAATATATCATAATGTTGATGCTATTTCATTGACAGTACATTTAGATTCCTTTTGTTCACAACAGTTTAGAGTAATGTTATTAATTTTTATGTTGATCTTATATCTTGATACTTTGTTAAAGTTATTAGTTCGAATATCTTCTTTTTCAAGTCCATCAGGTTTTCTACAAAGATGATAATGTCACGTATGAATAAAAACAAGTTTATTTCCACCTTTTCAACCAATAATAGACTTCCTTTTCTAACATCCCTCACCTCCACTCAGAACTCAGAAATAGATACTGTTAACAGTTTTTAGTTTCTATTTCTCTAGTAGCCATAGTATCATTTTACACTGTATCTATGCATTTCTATTTCAATTTGAGATAGTATCTATTGACACTGTACAATAAAAGAGGAAAAATTATACTATTTTCCCTTCCTTCACCTTATTTTTCTCCTTCTGACTCCTATTGTCACAAATTACATTATGTTTTTATATTGTACAGATTTATAATAATTGTTTCCATTTGTGACCCTATGGTAGGCAAGGTAAACTGACTACGCTGCTTCAGTAAACATCAAAAAATTCTGGATGACATTTTTAAGATAGCTTACTAAAATGCATTGCTGATCTGGCAAGAAAGTAGGGGAAAGTCTCAAAGACCTAAAAAGGAACAACAGCCCAAATCAAAAAAACTAAACTGGTGCTAAAGAGGGAAACCTATCATTCTTTAGAAAGCTAGAATTTCAATTTTACTGGCCTCTTAGAGACTGGAGACAACGCATTAGAGCACAGGAGCTGAGAAGTTATCATCTGAAACCCCCTCCACAAATCCTCCAAGAGTGAAACGGCTACACCCTCGATGAAAATATGAATTTTCCTAGAAAACAAAGCCAAGTGCTGGGAAAGAGAGGAGACAAGGAAGAAGACACAGAGGCCCGGAGGTCAGGGGAAAAGAAGGTCTCCTGCAAAATCCCTTTCAGGTCCATTAATAGCTACTTCACTTTCATTTATTTAACCATTATTTCCAACGATTATGGATGAGTAGGCTTTCTTTTTAATATCTTCTATACTTTGCTTTGCCATTCATCTTGATGTCTGAATATTTTTTTTTCCTTGGGTTATTGAATATTAATGAATTTGTAAGCAGAAAGAAGATTAGCTCTCCTCACACCTAACCCTAACTTCCACCTAATCCATACACAATGTATAATAAATATCATTGGGTATACTGAAATTAAGGTAAAAATGAATTTTACTTTATTTAAAAATTATTTTTGTGCTTATTAAAATAATTAGTATGTGATTGCTTGATTTCAGGGGAACAGATTCTGAGATTGGGAGGCACAAAAAATATTCGAGACCCCTATATTTTGCTTTTAAATTTTATAAAGCCTTACATTATATACTTTTCTCTATATGAAAAATGGAAAAATAGAATAATAACCACCTTGAGAAATACCTTAGCAAAACTGAGTTACTGTCAAGAACCAGGAAATGGGGGTATAGAAATCAATACAAAACAAAAATGTTAAAACAGTTTTTTTAAAGGTGCCATTCTCAAGTTCCTTTCAAATGTGATTCCTTAATGTTTTTATTTTCAGATTACTTTGATCATATCTGCCCTGATTCATTGTTTTCATTAATTTTTCTCCATAGAAACTTTGAAAAGGAGTTTGATTTCTAATGTCTTAACTGTGGTTTTTCTCCATCATTAAGGTTGTATATTTTGTGATTTGTAAATAGAGTTTAGGTAAACTGGGAGGCCATATAATTAGGCATATTTTTTCCTTTTCTGACTCTGAAGTGTGCAAATGGGAGCTTTGGAAGGAAAAAGAGTGGTTACCATTTTCATCTCAACAGACCTTGATCCCACACAAACATAACACCAGTGGTAAACCATCCTAAATTGAACTCCTCACTAATGACCCCCCCAAAATGACCTGACATCGTTCACACTTCCTATTAAGAACATTGCATATTGTCTGTGCACTTTTCTGCTGGTGATGTAGCATCACAAGAGTTTACTCAAGTTACACTGAATTTGGGTTTTAGGTGGAACTTTATGAATGTGCTATTTTGAAGAAATCACTTCACCTCACTGGGCTGTAATGTTTGCTTGATAAAAGGATTAGGACTTAGTTTAGAGAATAGTCTACTTTGATGTAGATCACTCTCAGAAATGTGAGCAATTCAGCTGTTTTACCATGAGCTGCAATCTAAAATTGTTATTGGATTATTGATGAAATAACCTAAAAATAATACTGTTTGAGTTCCTGAGTAGATACATACATATTTCAATGCAGTTTAAGTTTTATAATTTGAATAGATGTTTAAAATTATATATACTACTTTCTATTAACAAAAATGAATATAGGAAGATTGTAGTCTGACATAAGGTAGAACCTGAATTTGTATAAGATTTAGGCCTTTTTTTTAAAATTCTAGCATGGTAAATTTTTAATGAAACAATTATTCCTTAAAGTGAATTTTCTTCACATAAATAGACTCTTTTTTTTTTTTTTTTTTTTTTTTACAGGCAGAGTGGACAGTGAGAGAGAGAGACAGAGAGAAAGGTCTTCCTTTTGCCGTTGGTTCACCCTCCAATGGCCGCCGCGGCTGGCGCGCAGCGGCCGGCGCACCGCGCTCGTCAGATGGCAGGAGCCAGGAGCCAGGTGCTTTTCCTGGTCTCCCCATGGGGTGCAGGGCCCAAGCACCTGGGTCATCCTCCACTGCACTCCCGGGCCACAGCAGAGGGCTGGCCTGGAAGAGGGGCAACCGGGACAGAATCCAGTGCCCCAACCGGGACTAGAACCCGGTGTGCTGGCGCCGCAAGGCGGAGGATTAGCCTGTTGAGCCACGGCGCCGGCCATAAATAGACTCTTAAGATCTAATTAATGTACTTGTATTTTACCATAGCAAGTTGAGTTTGCATTGCCCAGATTTCTTTTTGTGAAGTTAAGCTTAATAAACTGCCTTCTGAAGGCTACTAAGAAGATTTTTCTAATATAAATTAATTTTTTAAAATTTTCAGAATGAAGTATAGGCTTACATAGGGTTTTTGACTGTTTTTAAAAATGTGCTAATTAAATCCAAGGTATTGTTTAAATATTCTTAGCACATTTTAATCACATTTCTGTAGCTATGTTTTTCTTATGTTTATATTTCCCAATATGCATACTGTTATTAATGTGACATATATTAAATCCTCAACAGGAATTAAAATATTTATTTTGAAAAACTCAATACAGCATATACGTTTGCAGTGATTTATGCCTATCTTCATGATCAGTATGATTTTACCTTAAGTGAATCTAAAATTATGCATTAATTGAGATGCTTTATAATGGAGTTTTACTATATTAGCTGAGATAATACATATAGCTAACATCTATTGAAGGTTTCTTTTCAGTCATTGCTCTATGATTTAACCCTGTTATTCCTCACAACAACCTTCTAAAACAGATATTGTTACAATTCGAATTTTTACATGTTGAGAATATAGAGATAGGACAATTCATATGATTTTTTCAAGATCACAAGTTAGTAGCTAATAGAGTCAAGATACACACGCAGTCAAGGGCCTGCATTTCTCCAGGATACTGCTGGCTCTATCAGTTAACCAAACGTGATTCCTTTTATTTCTAAATAAAGGAGTAAGCCAGCTGAACTAATAATGAACCAGATTTCTAAAAAGTGCTTTAAGAGATAGCTTATTAATATGGTAAAAAAAATTAAGTGCTATACCTTTGGGATGATTTTCAGTTAATCCAATGATAATCAGGACCTCTAGGATTCAAGCAAACATCGAAAATCACCAGTGATTTCCAGAATGGAAGAATTACTTATTTATAATAAAAGATATATCTCTAGTTTGAAAACAAGAATCATCCTCTTCATAAAACACATCCCTTTCCATGTGTTCATTGGAAAAATCTCCATTTAGATGTCCTGTAATCTATTTCAATTTAAAATATCCAAAACTCAGTCTGTTTATTTTTATCCTAAAATTAAAAGGTTTTTCCTGTAATCCCCCCCCCCCTTTTTTTTTTTTTGACAGGCAGAGTGGACAGTGAGAGAGAGAGAGAAAGGTCTTCCTTTGCTGTTGGTTCACCCTCCAATGGCCGCTGCGGCCAGCGTGCTGCTGCCGGTGCACCGCACTGATCCGAAGCCAGGAACCAGGTGCTTCTCCTGGTCTCCCATGGGGTGCAGGGCCCAAGGACTTGGGCCAGCTTTCACCGCACTCCCTGGCGACAGCAGAGAGCTGGCCTGGAAGAGGGGCAACCAGGACAGAATCCGGCACCCCGACCGGGACTAGAACCCGGTGTGCCAGCACGCTAGGCAGAGGATTAGCCTGTTGAGCCATGGTGCCAGCCCCTGTAATCCTTTCTTAACTAATTACACGACTACTCTTTCAGTTGCTTGTGCTGAAAATCTGGTAGTCATCCTAAACTACTCTCAATTTCTTAACTTGCATATTCAATCAGACACCAAGTTTAAGACATCTATTCCCTTAATCTTCTTTGTATTCTCCGCTTTTCCTTCCCCACTCACCCATGTGTTTGAACAGGTTCTGTCTTACTTGGATTATTTTAGTAGACAAAGGTTTTTCCCATATTTGATCTGGAAACTACTAGAGTGATTTTAAAATAGAAATCTGATTTTGTCTTTCCTCTATTTCAACTTTTCTAGCAGTTCATTATACCTTTTAGGAAAATATTCTGATCCCTAAACTGAATACACAATACTCATTATAATTTGGCACAATCTAAATCTCCAGCAAATGTTTCAATCTTCATTCCTGTCTGGAGGTGCAGGATCAGTGACAGGGCAAACTCAAGAGTATCCAGGAGGCTGGCTGGGGTTCAATAAGAAGGCGTGTCTCATCTATGTAGTGCATAGCATCAGTAGACAAACACCAGAAATTGTGAACTCTGGAAATGCTTGGTCAGGCCTACAGTAAATAGTGCCAATCTGAGAGAGTAAGAACGAGAAACCAAAGTAGGAAACCAAACTGAGTTTAGAAACTAGGTGAACATCGAGTGCACAGTGTTGGACAGTTCTGTCTGTCAGAATGCCTGAAATGCTTTTATACATGTTTATAGCAAAATTAGTTATTTGCATGTGAACTATGAAGGCACATTTGATTTAATGAAACAAGTTAAACTAGAGTAAGTATAAACCACTGGTTGTGACCAACAGATATCATCACGTGTCTCTGCCTATCACAAATCATTGTCCCTCCCTAGAATTCCCTCTTGCACTTCTCTGTTCTCTCACTCCTACTCATTCCATAAATGCAGAGGAAACATCCTTTCTTGTGTAAATAGTAATAGGCAACATAAACTGAGCGTTTACAGTCTCTAGGCACTATGCCAAATGCTTTAATACATAATCTCATTTAAACCTCATTAGGAAAGATGCCTGTATTTTGCTCATTTTATACATTATGAAATTGATGCTTACAGAGATGAATCAATTTGCACAAGGTTATACAACAATTAAATGATGGAGTCGAGAATTAAACCCAGAGAATCTGACTCCAGATTTGAGATCAGTACTGCCGTTGGCTTTCCCCAGCTGCCTAGGCTGATTTGAGGTACCTTTCCTTGTGCATCTCTGTTTATATCGTAGTCCCAGCCCTCTCTAATTATAAGTTTTTTTTCTTTATTATTTTCTTTATTAATTATAAGTTTTTTTTCTTTATCTGTCTCTCTAAGTGGTGGCAGAGGTCCTAAAAATTAAGGGTCAGGTGTTACTACAAAAGTAGAATTTTGATAAATGTTTAGTTAATTACTGTCCATCAAGTTGCTTTGGAAAGCCACATTTAAGGGCATTGAATGTTGCACCAGGGAACTTCGTGTCAATTAAACGCAGCTTGTTGTGTTTTTTTTTTTTTCTAGAGTATTTCTTTAGTAAAATCTGGGGCCTGTCAACTAGAATCCGAATATTCATTCACCTAGATAGTATTAGATATGGATACAATATTATTTTCCTTTCTCTTTGTGCTGTTAACTACCTGTTTCATTCTGATAATCAACAGGCTACAGTGTTCAAGATAATCACTCAGAGATGGCATATTTAAAGAAAGGGTTTGTTCATTTATTCTTATTTGGCATCCATATTTGACCATCATGAAGTATTATATCTTCTTGCTAGTTTGGTTTTGGGGGATTTTATTATAATCTAAGAAAATCATTGACCCCTTTGACTTTAATGCTGAGTGCCTGAGTTCACCTCAGAATAGCCATATGTTCATCAAAGATCAACAATTAACAATTGCTTCAAATTAGTAATATGGGCTTTATTTCAGTCCATCAATAAGTACACTTTAAGTTTCAAAGGAAAGGAAATGTATAAGGGAAAAAATAGTAAAATACACTACTGTCAACTGTATGGATTCTCCTGTTCCAACGAGGCCCCAGAAAGTTTGCCAGTAGTCTTGCTAAGACTTGAACCTCTAGACCCTAAAGAATGAACTGAAAAGCAGATCTGCATGTGAGAATACCTTCAGGCGCAGTCACATCTCTAGGAATTTTACCCTGCTTACAAAAGGGTCAGAAGCAGCAGGAGGAAATTTTATCTCATTTGCTTCCTGCTGTAATCCTGCTCAATATCACCCCAAGATTATTTTTAACAGAAAAATCCTTTAGGATGACAAAATAGGAATAGTCACCTAGACATTTAACAGTGTAAAAACAAAGAAAAGAAAAATGGCTTAACATTTTCATGAGCTAGTTATAGCAGTTCTCTTAGAATAGGGAGTGAAAGACATTAGAAGGTATTCCATTAAGACCACTGATCTCATGAGGATTACTTGTTAGGTTTTAAAGTATGATGAAAATATAGCGTGAAGTAGCCCAATGTGAGGTGGGCTTTCAAGCATGGGCTTCAAAATTGAGCAGGTTTGTAGTCTCTGTGCCTTTGTCTCTAGTGCTTTCTGTTCCACCAGTGGCTACATGGACCATACTTTCCCCCCAAGCCTGCGACACACAGGGGAAGGAATCCAGGTCTTTTCTCCATCTGACATGTTACAACTCAACACTGAGATCTTAGAAGATACATTAATAGAAGATGGCTAAGGTGCACAATGGAAAGAGCCAGGGGACAGCAAGAGAGTTATTTATTATGTCCAACTTCTGAGATGTTAGGGTTCATTTGATACAGCAGCTACATTTACCCTACCTAATTAGGATTCCACAGAGTTGCAATGTGTCTGCAAACCTAGAAGAAAAACTGTTTTCTGAATCAAACCATTTAGTTTTCCCTAGTTCTTTTTCAGTCATTAATTAAAAAGCTCTTCACAGTATCTCTTCCCTAGCTCTGTTCCCTAATGTTAAAGGAAAGATCACAGGTTAGCATTTGGCCAGACTGTCTGAAGCTAGACTTTTGGTGTTGGCAGCATTTGTGACAAATATCAATGAAAAGACACACCTTGAGGACTGAAGGACTGTGTAGTCCAGTTCTTTTTCCCAAATGAGATTTTCATTTGATTCTCAATCCTGAAAATACTTATTTTGTATACTTTTATTTTGGAGTTGTTTCCTTTAGCTTTTATTTTTATTAAGGAAAATGGGATGTTTTTCTAATATTTTAGCAAGCATACCTTTATGCATATCTTAAAATATAAATAACTACCATTGAAGGAGTTTTACAGTGGCAAAAATATGTTTCCTGAATATCTTATATTTCCCTTGGAATACCATTTAAAGTTTTATATAGTTCAAAGGTAAAATCCATTACAGTCTTTGGTCAGATGGTCTTACACTATAAGCCTGTAGAATATAAATTAATTTTACTGCTATCAATGAATCAACTACTATCAAAATTTACCAAAATAAAATTAGCAAAGTAGATAAATGGATATGAAATATTAGTGAACTTTTACAGTAAATAATATGAAAGTTGGTAAAAAAAATTGTGTAGACAAAAAGTTAACTTTAACAATCAAGGTTGTGATGGAAGAAGCCTAAAGAAAACCCCAGGAGGAAATACTTCCACAAATAAATGTGCATCATCATTTCCTACAGAAGAAGGCAAAAACAAGCCAATGAATAACTATTGGGAAAAAATCTGCCTTTAAATTAATAAGTTTCAAGTTGATAGAATGGATTCCAAATGAAGGAACATCAAACCCCATGGTTATAGAAGGAGAAAGTTTGTTCAGGCACACTCAGAAAACAGTTACCACCTGACGTATCCCAACAGGGGGTTCCTTGAAAACCCCAGACTCCTTAAGAATAAGAATATGCTTCTTACTTTCTGAAGAATTTTTGGACTTTTGTTACTGAAAGCTCCCAGTAGCATTAAACAATGTCTAAAATCATTTCACAGAAGTAATGTAAATTCTTTCATATCATCTGAAAGAAGTTTCCTTTACAACATTGCTGACAACAATGAAAACATAAACAAGTAGAAAATAAAAAATTGATAATCTCTGATGCACTTGGGTGGTAGGAGAGGAAGTCTTTTCTAGTGGATTTTGCACTGACCTGAATGGAATTAGCTGATAATTTTAAAAGCTTAAACCATATCCACATGGCTTTTCAAGACACTGGTAGCAGAAACAACATAGACAACAAGAGACACTCATCTCTACACAGATTTCTAGTTAAACAATAATTGTTCCTTTGTCTTTTATAAATCACTAAAAGGAATAATACTGTTAATTAATGGTGAATCATGCTCCAGTGATCTATTCATATTCTCTGGCATGTTGCTCTGGAGGTGGTAGGCAGCAAAGTGTTGATAACGATGTTGACTCAGCTTGGAAAGAGATTAAGAATCTCAGTATGACAACAAATATGTATTTTCTTGTTACAGAAACATTTCACTTTTCTGTTCAAAATCTACAGTGGTTTACTCAGTCTTTTTCTATAATTGCTGAACTCCTCTGCCTAAAATTTCGGGCCCATTGTCAATTTATTCATACCTATCCCACAAATTTTACTTGCTCAGGATCACTAAAGTTGTTTTAATCTCTCCCTCCTTCCATAGCCACTCTGTCCTTTAAATGTGACTCAAACAGTCTACTGTAGTTATTGTATAGGAGGAAGACGCTAGCCAGAAGTAGTGGAAAGACCTTTATGTCTCACCAGATAACATTTTATGATGTTTGTGGAAGATAATACTTGCTGCCTACCCCAAATCTCTTCCCCCTTTATCCTTAATAGCAGGATTCCAATTTTGTTAGAACCCAGAGTGCTTTTCTGAAAATACTTCTCCAAGTACCCTTGCTGCTAAGGATGGACAACAAGATGTAACAGGGATTTCTTGGAAAGCTGTAATTCTCCTCATAAGGAACCCCTTCTGTTTCTGCCGCCCTTGCTCTCCACATGTGCTGATGCAACCCTTGGAGGTAGACTGACTTTTTGTGAGCTTGACATGACAATCCTGAGAATAAAGACTTACATCCTGAGGATGACTGAGTTGAGAAAGAGGAAATGGTCCTACCATGAATGATCCTGTTCTGGCTACCATCCCCCCACCCCTGACACCTCCTCTTCTCAGTGTGAGTAAAACTTTCATCTCTCTACATTATTCATAGTGTTTTCCTGTGACTATGACAAACATATCCCCAACTGATGCGAAGTTCAGAAATTTTTAAACCATGAGAATCCATTGCTTATTTTTATAGTAATAAAACATCCTTAAATATACTAAGTGAAAAGAAAGCATACAAAGCCCCAACTTCAATGCCAGATATGACTAAATTGGAATATAGATTTTCACACACATGCCAATTATCTGAATTTTGGTCACTTAATATCTCCCAGTCTCAATTTCCTCATTGGTAAAGTACAAACACTAGTAACAAAGATGCTGATGATATCTAACATACAATACACAGAGCCGTTACATCGCACTTAATGAGCCCTCAATGAAAGGTAGCTGTTGTTACTAACAACTGTCCCAAAACACATACGCACACACATACACACACAAGTGTTCTGTGTGTATCTGCAGTGCTCATGGAGAGAGCAGCACATATATCAAAAAGCTCTGGAGGTTAGAATAGTTGATTACTGATCTATTATCACCAATTTCTGTGATTGTGGGAACGATATTATTTCTCTTGGTGTGAAAGTCCTCATCTGAAATGCATGTGACACAAGAGTCTTAATAGATCATGTCCTGCTTTAAAATTCCATGATTATTTTAAAAACCAAGGAAGTAAATATCCAAATTTAGGTGTTTCCTCTAAGGAATAAGAAGAGCATAATGATTAGTGAGAGGCGCATCAGAGTAGGGATAGCAACTTTTAGGATGGTGGGAATGTGCTTGGTAGTCGTATAGTTGTTTGCTTTGTAATTATTCATTAAACTGTACATATATTTTGTGCACTTCCTATATGTGGATCTTGTAGTCACAGTTTTACAAACTCCTCTAACATTCATGTTTATAGCCAAACTAATTTCCTTCTGTCCTAGGTTATAAGTGTTTTTCATTTTTTCCTTTTTTTCCTATTATTTCAGGAACAGAGACAGAGAGAGCTCTTCCTATCTGCTGGTTCACTCCCAAAACACACACAATAGCCAGGGCTGTGCTGGTATCAGGGCCAAGAGTCCCAGGAACTCAATTCCAGTCTCCCAAGTGCATGGCAGTAACCCAGTGTCTTGAGCTACCACTGCTGCCTCCTAGGGTCAGCATTAGTAGGAAGCTGAAGTCTGGAGCCAGAGTCAGGAATCAAAGCTAGTCACTCCAAAATGGGATGTGGGTGTTTAAATCACTAGGCTAAATACTTGCTCTCTACATATTTTTCCAACTTTTGTAAATTTGGGATAATATTTGTGATATAATTTCCTGTATAACCTGCATATTTGATAACTTCTGTCATGGAAGGGATGAGGGGCCAAATATCTCCACAGGAAGGAGGAAGATGTGATACAGGGTAAGTTCCTGAGGGTCAGGACAGGGAAGTTTTTGTAGAGAGAGTTTTGAGAAAAGTAGATGTCAAGCCTAACACCCTAGAAAAGAACAGTGTGGAGAAGAAATACACACGAGATCCCAATGGAAGTTTGCTCCATGCTTTAAAAAAAATGAATGGTATATTTTTTAAAACCCAGTTTACTACAAAAATAATTGAGTGAAAGTACACAGAGTTCTCACATACTCTATCACTCCACCCTCCAGTTTTGCTTATTATTGTGAACATCTTGCATTAGCGTCCTATATTTGTTTGGAGGTTGTAGCAGGGGAGCACAGCTACTCTTATACCCACGACTGAAGACCAGTCCTCCTCTAGCAGGGAAGGTCATCCCCTTCAACCAAGTACACACCTTTGGGAGGGACACATGTAGAGCTGTGAGGGAGGAACAGGACACCCAGCCAGCCAGCCAGCCAGATCAGCCAAATCAACCCTGGTGATCAATGGGGTGGCAGATGTCGCAGCCAGATCACCCTCACAACTAGGGTCCTCACATTTGTTATATTCAATCAGCTAACATTGAAACATTACTCACTAAAGCACATAGTTTACATTAAAGCTCATTCTTTGCTCCATTCTACTACATTCTATGGATTTTAAGAAATGTTTTGTGACTTGTATCCATGATTACCTTATCATACAGACTAGTTTCACTTCCTAAAACTCTTTCTTTCCACTTATTCATTCCCTTCTCCCCCTTAACCTTTGGCAACCATGAATTTTTTCACTGTCTCAATATTTTTTGCTTTTTACAGAATTTATATAGTTGGGATCATATTGTTTGTAACCTGTACAGGTTGGCTTCACTTAATTAGCAATATGTACTTAAGGGTCCTTTGTGTCATGTCATAGATCAAAGGCTCATTTCTTCTTATTGCTGAGTACTAGTCCATTGCATAGATATACCACAATTTATTTATCTGTTTATGGACTAAAGTATATCTTGAATGCTTCTAAGTTTTAGTAAATATAAACAAGACTGCTATAATATTTGTGTTTAGAATTTTGTGTAGACATGAGTTTTCCACTCACTGAGGTAAGTATGCTACATGCCTTTTCAAGAGACACAGCATCTGACATGATATCCTCCCTCCTCCCACCCACTGCCCCAGAGGGTAAATTAGAAATGACAGAATGGTACAGTAAGCTTGCTCCAAGTTTATACTGCTACCTCAGGGGATTTTAAATGTCCAAAAGTTTTAAGAAGGTCACATAAATAACAGGTCCAAAGTTTAGTCAGTGGTGCCTACAACTCATTCAAGATGTTTCTAACAAGGAAAGAGGACTTCATGAAGAAGCTTTAGAGCTTGTCATCCATCATGGATAAGGGAATGCAAAGACAGTACCTCTAAAGGTCCTCGAGGCCAAGACACTGTGCTGTTGTATGCTTAGCAGGTGTCTGATGACCAACACATGTCCTCAAAATGCAGCCATTTGCTGAGCACCATTGATGGGAATCAGATGAGGTGAAGACAAATGCAGTTAGAGCCCACGAAGAATAAATCATTCCCTTTAACAGTAGAGGCCTGATACCTCCTTGTCAGGTCAGACAAATCTCACAGTAATCAACCAAAAGCCCTAAAAGATAAGTCCGGCAAAACATCCACATGGGTTCTTGCTGCACTGCTCACCACCACAAGGATAACTTTCTTCTTTCTTGGACAAAGGCTTTATCTCTGGAAATAGGCAAAGAAGAGGGAAGCAGGCCTAATAGGGTTTAAACTTGTTCTTAAATGAAAAATCACCTGAAATAGTCTATCATACTTTTTTTTTTAACTAAAATCTATACTTCATTTGGATTTTCTTACTTTTTACCTTATGTCCTTCTTCTATTCTTGAATAAGAGTAAAATCAGCTTGTTGCAAGTCTAAGGAGACAAGATAATCAAAAGTAATTCCAAGATCTTGTCTAGAATACCAAAATCCACTTAGTCATCCACTTTTCTTAGACTTGTAATATGTCTGTTACTTTTATTAATACATTCTGAATGATTAGCCAAATAATTAGCATTTGACAGCAGAGTATGTAATGAAAGCAGTTCACTGAATAATTATTTCATAGAGCATTTGATCAATAAATCACCTCTTATTTGGAATTTTAAGTTGTTTAAAAGTTTTTGCCATTATAATTGTTCCAAGATAAGTTTATACATTTATGATTATTACTTTGGGTAAGTTCTTACAATTGGATAGCTAGATCAAAGAATATGCAGGTATTTAAGGCTTTAGGGACACGTTAGGAGATAGTAAACAGAAAAGATGGAGTGTGAGGATGCTGGTATGAGTTCAAGCACCTGCTGGATGCAGTGTGTAACTTTGGGCAAGTGGCTTAACCAGATTAAGTACACATATACATCCTATATTTTATACATATACACCCTATATATGTATCAGGATAGTCTAAGATACTTTTTGTTTGTTTGTTTGTTTTGACAGGCAGAGTGGACAGTGAGAGAGAGAAAGGTCTTCATTTACCGTTGATTCACCCTCCAATGGCAGCTGCAGTCAGTGTGCTGCTGCCGGTGCACCACGTTGATCCGAAGCCAGGAGCCAGGTGCTTCTCCTGGTCTCCCATGTAGGTGCAGGGCCCAAGCACTTGGGCCATCCTCCACTGCACTCCCGGGCCACAGCAGAGAGCTGGCCTGGAAGAGGGGCAACCGGGAGAGAACCCGGCTCCCGGACCGGCACTAGAACCCAGTGTGCCGGTGCCGCAAGGTGGAGGATTAGCCTATTGAGCCACGGCGCCAGCCCTAAGATACTTTTAATCAGTATGCTTATATAGCCTATCATTCTTCCCCATTATTCCTACTCAAACATAATTGGAAAATGAGGGCCCATACTCTTAAGGAATTTTATATCAGTGAAGGGGGAGGGGCGTGTAGAAGGAGGAGAAAAGAAAGGGGAGAGGAGGAGGAGAAATAGGAGGATTTTTTTTTTTTGCCACTTAAGGGAGTTCATTACATTTTAAGTCCATATCATGAATTAAATGACATATCTCATGTAGAATGCAGACTGGTAACACTGCTAGAAGGACAGACGTGAGAGACCCTGAGTCCTAAAGGCAATGTAGTCCTGCATTTTCAGGTTTGTGCCATCAGTGTTTGTCTCAATCCCAGCATCTGACCTTACTTATTTTGAGCAAATTAACTAACCTGCCTGAGGATCCCATTACCTAGCTATAAAATAACGCTTTTATTTAAAGAATATAAATTTCCAAAATACAGCTTATAGATTACAATGGCTTCCCCCCCATAACTTCCCTCCCACCCGCAACCATCCCCTTTCCTACTCCCTTTCCCCTTGCATTCACATCAAGGTTCATTTTCAATTCTCTTTATATACAGAAGATCAGTTTAGTATATATTAAGTGAAGATTTCAACAGTTTGCCCTCACATAGCAACACAAAGTGAAAAATACTGTTGGAGTACTAGTTATAGTATTAATTCACAATGTATAGCACATTAAGGACAGAGATTCTACATGATATATATTTTTTTAAATTGATTAATTTTCTATGCAATTTCCAATTTAACACCAAGATATTTTAATCATTTGCATTTATCTTTATATACAGAAGATCGATTCAGTATATACTATGTAAAGATTTCATCAGTTTGCACCCACACAGAAACACAAAGTGTAAAAATACTGTTTCAGTACTAGTTATAGCATTACTTCACATTGGACAACACATTAAGGACAGATCCCACATGAGACGTAAGTATACAGTGACTCCTGAAGACAATTTGACACTCTTGTTTATGGCATCAGTAATCTCCCTAGGGTCCAGTCATGAGTTGCCGAGGCTATGGAAGCCTTTAGCTTCAATCTTATTCCGACAGGGTCATAGTCAAAGTGGAGGTTCTCTCCTCCCTTCAGAGAAAGGTACCTCCTTCTTTGATGGCCCCATTCGTTCCACTGGGATCTCACTCACAGAGATCTTTCATTTAGGTCCTCTTTTTTTTTCCAGAGTGTCTTGGCTTTCCATGCCTAAAATACTCTCATGGGCTCTTGAGCCAGATCTGAATGCCTTAAGGGCTGATTCTGAGGCCAGAGTGCTATTTAGGACATCTGCCATTCTATGAGTCTGCTGTGTATCCCACTTCCCATGTTGGATCATTCTCTCCCTTTTTCATTCTATCAGTTAGTATTAGCAGACACTAGTCTTGTTTGTGTGATCCCTTTGACTCTTAGACCTATCAGTTTGATCAATTGTGAACTGAAATTGATCACTTGGATTTCCTAATCCAGGAAGCTCATAGAACCCCTAGGAAACATGACCAAAAGAGATCCTCATCACGACACATTGTAATTAAACTCACCACAGTGAAACAGAAAGAAAAGATCCTAAAATGTGCAAGAGAGAAACGTCAGATTACTCTCAGAGGATCTCCAATTAGACTCACGGCAGACTTCTCATCAGAAACCCTACAAGCTAGAAGGGAATGGTGAGACATAGCCCAGGTACTTAGAGAGAAAAATTGCCAGCCCAGAATATTATATCTTGCAAAGCTCTCATTTGTGAATGAAGGTGAAATAAAGACCTTTCATTGCAAGCAGAAATTGAAAGAATTTGTTGCCACTCGTCCAGCCCTGCAAAAGATGCTTAAAGATGTGTTACACACAGAAACACAGAAACATGGCCATCAACATGAAAGAAGGTAAACGAAGGGAACCTCACAGCAAAAGATCACAGGGAATTTAAAGCATACATTTGGATAAAGAAATTATGGGACATGTACTCTATAGAATACTATACAGCAGTCAAAAACAATGAAATCCAGTCATTTGCATCAAGATGGAGGAATCTGGAAAACATCAAAGGGACAAATATCATGTTCTCCCTGATCCGGCGACAACTAACTGAGCACCAAAGGGGAAACCTGTTGAAGTGAAATGGACACTATGAGAAACAGTGACTTGATCAGCTCTTGTGCTGACTGTTGTTGTACAATGTAATACTTTATCCATTGTAGTATTTTTTATTCTATTACTAGTGGTTGAACTCTGTAATTAACACACAATTATTCTTAGGTGTTTAAATTTTAACTGAAAAGTGATCCCTGTGAAATATAAGAGTGGGAATAAGAGAGGGAGGAGATGTACAATTTGGGACATGCTAAATCAGTCATGCCCCAAATGATGGAGTTAGAATTGTGCCAGGGAATTCCAATACAATCCCATCAAGGTGGCATGTACCAAGGCCATCTCTAGCTATAAAATAAAGAGAGTAGTAGTATCTACTCATTGGGCACACTGATGTTAAGTGTAAGATATGCACAAATCTTGAACATAGTACTTGACATTTATTATTACTAAACTCTAAGTTTTGTGCCCAGTGATTTAATCTAAGTCACATGGAGTGACCCTAAACTTTCCTATCTGTAACATGAGGGAACTAGTGCATCTTTCACAGGGTAGTTGCAAGGGTTAAATGAGATAACTAAAGGGTGAGTGCATATGTTCAGAACATGTTGTGTTTTTTTTTCCTCCTCATCTCTGAAAATACCCTGAAGTGTGCAATGTTTTGAGAATGATAGGTATTTATAGCTCATATGGATCTATTAAGAAACTCCCTTGTTTCCATTTTTGAAGTTTCTAGTTTTTTATGGTGAATTATGTACCTGAACACACTCAACTACAATGCATGGCACTGAGGGCATTGGAGTTGGGTGTGTCAGCTTTATAAGGTATACATGTGTCATCCGCATGCCCTTTTTTCTCTCAGTACATTTTTCTTTCCTTTTTCACTCATACCTCCCTTTACTTCCCAGAGTATCCGTGTCAGCCCTGCCCAAACTTACTGCCCCTATTTGAAAGAGAGAGAGAGAGAGAGAATGAGAATGAATGAGTTTCCATCTGCTGGTTTACCCCCTAAATATCTAGCAGCCAGGAATTCAATCCAGTCCCCGAAATGGGTGGCAAGGAACCAACTACTTTAGCTATCTCCTGGCACCTCCTAGGATGCACATTAGCAGGAATCTGGAATAGGGAATGGAGCCAGCCAGGGCTTGAAGCTAGACAGTATGATATAGGATGTAGGCATCTTAGCCCCTAGGCCAGATGCCTTCCCCTCTACTCTCTCTCTCTCTTTTAAAAGAATTATTTATTTGAAAGACAGGGTTACAGAGAGAGATGGGGACAGAGAAAGGTCTTCCATCCGCTGGTTCACTCCCCAGATGGCTGCAACAGCTGGAGCTGCACCGATCTGAAGCCAGGAGCCAGGAGTTTCTTCTTGGATTAGAAGAGGAGCAGCCAGGACTAGAACCAGTGTCACATGGGATGCCGGTGCTTTGGGTGAGGGCTTTAACCGGCTAAACCATAGCACTGGCCCCTCCCCTCAACTCTCAGATCTTATGTATTGAAGGCTTTCCCCCTCTGCTTACCAATGGAAGATTAGTAGACTAAAAAAGAGTCCCTCTGGGGTTCTTAATAGCTGATAATAGCTTAATTAGCATGTCATTTCTTCCTCCAAGGTATTATATTTTAACAGCAAATTCTGCTAACTACTTGCTTTAACCCAAAGGAAAAGTATCTTTCATAGTCCTACTGTCACTTGAGTGCTAATGGTATATTTTGAGGTTAAGCACTCTTTTGGGGCCCCTCTTATTACACTCAGTGTGTCCTCTGCCAACATAAGGTAAACTCCAATCTGCACAGTACAAACACTGGTATCCTGGAGACCTGGGCATGTTAATTTACCTCCATTGCATACTGCCCAGGGAATGGTGTGGGGCATGGCAAGCATAAAGCAAATAAAGGAAATTTATAAAGTGGAAATAATTTCACCTATCCAGAGATAAACTTCTGCCCTCAATTCTTTACTAGAGTTCTACATTTTATATTGGAAATCCAAAAACACTATAAAATTCCCCATATATATATATATATATATATATATATATTTCACAAATGTGAAACTCTTTACTAGAGTTCTACATTTTATATTGGAAATCCAAAAACACTATAAAATTCCCTATATATATATATATATATATATATATATTTCACAAAGGAGGACAGAAAATAATGTGCTCATTAAGGCTATACTATATTTGTTCTTGGAAAAGTCAGTTTTGACCTATGGCTATACCCTAAATTAGGGATATTAAAAATAAAGTCCCAAGTTTGGGTGGGTAATTACACAGCTTTAATGCTTATCATCTTTGTTCTTTCTGTGAAATATAGGTGCCATGACCATTCCTTCTCACTTATTCTTTACAGAATGACTCTTTTTTTTTTTTTAACAGGCAGAGTTAGACAGTGAGAGAGAGAGAGACAGAGAGAAAGATCTTCCTTTTTCCATTACTTCACCCCCCAAGTGGCCACTAAGGGGAGCGCGCTGCACTGATTCGAAGCCAGGAGCCAGGTGCTTCCTCCTGGTCTCCCATGCAGGTGCAGGACCCAAGCACTTGGGCCTTCCTCCACTGCATTCCCGGGCCACAGCAGAGAGCTGGACTGGAAGAGGAGCAACCAGAACAGAATCCGGCGCCCCAACTGGTACTAGAACCCGGGGTGCCAGCGCCGCAGGAGGAGGATTAGCCTAGTGAGCCCAGCGCCAGTCAACAGAACGACTCTGGCATCTCTATACAGAGGAAAAAGAAAAGAGCCCCTGCTCTCTTGTGCCTCTCATCCAGAAAGTCGTGTTTTCTATTTACTGATCCTGTCAAGCCACATCTGGTAAGTCAGGCAACCTTTCTGATGAGTTACTACGGATGCTATATGTTTAGAGAAGAATGCAAGAAACTTGTATACTGGAACTGTTCCACATTGCTTAAGATATTCTGTTCTTAATTGCGAGTTCATTTACTTACCAATGTTTGTTGAGCCTGCCTATTTAGAAGACACTCTACCAGAAACTATGCTAGATGCAAGGAATCACTTCTTTCCAGAATGGCTTTTAAAAATGTATTAGAAAAACCAAATGCACACAATGGAACTGGAATGTTCCTCTACACTAGAGGTTGGCAAACGATAAGCCCACTGCCTGTTTTGATATATGGCCCACAAACCAAGAAAGATGCTTACATTTTTAAACAGTTACAAAAAAAAAAAAAAACCCACAACAAGATGTGACAGAGACTATAAATGATCCACAGAGCCTAAGATATTTATCATCTGGCCCTTTACACAAAAAGTTTGCCTACCCCTATTTGGTAACAGAACATACTCCATCCCCAACAGTGAATACTGGGAAGCATTCCCATGAATCCCATAAATTTATATATATGCACAGCTCAGCCTTCTTGATATGTGTCCAAGGGTCACACATGTTTCTCTGTCAGTAGGGATGATTTTGACTCTGCTGTGACTGTCAGTGCTGACTTGTACAGAGGAGAAATTGCTGAAGAATAGTAACATTCATGGGACTGTTGACCAGTAGTAGTGTCTAAAGTGTAGAAACTGGATGAAGTCATGCTCCTAGACATTTTAGATAAAAGGTTGTCCCCAGAGTGACTCCTGTGTACTTTGCCAACCAGAATCCCAAAGTATCAGAGCCCTTAGCAATCAGATCTCATTAACCACCCAAATGCTCGTTTTCAGTAATCATTCCATCAGGAATGCAGAATTTCTGCTACCTTGTTCACCACTGTGATTCTCACCTCCACAATTGGAAGGTTTCCATTTATATCTGAAGTTGTATATTAGAATCATTTCTTGCAAATCAAGTTACCTAAAGAATGTTGGATTACAGTGCATTCTAAATTCAAATCCATTAGTCAATGCTTTAAAAGCCTAAAATTTCATGTCCTGTATGAGACCAGCTCAGTTGGAGTGAGATAACAACTGTCCCAGTAGAGAAGTCATGGGATTTTCTTTTTTTTATATTTAAAATAAATATTTCGATTTATTTACTTATTTTTTTTAACTTTTACTTAATGAATATAAATTTCCAAAGTATAGCTTATGGATTACAATGGCTTCCCCTCCCTCATATCTTCCCTCCCACCCGCAACCCTCCCATTTCCCGCTCTCTCTCCCCTCCATTCACATCGATTCATTTTCAATTCTCTTTATATACAGAAGATCAGTTTAGTACATATTAAGTAAAGATTTCAACAGTTTGCACCCACATAGAAACACAAAGTGAAAAATACTGTTTGAGTACTAGCTATAGCATTAAATCACAATGTACAGCACATTAAGGAGAGAGATCCTACATGAGGAGTAAGTGTATAGTGACTCCAGTTATTGACTTAACAAATTGACACTCTTGTTTATGGCATCAGTAATCACCCTAGGGTCTTGTCATGAGTTGCCAAGGCTATGGAAGTCATGGGATTTTCAAGTCACAATTGTATCACCTGCTTCCTACCCCCTTAGACCCGAAGTTGAGTGTCCAGTGTTACTGATTATCTCATTAGGGAATGCCTCACTTGTTTATATTTGCCCCCTTGGTCCCTTTGGACATTGGAATTTTTGACTCTTAAATATTTAACATGAAAAGATCCATTTCATACTCACTGTGATGGCTTTTATCAAACAAACGCAAAAAAGAAAAGAACAAGTATTGGTTAAGATTAGAAACTGTGCAAATGATGGTGAGAATGTAAAGTGGTGTGGCCACAATAAAACAGTGTGGAAGTTTCTTAAAAAATTAAAAATAGAATTCCCATATGATCTCAATTCCACTTCCAGCTATATACCAGAAATAATTGCAACAGGGACTGGAGCCGATATCTGTGCACCTATGTTCCTAGCAACATTATTCACAATACTTGACAATTGGAAGCAACCCAAGTGTCCACTGATAGATGATTGCACAAGCAAAATGTGGTGTAGACATACAATGGGATATTACTTGGCCTTAGAATAGAAGGAAATTTTGACACATGCTCCAATATGTATGAACCTTGATGACATTACAGTGTTAAATAAGCTAGACATGAAAGGGGGAAATTCTATATGATTCCTATTACATGAAGTACCCATAGTACTCAACCTCATAGGGACAGAAAGTAAAGTAGAATGGTGGTTACCAGGGGCTAGAGGAAGAGGAAATGGGGAATTATTATTTGATGGGTCTATAGCTTCTTTGTAAGGTGACAAATGTTTTGGAAATGAGGGGTAGTGAGGGTCTCACAACACTATGAATTTATTTAAGGTTGGTGCACACTTAAAAATGGTTAAGATGTTAAATTTTATATTATATCTATTTTACCAGTTTTTAGAAATGCAAAAAATATCCTTTTTAAGACTTGCATTCTTTACTTGAAAAGTAATGGATTTCCATCTGGACTGTTCTACCTACAAGGTATATGATCTCAGGTCATACATTCTCAGTTTCCAAAAATATATTAACTACCTCTAGTGTAATTTTTTGTGTGAGAATGAGTGTCTATGTGAAGTGACGTGTGAATGATAAACTACGTTCCAGGTAGGGGAAAAATGTCATGTAAGTGCTACACTTGAGTGAGAAATTTGCATGAAGTTGTGATCGCTTTCACTGGTCTTAACAGCAAAGCTTTAAGGAAGCTCCTACTATTTGAGCTGAACTTCCAAGAATGGGCAACATTTGCAAAGGTTCATCCACATAGGGGTGTTTGAAGCAGAGGGAGAAGCTGATGTAAAGGGCCTGACGTGGTTACAAGTGAATGGTGTATTTGAGCAAGTAATTGTGTTTGGCAGGAAGGTGGGATAAAAATGTCAGACGAAAGGGGAAAGGTCAGACTTTGGAAAGTCTTGACTGCATGTCTAAGCAATCTGAACTTCCATTCAGCAAAGGTATTATTTTCTTAAGCAGAAAGTTTAGTGGAGGTTCCATGCACAATTGCAGAAGTGTACAAAATAGATGGAAATATAGACTGAAGGCCAAATATAGACTACAGACTAAAAGATAAACCATTAAAAAGTTACGGAAATTTTCAAGTCATGAGTTATTTAAGATTAATCTAAGATGGTGGTAGAGACAAATGGAAGAAAAAGATACGAGTCCATCGTCAACTTGGTATAAACGTTGTAGAACTCTTCTGCCTTAAAACTAATGAGATTCCTAAAACCCTCTCTCTGGGACTTCAGCGTCATGTATGGCTATCTCATGCGGGTGTCCTCTTGGTCCCTCAAATTAAAGATATTCATTTTGAACTTAGAAATGTATTCATTGTCCAACTTTCAGATTTTTAATGAAATGACATTTGTGTTTTCTTTTCTTTTTAAAAAAGCAATTTATATGCTTTGCTGAACATTTGGAAACATCATCACAGTGCAAAAAACAAAGCAAAATTTACTCTTAATCCTTTTCGCAAATGATTTTTGAAAATTTATTTGTTAAACACATTTAGAGCCTTCTTATACACTTAATTAACTTTTTAAAAAGATTAGCATTAGCTTTACATGCTGTTTTATAACTATTTTTGGTGACCAAGTATTATAAAATAATACATTAAGACCATTTTCACCATGTCAGTCATAAACCATGTTATCTTGAGTAAATCAATCCCCTGATTTTATTTTTTTAAACCCTAAAATGCGTATACTAATATTTAGCTCACTAGATTGTGGAAACACAGTGTTTCCTAACCTTTGCTGCATGTTAAAATCACCTGGAAAGCTTTTAAAATTTCCCAAGTGCAGGTCACACCTCAGAATTTGGGAATGGAAGCTATGCGTCAGTAATTTTTAAGTCTCTTTAGGTGATTCAATTCACTGCAAAGTCAGGGAAACAAATTTGTGAGATAACATAACAAACCACCTGGGAAGCAGAAGCCACTCAAATAACTCAAATCTCTCAATTACTGAATGGCCACTTTGCATCCCACATTGAACTAGTATTCTGTATTCACCATTGCATTTAGCTCTAATCATGTCCATGTGAGCTTTCATTATCCTTGTTTTACAAGGTAGGAAACTGAAGCTTAGATTAAGAAGCCTGGCCATGTCACACAGCTCATAATTAAGTAATCATGATTCAAACCCAGGTCTGCTAGACTAAAGCCACACCATTTCCTCACAGTGTATTAGGCTACAGAACTATTCCTTTTTCCTTCCTAGATTCTCCAATCCTCTGTGAACCATTGTGTCATAATACTTTTCTAACTGATTAACATGCATATAGAGGAAAAATTACAGTTGGTTTACTTGGGTTTCAATCCTATCTTCTGTAATTTTACTAATTCTCATTTTAAGCCAAAGAAAAGAGTTACTTCATGTGGCAGCAGAAAATTGTGAGTGCCTATTTGATAGATTGTATTAACTAAACTTATTCCTTTACCTAAAAGCCAGTTAACGGTGAGTAAATTAGAAGCAGTTATATTCATGGATTACACCTGGAGCCCAATTCAGCCGTTGTTTAAGTGCATGTACAACATTTAGTATAAGAAAATCTGCATTGGCCTAAAGCAAACTAATCACCACCATCAGAAAATTAACCACACATGTATACGCATTCTATATACATACATAATTGTTTTGAAACAGACAAAATTCCTGGCTACACCATGATTACAATAAGGCCTCTAATCATGTCTGTGCTGTAACCAGTTGTTAGTGCAGTTCTTCCATCTGTGGGTACTTAGGAATCCTGTCAATTTTTATCATGTAGTGAGACATAGTCAAATTATTTCCATAACTTTGGAAGTTACTCATTCCACATTTTCTTTATTATTTTTTGGCATTTGAGGCTATTTTATTGCTCTGACCAAATGTCTATGCCTTGATAGCAAAAACATTTGCTTTCTTCTCATCTTCCTTGATATTTTTGGAAGAACAAATTGACAACTCCCATGAATGACTCTGAGTTAGCGGGAGAGCATCTGCCACAGAAAGCTCTTTCTCTTTTGAAGTTCATGGAGAAGCAAATTTTATCACTGTAAAAGCAAACTATTGCCTGACACGAGAGAATGGGAAAAGGAACTGAGAGTCAAAGTCTTGACCACTGACACTTAGAAAAGCTGAAATCATCAGTGTTTTTTTAAATACTAACAAATGCTATCTGCACCAAGAGTGCATAACTGTAACTCCTGAAATGGCCTACCTTGTGTGTACTTACTTACTCAGTTTGACATTTGCTTTTGACAGTTTGACATCTAGGATTTAAGTTCTATTTTCCAAAGTTTGAAACAGTGGGGAGAGAGAGTCATACATTCACTGCATTTCATAATACTTTCATGTTAAAATTGGTAAGTGAAATATTCTTCAAAGGAATTGCCATTTCTTGGTAATGACACATGAATTTATTTCTCCATTGTTCATTAGGTAAATCATCTTCATCAAATTTGTAACATTCTTTTAGTGGTCCATTTTTTGTTACATGTGCACTTTATTGACTGATTTTTTTTTAAAGATGCATCTATCATTAAAGATCCTTGGGAATGTGTTCAAAAAGTGTTAAAATGCTGGGCTTGGTAAAATTACAACAGGCAACATAAGCCAGATTGAGAAACATCTTGCCAAATAGTATTTCTCAGCAAGCCGTTTGGAGAGACTACATTTTTTTGAAGTAGTTAATACCTTGATAAAAAAATATATAACTTTTCCCTTATTCCTTTTCTTAACATTAGTGTTCTTCTATACATATTAATTTCTACATGGCTGCAATTCCAAAATATTCCTGGCATTTGTATGCAATTGCATATAAATGTTTGTCTTCAGAGAATCAAATGCAATTGAGAAGTTTTCAGTTGCATAAATTATCTTCAAGAAATTAATTTAGGTTCTGTTATACCCTCTGGACTCTGAAACCAGCAACTTTTACCAAAGCAAAGGGGAGGATATGGAAAAATCTTTTCAGTAACTAACCCAGTATCGCTGTATTTTCTCTTGAGAAGGCAACATGAGTGGTTGTTGATAAGTACACTTGGACTTCGCGACTTCTAGGACACAGATCATTTCAGCCTGCTCTGGGCAACAGAGATTTTGGGGACCAGGGAGGGGATCTATTTAGACAGGGAGCTAGGGAATGCTTACAAGGTGACAAACTTTAAAACTGAGTTTTTATTTTTATTTTTTAAAGATTTATCTATTTATTTGAAAGGCAGAGTTACAGAGAGGCAGAGGCAGAGAGAGAGAAAGAGAGAGAGGTCTTCCATCCACTGGTTCACTCTTCAAGTAGCTGCAACGACCGGAGCTGAGCTGATCCAAAGCCAGTAGCCAGGAGATTCTTCTGGGTCTCCCATGTGGGTGCAGAGGCCCAAGGACTTGGGCCATCTTCTACTGCTTTCCCAGGCCATAGCAGAGAACTGAATTGGAAGTGGAGCAGCCAGGGCTCGAACCAGTGCCCACATGGGATGCTGGCACCGCAGGTGGCAGCATTACCCACTATGCCACAGTGCCAGACCCTAAAACTGAATTCTGAAGCAAGAAAGGTGAAAAGGAAAGCTTGAAGAAAGAGAGTCCTGTACTTAAGGAATTGGTATGATATCTGTGTGTCTACCACAAAATGGTAAAGAAAGAGTGGTACAAGCAAGAGTTATATAATGATTACAATGGGCAAAACAGATCATTGGGCCCTTATACGTGTACTAAAGAGGTAACATTTAATATCTTGGGGCCAGCCTTGTGGCACAGTGGGTTAAGCCAGTGCATGTGACACTTGCACCCCATGTGTGAGCACCGGTTCCAGTCCCAGATGCACCATTCTCCGTTCAGTTCACTGCTAATGTGCCTGGAAAAGCAGCAGAAGATGGCTCAAGTACATGGGCCCTTGTCACCCACATGGGAGACCAGAATGGAGTTCCTGGCTCCTGCTCACTTGCTTTCTCTCTCTCTCTCACTGTGTGTGTCTCTTCACCTTTCAAATAAATAAGATCAATCTTTTTTTTTTTTTTAAAGAATTGTTCCTTGAGTTTTAAGAGGAATAGTGACATGATTTAACTGCAGTTTTAAAAAGATTGATTTTGAGGTTGGCACCGCGGCTCAATAGGCTAATTCTCCACCTTGTGGCGCCGGCATACAGGGTTCTAGTCCCAGTCAGGGTGCTGGATTCTGTCCTGGTTGCCTCTCTTCCAGTCCAGCTCTCTGCTGTGGCCCAGGAGTGCAGTGGAGGATGGCCCAAGTGCTTGGGCCCTGCACCTACATGGGAGACCAGGAGAAGCACCTGGCTCCTGCCTTCGGATCAGCATGGTGCGCTGGCCGCAGTGGCCATTGGAGGGTGAACCAGCAGTAAAGGAAGACCTTTCTCTCTGTCTCTCTCTCTCTCACTGTCCATTCTGCCTGTCAAAAATAAAAATAAAATAAAATAAAATAAAAAGATCGATTTGGGGGCTGGCATTGTGGCATGAAAATTAAACTGCTGCCTGTGATATCAGCATCCTATCTGGGTATCAGTTTGATTCCCAGCTGTTCCACTTCTGATCCGGCTCCCTGAAAATGCACCTGGGATAGCAAAGGAAGATGGTCCAAGTGTGTGGTCCCCTGCCACCCATGTAGGAGACTTGGATGGAGCTTCAGGCTCCTGTCTTGTACCTGGGTCAGCCCTAACCATTGCAGTCATTAAGGAATGAACCAATGGATGGAAGACTCTCTCTCTCTCTCTTTCCCTCCCTTCCTCCCTGACTCCCTCCTTACCCCCTCCCCCTGTAAATCTGCCTTTCAAATAAATTAAAAAAAAATACTCTGACCACTGGATTATATGCTGGCAGGTGCAAGATCAATTTTTAAAAGATTTATTTATTTGAAAGGCAGAATTAGAGAGAGGCAGAGGCAGAGAGAGAGAGAGAGTGTGTGTGTGTTTGTGTTTGTGTGTGTGTGTGTGTGTGAGAGAGAGAGAGAGAGAGAGAAAGAGAGAATCTTCCATCTGCTGGTTCACTCCCCAAATGGCCTCAATGGCTGGAACTGGGTCTATCATAAACCAGGAGCCAGGAGCTTCTTCTGGGTCTCCCATGTGGGTGCAGGGGCCCAGGACTGGGGCCATCCTCTATTGCTTTCCCAGGCCACAGCAGAGAGCTGTATAGGAAGTGGAGCAGCTGGGACTCAAACTGTCACCCATATGGGATTCTAGCACTGCAGGCAGCAGCTTAACCCACTAAAACACAGTGCCAGTCTCAAGATCAATTTTTTTAAAAAAAAGCTATTAAAAACCACAAGTGACCAAAACTAGCTCAAGAGATAATTATGGAACAACAAATCATAAAGGTCAAAGAATGGTCATGGTAAAGATGAACCAGGCAGATAGTATTAGAGATTAATTTTTCTAACCATTAAATAACATAAGGTTATTTGCAGACCACCAATTCTAGCCCATAGAAAAACGAACATCTTCTGAATAAAGTTAGAATATCCTTAATATAAAACCCAACTAAGGCAACAAAAAATCTTGTATGTTTTGAAAGGATAGTATCAAACACTATAGGAGAAAAACCATGCGTCTGTTGATGATTACCATAGAGGCATTTGACAGAATTTATTAACTGTCCCAGAAAAACCTGAAAATTAAGAAAACAAAAAGTCAAAAATAAAACAGGAATGAAAGAAATCCCTCCAGGCCACCATTGTGGTGTAGTGAGTAAAGCTGATGCCTGTAATGCTGACATCCCATATGGGCAGCCATTCGTGTCCCAGCTGTTCCACTTCCAATCCAGCTCCCTGCTCATGGTTTTAGAAAAGCAGAAGATGGCCAAGTTCTTGGGACCCTGCACACACATGGGAAACCTGGAAGAAGCTTCTGGATCCCAACTTTAGCTTGTCCCAACTCTGGCCCATGCAGCTATCTGGGGAGTGAGCCAGCAGGTGGAAGATCTCTGTCTCTCCCTGTCTGTAACTCTCATTTTCAAATAAATAAATCTTTAATAATAATAAAAAGAAACCTCCCATCAGTCTCAGGAGCCAAGGAAATTGTGATGCAGGCAATTTCACTTGCTGTTATGAAAGGACTGGTTTCTTCATCTGCTCAGACGGTGCTCTACCTGAGGCTACTCCTCCCAGTGATGGAGACCTTTGTCACCACTGCGGGGTGGCCCAGTCTACGGCCTACTATTTACCTCCACCTCAAGAGCCAGCCGAGCTGGCAGTTCCACTCACCAACTTCTCATGCTCTGAAGTTCACGATTTCACTCCTCTTCACTCATCCAGACACACCTCGACCCAGGGTCTCGGGAAATATGCAGGTAGTTTTGGAGCACCCTCTTCCTTTTTCCTCTCTCTAGAAGGGTTTGTCAGGATCGTACCTGGACAGCTTCTCAGCCTTGACATTTGGGCTAATTTGTTGTGAGGACTTATCCATCCACTGTGGGATATTTAGCAACATCCTTGGCCTAGATGCCATCAATATACACTTCCACCCTCTCACCACCCAATTTGACAACAAAAAATATCTCTAGATATTTTTTAGTGTTTTCTGGGGACAAATTCACCTTAGGTGAGAACCACCGGGCTGTAAGAGAATATTATAACTCTGTTTTCTGTGATGCATGGTTTTCTATGATTGAATTTAGCAATAAATTCTCAGCTGAGGCCTGCGAGGAACTACTTACAGTAGTCATTAGGCTGTCATAAATATATATCATAGTTTGGTAGACCACATATTAGGCCACAAATCAAGTCTCATCAAATTTTAAAAGATTGCAACATGCTAGTTATTTTCTTAGACCATAAAGGAATAAAACTAGAAATCAACCAGAAGAACAATAGAACACTCATAAATACTTGGAAATTAAACAGCATGTTACTGAATGATTCATGGATTATTGAAGAAATTAAAAAGTAAATAAGAAACTTTCCTAAAATAAATGAAAATGAAAACACAATATATTAAAACCTGTGGGATACAGCAAAAGCAGTATTAAGAGGGAAGTTTATAGCATTAAGTACTTACATTAAAAAAGAGAAGTGTCTCAAATTAAAGACCTAATGATGCATCTTGAAGACTTAGGAAAACAAGAACAAACCAAACCCAAAACTAAAAGGAGATGAGAAACAATAAGAATAAGAGAAGAAATAAATGAAATTAAAACTAAAAATGTAAAGATCAACAAAACAAAAAGTTGTTTTTAAGAAGATAAATAAAATAGATAAACCTCTAGCCAAACTAACAAAAAAGAAAATAAATATATAAAATTAGAGATGAGAAAGGAGACATTACAACCAGCTCCACTGAAATAAAAGGATTCTAAAAAACTAAATAACTATATGCTAATAAACTGGAAAACCTCAAAGAAATGGGTAAATTCCTGGATTCATATAACCTACCAAGATTAAACCAAGAAAATATAGACAACCTAAACAGACCCAAAACAAGCAATGAGTCTGGAAATAGTAATCAAAAGTTTTCCATGAAGGAAAAATCCAGGACCTGATGGCTTTACTAATGAATTCTACAAAACATTCAAAGAGGAAGTAACTCCAATACTCTGCAGTCTATTCCAAAATATGAACAGGATGAAATTCTGCCAAACTGTTTTTAAGAGATCAGCATTGCCTTGATACCAAAACCAAAGACATGACACATAATGAACATAGGTGGAAAGATTCTTAATAAGATACTCGCAAATTGAATCCAAAACCAGATCAGAAAGATCATACAGCATATCAAGTGGGATTTATTCCAGAAATGCAAGGGTGATTCAACATTCACAAATCAATAAACTTCATAAGTCAGATCAATAGACACAGATATTTTATAAGATTCAACACCCATTCATGATAAAAGCCCTCCACAAATTAGGTATAGAAGGAACATCCCTCAAAATTATAAAGGCTATATATGACAGACCAATAGGCAGTAATCATACTCAAAGCATTTCCCCACAGATCTGGAACAAGGCAAGGATGTCCACTTTGCACCAGTCTTATCAATATAGTACTGGAAGTTTTAGCAAGAGCCATTAGATAGGAGAAAGAAATGAAGGGCATCAGATTCAGAAAAGAGGAAATCAAATTATCCCTGCTCGTAGAAGACTCAATGTTGTGCATGGAAAAAAACTAAACACTGCACCAAAATGCTATTAGAATTGATAAACCAATTCTATAAAGTTGCAGGTCACAAAATAGACATACAAAAAACAATAGCTTTTTTGTATGCTAATGAACTCAGAAATCAAGAAAGAAAGCCCATTCACAACAGCCACAAAAAATCAAATATTTAGGAATAAATTTAACCAAAGAAGTAAAAGATCTTCAAAATGAAAATTATCAAATATTAATGAAAGAAATCATCAAGGACACAAAACAATGGATATTCCTTGCTCATAGTTGGAAGAATCAATAACATTAAAATGTCTATACTACCTAAAGCAATCTACAGATTCAGTGCAATCCCTATCAAAATACCAATGACATTCTTTACATAATTAGAAAAAAAAATCCTAAAATTCACATGGAATCACAAATGACCCGGAATAGTAAAAACAATCCTGGTCAAGAAAAATAAAGCTGGAGGCATCACAATACCTGACTTCAAAGCATACTATAAAGCTATAGTAATTAAAGCAGCATGGTATTGGCACTAACAACTGATACATAGATCAATAGAACAGAACAGAGAGCCCAGAAATTAATCCACATATATACAGCCAACTGACTTTTGACAGAAGTGCTCAGACAATACAGTGGAGTTAGGATAATCTCTTTAACAAATGGTACTGGCAAAGCTGACAGTATCTTTGTAGAAGAATGAAATTATATCTATACTTCTCACCATATACAAAAATTAACTCAAGATGAATCAAAGATTTAAATTTATGACCTGAGACTGTGAAGTTGTTGGAAGAAAATGTAGGGGAAACACACCAGACATTGGTGTAGAGGATGATTTCTTGGATAAGACCCCAAATAAAAACAAAATTAAACAAATGGAACTACAGCAAACTCAGAAGATTTTGCACAAATGAAACAATCAATAGAATGAAGAGACAGCCAACAGAATGGGAAAAAATATTTGCAAACCACATAAATGACAAAGTATTAATATTCTGAATATAACAGCAACTTAAACTCAACAACAGAAAAAAATCAATTCAGTTGAGGAATGCATAAAGGACTTCAATAGACAGTTCTCAAAAGAAAAAATACAAATGGCTAACAAATACATGAAAAAATACTCAACATCACTATCCATCAGGGAAATGTAACTCCTAACCAAAATGAGTTATCACGTCACTCCTGTTGGAATGGCTAAAATCCAAACACAGAGAGTAATAAATGCTGTTGAGGGTGTGGACAAAGAGAACACTTATACACTGTTGGTGGGAATGTAAATTATTGCAGCTACTGTAAAACAGTGTGGAGATTTCCTAGAAAACTAGAAATAGCCTTGCCAAGTGATCCAGCAATCTCAATACTGGGTATATCCCAAAAGACTTCAACATGATGTATCAAAGAGATACCTGCACCACCATGTTATAGCAGCACTGTTAACAATAGCCAAAATTTGGAATCAACCAAAGTGTCCATCATGAGATGAATGGATAAATAAAATGTGATATATATACACACAATGGAGTATTATTCAGCTATAAAAAACAAGAAAATTCTATCATGTGCAGCAAAATGGATGCAACTCGAAGACATTGTGTTTAATGAAATAGGGTGAATATAGAAAGACAAATATCACATATTCTCCCTTATATGTGGGAGCTAAAATATAAAAAACATAAAGAAAAAAAAAGAAGAAATGTCTGTGGGTACCAGTACTGCTGCAAATATAGTTTTGTAAAACTTTGTTTTATATATTTGTGAAACCAATTGTTAAGAATGCTATACTACTGTAGTTTTAATGATCTGTGTTTACTTTAAGATTTATTGTATGGGATTAAATGGTCATTTTTCCATTCAATTATTGTTTATAGCTATTGTCTGTATTCCCACTAAACTAGGGCCTTTTTTAAAAGATTTATTTATTTACTTGAAAGTCTGAGTTACACAGGGAAAGAAGGAGAGGCAGAGAGAGAGAGAGCGAGCGAAAGAGAGCAAGGTCTTCCATCTGATGGTTCACTGCCCAGATAACCACAACTGCCAGAGCTGCACCCATCTGAAGCCAGGAGCTGGGAGCTTCTTCCCAGTCTCCCATGTGGGTGCAGGGGCCCAAGGACTTGGGCCATCTTCTACTGCTTTCCCAGGCCATAACAGAGAGCTGGAACGGAAGTGGAGCAGCCGGGACTCTCATGGGAGAGTCTCTCATATGGGATGTCGGCACTGCAGGCGGCAGCTTTACCCTTTAAGCTACAGTGTTGGCCCCTAAACTAGGGTCTTTTTGCTTTTTACTTGTTAAACTTACTCGGTGAAGTACTAAGTATTTTACTGTAATGTAAATTTAAGATATGTTATATCAAACACTAAAAAAAAAAGACAGAAGGGGCAAAGGATGGAGGGTGGAGAGAAATATCATTGCATTCTTAGAATGGTGTCTACAGATCACGTAGAATCTGTTAAAAGCTAACTAAAAATTAAAATTAAAAAATTAAAAAGTGAAAAAAAGAAGACAAAAATATATCATAGATTGGGTCCTTAAGTAACAGAAATCCATTTTGGGTCCAGCACCGTGGCATAGTAGTTTAAGCCTCTGCTTGTGGCTCCAGCATCCCATTTAGGCACTGGTTTAAGACCTGGCTACTCCACTTCCGGTTCAGCTCCTTGCTACAAGCCTGGGATTATGGAAACAGTGAAATATAGCCCAAGTGCTTGGGCCCCTGCACCCACATGGGAGACCCTCAAGTAGCTCCTGGCTCCTGGCTTCAGATCAGCCCAGCCCCGGCTGTTGTGGCCATTTGGGTAGTGAATCGGCGGATGGAAGATCTCTCTCTCTCTCTCTCTCTCTCTCTCTCTCTCTCTCTCTCCAACTGTGAATCTCAAATAAATAAATCCATCTTTTCTTTTTTTTAAAAAAAAGTAATCTATTTTCTGAAATTCTGGAGGTTAGGAGTCTGAGAACAGGATGCAAACAGGATTAGATTCTGGTGCAAGCTCTCTTCCTAGCTTCTACATGGCCATCTTCTCCTGGAGTCTCTTTCTCTTTTAAGGGGATCAAGTCTATCACACAGGGCTCTCCACCCTTATGACATCCTTTAACCCTAATCAGCTCCCTAAAGGCCTTATTTCCAATACAGACAACACAGGATCAAGAGGACACAGCTCACTCCATTGCACTATCTAGAGAATTCATAATATACAGTAGATATTTTTATTTATTATACTAGTAATGAGACAGAGGTTTCTGCTATTACCACTATTCTTCAACACATTTTGGAAACTGATAAGACTAGAGAAAAAAAATCAGTTTAAATATGGGAAATTAAAAGATAATAGTATTTATACTTGCAGTTAGTTTGATTACATACTTAGAAAATACAGGAGAGCTTATTAAAAATCTATTAGAGCTAAGAGAATTTGGTAATGTGGCTGGCCAGATACAAAGTTAACGGTTTTTGTTTCTGTTAATATTATGCAATTAGAACTTAGAATGGGAAATTATACTATCATAAGTAAAATAAAAAGAGTAAATCACACAAAACAAATGGGTGCAATGGCAGGGCTGGGCCAGGCCAAAGTCAGGAGCCAGGAGCTAGGAGCTTCAACCAGATCTCCCACATGGGTGGCAGGGGCCCAAGCCCTTGGGCCATCTTTTGCTGCTTTATCAAGTGTATTAGCAAGGAGAAGTAGAGCAGCTGATACTCAAACCAGTGCTCATAGGGGATGCAGGCATTGCAGGTGGCTGCATACATAACCTGCTGTGCAACCACACTAGCCCTCAATTATTTATCTAAAAGGAATACAAAGTGTACTATATTGACTAAAAATATGAAAGCATAAAAAATTATAAAACAAAAATGTATCATGAAAAATTAAGAATCTTTGAAATAAAACAAGAAATCTTGGAATTTTAAAGGAAGACAGTAAAGTTTTGAAAACATATAGAAAATAAAAACTGTATGATTTGGTTACCTTAAGTCAAGACATTTCTTTCCAGGAAAGAAGCTACTGTCATTGTTTGGTCAAGAGGTGAGATTCATGACCAAAAAAGTGGTGACAACTGAGATGGAGAGAAGTAGATGGATCTGATACATGTTTTAAGGAAACAACACCAGGATTTTCAAATCCATTTTATGTGGGTTTAAAATGGTGAGAAAAGCAGGTGTTTAGCCTAGTGGTTAAGATGCTGCTTAACATGCCAGGGTGCCACATCACAGTTCCTAGACTCAATTCCTATCTCTGGCTCTTGAATCTAGCTTCCTGCCAATCCAAACTCTGGGATGCAGCAGTAGTGGTTCAAGTAGTTGGATCCCTGTACCCTATATAGGAGACCTGGGTAGCATCCTGAGATCCCAGCATTGGGCCTGAGCCATTCCCAGCTGTTGAAGACATATGGGGAGTGAAGCAGTGCATGGGAACTCTTTCTCTGTCCTCTGCATTAAAAACAAATCTATCTTTAATTTAAAAAATGTTTAAATGGAAAGGAAGTATGATTGAATTCAAGTTTTCTGAGTTAATTTTTAAGAAAAAATATAAATTACACCAAATTAGATAAAAAGTATTTCTTTAGAATGAGAAAGGAAGCCACAAAAAATTACAAATTTTAAAGTGCTGCCAAATACTATACACATTATCAAATAAAGAAAAATGACATACTATTTTTAATGAATCAACTGCTTTCAACATTTGGCAGTAAGCTCTTTGATATTGCCCTTTAAATGACAATAACTTTATTAAATTCTTTTCTAAATAAAACATAGAAACTTAATTCAGTCTTGTTCCACCATGTTGATCAATGTTGAGAACTGGGTTACATAAAGCATCTGATGTCACACACATATATATATATATATATAAGTGCTACAAGGGTACTTCCAAAGGGTCACAGAAAATGTGTATTATCTAATTCCCTTTTCCATGAACTTTATGAAGTATCCTTGTATTTGTAGTATATTTTTAAGGTTTTTGTCTACATATAAAAATTCTGATAAATTCTATTTCACATAATTTTCATCCAAAAAAGTGTGGATTATTTATAATTGTAAATGCATATGCTGCATTATTGAGTATATTCATGGCAAGAGAACTTCTATTTTGACTAGGCACCATTATGACTCAAATGCTCCAATATTTAGCTAAATAAATGTTCTACTATTTAGCTGGATAAATGCTAAATATTGCATGTCTGATGATTGGAAGACTCTTCTACAGACTAATTCTGGCTCCCTAAATTTCAAGTATTATTTCTTCTCTCATAGTGTACTGAGAGATACTGGTCATGCTCATATTGAAGGGCAACCACAGGCCCTGAACCTTTGTGTCACGAAGTTGCATGCATCAGCACAATGGGTAGTTAGAAGCCATCCTATGCAAGACTCACTAGCAGGGGCACAGTGGTTAGGACCCCATTTTGGGGGCTGGTGCTGTGACATGGGTAAGAGCTGCTGCCTGCAGTGCTGGCATCCCATGTAGGCACTGGTTTGAGTCCCGGCTGCTCCACTTCTGATCCAGCTCTCTGCTTATGGTGTGGGAGAGCAGTGGAAGATGGCCCAAGAATTTGGGCCCCTGCACCCGTGGGGGAGACCCAGACGAAGCTCCTGGCTCCTGGCTTCGGAACAGCCCAGCTCTGGATGTTTCGGCCATTTGGGGAGTGAACCAGCAGATAGAAGACCTCTCTCTCTGCCTTTGTAAAATTTTTTAAAAGGAAAATCTATTTACTTTAAGTGAATAAGGAGCAAAAGTTGAATATTATGAAAATTATCTAAAAAAAAGAAAGACCTCATCTGGGACAATCACATCCCACATTGGAATGCCTGGGATTGGGTCTCTGCTCTGCTTCTGGTTCCAGTTTCCCACTAATGATGTGCCCCTTGGGAAGCAGGAGATGATGGCTTAAGTTCTGCGACCCTGCCATTCATGTAGGAGACCCAGATTGAATTCTGGTTTTCTGGCTTTGCCCTGGCCCACCTCTGGCTATTGCAGGCATTAGAGGAGTAAACCAATGGATAGAAAATCTCTCTCTCTCTCTCTCTCTCTCTCTCTCTCTCCTCTCTGTCTTCCTCTCCCCCACACTCTCTCTCCCTTTTAGATAAAAATTTAAAAATAAAAAATTTAATAAAGAATCACTTGCAGTAACTTACTGGCATACAGAAGTGTCAGTGGATAACATGTTTATCCCACTAAATCCAAAGTGAAATGATCTCCAGGACAACTTCCTCTTAGCCAGATCTTAACACTGCCTGGGGCAATGCCCAAAGGGCATTTGATAAAGGGGAAGCTGAAGAAAAAAGAGGCATGCTCTTAACTAAGTACAGTTAAAATATGCTACTTTAGTAAATTTTATTCAAAGTTTGTAATCACATAAGCACATTTAGGTCCCAGGGTCCAAAGAGTGATGGACACTGAAACTTAAGTTTTGTTGTTAATTCTTGGTATATTCATTTCTGCTTGATAGTATGAAGAATTGTATCCCTAGTTATCTGGCTTGTTTAGCTCAAGCCAGACGTCTGTGTAAAACACTAAAACACCTCATTTACAGTTTGTGCTGTTTACCTAGGAAACTGGGTGGCTGAGTGGTTCTTCCTTAGGAAAGAGAACCTTGTTGTAACAAGCTGCCTTGCCCAGGGATCTTTTTCTCTGTGAGCCAGCCTCCCTTTCTCTGTGCACAGGCACCACACAGCCTGACCTGGAGATGCTTTTTCTATCATTTTGGCAGCACCAGCACTGGCATGAGATAAACCAAGCAGGTAAAAATAGCATCATTAAAGCTCTGAAAATTAAATTGTCACTGGAACCACAGCCCACAAAATAGGCTAGGATCAGTGCTCTAAACCCACACAGAGTCATTTTACATAACCAACATCCTCTCACTCCTCAATCTAAGCCAATATCTTCCCCAAGTTTTTACATATTCCATCCAACCAGACAGTTCATCAACCTACTTGTATCCCCTCACACATATTTGCCTCCTTCTAGTGACAATAAAAGGGTCATTAATCCTACCTTTTTGCAAACTCTCCACTTAATTTCTTTTCTTTAAAGGAGTTTATGCTGCCATGTTTTGTTTCTCTATCATAATATTTATGTAGTATTTTGTTTAAAAAACAGTGGGGCTGGCATGGAGTGGGGGAGAACATATAGAGAGCACTATCATTCATTGGTTCCCTCCCTAAATGCCCACAATGGCTGGGGCTAGGCTGGGGCCAAAGCCAGGAGCTAGGAACTCAATTCAGGTTTCCCATGTGGGTGGCAAGAACCCAATATTGTGAGGTACCACTGCCTCCTAGGCTCTGTATTACTGGGAAGTGGGAATTTTAAGCAAGAAGCAGTAATCAAACATAGGTACTCTGATGTTGCACATGGATGTCTTAACTGCTAGGCCAAACACCCATTTCCTCTCTACTGGATCCTTCTCATCCAAATTCATACATGCTATAAGATTACCCAGAAAAACAAACAACCAAAATGGCAAGTAAATAAACAAAGACCTTCCTCTGACTTCCCTGTTTCAGCTACTGCACAATTTCTCTGCCCTCCTTCACAAAAAATGGGATGCTATCTATACTCATTGTCTCTACTTCTTCACTTTCAACTTTCTCTTCAGAATAACTCTGGATGGACTTTCTTGCTGACCCCTCTAATGAAATGGACCTTATCTCACTAATGACCGATCCTGCCAGGGCTAATGGTCATTTCTCTGATATCATCTTACTTGAGCTCCTAACATTTGACAGCATGCACTCTTTCCTACTTCTTTTTATTTTTTTTCTCAGATTTTATTTATTTGAAAGGCAGAGTGAGAGAGAGGGGAGGGGGAAGAGAGAGAAAGAGAGAGAGAGAGAGATCTTCCATCCTTGGTTAATTCATCAAATGACTGCAACAGCCAGGACCAGGCAGAAGCCAAGAGCCAGGAATACCATCTATGTCTCCTGTGAGTGGCAGGGGCGCAAAGCTTGGGCCATCTTCCACTTCCTTGCTTGGCCCATTAGCAGGAAGCTAGATCAGAAGCAAATAGCCAGAACTTGAACCAGCATTCAGATCTGGATGCCAGCATCACAAGTGATGGCTTAATTCACTGCACCTTACCACCAGCCTTTCTTCCTTCTTGACACACACATGCTTTTCACTTGGTTCCCAGGATATCATACTTCCTTGGCTTTTATCCCATCTCGCTGGCTGCTTCACATCTAATTCCCTCAGCTCTTCCTTCTGGCTTTTTTATGTCTTGGTAATCCACAACTCTCTCCTTGTATTTATTTTCTTCTCTATGATCTCATGTGGGTCAAACCATCTTTAGTAGATAATTCAAATTTATGACTGCAGCTGCCCTTCTTATTTGAGCTTCAAACTTCTGTATTCTACTTGACATTTCAATTTGGTTGTCTACTAGAGAATTAAACATGGCCAAACAATTATTAATACCCCATCCCAATTTGCTGATCCAAAGTCTTCCACTTCTCACTAAACAGATTTACCTTCTACTTAGTTACTTTAAAAAAATTACAGGTTTGAAAACTTTTTTATTTACATTTAAAAAAAATTTATATAAAGAGCAGGTTTGGGAATCTTGGTTCTTTCTTTCAGTATATCCTAAATGTGTCCATTTTCTACCATCTTCATAGCTATAACCTTAACCCACATCACCTATCTATCTCATATTTAACAACTGCCCTCTGAATTCGCTTACAACAGACAGGGCTGGTAGGTAATTTAAAATGGTAATACCTTAAACTTCTCCAGGGTCACATATTATATACTAATTCTTGATTTTAATTTGGGTCATAATGGATAGTTTATGGGGAATTTACTTCACATGTTTTATACTGGAAATATGTATGCTTTATATTTCACAACTACCAACAAAAAGCAGCTAGAGGAATAAACAATCAGTAGTAAATGTAAAATACTTATATGGGTCTTTAAGAATGATTTGAGCCATAAACTCTCATGGAGCTAAAGTGTGTTATAAAATAATAAGGCTAAAAGAGGGGCATTTAAAAGTTCTACTAATGAGCAAGAATAAACAGGAAGGGGTAAGCCCTCTGCTTGAGACAGATGGTGATAACAGATGACAAAAACAAGGCAGGACCACTCCGTTCCCTGTGCTGCCTATCTTCTGCGTCAAAGAGAATGATCTTCAGACTGGAGGGATCAGAATAAATACGTTTCATAGGGAGCTGATGTCAATGATAGGTGGGAAGATAGAGGACACTAAGTGCCGGCCAAGATGAATTTATCCCAGGTTTGGAGAGACTGGGGGATGGGACTTCAGATTTGACAACCGTTATCTCTGAGGCATAGTGACAGAAAGGAGAGGTGCCACAGAGCTGGAGAAAAGGAAATTTTCAATAAGGGAAAAAGGTGAGTTTCGCAGGTATAGATCAGTGAGCCTGACATTAATCCCAATGCAAAGTTATGGAATGGGTGATTAAAATGGGTGGTTTCTTAATAGGATAAAAGGAAAACCTGTTACATTCTTACACAGTAAAGTGGTACCCACCAAAAGCCAACATAGGCTCCTTAAGATTGAGCTGTATCAATTAGTCTCATTTTCTTTTCAGGTAGATTATCTAGCACAGTTAAGAGAGTATTTCATAAGCACTTTTACAGTGTTATATTCTAGGTTAAAAGCTTTATATGCATTTTCTCATTTGATCTCAAATATTGTTTTCCCTCAATTTATAGATGAGGTATTGTTTAGGTCAGTGGATTGCCCAAGATCACACAGCTAAAAATTGAGGTGCATGTATTTAAGCACAGTAGTGACATTTCAGAATCCACGGTCTTTATGCTGTAATGACATTAAAGAGTACAGGATGGACACAGCTGAAGAATGCTATTGAAGTCACACCTGAATTGTGTCTAGGATGAACTAGATGATAGAATACCAGGGAGGTTCATAGATGATGAAATGGGCATTTTCAAAGTTGTAATGCATTTGATTAATGTGTCGTCTACTGAGGACGAGATGCCTGGTGATCTTATCTCAAAAACTCATTCTTGACATATTGTTAATGTCTTCATCAACTTGGCTAACTACATAAATGGTATGTTATTAAATTTGTGAGTGATTGAAATCTGGTTGGGTAGTATCTGATAATAACATAAGATTCCCAAAAGATCTTAGCACAGATGCAATACAAGAAGGTACATTTTACTAGGAGTCAATGTAAAAACCATCATATAGGGCTTTCAAAGTCTATCCAATATCACATGAAAGAAAAAAAAAGAAAAGTAGTAGCAGTTCATTAGTAACCCCTTCTCATGTGGTCAGAGCAAACAGCAGAATCGTAGGTCTGTGGTAAAACATTTTACCAAGGCAAAAAATATCAAACAAAGAAGCTGAATCCCAGATCCTTCAACTGACTTTTCATTGAATGGCGTAAAGTAAAACAGAGGAAAATCCAGAGAACAAGCAGCCAGGAAGCTCAGTCCTGGTGGAATCTCAAGGGAGAGGGAGAGAACAATTTGGCAAAATCTAACTCTTGTTCCCTCTTTTCTCACATATGCACTATCTTTTCCCTTTTTCATGTGTAGTGGAAAGTTTCCAGTTACTGAGGGCTTTCATTGTTCTCCTTACATGTACTATAAGCAGCCTTTTAAGTGGCTTTATATCATGTAGTATTTCTTATTAATTTTGTCATTTTTATGTTTCTATCTTAAAGAATGTTAGTCTTAGTCTGCAGCCTATGATTCAGCCTCCGGTAAGAACATCATGGCAAATGGCATTACAATGGTAGGACTGCCTATGAGTGGTTATGTGATGACAGTAGAAGCCAGAACTTGAGAAGAGCTAGATTTGTTCCTCTATAACAACTTATTTTTAAAATTTTTAATTTAACTTCATTTTCTTTGACAGACAGAGTTAGACAGTGAGAGAGACAGAGAGAAAGGTCTTCCTTCCATTGGTTCACCCCCCAAATGGCCGCCATGGCTGGTGTGCTGCACCGATCGGAAGCCAGGAGCCAGGTGCTTCCCTCCTGGTCTCCCATGCAGGTGCAGGGCCCAAAGACTTGGGCCATCCTCCACTGCCTTCCCGGGCCACAGCAGAGAGCTGGACTGGAAGAGGAGCAACCGGGACAGAATCCGGCTCCCCAACCAGGACTAGAACCTGGGGTGCCGGCGCCGCAGGTGGAGGATTAGCCTAGTGAGCCACAGCACTGGCCAAACAACTTATTTTTATGAAAACTACCTGACCCTGTGAGACCAGCATCAATTCCTTCTAATGGTGATGCCACTTGACCCAATTATTTCCCACTACACTCCATCTCTTAAAAGTCTTACCACTGCCCAGCACCACCATGTGGAGGACCAAGCTTTCAACCCATGAACCCTTGAGAGACATACTCAAACAATATCCAAGCAGGAGATCTGTATAGCAGCTCAAAGGAACTCTGAATCGTGCAGATTATATTTGAGTATTTCAAAATGTTTATGCAAAATAAAATAAAAAGATAAGTTTATGTTGTTGCCATTTTTTGGAAATCTGTGCAAATGAAGAGTCTTCAAAAAACCTCATGGGCATTAAGTATTATGAAAAAGCTGCATGAATTTCACATTTATTTCTGTACACCTAAAATCTTATCTTTTAAGTCCATTTTTCTACAAACTTTTTGAGGCACCCTCAAATTGGTGGAGAGTATGATATAGCTCATCAAATAAACTAAGGTGACTCGATACTACAATCACAAAATTATAATAAAAAAAAAAGAACAGAACATCTCTCTTTATATATACACTTGAGCTCACACATGGACTCATGTTTGGTTCTGTCACTTTAAAGGACAAATAGACACACCTGTACTTTCAGAAGTGATATGAGTGATGAAGGGATTTGAAATCCTGTAATATGAGAAACTATTAAAGAAATTGGGGTAATTCTTCCTGCAGAAGATATTAGTCACTATTTATCAAACTATAAAAGTGACTATAGTAATAATAGCTTATATAATCAAATGGAAATATCAGTTTTACCAATGGAGATGGGACAGAGTGGCTGAAAGCACAGCTTCTGGAGTTAGATTAGCTGGGGTATGGCCCAGACTCACTACTTCCTCACTCTTTAGACTTCTACAGGTTACTGAGCCGCTCTGCACTGCAATTTCTCCACGTGTAACGTGGTAAAAATACTACTACCTGACACAAGGATTAAATGGATTCACATATATAAAACAAAGAGAACACTAATTGCTACAACTTAATTATCTAACACATTTTAGCTATTAATAAACCATAATAAAAATTTCCTCTTTTGGGGTCATGGTAAATTAATCATTATACTTTTAGAAGAATTTTTTAAAGATCTATTTTATTTGTTTGAAAGGCATAGTAACCGAAAGAGATGGTGAGACAGAGAGAGAAATCTTTTTTTCCATTGGTTCATTCTCCAAATGTATGCAAGAGTTGGGGCTGGCCCAGGACAAAACTAGGAATGTAGAACTTTATCCAGATCTCCCACATGGGTGGCAGGGGCCAAGTATTTGGGTCATCATCCATTGCCTTCCCAGGCATATTAGCAGGCAGCTGGATTGAAAGCATAGCAGCCAGGACTGAAACTGTCACTCTAACACAGGAATCCAGCGCTGCAGGCAGCACCACAGTGCTAGCTCCCATGACTGGACTTTTGATGGTGGTTGAAGTAGGAAAGAAAGTAATGGGGAAGAAATGGTAATGGTCAATTTGAGAATTTCAGTTTGTTTGTTCTTATGGAAAAAGTCTAGCCAAAGAAAACTGCCTTATAATTCCTAAAGTTTAGGTTACCTTAAAGTATCTGGTGGGGCTTTATAACTCAACAGAATCAAATGGAAACATTACTAATTAATATTAAGAAACCGGACTGCGAAGATTGGTTATCTAGCAGGCCTGGGCCAAGTTTCTGAGCTCTGCAGTTAAACCAAGATAATGAAACCTTTTGAGAACATATTATCAAAGTCACCTCTCACTTTACTATGAAGAGAGGATGCCCTTTAGAATAAATTATGGTATCTGTGGATTATTTGTGCGTATACAAGTGAAAATTTTCCATTATAAAGTAAATTTCATTACATCTCTTGGCAATCGACATTTCATGTTCACTGGGGTCTTTGTTCTAAATCTTCCAGGTGCTACATTTTAGAAATAGGAGTTTTTTATGTGTCAAAGTTAAGAGTAGCATAGCAGTTAACAATTATCTTCAAATATGTGAGGTTTATGATATAGAAAGCAATTAGACTTTTAATAAGGTTTCAGCAGTCAAAACAAGGAGATCAATTTGAATGACAAAGGATTTAAATTGTGTACTGGACATTTTGACCCAAATCTCCAATTCATTCATTCATTTAGAAAACTTTTATTGAGTACCTACTATGTGCAACCTCTTTTTTAATATAAACATTTATTTATTTTAAAGTCAGAGTTACAGAGAGCGAGCGAGCGAGAGAGAGATCTTCCATTTGCCTGCTCACTCTCTAGTTGGCTGCAATGGCCAGGGCTAGGTCAGGCTGAAGCCAGGAGCCAGGAGATTCATCCAGTTATCTTTTTTTTTTTAAGATTTATTTTATTTATTTATTTGAAAAGCCAAGAGTTACAGAGAGGCAGAGGCAGAGAGAGAGAGACATCTTCCATCCACTGGTTCAGTCCTCAGATGGCCAGAATGGCCGGAGTTGCACCAATCCGGAGCCAGGAGCTTCTTCCAGGTCTCCCACATGGGTACAGAGTCCCAAGCACTTGGGCCATCATCTATTGCTTTCCCAGGCCGTAGCAGAGAGCTGGATTGGAAGTGGAGCAGCTGGGACTTGAACCGGTGCCCATATGGGATGCTGGCACTGCAGGCAGCAGCTTTACCTGCTATGCCACAGCACCAGCCCCCTCATCCAGTTATCTTACATGGGTGGCAGGACCCAAATACTTGGTCCATCTTCCACTGCTTTTCCCAGGCCATTAGCAAGGAGTTGGATCAGCAGTGGAGCAGCCAGGACACAAACCAGCACCTATATGGGATGCTGGCCTTGCGGATAGTAGATTCACCCTCTGTGCCACAGCACCAGCTCCAAAAATTCCTTTCTAAGCCCCAAGAAAAAAAGAAGCAGATAGCCAGACACTGTTCCTTTCTCATAGAGCTTATATTCTAGTGAGGAGACACAATAAACAAACAAGAAAGATACCAGAGTATATTGATAACAGAGAATTAAACAGGGCAATACAGATGAAAAAGAACTAGATGGCTACTTTGTATTGAATGGCCTTGGAAGTTTCTTTATTTACTTTTTTTTTCCAAAGATTTATTTATTTATTTGAAAGGCCGGGTTACAGAGAGGCAAAGCAGAGAGAGAGAGAGAGGTCTTTCATCCAGTGGTTCACTCCCCAAATGGCCACAACAGCCAGAGATGGGTTGATCTGAAGCCAGGAGCAAAGAGCTTCTTCTGGGTCTCCCACATGGGTACAGGGGCCCAAGGACTTGGGCCATCTTCCACTGCTTTCCCAGGCCACAGTAGAGAGCTGGGTCAGAAGTGGAGCATCCAGGACTTGAACAGACATTCACATGGGATGCCAGTACTACAGACAGTGGCATTACCTGCTGTGCCATAGCATCAGCCCCCAAGGTCCCTTTAAAGCAGTAACTTTTTAACTGAGACATGAACATGAACCAAATTGTGAGGATCAAGAGGGAAAAAAATCATTCCAAGAAAGAGAAGAGGTGAGAGAGAAGGCAAGTTTGGATTAAAGACTGTAGGCAAAAGAGATAATATTTATAGGAAGTTCCAAAATGCCGAGTCCAGGTCATTTATGGTGTTGTAAGACTAGTGAGAAATTTAGATTACAACTATAACTTCTTTGTCTTTTGGCTATGATCAAGTGTAGAAATTTAGATTACAACTATGATCAGTAGGCAATTAGTGGCTTTTAATCAGAGGAGGGACATGATGTGATTTAGATTAAAAAAAATTCTTGCAATTACATGTAAACTAGATTATAGAAAGCAACAGTGAAACCTGGGAGACAAATTAGAAGGTTATGAAAATAGTCCTGGCAAGAAATACAAGTGACTTAGTGGGAGACAATAGAAATGGAGATATAGAGAAACAAATCTTGGGTAACTTTTAGAGTTAGAGGTGATAGGAGATCAGGGTAGATTGGAAAGACGAAGAGCTAATTTATGGAAGTATGCTAAGTTTTTTATGTAATCAACCTAGTACAAATGGTACCAACTTCTGATATATGTGAGCTTGGGTAAGGAATGGTTTGGTGTGGAAAAATGAAGAATTTTCTTATGGATAGGGCTGGTGTTGCGGCATTAGGAGGGTTAAATTGCCACCTGTGACACTACTCTCGTCTGGGCACCAATTCAAGTTCCAGGTGCTCCACTTCCCATCCAGCTTTCTGCTTATGTGCCTGGGAAAGCAGCAGCAGATGGCCCAAGTTCTTGAGCCCCTGCACCTACGAGGGAGACCTCGATGAGGCTTCTGGCTTCTGACTTCAGCTTGGCCCAGTCCTGGCCATTGCTGCCATTTGGGAAATGAACCAGCAGATGGAAGATATTCTCTCTCTCTCTCTCTCTTCACCTTCTCTCTGTAACTCTACTTTTCAAATAAATAATTTTCAAAAAAGAATACAGTTTTGTATGCTTACTAGCCATCCAAGAATGTTACATATAAAGCTGGATATTTGAATATAAGTTTCTTAAAAGAGGTGACAAATAGAAAATATTGATTCAAAAGCCTAGACTATCTGAAGTCATGAAAACGGATGAGGTCATGTAGAACAGGGACAATTTACTGAATCTATGAATATTCCCATATTTAGAGACTTGGTAAAGGAAGGGAGACAGAATAAGAGATCAAGAAGGATCAGCCAGAAAATTGGGAGGAAAAGGAGGTGACAAGGCTAACCAGGAGGCCAAGAGAAGAAACTATGTCAAGAAGAAAGAGGTAATCAACGTAGCAATTGTTGCTGAGAAATGGAAGATAAGAACAAAGTGGACGCTGCTGGATTTGGCAGTCTCAGTTGAATGATGGGTACTGAAGTTCAGTTGGAGGAAGTGGAGAAGAGAATGTGAACTGGGGAAAGACAGACAGCAGCTACTGACAGGAACAAGTACCTGTAGACGATGTCAGAGACTGAATGGATTGACTCATGATATTGCAGAAACTCGGTGAAAAGTTGACAGTGGCTTTTAATGAAGAGAATTGTGCATCTGTTTATCAGTTGGACTAAATGACCTTGGAATAACCTATCATATGATAATGCTCTTTGAATCTTTTATTCTGCAGTATTTATCTGCTATTGCTCTCTTGCTTGCCTAAATTGTCAGTAGTGTGCCCCCCACCTGATCCCTCTGCAACCTTATCAAGGGTGGATAAATTATTTTCATTAGACTTTATAAAATACTGCAAATGGCTCTTGAATTTTTATTACTTTCTCAGTAGACTGTAGATTGGGAAAAATTGATCTTATTCTGCTGTCTCATAATGTAGATAAGACAATTAAGTCTCCAAGAAATGAAATGATTAGTCAAATATAAAATTCACAGATAATAGCAAGACTAGGACTGGAAACCCAGTCTCCTAGTCTCATTTCTTTTCATATTATTATTTCTCTATTTTTGCTTTATAACTTCCTCTTTTTAAATAGCTATCTTCCAAACACTTTCAAAGTTGTGCTGTTTAAAGTAGCAAAATAAAACCAACCAAACCAAAAAACTAGAAGCACCTGAAATTCTCAATATCAAAGAATTGGTGGAGGTCCCTTTTCAAGAAGGAGCTGAGGCATTCCTTCCATCAGTGGCTACACTATTGGCAGTTGATGGTTTTCAGCTGGGTCCTTCTCTGGGCCTTGGAAAGTCACAACGTCAACTGGACTCAGCATTAATCTGTTTTAAGACAGGAAGGGTAAGTCCAGGATCAAGCATAACGCAGGGCTTGAGGGTACAATTAAGCTGCCTTGGCATCCTCAGCACAAACCCACGGGCACATGAGCAATCTCTACAGCTAGCACACCAAGAAGGAAGAAGGCCAACCTGGATTCACAAAAGGGTTAGCCTCATACGAAACACAAGCTGCAAACAGACTGCCTTGCACTACAGTCTCACTCAAGATGTCTCTGGAAGAAAGCGGTGAAGGGAAATTCTTAGAACAGGTAGAGCTTCAGGCTCATCTACCTCATGTGGAAAGAATGGGGGACCAAAGGTATAATCTATACCCAACTATGAGTAGAGGACAGTGATTTACATCACCATTCAATGGTCAGTAAAAACAAAAACTGGAAAATTGGTGACAAAGACGGGGGGCGGGGGGGGGGCGGCGCCGCGGCTCACTAGGCTAATCCTCTGCCTTGCGGAGATCGTAAAGACGAGGGCACTCCACCATGTAAGCCACCCAGATCATAGAAATATTAGTTAGCTTTTCATCATTATAAAGAAATACCCAAGAGGGACCAACTTTATACAGAGAGAAGGCTAAGCTCATAGTTTTTGAGGTTCAAGTCCGTGTTTGGGCAGCCCCAGTGGTGGATGGTGGATGACAATGATAAAGCGCATGCAAAAGAAGCATCATGTGGTGGTAAGCAAGGACTCAGAGAGATACTTCATGGGGCCAAATTCAGGCTTTGATAGCAGTCTTCTCATGATCACTGCCACCAAGTACATTCACTCAGTGACTCAAGGACTCCCCATGAGACCCACCTCCTAAGCACTATCCCTGGATTTGGCTTTCACCCTCTTACTACTATTAACTTATGACTGTAGGGTTTAAATGACTGCATACACTTGGGAACCACATGCTGTTCAGACTACAGCACCGGGGTGAATGAAATCAAGAATAACTAGAAGAGGATGGATACAAAGAGAACTTCAGGGAATTGAAGCAACCCAGGAGATGGACTACAGCAAACGCTATTTTATGTTGCCCAGATTACTCCTTTCGGGATTGATTCATTAGTTCTCAGCTGAATTCCTATCTGGAAATCGTCCTTAGCTGAGAGAAGCTGTCTTGCCCCCTTCTGATCCTATTCCTTGTGTGCAGTCCCTATTCAAAGACCTAACCCCTTTTCTTCAAGGAGGTACAACGCTGAAAGGCCATCCCAGGGCCAGAGCTCCCCAGGAGGTCTTTGTCCCAACTTCATTGCAGTTCCAATCTTTTCTCTACTTTGCCCTCCTTCCTTCACTCACCCATAAACATGGATCCTGAATCACTCACCAGAAAAATTACGACATACAATACAAATCTCTTTCTTAGACTGTTTCTCAGAGCCAGTGAGCTCAAAAATTGTATGACCCATCCAAATGAGATAATGTCTGTAGTTGTGAGAATGCTAATATAATAGAAAAGTTCATGGAATTGGGAAAATTAGGTTATGAACACTGTGAAATGTTTGCTCCCAGGGTTGGCCCTGTGTCATAGCATATAAAACCACTGCTTCTGATGCCAGCATCCCACATGGTCTCTGGTTCAAGTATGGGCTGCCCCAATTCCCATCCTGCTCCTTGCTAATATGCCCGGGAAAGCAGCAGAAGCTGGCCCAAGAACTTGTGCCCCTGCACCCATGTGGGAGGACCAGAAGGAGCTCCTGGCTCCTGGTTTTGGACCAGCCCAGCTCCGGCCATTACAGTCACTTGGGGAGTGAACCAGCAGTTGTAAGATCTCTCTCTCTTTCTCTGTGACTCTGCCTTTCAAACAAAATAAATCTTTAAAAAAATCAGAAAAATTTGGTCCCACTTTTTAAAAAGAAATGTGTATAGACATATGTAATTATGACCCAGAAAAAGCCTAAAGAAGGAAAACTTTAACAGTGGTCATCTTAGGGTACTAGGCTCATCCTATTTTCCTTTATTTTTAAAAATCAAGACTGGATATATTATTTTAATGTGTTTAGTTTAGTAAAAATATTAATTGTTTGATAGTATACCCATAAAAATGCTATTATAACTATGAAATGGAAGGAGAGATAAAAACACAGATATCAATGTAATGGGTCTATTCCAGAGATTTAAGAATGGGAAATAATTTATCTTTTCTAATGCATTCACTGGACCAACTAAAGGTAACTGGTGAATCAGACAAAAACAAAATGAACGCCTAGGAGTTGAATTTCTAGGTGGCACAGTAGCTATATGTTTAACTGTTTGAGGAACTGCCAGATTGTTTTGTAAAGTAGTGTATAATTTTATATTCAGCAGTTACTATAATCTACATTATTTTCCAATTTAGTTCAAGAAGTCCTCTTTCAGTCTAAATGTCTTGCCAGATACAGATTTTGTCATTTGTCTTAGATGGCTCTGAAAGGTTCCTAACAAGCAGAAGACTATAAAAATTGACAAGAACTTGGGTGGTTTTAAAGACTATATCCAAAAGGTAAGAATGAGTATCAGTTCTTCTCTGAGACTGGCACACAGCTCTAACAGCATTCCTCTCACTGTTCCTGTCCATCCACCTCAGGCATGTATGCATTGGCCCAACTGATTCAAGAATTGCTCCTGCAGAGGTGGGTAGCTTTGTGGTTGGCTTTGTTACCTATCAGATCCTCTAAAAGAAAGGGAGCCTGGGAGGCAGGTATCTGGTGCAGAACTTAAGAACCCAGGTTGGGGCACGTGCATCCCATAACAGGGGCCTAGGTTTGAGTTCCAGCTCTGCTCCCAATTCCAGTTTCAGGAATTTGGGGAGTGAACCATGGAATAGGATCTCTGTTTCTCTCTCTGCCTCCCAAATTAACATTTTTTTTAAAATTAAACAATGAAAGGGGAGCCAGCACTGTGGTGTAGTGGGTTGAGCATAACCCTGTGGCACCAGCATCCCATGTGGGCGTTAGTTCTTCCAATCCAGCTCCTTGCTGATGGCCTGGGAAGACAATGGGGGGATGGCCTAAGTGCTTGGGCTCCTGCACTCTTGTGGGGGACCCAGAGGAAGCTCCTGGCTCCTGGCTTCGGTCCAACATAGCCCCAGCCATTGTGGCCATTTGGGGAGTGAACTAGTGGATGGAAGACCTCTCTCTAACTCTGCCTCTCAAGTAAATAAATAAATCTTATCAAAAAGGGGTGGGGTCTCATTATCATCTCAATTACCTGTATAGAGAGCAAATTTTAATTGCAATCAGAAATTGTACAAATTGCTATTTAGTACACGATTGGATTGTTTTAAAAAAAATCATGCTACTTACATTTTATAAACAGATGATACTTTGTTTTCTCTTTCATCATACTAGATTCCCTCAAAATTTGTAAGAAAAATTTCCATACACTATAGCTGAATACCATATTCAACCCCAAATTTCTTGGCAATAATTCTTACATGATACAGAATAAGCCTACATTTTTAATAAAATATTTTCTGGAACAATAACTTTAGTGTGGGAACAATGCTTATGCAAGTGCCATCAAAGAGCCACTTGCATAAATCAATGACCACAATGTCTTTAACAGTTTCACAGAAAATGTAGAAAAATTCTTCAAGTGTTCATTGATCAACTCTAAATAAAGTCAAATGCATTACATCAAATTATATTTTCTGTGAGGATTTTCTCTCTAGCAGGTTAATCAAATGCAATTGAAGAGTAGTGTGGCTTTTTCTTTAAAAGGTTTATTTATTTATTTGAAGGGGGGGGCAGAGAGAGGTCTTCCACCCGAGGTTCACTCCTCAGTTGGCCGCAACAGCTAGCTGCAGCTGTGCCAATCTGAAGCCAGGAGCCAGGAGCTTCTTCTGGGTCTCCCACATGGGTGCAGGGGCCCAGGAACTTGGACCATCTTATAGTGCTTTCCCAGGCCATAGCAGAGAGCTGGATTGGAAGTGGAGCAGCTGGGTCTCAAACCAGCGCCCATATGGGATGACGGCGCTTCAGGCCAGGGCATTAACCCGCTGCGCCACAGCACTGGCCTCTAGTGTGGCTGTTTTTAATGTGATTTTGAACTTCATAAATTTGAAGTGGTATGATATAAAACTTTAAAAATAAAATCTCTGTCTATATACTTTGAAATAATTTGTATCCCCTCCAATTACCAAAAAAATCAAAAGTTATATAATTCAAAGCTGTTTGAATAAATTGCAAGCTGTGTTTTTGCTATTTCCATTAGGAGGTGGTAAATTAGCTTTAAAACAGACACATCTTTTGTCAAATCTATTGAAACTTAGTCTCGAACCACACGGTGAGAAATAAGTGATTCAACCTGTTGAATTCTTTATTTAGTGGAAGAGTAAGCATGTGATTATAAAGTAAATTGAAAGTATGTTATCACAAAAATTGAAAAATAAGAAAGGAAGAGAAGGAAGGGTGGATGGGAGGGAGGGTGGGTGAGAAGTATCATTATGTTCTTAAAACTGTATATATGAGGTACGTGAGATTTGTTCTCTGTATAAATAGATAAGTAAATTTATTTAAAAATGATTATTGTGAAAAGAAGAAATAAGTGGCACTTCTCAGGCATGCATCATTCCCATTAATGCACAGCCCCATCTGGTTTTCTGGTACTTTATCTACAAAGGAGAAATTGTTATTCTTTCACACATGGATGTACTACATACAACATATTTATATATGAATCTATTAATGTTGCCTATTACATACATTTTGGCCAACAGTTAAAAATCTGGGCTGAGGAGCCAGTGTTGTGGCACAGTGGGTTAAGCTGCTGCTTGTAGCACCCAACATTCCACATGGGAGCATCGGTTCAAGTACCAGCAGCTTTGCTTCTGATCCAACTCCCTGCTAATGTGCCCGGGAAGGCAATGGTTGATGGCTTAAGTCCCTTGCCATCCATGTAGATGACCAAGATGAAGTTTCTGGCTCCTGACTTCAGCCTGGCCCAGCCTCAGACAATGTGGCTATTTGGGGAGTGAACTAGCAGATCAAAGATAATTCTTTCTCTCTGTCTCTCTCTCTCGATTTGTGTGTGTGTCTGTATGTCTGTGTGTGTGTCTCTTTCTGCCTTTCAAATAAATAAAATAAATCTTAAAAAAAAAATCTAGGCTGAACAAGGTCACCTGGAAAGTAATCTAAAAGTCATTATTTCATCATGAAGGTTAAATAAATATTTTTACTTAGCTCAAATTCAAGAGAAAAAAAACAGTTTTCCATCTATCAATATCTAGTTCTTCCCTCCAGAGCCAAAACCAGTATCACCAGCTGTTTGTGTAATCTTCCCAGAGATACTTCACACACATATAAGTAAATATGTATAAATATGTGTGCTCCTCTTGTTTTTTAATAGCACTAATAAAATACAATACAAACTTCCATTTTCACTTAAAAGTATCTTAAAGATTGGACCTCATCTATACATATAGAAGTTTCTAATTTCTTTGCATATCCATTGAATATTATTGCATGATGCATTTTAAATTGTCTTGCTAGCTGGAAAGTTTTTTTAAAATATGTGTTCCTGAAATCTCTCATAGACCTAAAGAATTGAAGTCTATGGACCAGAATCTGGTAATGCAAATTTGCTTATTTTAAACTTTTTAAAAATTTAGTTCTTATTTATTTGTAAGAGAAAAAGACAGAGATCTCCCATCTGCTGGTTCACTCCCATCTGTTGGTTCATTGGCTGCCTGCAGCAGCCAGACCTGCAGTAACTAGAACTCACCAGCCAGAACTGAGCCAGGTCTGTGCCAGAAATCAGGAACTGAATCCAACTCTCCCTCTTAGGTGCCAGGAATCCAAGTATTTGAGTCATCACCTGCTGCCTCCCAGTGTCACATTAGCAGCTAGCTGCAATCAGAGGAAGAGCTAGGACTCCATCCCAGATGCTCAGATACAGCATGCAGGAGTCCCAAGCAACATCTTAACCACTACAGCAAACACTTGCCCTGAAACATGCATTTCAAATAAATTCCAGGTGGCTTACACAGCCAGCAGCATCTTTGTGCAGGTTGGCTTGGGGGAAATCACACTATCTTCCTTAAAGTATCTAACCATAGAATTCTGGAAGGACTTTCTTCGTCAATGCTTTCAGTAGATGTGGGTTTGGAACCAAACAACTTATCGAAAATCTGAAAGTAGTGAAAACAAAGATATATACAGAGATGGGGCCGGTGCCATGGCTCACTTGGTTAATCCTCCACCTGCGGCACCAGTATCCCATATGGACGCCGGTTATAGCCTTGGCTGCTCCTCTTCCAATCCAGCTCTGTGCATGGCCTGGGAAAGCAGTAGAAGATGGCCCAAGTACTTGGGCCCCTGCACCCACATGGGAGACCAGGAAGATGCACCTGGCTCCTGGCCTCAGGCCATTGCAGGCATTTGGGGAGTGAACCAACAGAAGGAAGACCTTTCTCTCTAGGTCTCTCCCTCTCACTATGACTCTGCCTCTCAAATAAATAAATAAAATCTTTTATATATATATATATATACACACACACACACACACACACACACAGAGGATCTTTTTGAATTGGGACAATTTAACATTTTTGTGGTCCATTCACATAATCTCTCTTCCCCTCCATCTTTCAGTGAAACCTCTCATTCTCTAATAGTTGCTTCCCTCCCAGTTTTATCAGGCTCCTCATCCGTGGGAAAGTAAAGTAAAATGGTTCAAGAGCAGAATTTATGTGGAGGCTTTGCAAGATTTAGAGCACTGCTGTAATAGATGTATTGTTTTTGTTTGAGAAATTTAAAAAAAAATAAATAGTTTGAAACAGAAAATGTGGAATGCTAGTGACCCATGATTTCTCAGCATTTTAATCAACTATAATGGCTTTGAGATGAATTTTATGGAAGCAAAAGGGGAAGTAACCAGCACTGATTACATTCTACATAGATTATTTAAATGCATTTAATAAAGTGTAATCATATGTCCCCATTTTGTAGATAAAGAAGTTGAGGCTCAAAGAGGTGCAATACCTTACACAAAGCACACTTCTGGTAAATGGCATATGGCTGGAAACTAGTTCTGATTCCAGAGACTATGCTTCTATGAAATCATGGTCACTGACTAGGCAAATTATATAATTTAGAGACACATGAACAAGAGGAAATAGTCAATATATTTACATAAAAACCTATTCAATATTTCACTGTGAATCCCCAAATGAGGTAATTGAGGTAATTCAATTTCCTAGGCAAGTATTTCTGTGGCTGAACGGGTAATTATTGAACCAATTGCGCTATCAGATCACGCAGATCATGTGCTATGGCGGAGAGGGACTATTCTAGATATAGCACGACATATAAATTGCGCATCAGAGAGTTGCTTTGGAATAGTTTTAGCCTAAGTGAGGATGACAGCCTCTTGAGAGAGTTTCAAATTGAAAAATTGTTTTTGCGCTTGTGTTGTTGTTCTGTGTGGTTAGTCCCATACCAAATTTAATAAAACATTTATAAGCGTATATATTTAAATCTTGGCTTAAAGTAAAGATCACAGACATACTATACAGTGCTTCAGGAACAACATCACATAGAAAAAATTGGCTTCAATTTTTGTCATAAGGCCACATTTTAAAAAGCAGGTTGCTTGTCCTTTTTGGACTTCTTAAGTTCTGGAGGCTAACTTATCTCTCCCTTTAATCAGTAATGCAAAGTGTCTCCCAGATGTTCCCAGACTGCTGGTGCTTTTGCGCCATTGAAATCCAGTCACAAGACCACAACAGTCCATCACAGCAAATGTGGGTGAGAGACAGGAATTGTGTCCCTGTGTTGATTAGCCAAAACCCGAGTTTGCCATAGGGCTCAAGAATCCTGTTTGGGAAGGAAAAGGGATTGGAAGTATCACTTGGGTTCTGGGAGAGTGCTATTAAGGTAGATCTCATGAAATGCAATATGTTTCCTTTGCTTATTAACGTTTTCTTTAGCATGTTTCTCAGTCAAATGTTCTTGCAATGGAGATTTATTGGTACGAATAAAAAGATGATATATTGGTATCATGCTGTGGTCAAATAAGCTTGAAAAGCAATAATTAACTTACTACATTGTTAAAGTATACTTATACAATATTAAGCTGTATGTAAATCGTCTCTGCCTCAAACTTCTAGTTTCCAATGTATTCCTTGGCAGAGAGTTACAGCTCCTTATTGGTTTTTTCCATTTTTCTCAGTTCATGAATGTTAAACTAAATTTTAAATGAAATTATAGATTCTAAGGACTCTTAACTCCAATTTTTGTCCTTTCATTCCAATTTCCTCAAGTAATACAAATCCAAAACATGATTTTATTATCATTTGAGATTAAAATCATAGGACTGTTTCATCTTCTTTCCTTCCAACATTTCTGACATTTACATTTTATTTTTAATTTCAAAATAAAACATGCACATAGTTTATAAAATGAAATGTCCTAACATGTTTTTAGCAAAAATAGCCACTTCATGGCTCATCCCCTCCTTCTCAGCAACATTGTTCTCATGTTTACCCATCTTACTACTTATTGATGATAGGCATTCATATATCATTATATTTTTCTCTCCTTCAATATTTATTTTTATCTTACATTGTGACAAGTTTCAAACATTTATAACAATAATAGGAATCATAAAGTTAACCCTCATGTTACCCATCACCCAAACTTAGCAAATATCAACTCATGACCAACCTTCTTGCCTCAAACTCTGCATCCATTTTTCTCTTCTCCAGGCTAATTTTTTTTCCACTTAAAAAAAATTTTAACGGAAATGGAACCTACAGGTGGAAATGTAGAAGTATCAAAGAATACTTCTCCCTGAATTTCCACCCAGAGACCACCCCGTGACCTCAGACTCAGGCCAAGAAACAAGACACTGGCGAGCGCTGAGGGCCTCGCGTTGGCTCCTTCCCTGTTAACACTCCTCTAAGAGCACCCCCTCTTCTGACTTGCAACAGCAGAGATCTGTGTCCTCTGTTCTTGTACAGTACACAAATGGAATCACACAGTGCATGCTTTTTTTGGTCTGAGTTCTACTCAATATTATATTTCTGATGTTCATTCCTATGGCTTTCTCTCATACTTTCTCAGTATTCTTTAGTTGTACATTATGTAAATACTGCATTATGTGACTATTTCACAGTTTATTTAGACTGTCTACTGTTGGGCATTTCAGTAAGGTCCATTTTGTAGCTATTTCAAATTTTCAAATACCATGGCTATGAATGTTTTTGGTGATATATGTTTGCATTCTTTTTCTTGAGTATATACTTCTTAATATATATTGAGTATTATATATTAATGGGTCATAGAGTATGTATATATTCAGATACAGTGCATACTTTAATATATGTTTCCAAAAAGTTTTCCAAATTTGTGTAAATACATATTCCCAATAGCAGTGTATGGGAGTCCCAGTTATTCCACAACCATTGCCAACGTGTGTTACTTCCTGTCTTCATTTTAGTATTCCAGTGGTTTGCAGTGGGACCTCATTATGGCTGGAACTCTGTGGACTAATGAAGTTGAACACCTTTTCTTCTGTGAGCTGGTCATTTGGCTATCTTATTTTGTGAACTGCCTGGAAACATCTTCCATTAATATTCCTGATTGATCTGTAGAACTTATTCAATTGTTTTGCATATGAGCCTCCTTTTATTTTTTAAACTTGTTCATTTTCATCCACTTGAAAAGCAGAGTAACAGAAAGAAAGAGAGGGAGAGTCAGAGATAGAGCGAGAGCGAGCGAGCGAGCAAGCAAGAGTGAGAGAGAGAGAGAGAATTTATCATCTGCTGTTTCTCTCGCCAAATGCCCCCAATAGCCAGAGCTGAGCCAAGCACAGGTAAAAGCCAGGAATTTCATCCAGTCTCTCACATGGGTGGCAGGGGCCCAAACACATGGACCATTATCTATTCCCTTTCAGGATGTATCCACAGGAAGTCAGATGGGAAACAGAAGAGCTGGGACTCAAATCAGGCACTCTGACACAGGATGTAAGTGAAATGGTGGCTTAGCCCACTGTGCCACAGGGCCTGCCCCAGGTACCTTTTAAGATACATGTGTTGCAAATATCGTTTTCCACTTTGTGGGTTGCCTTTTGTGGCTATGAAGATATCTTGATTTCATTTTTAAAATAGTACCATTATTCATTTAAAAATGTGTCTATTTCAGTGCCATACATGTACTTTTTTTTCTAATTCTGTGTTGCTTTACCTTTCACATTTAGGATCACAGTCTATTCAGAATTGAATGTTGTTTATGGAGTGAGGTAGGTAAGGGTCAATATTCACTTTTTTCATATGTACTAAATTGATCCAGCATTATTTTTTGAAAAAAAATCTTGTTCACTATATTAAAGTGTCACTTTGATAATAAATAAGATACCAGTATGTAGGTCTTTTTGGAATCACCTCTTTCCTGTTGGCTTGTTCTTACTCAAATAGGACAATTTTAGTCACTGAGGTTTTATAATAGTTATAGGCATCTGGAAGTACCAGTCCACCAGTTTTCTCCTTTTTAAAGGTCACCATAGCCTTTTCTCATTCATTTTCGTATTGACTTTATGTAATCTTTCATCTAAAAGTAGTAATAATTCACTGGATCACTAGGATTGAATTGAATATATAATTTGGGGATAATGGACCTCTGTATAAGATTGAGTCTTATGCTCCATGGATATGTTATGTATCTCCATTTGTCTCTTTATTTTATAAAAATGTAGTCAAATTTAACAGTATTCTTCCCTTTATTGGGGGGGATTTTTTGAACACTGTTTTATAATTTTTTCAGGACTACTGAATTATGAAGATATTACCTTCTTAAAACCTAATGGTTTGCATGCTATATTTAGATGTAAAATAGAGAACACAAACTCCACACATCTACAACCAACTTATCTTTGACAAAGAAACTAAAATCAATCCATCAATTCCTGTAGCAAGGACAGTCTCTTCAACAAACGGTGCTGGGAAGAAAACTGGATCTCCACAGGCAGAAGTATGAAACTAGATCCCTACATTACACCGTACACAGAAATACATTACATCTATGACCTATTATCACCAAATTACTAGAGAAGAACATTAGAGAAACTCTGCAAGACATTGGCATAGGCAAAGACTTCTTGGAAAAGATCCCAGCAGCACAGGCAATCAAAACCAAAATTGAGAAATGGATTACATCAAGCTGAGAAGCTTCTGCACTGCAAAGTGACACTCAGCATAGTGAAGAGGCAACAGCAGTATAGGAGAAAATATTTGCAAACTATGAAACCGATAAAAGGTTAATATCCACAATCTATTAAGAGCTTAAGAAACTCAACAATAACAAAACAAACAGTCCAGTTAAGAAATAGGCAAAGGACTTGAACAGGCATTTTTAAAACAGGAAATTCAAATAGCCAACAGACACTTGAAAAAATGCTCAGGATCACTAGCCATCAGGGAAATACAAATTAAAACCACAATGAGGTTTCACCTCACCCAGTTCAAATGGCTCTCATACAGAAATCAACTTGCAACAAATACTGGCAAGAATTTGGGGGAAAAGTACCCTAATTCACTGTTGGTGGAAATGTAAATTGGTACAGCCACTGTGGACAACAGTATGTGGATACCTCAGAGAATATAGACCTGCTACATGATGCAGCCATCCCACTCCTGGGAATTTACTCAAACAAAAAGAAATCAGCATATGAAAGAAATATCTGTACCTACATGTTCATCGCAGCTCAATTCACAATAGCTAAGAGATGGAATCAACCCAGATGTCCATCAGCTGAAGGCTGGATAAAGAAAGCACGATAAATTTGCACTATGGAGTACTACTCAGCTGTAAAAAAAATGAAATCCTGTCTTTTGTAACAAAATGGATGCAACTGGAAACCTTTATACTTTGGGGAATAAGCTAGTCCTAAAAAGACAGATATCATATGTTTTCTCTGATCTGGGAAACTAACAGAGTACCTAAACTGTAGTGTATTGGAGTGGAATGGACATTTTAATGACTGTTTACATCGCTTGCCTCTACTATTAAGGAACAGTGGTTTTTTCCTTCATACTATTTGTTGAACTCTTTACTTAGTGTAGAGTCAACCTTATGAATAGAAAGTAAACTGAAAATAGATTTTTATAAAAATTAAGAGTGGGAATGGGAGAGGGAGGAGGAAGAAGGGTTGGAGCGTGGATGGGAGGGAGGATAGGGTTGGGAAGTATCAATATCTTCCTAAATCTGTATATATGAAATACATGAGGGGCTGGCGCTGTGGTACAGTGGGTTAATGCCCTGGCCTGAAGCGCCGTCATCCCATATGGGTGCCGGTTGGAGACCTGGCTGCTCCAATTCCAATCTAGCTCTCTGGTATGGCCTGGGAAAGCATTAGAAGATGACCCAAGTCCTTGGGCCCCTGCACCCACGTGGGAGACCTGGAGGAAGCTCCTGGCTCCTGGCTTCGGTCCAACATAGCCCCAGCCATTGTGGCCATTTGGGGAGTGAACTAGTGGATGGAGGGCCTCTCTCTCTCTCTGCCTCTCTCTATCTGTGTAACTCTGCCTTTCAAATAAATAAATAAATCTTTTTAAAAAATGAAATACATAAAACTTGTATACCTTAAATAAAATTTAAAAAATAAAACATTGGGGCCAGCGCCATGGCTCACTTGGTTAATCCTCTGCCTGTGGTGCTGACATCCCATATGGGCCCGGGTTCTAGTCCCAGTTGCTCCTCTTCCAGTCCAGATCTCTGCTGTGGCCTGGGAAGACAGTGGAGGATGGCCCAGGTGCTTGGGTGCCTGCACCCACGTTGGAGAATAGGAGAATCACCTAGCTCCTGGCTTTGGATTGGCATATCCGGCCATGGCGGCCATTTAGGGGGTGAACCAACATAAGGAAGACCTTTCTCTCTGTCTCTCTCTCTCACTGTCTCACTCTGTCAAATAAAAAATAAAATATTAAAAAACATTTTATTGGAATACAGTATACCTGCCAAGAGATGCACATAAGTGTATACAGATAAATGAGGTTTATTTTGTCATTTGATCACACTCACAACAAACACTCAATTTAAGAACAGAGCATTACTAGTACCCCAAAGTCCCATTCTCCCTTCGTGTCTTTTTTTTGAACATATGGAATAAGAGTATATTGTGATGTACATTGTATGATTCAGTGAAGCACAATTTACAACTATATATCAAATGATATGATATCCACACCATTTTTATGCTCTTTCTCTATATTAACTACCACAAATAAGATAGAATATCTGCTATTTGTCTTTTTGGGTTTAAGTTTACTTCACTTATCAAAATGGTCTCCAGTTTCATCCATTTTGTTACAGATGTCAGGATTTCATTCTTTTATTTGGTTGAGTAATATTCCATCTTGTATGTCTACCACAGTTCCTCTATATAGTCATTAGCTGATGGACATTTACATAATTATTATGAATTTAATATCTTAATTATTATGAATTTAAAGACAGGTGTGCAGGTAATGTTTTCAAAAGCTGATTTCATTTCCTTTGGCTATATTCTCAGGAACGGGATAGCTGGATCATACGGAAGACTTATTTTTAGTTTTCTGAGGAATCTTTACTTTCTTCCCTAACTCTTTTAACAGTTTGCTTTCCCACCAATAGTGCATTAGTATATCTTTTTCTCTCCCAGCATTTATTGATTTTTTGGATGATAGAAATTCTAACTGTGGTGAGGTGATACCTCGTTGCAGTTTTTTACTTGCATTTTCCTGATGGCTACTAAACCTGAGCATTTATATATATATATTTTTTATATATATTTATACATATAAATATATCTCTATATATTTTATATATTTATATATTTTATATATTCATATTATATATAACATATATAATATAAATATATTTTATTATATCCATTATATATTTATTAATTATATTTATTATATATTATACATCATATATTACATACTATATTACATATATTATATTTATTATATATTATATTTATTATATTTATTTATATAATAGATATATCATTCTATATTGCGTTCTTCAACAAATGGTTGTTCATATCCTTTACTCGTTTCCTTTATTATTTATTTTTTTGACAGGCAGAGTTAGACTATGAGAGAGAAAGACAGAGAGAAAGGTGTTCCTTCCGTTGGTTCACTCCCCAAATGGCCACCACAGCAGGAGCGCTGCGCCGATCTGAAGCCAGGAATCATCTAGGTGCTTCCTCCTGGTCTCCCATGGGGTGCAGGGCCCAAGCACTTGAGCCATCCTCCACTGCCTTCCCAGGCCACAGCAGAGAGCTGGACTGGAAGAGGAGCAACCAGGACAGAATCCAGAGCCCCAACTTGGACTAGAACCCAGGGTGCCGGTGCTGCAGGTGGAGGATTAGCCTATTGAGCCATGGCACTGGCCCTTTTTTATTATTTTTAAATTTATTTTTCTGCCAAAGAAACCTTTTATTTAAGGAATACAAATTTCATGCATTTCACAAGTATAACTTTAGGAATATAGTGATTCTTATCACCATACCCGCCCCCCCCCCCCAAATCTCTCACCCCTCCTCCTTCTCCCATCCCCAGTCTCATTCTCCAGTAAGATCCATTTTCAATTAACTTTATACACAGAAGACCAACTCTTTGCTAAGTAAACAGTTCAACAATTTGCATGAAAACAACAATAAACTGTTCCTCAACAGTAGAGACAAGTGCAATTCAAAGTCATTGCAACTTGAAGTTAATTTCATTTCTTTTTATTTTATTTTTTTTAGAAAATTCACTTTAAAGAAGTACCCAAGAATGATACATCTTTTGCAAGCACTCAGACATAATTATGATACAGCTCTGTGAGGACAGAGGTCCTACATGGGAAGTTAGTACACAGTGACTCTGATGTTAATTTAACAGTTAACACTCTTATGTATGACATCAGTGATCACCTGAGGTTCTTGACATGAGCTGCCTAGGCTATGGAAACCTTCTGAATCCACAAACTCCATCAGTATTTAGACTCCTGGGAATTTACCCAAGGGAAATGAAATCAGCATATGAAAGAGTTATCTGCACCCCCATGTTTATTGTAGGTCAATTCACAACAGCTAAGACATAGAATCAACCCAAATGCTCATTAACTTAAGACTAGATAAAGAAATTATGGGATATGTACCCTATGGAATACTACATAGCAGTAAAAGAAAATGTAATCTGGTCATTTACAACAAAATGGATCAATCTGGAAACATCATACTTAGTGAAATAAGCCAGTCCCAAAAGGACAAATACTATATGTTCTCCTTGACCTAGGATAACTAATAGAGCATCTAAAAGGCAATCTTTAGAAGTGAAATTGACACATTGAGAAGCAGTGACTTGAACAGCCCTTGTCTTGACTGTTGCCAATTTCTTAACCACATTTTTTGTTTTGTTGTTGAGTTTCATAAGTTCCTTATCTATTTGGAGTATTAACCCTTTATTAGATGTATAATTTGCAAATATTTTCTCTTGTTATGTCAATTGTCTCTTCATTTTGTTAATTGTTTCTTTTGCTGTGGAGAAACTTCTTAGCTTGATGTAATCCCATTTGTTTCCTTTTGCTTTTATTGCCTGTGCTTCTGGGGTCTTATCCAAAAAGTTTTTGCCTAGGCCACTGTCTTGCAGTGTTTGTCCTATGTTTTTTCTAGTAATTTGATGGTTTCAGGTCTTAGGTTTAGAGCCTTGATCCACTGAGAGTTGATTTTTGTATAGGGTGTAAGGTAGGGATCTTGGTTCATACTTTTATATAGAGAGATCCAATTTTTGCAACACAATTTTTCTTTAAGAGAATGTCTTTTCTCAAGAAAGTGATTTTAGCTTGTTTGTAAAAGATTAATAGGTTGTAGATGAGTGGATTAATGTCTGGGGTTTCTATTCTGTTTGTTATTCTGCCAGTATCAGGATGTTTTCTTTATAACAGCCCTGTATTGAAATGTGGTTATGTGATGCTACTGGGTTTGTTCTCATTGTTAAGATTGCTTAGCTATTCAGGGTCTTTTATGTTCCATATGAATTTTAGGATTTTTTTTCTAGGTCTTTGAGAATGTCCTTGGAATTTTGATTGGGATCACATTGAATCTGTAAATTTCTTTGGGTAGTACGGAAACCATGAAACTAATTCTTTAAATCCATGAACATGGAAGACATTTCTATTCTTTTGTGTCTTTCATTTATTCATTAATGTTTTGTAATTTTCATTGTAGAGATCTTTCACATCCTTTGTTTAATTTATCTGAAGGTATTTTAAATTTTTTTGTAGTTATTGTGAATTGGACTGATATTATGAGTTCTTTCCTAGCCAGAGCATTGCTAGTATATAGAATGCTATTGACTTTTGTGGTTTTGATTTTAATCCTGCAACTCTGGCAAATTTTCTGACGAGTTCTAGTAATATCTTAGTGGAGTCTTTTGGTTCCCCTATTTAAAGGATCATGTCATCAGCAAACAGGTGTGATTTTACTTTCTCCTTGCTAATTTGTATCCTTTTGATTTCTTTCCTTATCTAAAGGCTCTGGCTAAAACTTTTAGAACTATATCAAATAGTAATAGTGACAGTGGGCATCTTTGTCTAATTTCGGATCTTAGTAGAAATGCTGCCATCTTTTCCCCATTCAATAAGGTGCTATCTGTGAGTTTGTCATCTATTGTCTTATTTGTGTTGAGATATGTTCCTTCTATATCCATTTTTAAAAAAAATTATTTTGAAGATCCAAAGCCAGGAGCCAGGTGCTTCTTCCTGGTCTCCCAAGCACTTGGGCCATCTTCTGCTTTCCCAGGCCACAGCAGAGAGCTGGACTGGAAGAGGAGCAACTGGGACTAGAACCAGTACCCATATGGGATGCCAGCTCCACAGGAAGAGGATTAACTTAGTGTGCCATGGTACTGGCCCCCTGGTACTCATCTTTTGATTTCCATTTGCATGGTATATCTTTTTCTGTCCTTTAACTTTCAGCCTTTGTATATCTTTACTAGTGAAGTGTGTTTCTAGTAGGCAGCATATAGAAAGGGTCTTTGTTCAAAAAAATCCATTCATCCAGTTTATATCTTTTAATTGGTGAATTTAGTCCATTTACCAAGGTTGTTATTGACAAGTAATGACTTGGTACTGATATTTTTCCACGAATATTCCTATAATTTGTTTTGAATCTCCTTTGTTCTTTTACCAGGTTGCTTTCTATGTCCACATTCTTTCTTGATGTTGAATGTCTTTCTGTTTCTTTATATTGTACATGCTTAAACATCATTTATAAGGCTGGTTGGTGGTGACAAATTCTTTCAATTTTGGCTTGTTTTTGGAAGGTCTTTATTTAACCTTTATTTATGAATGACAGTTTTGCTGGGTAAAATCTTCCTGGTTGTTTAAGACTTGGTTCCATTCTCACAGGGTTTCTATTGACAAATATGCTATCTATCTGATAGGAGTTCCTTTAAAGGTGATCTGTGTCTCCCTTGAAAATTTTAGGATATTATCTTTATGTTTTAATTTTGTACATTTGACTATGATGTGTCATGCTGAGGATCTTTTCTGGTCTTGTCTATTTGGGTTTCTATGTGGTTCCTGTATTAAATGTCCATATCTTTCTGAAAATTAGGGGAAATTTCTACTGTTATTTCAATGAATAGTTTTCAAAACTGTTCCTTTTTTTTTACCTCCATGCCTTCATGATCTCCTAGGATTCATATATTTCGTTGGTTGATGGTATCTCATAGATTCTGAACACTATTTTGGTCTTTTTTTTGTCTTCTAGATCAGATATTCTTTCTTCTGCCTCAACAAGTCTGCTGTTAAGGCTTTCCACTGAATTTGTTATTTGACTCATTGAACACTTCATTTCTAATATTACTGTTTGTTATTTTCTTCAGTACCTCTCTGCTGAAATTTTTTTGTCCATGTCATGCACTGAATTCCTACTTTCATTCCTTAAAATTCCTTTCACAGTCCAATGTTAATATATTGCTTTTGCAGAGAAATATTGCCTTGCTTGCTTATTTGTGTGCGTGTGTGTGTATGTGTGTGTATTTCTAAGCTGATTTTTGCACATCTGGGAGAATCCCTTGTTACTATCTCCTCTGGAGGATCTCTCTCTCTCTCTTTCTCTGAGGGAAGACTTTATTTCCTGGAAATGTGCCTCTGGGTCTTGGTGGAGTGTCTAATGCTTACATATTCATTCCTGGGTGTGTGCTGGGTGGGGCTGGGGAGCTCCAGGAAGGTTCACCATACAGAGCTCCACTCTGCAAGATCTGTCCCAACCGTGCAGGGAGCTCAGAGTCTCTACACCCCAGCCTCAGCCAGTGACCCTCTCACCTCCATGGCCTATGCCCAGAACTCCTGCAGTAACAGGGTACAGAGGACCCGCTCTTTACCATGCAAATTGCCTATCCTGACCCTGGTGGGTTCCCACAGCAGGGGAATTGTCCACTGTTTCCCAACTCAGGTTGGAGTTCAACTGGAGTTCTACCTCAACAGATTGTGCCTACAACTTTGGTTGGGGGGAGCCAGAGGAGGTAA